>CM057247.1:7346517-8024204 GCA_029931835.1 Etheostoma nigrum | reverse complement strand
AAATAATCGTGACAATAATCGTGATCACAATATTGATCAAAATAATCGTGATTATCATTTCGTCCATAATCGTGCAGCCCTATATTGTAGTATTGGTGGTTTTTCAAGGTACACAGTCCTTCTATATAGTCCGTTGCAGTCAGTCTCAGGCTCCGGAGTGCAACAACACACCAATCAGAGCCAACTGGGCTTCTTAAAGAGACAGGCGCTCCTACAAAGCGTCTCATACAGAGGGTGAATACAGCAGCAGCAGGATGAGAAAAATAAAGTATTTTTTGAACATTAAAGCGTGTAATAATGTTCTAGTAGAATCAGAAAATACAAATATGAACGTAAACATGCTATATGATGGGTAACCTTTAATGATGCTGTCATTGAATGTCTCCACTGCAACTCTTTCATTGTATTTCTTTACTTATTAGTCAAATGTGATGTTTTTGCTCATTGCTTGTAATATTTACTCTTGATATATTTTAGTAAAGCTAACAATACAGACAACAGGAGGAGGGCAGCATGTTTTGATGTATAGCATACATACACTGAATGCATTGTACAGGAACATTGACACATGATTGAAAGCAGTTTCTCTGTGCATACGCTTGGAGAGATTTCTGAAGGATTCCTTCAGATGTGTGTCTGTAAAAATCTAATTCAACTGCAGGTTAAATGAATGAACACAAATCAGTGAATTCAATATTTTCACAATTTCCTCATTTGAATGTCATTTAGGTTGAGCAGGATCCAGAGCTGCATCAATCCATGTTTGTGTCCAACACACAACAATAAATCCAGTACCCACTCTCTTTTTAGCCTCAGTGTGTTTTTTTATTGAGGAACAGGCCTGGCTCTTTAGCTCCTGAATGCTCCACATGTTAGCCAGCTAGCAGCTGTGTGCTGAGTGTACACATGAACCATAGCAGCTGCTCTACCACCCTGTTCAAACAGATGACATTCATTTTCACACAGACACACAACACACCATGATCCCTTTGGGAGGTGTGCACGGTGTGACAACCGTCCAGCCTGAACCAAAGCCAATGATGACATGGAACTTTTCCTAAAAGGTCAGTAAGCTACCTAGTTGACAGAGACAGAGTGTCTCTCTTGCAATATTGTGAAAAAAAACCTTTGAGCAGAAATGGGCATGGCCTATATCAGGTGACTCGGCTTTATTCAGTGAACATGGGGATGTAAAGATTTTTAATGTGCAATGTCTAATGTGGGAGCTATAGGAAAAAACACGTTTGACATCATTGTGGCGAGACCAAGATTATATTGTGGTTCACAGTGTCAAAGGCCTTTTTTAGGTCTTTAAACATGGCTCCCACAACATTACACTTGTCGAAATACTCTTGATGTTCTCGGTAAAGTAGCAGTTAACCATTTCTGTAGCGTACCCAGGTCTAAATCCAAACTGTTTGGAGTTAAAAAAGTTTGTTGCTTTCAAGATGCTCTTCTAACTGTTCTGTGATAATCTTTTCTAAAATTTTGGAAAGAACAGGCAATATTGAGATTGGCCTTTAATTGCCTGCTTGGTCCTTTGGTCCAGACTTGAAAATTGGAGTAATATTGGCTTGTTTCCAACTTTTTTTTTTTTTTTTCAGATTTGCCCAATCTGATGGAAAGATTTACCAGGTGGGTTACAGGTTTAACCAGGGCAGAGCAGTGAGTTCTAATAAGCAGTGTCCAACTCAAATACGTCCTTTTCCTTAGACTTATTTAGTTTTTTAATGATTTTATGTACTTCTTCCTGACCTCCTTAATTTGGAAAAGCTTTGATGGCTCAGACTTTATAGTCTGTGTTAGGGTTGCGGGTTCAAAATTCTCAGCAAGCTCCTCCACTGACTGAATAAAGAAGTTATTGAATTAATTTGTAATAGCTAATAGCTTTCAATTCTATTATTGTTTTTTTGTTGACAAGGCTTAAGTTTAGTAAGACTGTGTGTGTGTATACCGCCTTTATCAATACTTGAGGAAACAACTTTTGGGAATTTGGGAGAGAAGGACCATGTATCTAAATAACACAATATGTTGGTGGCACACTGTACTGTACTGTGTAATTGATATACACAAGGATATTGATGAGGTAGAATGGAGCAGGGCTTGTTTAAAAGCGCATAAACGGACAATAAGTACAAGGTTTAGGTTACTTCAATATAAACGGTTGTACGTCACCCCTGTCAACTTACAATCATGTGTCTGCTAATATTCCAGATGTCTGTTCAAAATGTGTGGATGAAATACGAGTATATTCGTATATACATTCATTTATTCCAGTTTAATATTTATAAAATAGTTTTAATCCACAAAACTACTTAATATTACTATTACCTATCAAACTACAGCAGAAACTAAGTCAACCACAAAAAATGTAACTTCTAAATACCAAGTGCTAAAAGTTGGTCTGTACTTTCAGCAGAAGAAGCTGAATCAAAAATGATTTTCTGGCATCATTATAATCAGAACACATTTGAGAACTTTGGATGTGGTCAACGCAGTCTGTTTTCCACATCCAGATAAAATGGCAGCAAATACACCGCTCTACACAACAGGTCTTACATATCATATAATATATTTTTTAGGCAGCACTAAAAAAGAAATAACAGTTAAATTTTCAATGTATCTAACTAACCCCCCAAAAAATCAGTGTTGCCGCCTTTCATATCGTTCATATCACGATGACAATAAACAATATATTGTGCAGCCCTCAGTTATGTACAGTATGCTCTTGAAAAACCAAAGTAATAAGTAAATGAATACTCATCAGCTGAATGTAGATCAGGTGGGCAGGTAGATTAGGTGGACAGGTACTGGCTTTAGTGTTGAAATTTTGAATACTTAGGCCTCAAAGATGCAGACTCTAATACAAAATTTCAACACTGCCTAAACCAGGGGTTTGATTGCTTGTCCATGAATTGTTTTTTATCTGGCCAACATTAAAAGATAGGGCACACATACATACATACATATAAAACATCACAATGAAGCCTGTGATGTAGCTAATGAGTGCCTCCTTGTACTCAGAGGTTATCTATATCTGGAAGGTCAGTCAGGATTTCTTCTTCGGTCAAAAGAACTTCCACAGGCGCAACATCCACCCTGCGTGCAACGTTGACATTTGCAGGTGTAGAGTCCAGGATATTGGTGTTGTCACGAAGAAGACAGTTGCCTGTGCCCTTCTTCACCTGGTGCCTTACAAGAAGGTGTTTGTAGGCTCCACGAAATTGCCTTGCATTGGGATTGTTGTTAAAACCACCACGTGCTCTAACTGCTGAGAAGAAAAGCTCCAGGTGATCCTGACTCAGCTTGTATGTCAGAAGATATCTGCATGGTGCACTTGGTCTCTCCACAAGATCTTCGTAGATGTTGAGCACACTTCTACCACAAGCAATGAAGCCACAGATTGGAGTCTTCTTCTGAGTTGCATGCATGTAGATCAAGTTGTTGCTCTTGTTTTTAACCTTGAGCCCACAAAGACATGACTCTGCTTTCTCCAAAATAGCCCTGGCACGACCTTTTGTTGAAGGCTTGATTGGTGCTTAAGTCCTTTCCCAAATGGATTGCGGCTATTAAGGACGTCAAAAGCCGCATCAACTGCAAGAACTGAACTGTAGCCGCACATCCTCTGAACTGTGGATAATTCAGCTCTTGCTCACAGTACTCCAGTGCATCAGCCACACTGCTGCTAAATAGTTGGGCTGCAAGGTGGACCTTCATTTTCTGTTGTTGCCAATTGATGTGTGCCATTTTCAGCTTGTTGCCAACACGCAGACCCTCCGCAATGGGGATCTTCCAATACCTGTGTGGCTAAAGTGTTTTCTATTTCGCCAGTACCAATGTCGACATAGCCATGAATTTGATCCCCTCCAAATTCAATTTGCAGGTGAATGTACATTTCGTCCATCATTAAAGAGCAAATAACTTCCTTTCCTTCTTTACAGTTTTCAGAGACATGACTTTGGAGAGCAGTAAAAGATGCAACGGTAAATCCAGGATCTGCTGAGACACTGTTGTACCATCTGCGAATAGTTTGAGGATGCGGCAAAGCAAAATTTTACTTTTCTCTGACAAAATCATATGCCCTTGGAGAGTAAAAGTTTAGTGTAGTCGCAAACTGTTTTAATTCTTCAGAAAATGTTGCTGTTTTAGACTTCTTTTGAATTCTATTTAGAACATGTCTAGGTACATCATTTATAGAGTCCTGAAGAGCAGCACATTCACTGGAGATCATCAACTTTTTCTGAAGAATCTTTGTCAGATCTTTCAAGGACGAGAATCGGGATTTCATTCTTCCTATTTGCTGAGTCTTCAACCTAAGCTTTTTGCGAGCTACACAAAGCTGATCCTGTACTGCATTGACTTTACACTTAAGTGTTGTTGGAGAGTCTGAAACAATGTACTTGTGATCTATGCTTGAAATTTGTTGTTGTTGTGATTTGAGGTGGTAGTTATGATCAAGCATCATTGTTTGTGAGTCTCCGCTTATGGTACAGTCAGTTATGTCATCATGAGCGACCTCAACCTCAGCATGGACATCTATCATACCAATGTCATCATGAAGGACCATGTCAATGGCATTGGTCTCATCAGCAGTCTCTGGCATCACAATGACATTGTTATGATCAGAACAAGGAATAAAACCATCTAAATGGTCAGTGACGGCCTCATTATCCAACATAGAACACAAATCAGAGGATCCAGGCACCCCATGAGGCTGAGCAAGACAGCTGGATGAAGAACATAAAGAGCCAGATGTAGAGACCAAACTGTTACTAACCTCTATAGTAATAATTACAAACTTGGTCTGTGTGGCTCTGTTCCTTCCTTCTTTTGGACACAAATGTGGTGGAAAGTTGAAAATGGTAGGCACAGCAGTGTTCTTCAGCCTCCTCTTGCCCTAATGGTAAATACATAAAACATCAGCAGGTAGATTAAAATACATATCACAGGATTATAATACTGTACAAAGCATGGCCTTTCTGAAAAATAAAGTACAGACTTTTAAAAGCGGTTATTCAAATACTTAAAACATACAACAGTAAAAACATACTAAATAAAATGTAAATATTTGTATACACAAAAAATATGTACATTATACAGGAGGAGTAATGAAGCCGCAATGCCAATAATACACTTGCAATTGCACCCATTTTTTTTTTAAAGATTATTCTGGGGCTTTTTTCCTTTTATTACAGTACTCAGCCAACATGGGGGCAAATCCTCTTAGTGGGTGAGCTAGACGCCGCCCCAGAAATTAAAAGTTTGACATCATTATCACAGACATCATTTTGGATCATTTCATTAAATGTTGCTATCTACACATTGAAAATACATTTTACTGTTATGGTACTCCATGTTATGTTTTGTATTTCAGACACACACTAAATAATAGGGATGAGCAAGTACAGCATTATCTGTATCTGTATCTGTTTACCACATGAATTATCTGTATCTGTACTCGGACTGGGCGGGGCCTAACCCGGAAGTGGACAGGATTTAACCCGGAAGTGTTGGTTGTCTTGAAATGGGCGGGGCTTTTATTCTATACATTATATTAAGCATACAATCGATATGGGTTGATCAGAAATTGTTATATTTATTGCTGATTAGAAAACTATTTACATGACAGCATCAGCATATAGCTTCAGATCAATGGTGTTGTCATGGTAACAAACAAACTATATACAGAACAAGTTTTGCAACAACGAATACAACACATGCGGTTGCAATTATTAAGTAAAATGTAATGAACAAGAGTTTTTATACTCAATATAACTTTCTTTTTTTAACTTTTAATTTTTTTATGATCAGTGTGATGTTTTTTGTTTTTGTTTATTATTTTTTATTTTTATTTCCACACCAGGTATGTGTGTGTGTGTGTGTGTGTGTGAGTAAGAGAGAGACATGGAATGAGAGAGAGAGAGAGAGAGAAAGAAAGAGAGAGAGGGGGCGGGGGGGACTGTGTTCTACGGATCAAATAGATTGAATAAATTAAAACCAGCAACGGTTTAAAAAAAAAAAAAATCTCCGACGGCAGAGACGCAACGCGAGTTGCATTCTACCAAGCAGCACCATGTCTGAACAAACCCCACGTTTACCAGAAATCTACTGGTAAAGTAAGTACTACAAACCGAAGTAAAAAACAAACCTGAAGCTGAAGAGACCCTTAATGTTAACGGAAAAGACCCGCGACCCTGAGTGACTGAGGGAGAGGGAGAGAAAGAGGCAGAGAGAGAGGGAGAGAGAGAGAGCGCGGTTCACTTCTCGTTGGGACTATCACAGAACGCAGACACAGTCCTACCCAATTTGGAGTTTAATTCAATCCGAGCACAGATATTGACTCGTATTACTCGTATAATACTTGTATTCGGCAAAAGTGCTTTATCCGTACCGGATACTCGTTTCATATGATGGTAAATATGGTGCAAAAGTGAGAGCGCGTAGATGCGATGTGAGCACTTGTAAAGTATGACTTGAGAGCTTGTAAAAAAAATCTGTACTCATGTTTTTTTTTTTCTTTTCACTTGAGTCACTTTTCCAGTACAACCACAACTCAGTGATTACAACCTCTCGAATCAGTCGCTGCAGTGTGCTCTCTCGCATCACACAGCGGTGAGTCTGCGCTCTCGACTTTTGCAACACTTCTTGCGGTACATTTGGTGCAAAACTAATTTCTACCTGTGGACTTAGTCTGTGGAGCTCTGAGCCAACAGGACGGCCGGGGACAGCAGGGTTTCTATCGCCAGATGAGGGACAACTCTGTCCGGCTTATTTATGTAGCTTGAAAGCCAGCCTGCTTCTAAATACTGTAAATACCTTTTAATTATCTCAACACTTTTTAATAGTCCAACTGAAACACTGGCGGTGAGCTCCAGGGTCCTGCAGCCGCAGACGGACCGCAGTCAGTGGGGCTCGGCCAGGGTGGAAACGTCGCTAGAAAGCTCCGGCTAGATGTAGCCTGCTTTTCCCACTGTTTAGTTTGAGTAACGTTTTTTAGGCGGACTCAAGCGGTCAGTTAGCCGAAATAGCTGTTAGCTAACTAGCTAACTCAGCTTCCCGGTGGAGGCTAACTGTTCTATTAGCAGGATACAGCTAATTAAGACTTTACAGTAATGATAAAGACAAGTATTGAGTGATTGTATTTTAAATGAGCACAAGTAGAACTGACGTAACAACCATTATATATAACACTGTTCCTCTCCGGGAACCATCACCTTATCGTGGTGGAGAGGTTTGTGTGTCCCTATGAACCTGAGGGCTGTGTTGTCTGGAGCTGTGTGCTCCTGGTAGGGTCTCCCATGGCAAAGTGGTCTCAGGTGAGGGGCCAGACAAGAATGGTTCAAAAACCCTATGAAAAAGCGAGGTAGAGAGGGAGTGACCCTGCCTGGAGGAGGCCCGGGGCCCCCGTCTGGAGCCAGGCCCAGACGGAGGGCTCGCCTGGTGGCCGGGTTTGCCACGGAGCCCGGTCGGGCACAGCCCGAAGAAGCTACGTGGCCCCCCTATCTCCATGCCATGGGCCCACCACCTGTGGGAGGAACCGCTGGGGTCGGGTGCGCTGCCACATGGGTGGCGGCGAAGGTCAGGGACCTCGACGGACCAGACCCGGGCGGCAGAGGCTGGCTCTGGGGACGTGGAACGTCACCTCTCTGTGGGGGAAGGAGCCGGAACTTGTGAGGGAGGTGGAGCGCTACCAGTTAGATCTGGTGGTTCTTACCTCTACGCACAGTCTCGGTTCTGGAACCGTACTCCTGGATAGGGGTTGGACTCTGTCCTACTCCGGAGTTGCCCAGGGTGTGAGGCGCCGGGCGGGTGTGGGGATCCTCACAAGCACCCGGCTGAGCGCCGCTGCGTTGGAGTTTACCCCGGTGGACGAGAGGGTCGCCTCCCTACGCCTGCGGGTGATGGGGGGGAAAACTCTGACTGTTGTTTGTGCATGCACCAAACAAGAGTTCGGAGTATTCGGCCTTGTTGGAGACCTTGAATGGAGTCCTGTATGGGGCTCCAGTAGGGGACTCCATAGTTCTGCTGGGGGACTTCAACGCACATGTGGGCAATGATGGAGATACTTGGAGAGGCGTGATTGGGAGGAACGGCCTCCCTGATCTGAACCAGAGTGGTTGTCTGTTGTTGGAATTCTGTGCTAGTCATGGATTGTCCATAACATTACTGAGCCTCTGCACAAAGGTTAAAGGATTAGAATTTCAGTGGTCTTAGTTGATCCCTCAACATTAATTTAACTTTGGACCTGTTCACCACAGACCCAGATTTTCTCTGCTGTTGCCACTACTGTCTCTTCAAGTGGCTCATTATGTTTGGCACATTGACTGGGTCAGTTCTTATATCAAAAGAAGGTAATACAATGTGTAATCAAGTGATGACTGATTAACATTAATGTAAATGCTAAATGCCCTAATACCTGTTGATACTACACCAATGCAAAGGCTCTTAACCCTACAGTTTTGCACATATCATGTAAGTCTTGATTTCTCTTTTTTTTTTTGCACAAAACTCTCCAGAAAGTGCCATTTAATGGTTTCTTTTCAAAAAAAATTCCAGGGGGGGCATATACCCCCAGACCCCCCTAGGGAGAGCCCCCCATCCCTCCACACATAACAAATCCCAATTTAAACCCTGAAGGATAATGATGCTGAAAGAACCAAAGAAATTGCTTTGTATGCGGCAAAAAATGGGTTGGCCCCCCAAATCTCACTCCAAGGTTTTTGGAAAAGTTGGCAGCTCTGAGTATAACAACGAACGGCTAATGTTGGGCTATGTGTTGAAAATGCAAGTAAATGCTAAATGACCAAACTTACCAGTCTGAAGGAGTCATTTCCAATCTACTGGCAGGTTGCTCCTCTGTGTCAGATCCTTCCTCTGATTCAGGCTCAAACAGATACCCTTCAACAGCTAAAGTCTCCATGCTATCTCCACCTTCGATTTTTTAGTGAGTGTTGGTCCTGTTGCTCTGTCAGCCGCAGCAAAGCTTGTTGCACACCAACCAATCATCGCGCAGCTTATTTAAATATTCATGAGCAGATCATATAAGGCAGAACACCTCTCGTTTCAAGCCAGGTCAATTTAACAGGGTGGTATGAGGGCAAAAAGAACAGCAAAAGCAACATTTTCAGCCCAACAAATGTTACATACCCTATCAGGAGACCTTAAGGAACAGTGTGGAATATTCTATACAACCATTCTATCACCCCTTTAAAAAGGTCCGCGTCAGTTGCTAGGGGACCAGGGCAACCTGATGAGAAATGGACTAGAGCTGAAAATATGGATCTGATATACAGTGGGTACGGAAAGTATTCAGACCCCTTTAAATTTTTCACTCTTTGTTTCATTGCAGCCATTTTCCAAAAATCAAAAAAGTTCATTTTATTTCTCAGTAATGTACACTCAGCACCCCATCTTGGACAGAAAAAAACAGAAATGTAGAAATTTTTGCAAATTTATTAAAAAACAAAAACTGAAATATCACATGGTCATAAGTATTCAGACCCTTTGCCGTGACCCTCATATGTAACTCAGGTGCTGTCTATTTCTTCTGATCATCCTTGAGATGGTTCTACACCTTCATTGGAGTCCAGCTGTGTTTGATTATACTGATTGGACTTGATTAGGAAAGCCACACACCTGTCTATATAAGACCTTACAGCTCACAGTGCATGTCAGAGCAAATGACAATCATGAGGTCAAAGGAACTGCCTGAGGAGCTCAGAGACAGAATTGTGGCAAGGCACAGATCTGGTCAAGGTTACAAAAAAATTTCTGCTGCACTTAAGGTTCCTAAGAGCACAGTGGCCTCCATAATCCTCAAATGGAAGACGTTTGGGACGACCAGAACCCTTCCTAGAGCTGGCCGTCCGGCCAAACTGAGCTATCGGGGGAGAAGAGCCTTGGTGAGAGAGGCAAAGAAGAACCCAATGGTCACTGTGGCTAAGCTCCAGAGATGCAGTCGGGAGATGGGAGAAAGTTGTAGTAAGTCAACCATCACTGCAGCAATCCACCAGTCGGGGCTTTATGGCAGAGTGGCCCGAAGGAAGCCTCTCCTCAGTGCAAGACACATGAAAGCCCGCATGGAGTTTGCTAAAAAACACCTGAAGGACTCCAAGATGGTGATAAATAAAATCCTCTGGTCTGATGAGACCAAGATAGAACTTTTTGGCCTTAATTCTAAGCGGTATGTGTGGAGAAAACCAGGCACTGCTCATCACCTGTCCAATACAGTCCCAACAGTGAAGCATGGTGGTGGCAGCATCATGCTGTGGGGGTGTTTTTCAGCTGCAGGGACAGGACGACTGGTTGCAATCGAGGGAAAGATGAATGCGGCCAAGTACAGGGATATCCTGGACGAAAACCTTTTCCAGAGTGCTCTGGACCTCAGACTGGGCCGAAGGTTTACCTTCCAACAAGACAATGACCCTAAGCACACCGCTAAAATAACGAAGGAGTGGCTTCACAACAACTCCGTGGCTGTTCTTGAATGGCCCAGCCAGAGCCCTGACTTAAACCCAATTGAGCATCTCTGGAGAGACCTGAAAATGACTGTCCACCAACGTTTACCATCCAACCTGACAGAACTGGAGAGGATCTGCAAGGAGGAATGGCAGAGGATACCCAAATCCAGATGTGAAAAACTTGTTGCATCTTTCCCAAAACGACTCATGGCTGTATTAGATCAAAAGGGTGCTTCTACTAAATACTGAACAAAGGGTCTGAATACTTATGACCATGTGATATTTCAGTTTTTGTTTTTTAATAAATTTGCAAAAATTTCTACATTTCTGTTTTTTTCTGTCCAAGATGGGGTGCTGAGTGTACATTACTGAGAAATAAAATGAACTTTTTTGATTTTTGGAAAATGCCTGCAATGAAACAAAGAGTGAAAAATTTAAAGGGGTCTGAATACTTTCCGTACCCACTGTATTATATTTGAGGGTCTTTTACATGCTGTCTCATGTAAAGCTAACAGCTAATGCCGAATTAGCTGTTAGCTAAAGCTGCATTGTTAGCTTTCCGGTGGAGGCTAACAGCAGACCGCTACTGTGGAACAGATCGTGCAGTGCCGTAAATCCTAGTACATCATGATTATCATCTGCGCATGCACGAACAAATTGCACATGCGCAGAACGGATCGTGCAGGCAGAATTGACAACCATTTTAAAGAAAGCGCACTGTTTGTTCCATCATTACAAAACTTGCAGTATATGTTTTATAATAAGGTTGGACTACATGTGTGAAATTACTTTGAAATTGCTATTGAGAAAACAAGGTTTGAACCCACGAGTCGCCACTTGCAGCTATAGCTCTGATTTACACTTGGCAAAGATATACAAATATCTATTTTTGTTTTATAATAACATGACATTTACGACTAATCTCTGCCTTCTCATCTTACACATCACACTCCACTGTTATGGTGGCCATTTCAGTGGATTTACTCACTAACATTGTTATGGAAACACAATAAGCATGCTCACTTCCTGCATACCGCATTACTTCAAATACTAAATTACAACTGTAGAAAACTAGTATTCACATACAATTAAACATTGGGACGATTTAACAAAGCACACATGACTATGGACTCGTCACTAGGCTTCCTCAGTCTTTGTATATTTTTGCACATAGGTAAAGCTGCTGAAGATGATCCAAAACTCGAGCATCAGTTTGGGAGCACACATGCTACCACTCCTCCCTTCTAAAATGACTTGAAAAAGCTGTTTGCACAATTTCACAAATAATCAGTGGGACCAAAAAGATATTTGAGTCAGGTATGGCTGCAGCCTGGAGACCTCCCGTCTCACGCCCTCCAGGCTGGTGCTGTCCGCAAGCTTCGACTTTTCAAAATAAAAGCTTGTGTCTGGTCCTTAATGTTTTTGTACGTCTGTGTTTTTGATGTTTTTTAACTAAACAGTAAGGCAATCATGCTAATGAATATAATAATTTTTTTCAGCAGAAATCGTAGTTACAACAGGATGGAACTAGCAAGAATGTGCGGGCGGGATTTATTCAGTTTGGGAAATCACAGTCTCTACAAAGTTACAGCTCAAATTGTCTGGCTGACTAAACAGGAAAGGACCCATCTGCTAGCGATGGGGAAAAATAGGCCCCAAACAAGGCGCTTTAAAATATTGTTGTTTTCATGAATACAAGAGTAGGGTGACCCACCCCCCTCGACTAAAAAAAAAAGTTGGATGACCCTCCCTTCAACAAAGAATAAAAAGACATGGCCCTCCGCCGGTCCATTCCATAAATACCAAATGGTCCCTTAGGTAAATAGGACTTCACTAAGTAATCTCTTAAGTTAGATCAGGGCACTTCAACAGGGGGTCCTGAGAGTCAATGCATAAATTCAAAAAATATTGTTAATTTTTTAATTTATTATAATCAAATATATTTTAGCAAATATAAATCCCCACCGAAGACAGGCCTACTGGCCTATTGACAATCTGTTGCCACCGGTTCTGATCTTATAGCTACAGAACGTCCTTAGACGATCAATGGCTACAGATCGTCCCATAGTTTCTGTGACTACCTGCCTGACAGCCAAGGGTACACTATCAGCTTTTGAATCCAGAGCACCACCATACTTTGGAAGCTTTTGTTTTTCCAATTTATGTTTATAAGTTTCAATCTTTTTGTCACATTCTTCCACAATGCACTTCAGTGATTCCCCTGAAACGTGTTCTGTCATCTCCGGGTGTAGTGTCCATCACTGTCCAGGTTTTGGCCAACTTCTTTTTCTCATTCTCAAACACCAACAACATTAGCTCTAGTGAGCATAAGAGAAAAATGATTTAAGATAGCAAAGCTTCAGCTATGTTCAACAGCTGGAGCATGATGACATCATGTGGAAGAACCAAAACCACAATTTCAGGTTTTAAAAAAGTCAGTTTTAATTTTTTTCATTGTTGGATGAGGAGAACTAAAGAGTCAGTGTGTGTGTGTGTGTGTGTGTGTGTCACCACCACTTTAGTAGAACACCTACAGACTCAGTCCTCAGCTAGCAGCTGTTATCAAATATTTGATACAGTTTAAACAAAAACATCTTCATTGCACTTTGATAATCTGCATGAGTCACTGGCAATCAGCCCATCACTTTTCAAAGTTACACATCTCCAAAACACAGAGGCTCTTTAGCACAATGTGAAGCCAGGCTCAGATCGCGGTGTACTGTTGACTGGGGCGGCAGACACAAGCAGGCCACGTGCTCTCTACACCTGTCTACTACAGGATGAGCTACACGCACGTGCACGCACACACACACACACACACACACACACACATACACAGATAGCCTGGCCACCAGACACAATCGTGTCATCAACACAAAAACAGCTGCTGTTGATTAGTACCGACAGTCAGGAGGAGGGACAACAGCAACCACTGGACCAATCACAGCAGGACAGCCAGAGGAAGTCACATTTGCTACATCTGCTGGGTAGAGTTCCCATTCCAGGTGTTGGTGTCGTCCTCGCTGTCCTCCTGATTCCGCAGCCTGCAGATTTTCCCATCCTTCTTGAAGTCCTTGGGCCGCTTCTCCACAGAATACTTTGGGACAGTTTCTCTGAGAATTCACACACACACACACACACACACCTTACTTTTACAGCAACAACAGGTGACTCAGGCAGTGAACTCAGGCAGTGACCTGGGGAGTGCAGCTTAGTAAAGTTTAGATGATGTTAGGATCTGCGGTTGTGTATCAATTCTGTACAGAATTCTGAAGGTAAAGTGTATACTTCATGTGTTTGTGTGTGAAATGGAGCACCTGTTTGTTTTGTCCGAGGCTGATGCTGAGCTGTTGTAGGAGCTGGACGGGCGACCGGGGCCTCTGGGTGCTGCTGCGGCTCCAGGAGGGGTGGGGCTGGTAAACAGGAAAGAGCTGAGGAATCTCCACATAGCCAATAGAGGGTAGAGCAGTGCGCCCAGAAGGGCCCAGACGCCCCCGCCAGAGGACTGGACCACGGTTTGAGCAGGCCTGCTTGACTGCTGGAGGGAGAGGACCCAAATCATGTTAACACTACCCAGACACGAGGTTGATGTATACATCACAGTAAAGTGGCATGTAGGAGGATCAGAGGGTAGTGTAGGATCCCTGACTGTTTGGGTACAGGACGTTGGGTTCAGTATGTGACATAGGTTCAATTCTTTTTCAATCAAACTTTAGGCAGGGAACTGATTGTTGTGTATCAGCTGTAGCATGTTAGTCGACTTCATCTAGTAGCCCAGTTAGCCGGGTTAGGCATGCCCAATGGAAAACTATGTGTTTCAAACAGTACACTGTTTAAACTGTTCAGCTGAAGTTGAGTCCGACTGTGGAAACATTTCAAACATTTAATTCACCCCAATTAGGGCTGCACAATAATTTGTTTCATTGTCTACATTGCAATGTGCGCATGCGCAATAGTCACATTGCAAGACATTGCGATGTTGATGCTAAAACCTTTTTGCTGTTTTATATAAATGTAAACTTTCACCACTCCCCTTTCACATGATTGTTACTGGTGACCCTTCCCCTTTAAAACAGGTAGCCATGTGGGAAGCGTGTGTATGTGACGTAAAGTTAGTCTGACGGAGTTTATTGTTGGGAAGTGAGGCTCTCCGTGTGAAGAAAAGTACCGTAGGCGGCAGCTGCTACAGACACAGTGATGCACATACTTTCCATGGGTAGTAGTTTGCTGCAAAGACTAAAAAATCCCCTGATTAACGTTATCACAACATCTCTCGGGCATTTTTAACCACAGAAAGCCGCTATCCACTATCCAACCACTGAAAGCTGTTTATCAATTTATCTAACGTTTGTTAGATAAATTGATAAGCAGGCCCCAACTAACCTAGTTGACCACAACCAGAAATTTGAGGAAGCAACATGCATGCATTATGCATGTTCCTCTAAATGTCTGGTATTATTAGTATTATATGAATACAATTGTATCATGTCAGTCAACCAGTGTATTTTAACTACCTAATTTCCCTCTCTAAAATCACTTCTGAAGAATAGTCACAGGTCTTACTTGCTAAAGGATTAAAGTTTAACAAAGAATGGTTCACATAAGAAAAGTTCCTTTTTCATTTTTATTTTCTATGTAGATGCACTCCGCTATGAAATCACCCCAGTAGTCGAGAATGATTAATTATTTCCAAATAGCGCTATTTATGTCATCTTGTAAAATATTCTCTTTTTTTTCCATTTCAAAATTTATAACTCGTAAAAGAAAATATCGCAATGTTAGTTTTTTTCCAATATTGTGCAGGCCTAACCCCAACGTGTTGCTCTGTGGAACAAAACAAAGCCCAAGTGCAGCTCTGCTGGGAGCGCAGCGTTTCAGCTGAGAAGGGGGGAGCGCTTGCGAATAATCTAATCATTTGCAAGTGCAGAGCTTTTAAGTACTGTGTTTAACAAAGAAAACTTGTCTCAAGTGCAAGATAGAGATAGGTAGTCTCACCTATTGTCTGTGGTCTTGATGAAAAATAGTTTTTTTTTTTTAAATATTAGGGCTGGGAATTGATAAAAGCTTAGTTATTAATCTGGAACGTCATCCAATATGTATTCTAAACAGTTTTACTGTTGAATATAAAATGCCAGTTTATAAAGGAAAGATCATACTTGTGTAATTGGAGAGACAGGCCATGCTTGACCATCAGATGAATGTGAGCAGCCCATGGCTGTGTGTGTGGACTGTGTGACTGGGTCTACTCACCGGCAGCAGCACGATGGAGGCACTGGGAGCCAGCTCCAGCTCCAGCAGAGTCCTATTCAGGTCCTCACTGGTGAACTCCCGCCGAGGGAACATGGTCGCCAGGGAGAACTTCCCATAGCGCTTCCCCACTTCCTGAGACACACAGCACCAAAAACTTAAGTCATTGTTTAGGTTGACAATGGTTGGCAGTGCTATGTGCTATGTAAGGGATAATGTAGAGCAAGGCGGTTGTCAGGCTGGTTCAAGACCCCTCCGCATTGCAGTCCTGATCACTCTGTGGGGATTTTATTTGCTATAACAACCGCCTCGCTCTACATTATCCCGTTTATTACACAGCTATCTACCAAATAAATCAATAATTTGACACAACATATTGCTTTAAAAGTTTGTTTTAAATATGATTGTATTGCTTCCGCTAAAGAAAACAATTCGTTCCGTCTCTACGGAGAATCCTGCGTCCATAGCAATGTCCATACCTTCTTAAAATAAGAGGTGGGAAGTACTGAAGTACAAATATTTTGTTACTGTACATTTTTCAGGTATTTTTACTTTTTTTAATTATTTTAATTACTTTTTACTTGTACTCCTTACATTTTAACACAAATATCAATACTTTCTACTCCTTACACTTCACAAAATTGGAGTTGGAATTGGAGTTACCGTTTTTACCATTATTTTTGTGTCATCAATACCAAATTCAATCTCATTGGATGGGAATACACATTGCACTGGACACACCACTACAAGACGACTCAACAGATTCGGCGGCATTCATTTGTTGCAAAAAAAGTAGTATGGACGGCGACATGATTGAAAATGAAGAAAACGGAGATCAAGGCGATCTGGCAGACCACCAGTAAGACGATCATCCTCGGCCTTATCTGAGAGAGATGTTTGAGATAGTAGGCATCAAGAATGACTCCTGGCAAATGTGCTGCGTAACTCTAAAAGTATATGGAACTTCTTAATTAATGTCTGTTTAGTAATTCATATTTTATCCTTTATTTTTTTTACAGAAGCCATTTTTGAGCACACACACACGTTTTTTTAAATGTTAAGGGGAAGATTAAAAAAGAGAAACTGGATCTGTGAATTCTCACAGAATCACAACTGAATTCATATCTTGCTGCTCAGTCAGAATCTTATTAACCTCTCCAGGTTAATAAGATTCTGTCTCAGTAATCATATATATAATGTTTTAAGCCTATTGGCAGACATCCATATAAAATGTAGGCATTGGCATATAAAGAGTCTTTTTTCCATGTCTGAAGTTTCTCAGTGTGCACTCTAGTAACATTTGTGTGGTCCAGTTAGCTTTGCATAAAGAATTGTTGTCATTCGCAAGGCTACTTTTACTTTAAATACATTTCCAAGCCCGTACTTTGTTACTTTTACTTGAGTTAACCCTTGGGTCCAATTTGACCCATTTTTAAAAAGTTTTTTATATCACAAATATGGGTTTCTTACAACCATATTACCCAAAATAACATGGATGCATGCACGTTGTATGGAAGCCATACAACATTCTTCGCAAGTACAATTGATAATTACTTTCATTGAATTAAGCCGTGTTCCACCTGCTGATTGACACTCACCTGATCAACAAAGTCCCGGGCCTCTTGCAGTCTGCTCAGGGACGGAAACTGGTTGGTGAAGGAAGAGCCGTCTGGGAGCCTGAACTGGATCCTCGCTATGGTACTACAGACGCACATGCGCACGCACACACACACACACACACACACCTGTTTTTATTTGCTTCTTTGTTTATTTTGTAGTAATTCCCCTATTTGCTTTCATATTTAATTTCCACTTCTTTATTTATTTGTATTCATTTTTCAAAAGATCATTGAAATGATGTGTTCATTTTTAAATGTATTTGTGTATTTATTGATTTCTGTTTAATATTATGGCCCTATTTCTTTCCCAAGCCTGTTTATTTCTGTGTTCTTTCTTGGCCATCCCCTTGCATAGATGGAACTACACATTAATCAGTCAAATGTTCTATTGTCAGGTAACGGTTAAACATTAATAACCCTTAAATGAAGCCAGTTTCAATGTTATTAATGTGTTCACATTTACATTCTGAAAATACCTTTTGTCATCATTAATACTATTATTATTCTGGATGTTTGTTTGTCCTTCAGCTACATAACACATGGAAACTGATTGAAATATTCAATATTTCTTGGTAACTGAACTTGAGTTCTGTCTGGTTCATGTTCAGCACCTATTTGAGCTTCTCTCTGCGTTTGTATTTGAGATGCATCTCTAACGGTTCAGTATTTTTAAATGTTTCATCATACACAGACATTTTTTACTGAGATTAAACCCCTAAGTGCGTGCGTGCGTGCTCTGTACCTCCTCTCCCTGAGTGCTGACTCCTTGCGGGCGTCCTGCTGGGCCTGCCGGGCCTCCAGCGCTGCCTGCCGGGATGCCCTCTCCTCCTCCTGGGTCTGGGCGTAGCGTGCGGCTCTGTCCGCGCGGTCCTGCACCACACACGGGACAAAGGCTTAATGAATGCACTATGTGGGGCCGCTACAGTACAGCGCAGAAGCCCCGCCCCCTCCATGTTAGCAGATGGGACATGGGCCAAACTATAACATCTAACTATACTTCATATGAATGTGAATGAATGAAAGGTTTTTAGGTCGGTTTGATCACGGTGATGTCTGTTCAAGTGTTCATTTTTCTCATGCACTCCTGTTGAATATAATCATTTGCCAGTGCAGAGCTTTTACGTACTGGGTTTGACAAAGAAAACAGCAGTGTCCCAAGCGCATGATCGAGGTGGGTAGTCTCACCTATTGTTTGCGTTCTTGCTGGAAAATACAAAGGTTTTTAAAAAAGAATTGAACTTAAACTGTGTTGTTTTGAATACCATGCTGGTGACCTGTTGTGACCTGTTTAAACGTTTAATCATTTTTCTATGTTAAAATATGGTGACGCATTATGGCCCCAAAGAGGGCTGGGTTTGAGCTGAGATTCTTACAAAAACAGTTTCAATCAGTGGAAAAAGTCAGAGCACCAGATTCCCAGTTATTCAACTCATTTGGATGTATTGACACATACAGTGAGGAAAATAAGTATTTCAACACCCTGCTATTTTGCAAGTTCTCCCACTTAGAAATAATGGAGGGGTCTGAAATTGTCATTGTTTTTATTATATTATATATATATTATATATATATTATATCACTATTAATTTGTATGATACAGCTGCAAATAAGTATTTGAACACCTGTCTATAAGCTAGAATTCTGACCCTCAAAGACCTGTTAGTCTGCCTTCAAAATGTCCATCTCCATTTATTATCCTAAATTAGATGTACCTGTTTGAGATCGTTAGCTGCATAAAGACACCTGTCCACCCCATACAATCAGTAAGAATCCAACTACTAACATGGCCAAGACCAAAGAGCTGTCCAAAGACACCACAGACAAAATTGTACACCTCCACAAGGCTGGAAAGGGCTACGGGGAAATTGCCAAGCAGCTTGGTGAAAAAAGGTCCACTGTTGGAGATATCATTAAAAAATGGAAGAAGCTAAACATGACTGACTCTCCCTTGGACTGGGGCTCCATGCAAGATCTCACCTCGTGGGGTCTCAATGATCCTAAGAAAGGTGAGAAATCAGCCCAGAACTACACGGGAGCAGCTGGTCAATGACCTGAAAAGAGCTGGGACCACTGTTTACTGTTGGTAATACACTAAGACGTCATGGTTTGAAATCATGCATGGCACGGAAGGTTCCCCTGCTTAAACCAGCACATGTCAAGGCCGGTCTTAAGTTTGCCAATGACCATGATGTTCCAGAGGAGTCATGGGAGAAAGTCATGTGATCAGATGAGACCAAAATAGAACTTTTTGGTCATAATTCCACTAACCGTGTTTGGAGGTAGAAGAATGATGAGTACCATCCCAAGAACACCATCCCTACTGTGAAGCATGGGGGTGGTAGCATCATGCTTTGGGGGTGTTTTTCTGCACATGGGACAGGGCGACTGCACTGTATTAAGGAGAGGATGACCGGGGCCATGTATTCCGAGATTTTGGGAAACAACCTCCTTCCCTCAGTTAGAGCACTGAAGATGGGTCGAGGCTGGGTCTTCCAACATGACAATGACCCAAAGCACACAGCCAGGACAACCAAGGAGTGGCTCTGTAAGAAGCATATTAAGGTTCTGGCGTGGCCTAGCCAGTCTCCAGACCTAAAACCAATAGAGAATCTTTGGAAGGAGCTCAAACTCTGTTTCTCAGCAACAGCCCAGAAACCTGACTGATCTAGAGAAGATCTGTGTGGAGGAGTGGGCCAAAATCCCTTCTGCAGGAAAACGTTTGACTTCTGTAATTGCAAAAAAAGACTACTGTAACAAATATTAACATTGATTTTCTCAGGTGTTCAAATACTTAGTTGCAGCTGTATCATACAAATAAATAGTTTAAAAAAAATCATACATTGTGATTTCTGGATTTTTTTTTTTTAGATTATGTCTGTTACAGTGGACATGCACCTACGATGACAATTACAGACCCCTTCATGATTTCTAAGTGGGAGAACTTGCAAAATAGCAGGGTGTTCAAATACTTATTTTCCTCACTGTATGTAGCGCCAGATTTAACCCTGCAAAAGGTGCTGTGATGATCTTACCAGGGCGATCTGCTGTTTGACCCGCTCCCTGGCAGCCTTCTCCTCAGCCTTCTCCCGGTTCCTCTCCTCCAGCAGGCGCCTCATCTTTTCCTCTTCCTGCTTCTTCTTCAGGTACTGCACATCCTTCCCCATCTTCCTCCGCTCAATTTCCTTCTTGAGCTCACTCTGAAACACAGGCAACCCACACACAACGTACTCCAGTAAGCATTCCCACTTACACAACTGAACACTCTAGAAGATCCAACACACAGGGAGCACACTACTACTTACATGACGGGGAGCACACAGAACCACACAAGACTGAGAGGAAAGGAAGCCCATGTATTAGGATGTGTGTTTGGTTTATTTAAATGGCCATGGTCCATAACACAGTTCACTGTTAGGGCTGGGGGTCAGACACAGCACGCTCCAGGCACACACACTAGTTTCAGAAAAGTGTGCATGTACAGTATAACCTGGGCAGTAATTGGACATGATATAGTATGCATATGCGGAGCAGCTTCAACACTACAGTGGCTTGGCTGTCCTGCCTCCTGAACAGCTGACATGCTTCTGTGTTGATAGCGTCTTGCTTCGGTAGCTCAACGCAGTTATTTTCATCATATTCTTCATTACAGCGGCTAATTATCCACTTTACATTTAAACCTAGTGTTACACTAGTTCATTCAAGCACTCATAACCACTTTCTCACTAATTCCACAGTTGTTTACATGCTATTAGCGCTGTTAGCTACTTCAGTTTAGTAGTAAGGCTTCTCTTTCCGGCTCTCTGTTAATCAGCGTGTTAAATGTTTAGCTGTTCCTCTGCCTCCTAATGTAATAACTGAACATGTTTTAGCTGTAGTTTATTTTTTGTGTTAGTGGTGAGGCTCTTCACCAGGGAAACTGGGCAGTAACGTTCGCTGCTGTATCTAAGCCCCCCAGTAATGTTGTAATGTAAGTAATAATTGGTGCAGGTTGACCTAATGTAGCCCCAGTCCCCTGGCGGCTGACTGTCTGACAGAAGCACAGCCAATCAGATGTCAGATCCATGGAAAAGAGATGGAAAACTGCTAAAGGATTTAAAATTCACTGGTGCTAATTCCTGGGGCTCAGGGGGAAGTCTTAACCACTCCAGCAGGATATAAACAGTAGGGATCAGATTGTAGACATCACAGTTCTGACATGGCGTTTTTCCTTTAATGGTATTTGCTTGACTCGCCTCGACCCGCCCGCTGTGCCCCGTCATCTTCTTTTGTAGAATAGTACCACCTCATGAGGTGAGCCGTGGCTGGTCGTCATAGCAGGAAACTGCCGTGGCCTAACGCGACACACACACACAGAACGTCGGAGGTGTGTTGCTTTTGATTCTTGGAATGTGGCTGTTGCCACAGCCAGAAGACAAATTACTTTCAAAAGAAGCTGGAGGCGTCAAAAAAAAACAACAAATAACTGCTGGCTAAACTAATTAGCCCCCCCCACCCCATCTGTTGCTAGCAATGATGACGCAGTGAATAGCGACGATTCTCTCCAACCAGTCAGTAGTCTGGAGATTTTCACGTCACCTTTTGGTATTGCCTCAGCTCGCTTGCAGCCTCGACTGAAGTAGTACTAACCAAAGTACGCGTTAGCAGGTACCAGGGACTTTTTTTTTCGTAATGTAAAACCAAAAAGGGCAAGTTTAGGCGAGTCAAGTAGAAGCCATGCAGTGGAAAAAGCCAATAGTAAGTTAGTTCAAATGGCTTTAATATATCCTTAGGAAAAAACAATAACCCATAATTCCTTCAGTTGGCCATATACGATGCGATGGCCAATCGGCACAGGCATACTGCAGAAACACTTTTAAAAGACACGGGCTGAGTGACATCACACTGTACACCTGTCCGGCCCCGCCCCCGTTTCTGCACCACATGTGCACCAGTGAGGCTGGGGTTCAGGTTTGAGATCAGAGCTTGGACGTACTCACCCTCATCAAGCATATCCTAACACTGAATATTTACCGCAACAAATGAGCCGTCTTTTAGCTTCTCGAGGAACCTGGAATCTCCTCAGTATTCCGTCAGTAACAAATATTACAACTATTACATACAGTGGGGTGGACGTGACCCATGGAATGGCTAATGTCCTCACCTCTTCTTCTCCTCTTTTCTTCTGCTCTCGTCTCTCCTCCAGTTTCTTGGTTAACCTGACAGGACAACACAATGATAACATATCACTTTTACCTGGAGAATGACAAAACTATCAAAGATTTTGTTGCATGATATTTCCTTTCTCGTCTTGTAATTTATTACAACCCCAACAGTGTGGACTGGACTTCAGCTTAGTGTGTGTGAGTTTAATGAGTTGGGACTTTGACCAGTTATTGAAAACTTCAATAAGAATAAAATAGGTCAGTGTGAGAGTTATGTCAGTAATGTAAAGGCCCTGAGCAGTTAAGCTGGCTGACAAGACATCTCTACCAGACTGTGTGGGTGTGGTTAGACTGATTGACATCTTCCTCAGTCTCCTGTTAGCTATGTTGCACCAGTTAGGGAGGGACAAATGACACCTTTATCATTCTTATAGGTAGAAAATACTTGAGCAGAGTAATCAGCCAGAAGAAGTGAAATCCCCTGTGTGGCTGTTCAGAGGCTTTAATAAAACAGGATTGATTGTCCACCATTAGTAGCTGTATTGGCATTTATTATCCAGGCAAATATCACTTTTATGAAGCTAATGTTACATTTGTTTTCAGAGAGAAATGATTGTGTAACATGTACATAGGAGACAGGTGGAGCTGGAAACAGCTGGATTTCTGTCAAGGCCTTTCTAATGTGTGGGACCGGATCTCAGAAACATTAGTTCCATACTGATGAATAGTGCATTTATTACCCTTTCTCCCATTGGATGCTACTTATGACTGTATGTAGGCTCCTACCTGTCCAAAGCTGGACATGTGTGTAGGCTCCTACCTGTCCACAGCTGGACATGTATGTAGCTTCCTACTTGTCCACAGCTGGGCATGTGTGTAGGCTTCTAACTATCCACAGCTGGACATGTGTGTAGGCTCATACCTGTCCACCTTAGCATTCAGGTTGTCTTCACTGGGAGCAGCATGGTCAGAAGATGCATCTGCGGTCCCTGAGGCTGTGCTAGAGACGGACGCTAGAACAGATACAAGCAGAGAGCACTGGGTTAACTAAAATAGCAACACACAACAGGTTAGCACAAACCACAGTCAATGTATACATCCATAGAGCTGCCACCATCACCACATGTATACTTCATTCATTGATTTTATGCAAAGCAGCTAAACTGGCATTATTGTTACTGTATCAGGAAAAGTTAAACCTTTATGCATGTTCTACCCACTAAAGGATCAAGGTACATACAGTGAGGAAAATAAGTATTTGAACACCCTGCTATTTTGCAAGTTCTCCCACTTAGAAATCAGGGAGGGGTCTGAAATTGTCATCGTAGGTGCATGTCCACTGTGACAGACATAATCTAATAAAAATAAAATCCAGAAATCACAATGTATGATTTTTTAACTATTTATTTGTATGATACAGCTGCAAATAAGTATTCGAAAACCTGTCTATCAGCTACAATTCCGACCCTCAAAGACCTGTTAGTCTGTCTTCAAAATGTCCACCTCCACTCCATTTTTTATCCTAAATTAGATGCACCTGTTTGAGGTCATTAGCTGCATAAAGACACCTGTCCACCCCATACAATTAGTAAGAATCCAACTACTAACATGGCCAAGACCAAAGAGCTGTCCAAAGCCACTAGAGACTAAATTGTACGCCTCCACAAGGCTGGAAAGGGCTACGGGGAAATTGCCAAGCAGCTTTGTGAAAAAAGGTCCACTGTTGGAGCAATCATTAGAAAATGGAAGAAGCTAAACATGACTGTCAATCTCCCTCAGACTGGGGCTCCATGCAAGATCTCACCTCGTGGGGTCTCAATGATCCTAAGAAAGGTGAGAAATCAGCCTAGAACTACACGGTAGGAGCTGGTCAATTACCTGAAAAGAGCTGGGACCACCGTTTCCAAGGTTACTGTTGGTAATACACTAAGACGTCTTGGTTTGAAATCATGCATGGCACGGAAGGTTCCCCTGCTTAAACCAGCACATGTCAAGTTCCGTCTTAAGTTTGCCAATGACCATTTGGATGATCCAGAGGAGTCATGGGAAAAAGTCATGTAGTCAGATGAGACCAAAATAGAACTTTTTGGTCATAATTCCACTAACCGTGTTTGGAGGAAGAAGAATGATGAGTACCATCCCAAGAACACCATCCCTACTGTGAAGCATGGGGGTGGTAGCATCATGCTTTGGGGGTGTTTTTCTGCACATGGGACAGGGCGACTGCACTGTATTAAGAAGAGGATGACCGGGGCCATGTATTGCGAGATTTTGGGGAACAACCTCCTTCCCTCAGTTAGAGCATTGAAGATGGGTTGAGACATGACAATGACCCGAAGCACACAGCCAGGATAACCAAGGAGTGGCTCTGTAAGAAGCATATTAAGGTTCTGGCGTGGCCTAGCTAGTCTCCAGACCTAAACCCAATAGAGAATCTTTGGAGGGAGCTCAAACTCTGTGTTTCTCAGCAACAGCCCAGAAACCTGACTGATCTAGAGAAGATCTGTGTGAAGGAGTGGGCCAAAATCCCTTCTGCAGTGTGTGCAAACCTGGTGAAAAACTACAGGAAACGTTTGACCTCTGTAATTGCAAACAAAGGCTACTGTACCAAATATTAACATTGATTTTCTCAGGTGTTCAAATACTTATTTGCAGCTGAATCATACAAATAAATAGTTAAAAATCATACATTGTGATTTCTGGATTTTTTTTTTTAGATTATGTCTCTCAAAGTGGACATGCACCTATGACCCCTCCATGATTTCTAAGTGGGAGAACTTGCAAAATAGCAGGGTGTTCAAATACTTATTTTCCTCACTGTATCTTTACATGATCTGAGATTGCTCTCCTGTTGATCAGTTCTGGAACAATATTGCATCCAAAATATCTGCCCTGATTAATGATAATGTACATGTTACTGTCAATGTTTTGTTTATGAATGATCCGTCAGTCCTCAAGCTCTCTAAAACTCAGAAATATGCGTTTTTTGCTGGACTTACAGCAGCCATGATTGCAACCTGCTGGAAACCACCTCATGACTTGTGTATTCATACTTGGACCCGTTCCTTTCTGGATGTCGTGTTTCCACAGCTCACATTGGTGGAACCCCGGGAAGGACTTTAGACACTTGGCTAAGCATAGCTGGATCCTGGTCCATGCTGTAGATTTGTGCTATGGCCTTCTTACTTCTGTCTGTGTGTGTGTTGGGTCCCTTTTGTCTTGTGCCGTCTCCCTGTCAATGTCTCCTTTGTTAGTTTGTGTGTTTGTCTATGTCTGTTCCTGTGTGTCTTGTTAGTGAGCTGCAGACATCATTCTTGCTGTTGTTTTTGTTGTGTCTCCCTCCTTCTCGTATTTCCTCTTTATTTTAGAGTGAAACATTAGATCGCAAGGAAGGATTGTGGAAAAGGTGCACTGTGCCTTCTTCGGTGTGTGTGTAGTGTACCTTATGTTGTCATCTTTAGCACTTTTGGTTGGCTCTTTAAATTTAAAAAAAATGTGATAACAAAAAAAGGAAAGGTTAACCCTCTCCTTGATTTCATGTTGTTTATGGAGAAGGAGAACCAGGATATGGGTCTGGGGAAAGCACTACCAAGCTAGGGCCGAGAGGACCAATTACAGGCCCATGAAACTCAGATCAAACTGTCAAACTAGACGGGGCTAAACAAATAAGCAAGATTCTGTTACTGCATTACCTATTTCTCACCTCAAATGTTTTCAAAAACACATCTTAGTCAAGTGCTCATGGCAATCTGTTTGGACCCCAATCATTGGCTGACCAGCCAGTTGATAGGTGCATCTCTAACAGAAACAATCCTGACTGGTGGTGGTGGCTAGGCTGTGTAATCCAGACTAACTCACCTGGTGCAGCTGTGCTGGCTGGAGCTGAGGCTGGAGCACTGCTATTAGCTGGGATAGCCTCCACAGGAACACCTGCCTCTGGTAACACAGCCCCACCTTCCATTTGCTGGGCATGCATCTGGTAAACACAGAGACAGGGGCATTAGCACAAAACAGTACCGGTGTTAGAAGGCCGTCTTCACATCTGCGCTTCTAAATACTGCAATTCAAATAAAGCCAAGTCAGTCAGATACTTGGTCTGGGCATGTCTGGACAGAATCTCATGGCAATCCAAAAAATAGGGCTGCACAAATATGGCCAAAATGATAATCATGATTATTTTAATCAATATTGAAATAACAATTAATTATCAAGATTATTTGTTGATTTTAACCAAAACAAATTTTATAGTCACGTAGGCTATTTATAACTGCTTTCACATCCATATCGTGCTACATTCCTCTTATGTTGAAGTTGTATGTTGTACATACATACAGTTGCAACACTGAAAAAA
Organism: Etheostoma nigrum; assembly: GCA_029931835.1. Taxonomy (NCBI): domain Eukaryota; kingdom Metazoa; phylum Chordata; class Actinopteri; order Perciformes; family Percidae; genus Etheostoma; species Etheostoma nigrum. The sequence goes on along the minus strand of CM057247.1, from coordinate 7,997,386 downwards.
AATGTATCTCTGAGAAAGCTCCTTCACTTGTTTTCAACAATAATTGATTAAAAGAGCTAGGGAGAGGAGGAGTGCGATGGACATATGCTTGGCCTACTTGCAGAGCAATGGCTGACTCATTATGAATGGGTCCAGCAGGCTCCATCTCACAAGCTATTACTCTATGAGCTGAAGTAAGTTGCATTCAATAACTTCTTCTGTGTTTTTCGCCGTGGCGGACGCGAAAGCAGAGTTACCAGCAGAAACATTGGCACAAATACAGGTTTGCCTCTCCTGCTTAACAATATACAGTTGTGTTAATGAGAATTAAAATTGTGGACAAATGTCAGAAGTGTGGACCAGTGCTGTCACTGCTCTGTCGCTGTTGCTAGGAAGCCTGTGTGAGTGAATGGGGACTGGGCTGCGTGAGAGGAGAGATCCAAACACAGACACGGCTTTACAGAAGAAATGGGTCATGTAACCCAACATTAAACCATATCGATATAAACAACCTTGCTATGTTTGTGGAGAGGCAGCGGATGCGAGGTTGCACCGGTGCAACCTAGGAACAATGTTAGTTGCGCCCTGGAGCCCTGTGAGCTAACAGACACTAACTAGCACTAGTCACTGCTGTTGTCTGAAAAACAACACAGACGGGACAAAAATGTTGCGTTTACTGGTAACCTGGTAAACCTTGTGACCGACGTATAATCGACTGCTATCTGTTGTGGGATTGTCCTCACGTTACTCTGTCCTCTGTGACTGTCTACATCTAGAAACTAAGCTGCGAGGTGGAGGGAACAACTCTGACTGGCTCATGATCAGACAGTGGTTTACGGAGCAGTAGATCGGCTTTGCAAAATACGGAGCGTTCTATGAACGGAGTGACACATTCAAAATATCGCTTGATTAAGAAAATTTGATCATGGGAAGCCAAAATCGTGATCATGATTTGATTACCAGCGGAGAGGGACCCTTCGGGAACAAACACCACGGGAATCACGTGACCATTTTTTAATTACAACTTTATCCCGTACCAACGGAATTTTTTTTTGGTAAGGTACGCAGTACAAATATAAGACTTTATCACGGACTCATGGTCCAATAGACTGACAGCACAATACACACAACACATAATGCATAAATAATCCCAGAGGCATAATACAATTACATAATATAAAATATCTAAACAAGATATATACAAAAAGACTGAATAGCAAATACAGGACATGTATCATTTGACAAAGAAGCACATCAAATGCATCAAATAAATGAAATACCTTACTTTTATAAGTTAAAAAAAACCCAGGTAGAAATAAAAGAGGTCAATTATTAAAATTTGATTAATTGTGCAGCCCTACCAAATAACAAAAAAAGAATTGTTGACAGATTTCAGAGCTACCAGAGCTGCAACACATGAGCTCGCTACTAATCCCACTGCCGTACCTGCTTCACTCGGTGGATCCTTTTCTTCAGTTCTTCAGCAGGAATACTGCCTGCAATGACCTCCAGAGGGATCCCATTCTCCCCGATGAAGAAGCTGGAGGGGATGCACACCACGGGGTCTTCACACAGGGGGGGCAGGGTTAAGGAAAAAGCTCCCAGACTCTTGACAGTGTAGTGTTAACAGAATCAGTAGAAACAGCACTCTGCACTGTTCACATGCATTGCCACCATAGTCAGGGAATGACCCGTCTTGATTTGAATGAATCAGTATTGAGTAAAAGAAAAGCCGATACATGTACTCTACTGCCTTTCAACTTGTCACACTCACTCACACACACACAAAATTTGGTTCTGCTTTATTTAGCCGATACCAATTCTTTAAAAGATGCTGGGGACATCTTGCAGCATGCCTACTTTCTGTTAACTTGCCAGATAAAACGAGATTGTTAATGGTTGAGTCATTCAATTAGATGATCTAGTGGTATGCATTTGTTTAGATGCTTAGTGATTGAGGCTGACAAAGATACACATGGTCTAACCCCTCACACAGTAGTCAGCCTTGTAATGTAACGTAGTGACTCAACTCTTAGCTCAGAGATCAATTGGGAAGTAACTTCCTTATAATATCTATAATAACCAATACAATCCATGAACAGAAAAAAGATACAAATCTGAGAGAACTGTACGCAGGTCTCGCTGTGGGAAAAAAGTTACAACAATTTAATCTCCAAACACACTAACCCATCTGTTCTTTACAAATATTACATCATACAACTGCCAAACCTATTGCACTGAATTCATTGCTAGAGTGATCCAAATGTAGATGAACATATTACTTGGGACGCCCCTCAAAGTCCACCAGTCTAACTATCTGTCAGTGACTCCTCAGAACACTTGATAAAACCTCAGGTTGAGTCCTGGTTGTTTTGTTTGTATTTGTCAGTCAGTGCGAATAACATATTATTTTGCAGGGCTGACAGTGTCCTACAGGTGGTCTGTATTTATGAGTGGTGATGGTCCACCTCACTCGACAGCGGCCCCTCCCCACAGACAGCGAGGGATGTTGTAAAGCTCACAGACGGAGCAAGAGGCGCACCACCACACAGGAAATACAAGTAGATCCTCCCCCACGAGGGCCATCCCTGAGCACTAACCCCCGGCAGACTGCGCGGGAATCTTGGTAATAAACTAAACTAAGTAAACTAAGTAAACTATAAACTAACAAATCAGGCAGGAACACCTTTCTTGCTCCTCTTACTAGAGTGTATAACAGAGTGTGTAGATTTATTCTTAATTGCTCATTTACAACTCATCATTGCACAATGTATGAACTTCTTGACTTGCCTACACCATATATATGAAAAAATATTCATTTGGTACAATTTGTCTTGAGGTGGTCATTTCAACTATCCATTTTATTTAAAGGTTTTTGGTTCCTTTTTCCTCCACTCATTCATTTAAGACATACTGTACAGCTTTTCAGTACCTATTGTTTCTAAGTCCATATCAAAAAAAGTTTTTGTTTAAAGCACCTTCTGACTGGAATAACTTATCAGTCTATTTCATTTTTTAGACTGTTTAAACATGCCTTGGCAACTCACTTTCATACCAATTGTACATGCAGACTTTAACACCCTTCCAATTTTATCTCATTCCTCACTCTTTTCACTTTACAGAACCACTTAATCGCAATAACATTTTACAGAAAGGATTGGCTATATTCTGAATAATCATTATTCCCTGTTACTTATTATGAGGTAAATGTAGGCTCTGTGTGGGTTTTATCTATTTTGAATGTTTGGTTATTTGGTTATTTATGTCTGTTTTGTTCAGTTTTGCTTATCTTGTTTGTATATGTGCAATGTTTTTCGTGGTATCTTGTTCAGGACCGCCTTAAAAACGAGATGGTACATCTCAAGGGGTTATGCTAATAAAAGAATTTCAAAGGAATGTTTCAGTCAAAGACAGAAGCATTTCTACGTTAAGGGTTTGGACACATGCCATTTTAGTTACAATCAGTTTCATAAATGTTACGTAAATGGTAATTTTGTTTTTATACAACCTGGACCTTATGTTCCCATGTTTCCGTGTCAAAGTGACTGAAGGGAACAACAATTTCTGAAACTGAAGAAAAAAGCTGCAATGTACCCCTATAGGACAAATGTTCAGCATCAGTTAGCGTCCACTAAAAGTGCTGTTTTTGCCGCTGACAGGTTCAGATTATTATTCTAAGTGTCTGAAAACATTATGGAAAGGATCCTTACAGAGATAGACCTTTTTGTTAAAGAGTGAAATCCTTTTTGTTTAACATGAAACAGCCCCAAAATCACCATCACCAAACCCACCAGACTCCATGTAAATAAACATTAGTTTTATCACCGAAAACCAAAGTGGACAGCAACAAAATAAAATGACCAAAAGCGGTCTTGGTTCGTCTTTCCACTGTTCCAACAATCACCACTCTGGTTTGGTGGAAATAAAGCCTTAATTCATCCATTAACATGTAGAAATGTGCTGGCTCTATACACGCTAAAAATGCAGATTTTTTACATGGAGCCTGATGGGTTTGGTGATGGGAATTTCTGAGCCGTTTCATTTTTAACAAAAATGATCCATTGTGCATGGCTTCCTCTGTTGGCAGTAGTTCGGAGTACTCTCACTAGAAGTGTAGGAGCGCAGTGGTATTATCTAGTATGTGCATTGTGAACAAAAGCCAGCATAGCACGTTAACTGAAAATGTCTGACTTTGGAATTAAACGTCTGATTCTGCCACTTAAGACATACAGGACAATCATGATCAATCTATGACAATCATCTAATTGCTAGCTAATTGGAGCCAGTGGGGAGTGTTCCAGTCCCATGCACTGGGCACTGATGTGAGCAGGTGAGTACCTCTGGGCATCCACTCGGATGGCCACACAGCAGTGGTGGGCTGCCTCTGACACTCTCTCATCCTCCCAGCTGGAAATCAGCTGGGCAGACTGGTCATCCTCCCCTGCGCATGTACACACACACACACACACACACACACACACACACACACACACACACACACACACACACACGTCATTTAGCTTCAGCTGACTGCCAACACATAACACTCTCCTGTCCTGGTAAGGTTGTAACTAACCTGGCTAGGATTGTCAGCGAGGGTACCCACTGCATAATCTGAGTAATGTCACGTCAAACCTGCAAATCATTTAGCTGGGCCACCACAATCCACTGGCCTGTCATCTTATTCTATTGTAAAGTTAATCTGGTTAGGCGATTAGGGACACCATACGCTGTTTTAGAGTCATCGTTACACAGGCCACAACACTACAGCTAGCACATCATATTTAGGTTACAATGATTTCTTCTTGGGCCGTATTACTTAAATATGCGTAATGACACGTCTTATTTAACAGCTGGTTGGCTATGCTAGCTGGCTAATAGCTACGACTAGCTGGCTAGCACGCAAGCGCTAAGGCTTCTTTATCACTTGTCACCTAAGCAGGATAGCGTTAGCTAGCTGGTTAATCGACACGCACACACATACCTGTAATGACAACGACAAAGACGGAACTCCGCTGTTTAGCCAAGTTTATGGCGTCAGGGATTGAGCCCTCAAACCAAAGCATCTTTAGGAGCAGTTTTAACGTTACCGACACTGTTAACCGGCTAAACTCCCGTTAACGTTCCGTACATTGACGAAGCGAAGTGAGTCTGTCAGTTTCTGCTTCACTTCCAGTCTGAACATGGAGCCCTGCGCTAATCATCAGCAACCAGCGGAGAGAGGGACCCTTCGGGAACAAACACCACGGGAATCACGTGACCATCGTCATCATTAGAATTTTTTTTTTTAATTACAACTTTATCCTGTACCAACGGAATTTTTTTTCGGTAAGGTACGCAGTACAAATATAAGACTTTATTACGGACTCATGGTCCAATAGACTGACAGCACAATACACACAACACATAATGCATAAATATCCCAGAGGCGTAATACAATTACAGATTATAAAATATCTAAACAAGATATATACAAAAAGACTGAATAGCAAATACAGGACATGTATCATTTGACAAAGAAACACATCAAAAACATCAAATAAATGAAATACCTTACTTTTATAAGTAAAAAAAAAAAAACAGGAAGAAATAAAAGAGGTCAAATGTAGAAGTTTTCATTCAAGGTTCAAAATTTACTTAAAATTTTTTTTAGTAAAAGTAATGGTAAATCTACTTGTATGGAAACATTATTTGGCCATTAGAATTAAAGGCTACTATAGCCTACATTATTTATTTTTTGTCTTGCATAATAGTTCCAAAGGTATATCATGAAATTCAAATCTAGGTGATAGGCCTACGTGTCTTTTTCAGATATCCAATATATAGGATATATATCGGTAATGTCTGGTGTGATGACGCTGGTACACTGTTTACACTGTACGCGGAGGCTGTCAGAGAGACATATCCAACTTGGACTGATTGGCCCGAGATAACTGGACAGTGGGTGACATTAAAAGAATGTGTACAACGACTGACACGGTTGTGTGTGCGAGACGCATTGACTATTGGGGCGGCAGAGCAATATCAGACTTCGGCTGTTCCGAAGGTAGTGAGGGACCCATTGATTAGAACAGCCCCTCCTCACTATCGCTCTGCTATGCTGACTTTTATGCTCGGTGCTCCCGATGCATCGATGTCGGATGTGACAGGAAGAATACAGGAGTTAGGAGCGTTAGAAAACTGGGGTTCTTCTAGGGAGGAAGAGCAGTCAGATGAGTTTCAACCACAGGCTCGCGGACCCCGAAAGGGTCGGTCGGGGAGTGAACAGGGTCCGCCTCGTTCTGGCTTAGAGGTGACAGGGTCTGAGGACTCCTCAGAGGAGGAGGTGGTAAGAGTCAGGACAGTGAAAAAGAGGAAGGCAAAGGGGAAGAATAAACACATGCGAAAGTCCACTCTGTACCCTGATTTGCAAGACTTGATGGAGTTTGATGACTAGGATAAAGGCCGGGCCCCGCAAATCCAAATTGTAAATTGGTCAATTGACGACATAAGACCACATGTTGCATTAGAGATTTATTGGGGGAAAAAATCAAATGAACAGGAAATGGTGGCCCTAGTTGACACCGGAGCAGAGGCCACATTGGTTTGTGGAAATCCAAACAAATTTTAGGGGCCCTTGGTTCCTCTCTCAGGCTTGGGAGGGGACGTCATATTTGGCAAAACTGTAATTTTACCGTTAAAAGTAGGAAAATTACCCATTAAAGAGTACGCAGTGTTGGTGACTTCAGTTAGGGAATGGATTGTAGGCATGGATGTGCCCACAGGAATGACATTGTATTTGTAACAGGGAAAGTTTGAGTTCGGTGTATCACCTTTACGTGTCAGAGCAGTGTTGGTGGGGAAGGTAAAGATGGCACCGTTTCCTATCCCTATAGCGACACAAGTGGTGAGCATGAAACAGTACCGGATCCCAGGGGGTCATGAGGATGTTTTTGCTACCATATAAGAATTCTTTAAAGTAAAGTGAAACAAAAGAAGAGAGAAATCCTTCTTTCTTTCCGGAGGTCTAGAGGACAGCTGAAGTGTGGGTTCTTACAAGAACACACACACAAGTATAGAGAAGGATAAGCTAAAGAAAAAGAGTTGTGCACAAAGTAAAGAGGGGCTGCGGCAGACCTGCAGCCCAGTGAAGATTTTGATCATAAATCACACAGTGTAATGAGATATGTTCTCATATCAGGTAACAAACTGGATAGACTGAACCACTAGGTGCTACAGTGGGTTCTACTGTTAACAGGACTACAGGCCATAAAGAATACATTAGACATTAATTAGTAAAAATTTTTGTTGCAACCTAAAAGTAGACAATTAAAGGAACATTCTTTTTGTTTATTGGTTGAGATAAGAAAGCTGATATGAGATCCCATTCTATGTACATTTGATGTGGTGTTCGAATGAGCCTTTCAGTGAAGCTTAATTGTGGATTTTGTTTGTATTTTGAATTGTTTAAACTATTAAGTTGATGTTGTAGGAGTCATAACTCAAAAAGAGGGATAAAGTAGCAATAATACACTGTCCATGGCATTAAGGATATTAAAACTACTGTACAATTTTGTTTTGATTTGTGCAGAAACATGACCTTAACGCAAACAGATAATGGGACTCATTTTACGGGATAAGTGGGTAAACGTACCCGTGTCAAAATGTTATTTGAGGGAGAACTAATTATGTTTTGTTCTGTGTTACAGTGGAATTAATTCTTTTTCAGATTCATGTTCCCGTGGTATTGGCTGATTGGGAGATCTGAGGGTCGTCGCCATGACAGACGTCCACAACCATGGAAAGCGCCGAAGGGGTGGTGCCGGCTTTGGCGTCATCATCCTCCATGTCCTCGGTGCCATGGTTCTGCTGGGACATCTCTGCTGGGCCATGGAAACACCAAGACGAGCCCTCCAGTTGATAGCCCAGCCTTATCAACTAGGCGGACTGTGGATGCCAACGGTTGTCACTCCGCAGGAGGAAACAGCAAAGATCCTCCTAAAAGGTTTGAAATGGCAACTACAGATGTGGAATACGACGGCAGAAGTCTTAACAAATATTTCTGTTGCATTGAACTGGACTGCGTGTAATTTGCAAATGGTATATGCTCACGTACAACAGGAGAGGTTTGGAAGAGTGGTTACCACTGGTAACTTCCATGAATGGAGACAGCTGTGGAACATCAGTCATTCGCAATGGTTGTACGTAAAGCCACATAAGACCATGTGTAATAAAACTATGTGTGAAGGACATTGGACACAGTATGATGTTAGAAATAGCACTACTGTATGTCATTACTATGTTTTGAGACTGTAATAACTGTACAAGGTTATTGGTTTTTGAAAATGGATGGTGATTGGTTTGGCCCACAGACAACTCTCACTTATGACCTGCAACCATGCGAGACTGCCGACAAAGGGGTGGTATGTATGCTACAACAAGGACATCTTAACCCATGTTTAACCGGAGACGGAGTATTGTGTGATTGGACTCATGAACCAGATAGAGACATGCTATGGCAGATAGGCCCACATACTCTGTGCGTAGCTACTATTAGGAGTCATCCTCAATTACCTCAGGTGCCTTTCGTTGGATGTTTGAACAATGTGCACATATGGTACTGGAATAATGTGACCTATCAATTGACTAATTTTAGTACTTCCACTCGCCTAACAGAGGTACAATGGCAGGTTTTGCAGATACCCTGGCAGGTATCCCTGGATCGGTTCAAATGCGCATTGAACAGCTCCACGGAACTACAAAAGCTAATTGAATCGCACAAGTCCAACGTTTCCAGTCTCAAAGTGTCCAGATTCGTTGCCCAAGGGAAGGTTTTACATGCGGCTAAGCTAATCGAGCAATCATCTGCACATACAGCTCGAACATATGATGTACCCCCCATGTTTTTGCTTATTGGAATTTTGCTATGTTTAACTTTATGCAATGTCAGTACTTGCATATATATCCGACGTGTTAAACGTAATCTGAATTTAAGGATATATAACACTGCATTAAGATGAAGGTCACCTTTAAAATCAGAGACGGGTGGTTTGGGGTAGATAAAATTATTATGACAGCTGATTCTACCACTGATGTTCTAAAAGTTGATTATTGGGTTGGTTATAATCGTTCGACTCCTACTCTGGTGGTAATGGGAAGTAGAATTGAATTTCTAAATTTAGTGGTGGACACTATATGCTGGTTCACAATGGCGGGTTACATTTCTAACTGAAGAAGACGAACCCTGGGGAAGGTATTTCCAAAATTAAATGGGATAATTTTGTCAAGGATCAAAGGGTGGAATGTGGAGGAAAAAGTTTATTTTGCATTATGTTCCTTGACAACAGCTAAGTGGGTCACTTATATAACTTGTTGATACACTGTTGCTTTGCTGTATTCATTGTTTTGTGTTTCCTTTATCAATTGTATCCATGTTTTGAGAGCCACCGAGCTCGGGTGTTGGGAACGGTTTTGAGTTGAGCTCACATGTTTTGAGAGCGGCCTTCCTGTTTCGAAAACATGCTTTCGGAGCAGGACACCTGCTCACAAAGGATGGGCTGAGAGTAAGGAATTGGCCGTCCTTGCTCGCACCCGATCCTTTGTTTACTAAAGAATAAAAAGACGGGGAGTCCCTCGGTCTGGCAGAGTCTGCTGCGGGTCGCGTACGGATGCCCAGCCACGTTGATGCTGCTCTGCTCGGACTGATGGCTCTCCAGTCCTGTGTCAAGGTAAGAGCTCTAAAAGTAGTGTTTACTTTGCATCACGTATTGAGTGCCTGTTGCACGCTTGTTGCCTGTTGCAATGCTTGTTGCCCTGCTGTATCCTGTGGCGGAATAAAAAGACACGTTTATTCTAGCAGTGACAGCGTTTGTGTTTTTGTTTGCGAAGTAGTGTTCACTTTGCATCACGTGTTGATAGTGTGAGCGTGTGCTCGCAGCTTTATGGTGTTCTGCGGGGGGTAATGGGGCAACTTATCCTAGCAGAAACAGTATTTGAGATTTTGTTTGCAAAGTAGTGTTCACTTTGCATCACGTGTTGATAGTGTGAGCGTGCGCTCGCAGCTATACTGAATTCTGTGGGGAGTAGAGGGGCATTCTATTCTAGCAGAATATTGCTATTCTTTTTGAGTAGTTTTTGTTTGCAGCCGACCACCCCTCGATCCTGTATAAAGATTTCATAAAACAATTGGTCAAAGGATTCAACACCGCAATGGATGGACTTCCTCAGTAAATCACTGAACTTAACTCTGGTCATTGTCCTTATCAACACTATAGTGATCGATTTGTTATTGAAGTCATAGCTCTAGAATCTAGAGTTATATCATTACTCTGATCGTTACAGGTAAAACCTAATGTGTCAGCTGATACTGAGGTTTCATGTGATTCATTTTGACGTTAAAATACATGTAATTTAGTTATTGGTATTTGATTTGGGGTTATACAAGGAAAAGAAAGTACTAAAATATTCAGAGAATCCGCTTGTTTAGTTAGAGGCATTATAAAATAGGATCTATAAATATAAATCAATAAAAAAGAGTGAGTGCCTGAACTAGCGTAGCATTACATCTTGAATCTAAATGTAAACAAACTAAGCACTCACTTGACATGTGGATTCTTAACTTGATTCACTGGAAACAAAACAAAAAAAGGGTGTTTTATGATAATTATGGTAAATATGATGTGGTGTTGCACCTGTGATGTTTTGAGAAGAAACCTGTTCTAAGAAGAATACACAAGAAAACCGGTTGAATGAGAGAATAGAGAGGATTAAAGTTTTATTTCCTTATCTCTTCAAACCTACATATTGAGTTGTGTCTTGTCTCACTCTTGCTGTTGGTGGGACAATAGGCATTGAGGGTGAAGACAGGGAGCCTACAATCTCTGACCTGGCAAACATTCTTTATGTTGTTTGGTCTTGGTACAAGGAAAAAAAAGGCTCTTATATGCCATTGTCTACATTTTAAATGGATATCTGTCAATAGGCCTAAAACATCACATATATGATTATTGTGACAGAGACTGGGACTCCAGGTTAATAAGACTGAGTAGCAAGATATGAATTCAATGGTGATTCTGTGAGAATACTGTGTATATTATATCTATATATCCATCCAATTAGAATGAATTCGGTATTGATGACGCAAACAATAATAACGGTACTCCAGTGAAATGATTAAAAACTTGTTAGTGAGGACTAGATTAGGCCTGTATTTAAAGCTGATTCTGGTTTCCAACTTGGCCCCAGGTGTGTCTGTTAAAACACGGACGGAGACAACTTCTGTCTTTTAATGCTTTATTACAGTCAAGCAACAGTACAAACATGGGCATGGATAGCTCTGCTATGGCTTTGTATGTGTGTGTGTGTGTGCGTGCTACCATACACAATGCATAGGAATCATATACCGTATATGCTACCAAATAATAACAATAATCCCACTATTAGTTACATTATCTTAATGCATGTAAATAATGCACCTAAAATACAAGCGTGAAGAAGGGCGTTCAACAATCACCATTATATCGCATCTACAGCCAGGTGTAACCTAGGTAACAGGTGAAGAACACAAACAACTAAGTCACTAGCTAATAAACTTTAAATGAGCAGAACTATAGACCAATACAACAACAGCCTAAATTAACTGACATCAGTTATACAACTTAGTTCTCAAGGACGCACACACGCAATCTCAACTAATTATCCTCCAGACAGCTGGTTTCTTTTTCTTTTCTTACACTTTTTTCTTCGTGCGGCGTGCGCACCCGCTCACGGTGTAAAGCGCGTGTCCGCGCTATTCTCCGACATGCACTCCCAATCACACGATAGACGACCTTTTGTACAAAAATAAAGTAACTTGCCAAATTTTTAAAATGTAAGTAGTAAAAGTAAAAACTCACCACAAAAATAAATAGTAAAGTAAAGTCAAAATATCTGAAAAATCTACTTGAGTTAACGTAGGCTACTTTGTTACTTCCCATCTCTGTCAAGCAGGATCTCTGTTGTAAGTAGTTTGGCTACTTTCTGAAATAAGGCCCAACTAGTTACTTTTACAATTTGTAACTGAGTAACTAGGCTAATCTAATTACTTTTTGGAAGAAGGAACTAGTAACTGTAACTAATTATTTTTTTAAAGTAACTTGCCCCCCCGATTTCTTTCTTTCTCACGCTGAAGTGTCAACCCGGTCAGTCAAATTTCTGAAAGATGAGTTTATCTATATATCTACCTGTCGAGCCATTTTTTCTAAATGTCGCAAACTGAGAACATTTTTTTTCACGAGCCATCCCAGGCGCATTTCCCCGGCCGTCGCTTCGTGTCGACTCTCTCTGTAACAATAGAGGTGAGCAGCGCGGCTGCTGTGTAGCAACTTCAGTTCATTTTAGTGGACTCGCTCTGCCGTGGACGGTGACGTGTTGCACACTTAAAGAGATTTACTTCCCCAACAAAACACCAGAGGGCCTTATTTTCCGATATTTTAAATTGTTTCCAGCACATTGATGTAGAAATGGGTAGAAATTGTTATAGCAGATACATTCACTGTGTAAATCTCAAAATTTTACTGTATCTCTAGTCACAAAATCTGGAAACAAAACCTATGCCATTGGGTTGCCAGGCCAGCTGTGACTGGTCCAGAAGTTTGTGCCAGCACCAGGGGGGGGGCAGATACTGGGAAACGTTGGGCCACTATTGTGCTTCTCTAACCTAACATCTCTAAATGTAACTGTAAATAATTCATTCAATGTTTCATAAAATGAACAAATAGTCTTTTAAAAAAGTAAATACAGTAAGTGGCGCAAAGAGGATGAGGGCCAAACTTTACTGAGCCTTGGCACAAAGGTTAGAATTTATGTAAATTTGTTACATTTCTCATTCTTTAGAATTGCTGTGTACCTAGTTGATTCCTCTGGTAGACCAACATTAATTTAACTTTGGGTCCCTGGTCCCTACACTGAAAACTGTGTGTGTGTGTGTGTGTGTGTGTGTGTGTGTGTGTGTGGGGTTGTCTAGAGAGATTGGGAGAAGGAAATTTGTGCGAGGTGGACCTGTTCACCACAACCCAAATCTTCTCAGCTGTTGCTACTGACATATGCTACTGTCTCTTCATGTGGCTCATTATGTTTGGCACATTGTCTGGGTCACTTCTTATATCATAAGAAGGTAATACAATGTGTAATCTGTGTGTAATCATGACTGATTAACATTAATGTAAATACCCTAATACCTGTTGATACTACAACAATGCAAAGACTCTTAACCCCACAGTTTAGCAAATATCATGTAAGACTGTATTTCTCAATTTTTTTGCACAAACCTCACCAGAAAGTGCCCTTTAATGGTTTATATTTAAAAAAAAAATTCTGGGGGTGAGCATACCCCCAGACCCCCCTAGGGAGCGCCCCCTTCATCCCCCCACACATAACAAATCCCAATTTAAACCCTGAAGGATAATGAGGCTGAAAGAGCCAGAGAAATTGCTTTGTACGCAGCAAAATATGGGTTGGCCCCCCAAATCTCACTCCAAGGTTTTTGGAAAACTTGGCAGCTCTGCTGATGGTTAGATAGTTTCTCTAACTTTGTAGACGGTCCCTAAACCTAAACACTGCTCGTAGCCTAGTAACCACTGTTCCTCCAGGTCGAAAGCTGTTCTGATGGAATTAGACTGTATCTCGTTGTCTACCTTACTGCGGTAGGAAAGATGCATAATTTGTGTTTTAATAACGTTTTGCTATTGAGTTATTTATCCCGGAAGTTTGAATGTGTGAATATTTCCAACTTTACCGACGTGATTCCCAGTAAGTCTTGCATACGCCATGAAGTGTTGCGTCAACTTGAGTTTTAACTTTCACTTTTGATCTCACTTTGAAGTGCAGCTGCTCCGTGTGTTGTAGGTTTTTCTCTTTTCTCACTTCGACAGGGAATTAAACCAGCAACGAAATACAGAAGAGGTAGTAACGTTAGGCAGGTTACTATAAGTATTTTACTGGTTTCATTTGTTAAATTCTGGACTTTGTTAACCGAGTTGTGTTTTCGTCCGTCAGGTCATGACTGACTTGTGCGATAGTCGCTCGATGAACGGCCAGGTAAGCTGTTTTTTTTAGCAGGATTAGTCTACAGAGTGGGTTCGGTACCTGTCGGTGGGAGATGCTAAACACAATGTTCCACGTTCTCAGGCAGACGGAGGTCTGGAAGAGGACACCAGCGGGTTGGAAGAGGCCAGGAAAGAGCTGGAGACATGGAAGGTATGAGGCCTACTTGCGGACTGTCTCTACAACATTCCACAGGGGCCAACCTAAACCTAACTACGTAATCTGGCCCAATACTAGCCACACTGTTACACTGCTGTCCCAACACTGACGTAGATAACATACGTGTTAGTATAGGTAACAGTATGGTAACAGTTAGTAGGCTAACTGTTACCATACCAATCAAATGTCCGAACCACCCAACTAACAATTTTTGGTTTCCAGAACGTTCTGGGAACGTTCGTTTTTGGTTACGGGAACGTTCCCTGAAGGTTTGGTTTAGTTCTATTTTGGTTTTCTGTTGGTAAATTGGAAGGTTTTCGTAACGTTCTGGGAACGTTCGTTTTTGGTTACAGCTAACGTTCTCGGAACGTTCCCGTAACGTTCTTTAAAGGTTGCAACCTTTAGAGAATGTTAGGGGAACGGTCCCTTAACGTTGCAACCTTTAGAGAACGTTAGGGGAACGTTCGCTGTAACCATAAACGAACGTTCCCAGAACGTTAAGAAAACTAACACCCATACCATTTGTGTGTATGTATGTACTGTATATACACACGTACACACACATACACACTCATACATACAAAAGTTATATTACTAGGAATGAATAAACAGGCAAACTTGATGGCATTTCAAAACTTTAATATTCAAATAACAAAAAAAATACAAAAAAGACAAGGATGTAGTGGAAATGTAGTGCAAGATGCATAAAGATGTTTGTAAAGTGTGTGCAAAATAAGTCACAAAAAAATATATTATATATATATATATATATATATATATATATATATATATATATATATATATATATATATATATATATACACTCACCGGCCACTTTATTAGGTACCCCATGCTAGTAACGGGTTGGACCCCCTTTTGCCTTCAGAACTGCCTCAATTCTTCGTGGCATAGATTCAACAAGGTGCTGGAAGCATTCCTCAGGGAGTTTGGTCCATATTGACATGATGGCATCACACAGTTGCCGCAGATTTGTCGGCTGCACATCCATGATGCGAATCTCCCGTTCCACCACATCCCAAAGATGCTCTATTGGATTGAGATCTGGTGACTGTGGAGGCCATTTGAGTACAGCGAACTCATTGTCATGTTCAAGAAACCAGTCTGAGATGATTCCAGCTTTATGACATGGCGCATTATCCTGCTGAAAGTAGCCATCAGAAGTTGGGTACATTGTGGTCATAAAGGGATGGACATGGTCAGCAACAATACTCAGGTAGGCTGTGGCGTTGCAACGATGGTCAATTGGTACCAAGGGGCCCAAAGAGTGCCAAGAAAATATTCCCCACACCATGACACCACCACCACCAGCCTGAACCGTTGATACAAGGCAGGATGGATCCATGCTTTCATGTTGTAGACGCCAAATTCTGACCCTACCATCCGAACGTCGCAGCAGAAATCGAGACTAATCAGACCAGGCAACGTTTTTCCAATCTTCTATTGTCCAATTTCGATGAGCTTGTGCAAATTGTAGCCTCACTTTCCTGTTCTTAGCTGAAAGGAGTGGCACCCGGTGTGGTCTTCTGCTGCTGTAGCCCATCTGCCTCAAAGTTCGACGTACTGTGCGTTCAGTGATGCTCTTCTGCCCACCTTGGTTGTAACGGGTGGTAATTTGAGTCACTGTTGCCCTTCTATCAGCTCGAACCAGTCTGGCCATTCTCCTCTGACCTCTGGCATCAACAAGGCATTTCCGCCCACAGAACTGCCGCTCACTGGATGTTTTTTCTTTTTCGGACCATTCTCTGTAAACCCTAGAGATGGTTGTGCGTGAAAATCCCAGTAGATTAGCAGTTTCTGAAATACTCAGACCAGCCCTTCTGGCACCAACAATCATGCCACGTTCAAAGTCACTCAAATCACCTTTCTTCCCCATACTGATGCTCGGTTTGAACTGCAGGAAATTGTCTTGACCATGTCTACATGCCTAAATGCACTGAGTTGCCGCCATGTGATTGGCTGCTTAGAAATTAAGTGTTAACGAGCAGTTGGACAGGTGTACCTAATAAAGTGGCCGGTGAGTGTATATATATATATATATATATATATATAAGGGGCTCCATGGTTTCACGGCTCAGTCGTTCTAAGCTGGCCTATAAAGAAATAAACAAAAGTTAGACATGTAATACTAAGAATCAACACATTGACAAAATAATTTTTTTATGAACATCACGCAGAAGAACTTCAATTTACCGTCTGTGTGGGGCAAACTTCAGAACTTGCCCAATCAAATCCTCCGCTTCTGCAGCAGTCAGCGCAGGGAAGTTTTTCTGGCAAGCCGCTAAAGTAGAAGTCAAAATGAAGCAAAGTAATAAGTCAAATTAAAACCTCTTGTCAGCCAAGCTAAGCATAATACTAATGTGAACAATAAAATAGCACCTGCCTGTTATAACCCTGTATACAGCCAGGTCCTGGAAGGCTTTCTTTGTTTTCCGTGCAGGCTGTACTGTCTCAGCACATCATTTGTTGCAACTTGCCGCAGCATGCGGCGGATGGCATCACCTCCAGTACAACCACCGAGGGTTGGCAGGAAAAGTTGCTGTAAAACATATAGTGACAAATTATACATATAGTGTAGAGCTTGTACAATCTCATTTTGTAAGAGAAGTCAGTTCAGTTAAGATATTGGATTTTATGCAATTATATAGTGTTCGTCTTAGGGCAGGATTATGGCCACTTAATTACCATATTGTTCCTCCTCTCCATATATATATATATATATATATATACACACACACACACACACACACACACACACACACACACATACGTGAGCAACTTGAGTCTTACCTCATTTTTATCTCCATGTCTGAGCCACCTGGGTCCCAAGATGAAGTGGCAATCCGTGGTAGGGTCACTAAAGACTCAACCTGCTCTGGGCGACCAGCTGGTTTCCTGCATGGCGTTGATACATATAAAAATAAATTATATATGATTATTATATAAAGATGATTAAGTTGAAAGGTTGCCTGCACATGCCATTACAAAATATGAACCTATTCTGTTACATTAGACAATTAGACAAAAAAACTTACATGCAAGTGTTATCTGCTGAGCTGAAAAAAGACAGGAAGAGACAAACATCAGAACAATCACATGATATGCAACATGTTGACTGTCAGTGGTTCCATGTTAAGAAATTTGACTGGTTTCTTATATGCATGCATACATTTTAATTTACAGACAGGGCTTCCAGACACATGCTCCGTCCTGGACAGTTTATCTGGTCGTGCAACAGAGTCATCTGTAATACAGAGACCATATAATTTGTAGGGCTGTAATCAACCAAAGAAAATCTTGGTCGACCGAAGTCGTGACAATT
Organism: Etheostoma nigrum; assembly: GCA_029931835.1. Taxonomy (NCBI): domain Eukaryota; kingdom Metazoa; phylum Chordata; class Actinopteri; order Perciformes; family Percidae; genus Etheostoma; species Etheostoma nigrum. The sequence continues at coordinate 7,979,847 of CM057247.1, read as the reverse complement.
TAGACTAAAAATTGACGGGGGGCGAAATAAATGCTAGATTAATTAACTGTACTTTCCTGCAGTACTTGTCCTTGTAGGCTATTTGCAGTATATTAAATGGTCCTCGCATCGGAGCTCGGCTTTGCGGCTCAGACACGAATAGACTATTAATTTAAAGCTTTTACTCTTAAACAAAAAATGCACGTCCGCTTTAATGTATATTTAAACATATCTGTGGTCACGCTCAGTGCCTCGCTGTGTTGTATTAACTCTGAAACTTTCTCACATTTTGCATGATGTTGTGGCGTGCTGGCGCTGTATATTAACAAGTTCTTAAAACCTCAGCCCTCCACAACAGCAATGGGCCTCATATCCTGAGACATAAAGTCAACAATTCCTTCCGTGATATTATTTTTGCGTTTGGATGGTAGAGGCTTAACATCCAGCGGGGTCTGGGTGTGTCTGGAAGTTATATAACGTCGCTGCGGGTGGGTGTGCCAGTAGTTATAAAACGATTATTAGACTATGAAATATGCCAATTCTGATATGTTCATACAGCCTACTCCAAACAGACAGGGCAACCTAACGCAGACAGGTTAGCTTACCGTTTTTAGGTGATACGCCATGTTTGTAGTCCAGCTGTGATATGCAAACTGTTGCTTGCAAACTTTGCATTAGACTTTTTTCCGTTATCTATTTTTGTAAAATGCTGCCACACTGCCGATGTCTTCGACATGGTAGAGGAGGACTGACTGTAAATTAAACACTCACAATTAAATAAATATTCAGCAAACCATCAGACGAAGGCTTTCTAGTACTTTCTTCAATCTGTCTCCGGTGGGTTGGGCTAATCCAAAAAAGGTGAAAACAAGGGGGGTGTTCTGAAGACAGACTGTTACCTGTGAAACAGGGGTGCTCTGTAAACACCCCCATTAGCAATTAGCTTTCCACCCATAGACCGTAACGGTCCATGCTTCCACCTGATGAAATAACACGGCAAAAAATCGACCAATCAGAATTTTGGTCGAGCCAGAACGTATCGACCAATAAATCGACCAGTCGACTGGGAGATTACAGCCCTAATAATTTGTACTGATTTCAAAATATGCAATTTGAAATATGTAAAAAATGTAGTCTATAATTAAGGTCGTACCATTGCTTGAAGAATCTGTCATGAACCTCCTTGGGTGTCGACGCTGCCTTTTTTGGACACTTGCTTCATCTTCTGTCTTGATGCTGGAAGTGTCCCTCAGCCGCCGACACCAGTCCACAGTTTTGGCGTAGAAATCTATGTTAAGAGAACATTTGTGATCCAGTAGCGAAAAAAAGAAAAGCATTTCCATACAGAGAATTATTTATTTACCTATAGTATAGTAGCAATAGGTTACCTGTACACAGCCATATTTTTTTAACTGGATATTTGGCCCTGCTGCTGTTGGGCAAATGGCACGCTGTGACTTGGAGCAGAGGGAGGTGACAGGGAGCTCCTGAAGAGCATGCGCAGCTCATCCATCTTCTTCTCAAATGTATCCATCCGCTGTGCCATGCGGGTAATGGGTGTCCTCATGACTATGAAAAAACGAATGCTGTTAGTTTTGTTGTTATACATTATCTACTTATATGTGAACAACTTAACTGAGTCTTCTTACCTCTCATTTCCATCTCCATGGCTGAGCCACCGCCCTTTTGTTGTGATGATGTTCTGCTGAATTGATTTCAAAGTACTTTTGCTAGTTTATAAATCACTAAACGGTTTAGGGCCAAAATACATTTCTGATCTTCTACTACACTATGACCCCCCCAGACCTCTCAGTTTGTCTGGGACAGGTCTGCTTTCTGTCCCCAGAGTCAGAACTAAACAGGGTGAAGCAGCGTTCATTTTCTATGCTCCTCATATCTGGAATAAACTCCCAGAAACCTGCAGATCCGCTGCTACTCCCAGTTCTTTTAAATCAAGGCTGAAGACCTTTCTTTTTGATGTTGCCTTTCTTTAAATGACTGTTCATTTCTTTAATGTTTAATTTCTTATGCTGCACTGTAACTTTTATTCTTGTGTTTTATGTGTCTTAATGTTCTTCTTTTTAACTGTTTATTCACGTGTTTTATCTGTTTTTATTTTTTTTAACTGATTTTGTGTAAAGCACTTTGAATTGCCCTGTTGCTGAAATGTGCTATACAAATAAAGCTGCCTTGCCTTGCCTTGTTTTGAGCTAAATTGATATCAGCCATAAATAGATTATCTTGCTAAACTGTTTATCTTACTTAGATTGTATAAGTCCAATAATTTTTGAGTGAATTTAAATCAAGTGACAGCAAACTTTATGCTACTTGAAAAACTCAGAACAACCAAAAATGACCAAACGGGAACGTTGTGTGAAGGTATGGCGCAACCGCAGGGGAACATTACAGTTGGTTGGTTCTCTTAACGTTTAGGGAACGTTATAACCCGGAGGAAACATTCCCTAAACGTTAGTTTTTTGTTTGGTTTTAGAGAACCAAAAACTAACGCTCCCTAAACGTTCTGTTAGCATAACAGATATGATGCAACCAAAATGCCAAGGACAGCTGGTCTTCCACTGTACTACCAGATGTGTAGGCTACTACTTCTACTGTACTACCAGCTTACTGGTACTGCTGAGTGATATTTACTGTATACGGCACTACACGCTGTGTAAAGGCCCCGGTTTTTATTTGAGGAATTACAGTGCTTTATTTGTAATAACTTGAATGGAGTTTAATATAAAAGTTTGGCAGACTCGCATCCTCTCCCCTGGTGTATAGAAATAAAGAATTCAGCAGCAACCTTTCTCTCTAGAAATAATGTCCCTGTTGATTTGGTGGTCCCTTATCATGTTGACCTGGAACTACGTAGTTGAGTTAGAAAGCCAGAGTCACTTTGAACTCTTGTGTTTAAGGCTAAAGCAGAGCGAGCTGATGATGTGAAAGCCAGGCTGGTATTGGAAAAACTGGATGAAGATGAGGCCAAGAAAAAGGCCCAGCAGGAGATGTTGGCTTATTGTAAACAGAAGGAGGAGTGTCAGAAGGACTTCAATCAAAGCATGAACGCAGTGCAGGTAAAGTCTAGTCCCCTGTGTAATATCTGCAGCAGCTGGGACAGATAACCAGGAGCTGTTTCTTACAGGACCAGATCCTGCAGCTGGATCGCCGCAGAAAGGACCTGCTGGACAAACTGAAGAGTTGTCAGGCTCAGCTGGAGGCCAGGAGGGTTGAGTCCACCAAACTGAAGCAGAAGTTCAAGGTCTACGCTGTGGCTTACATACTGATCAGTAACAATACATGCATGCTAATCAGAGAATAATAGCTACACCGCTGTTGTGTGCAGATCTACGCTCAGATCCCAGACACAGAGGTGAAGTTCAGTGCTCCGGTTAAAGAAGAGGTGGACGGCGACAGCCAGACAATCAGAGGAGTTTTTGCCATCAGCCAGAGAGCCGGCGTGTTGCTGCACGGAGGACAGGCGCTCATCACCTTCGAGGAGGAGAAAGGTACACACAACTTCATCTGCTCTATTGTTCCCTTGTATTTTTACATTACCAAACTCCTGGCTGTTAGTGATTGGTGTTCACAGCTGACAAACATGCTCACATTAGTCCCCTTACAAAACTCATAGCAGATCATTCAAATGGCTGTTTTTTTCAAACATGTAATCACATGTTATATTAACTAAGTACAACACACAGACTTCTCCAATAACATTTTCAGCCCACCTAATCAGTGTGTCATCAAAGACAATACCTTTGATATGAGTCATTGGCTTTCAATATTTTTGATAGGCTTCCTTTCTGATTTGGGCCCCAACAGAGGTCAGAGAGGTTACTGTTAATATTTAAAACACATATTTGGCCAATTATTGTGGAGGATGTCTTCACTGATCACCACATATTTTTAGACAAGCTTTTAACTAGCAATATGGCTTAGTATTTTATGTGTTGCTGTTTTATTTTGTTTTTTCTGTAAAGCACTTTGTGACCCTTCTTGTCTGTGAAAAGTGCTATATAAATAAAGTTTACTTACTTACTTACTTACATAGGGTAGATATCCTGGAAATGATACTCTGTAAATGTTGGGTAACGTAAGTGTATTACCTAATGTGAAAACTGTAATCTGTTTTTAACACAACTATAGCATATTGGTAGCACTTTTCATGGTGATTAGAAATGAATGTTACATTGAGTGTTACTAGACTCATTGCTAGTGAAAACGACTAAACTGAAAAGTTGTCATTATGGTGGGTCAGGGTGATTAAACCATATGTTCTCATGACATTTCACAGAAAAAACATATTTTTTGAATCAATGGTTCATGGGTTAATAAGTGTGTCATAAGATCCTCATTACTAGCATCTCATTGTGCTGAGTTCAGACTGTGTGTGTGTGTGTATGTGAGAGAGTCAACTTTATAATCGTTAACAAAAAAACGAAAACTAGGTGGGAAAAAACAGTCGTAAACTAAAATAAAAATGAGGCATTACAAAAAATGATAAGTAACTAAAACCGTAATGTCATTTTGCAAAACAAATAAAATAAAATTATTGAGTAAATGTCATTAGTTTTTGTCTTTGTCGATGTCTTTTATAGAGCAAATAACGTTATATCTTTCAGAGTTGACATATCGGACCATAGACGTGTTTTATACAATCTATGCCATAGACATACAGTGGGTACGGAAAGTATTCAGACCCCTTTAAATTTTTCACTCTTTGTTTCATTGCAGGCATTTTCCAAAAATCAAAAAAGTTCATTTTATTTCTCAGTAATGTACACTCAGCACCCCATCTTGGACAGAAAAAAACAGAAATGTAGAAATTTTTGCAAATTTATTAAAAAACAAAAACTGAAATATCACATGGTCATAAGTATTCAGACCCTTTGTTCAATATTTAGTAGAAGCACCCTTTTGATCTAATACAGCCATGAGTCGTTTTGGGAAAGATGCAACAAGTTTTTCACATCTGGATTTGGGTATCCTCTGCCATTCCTCCTTGCAGATCCTCTCCAGTTCTGTCAGGTTGGATGGTAAACGTTGGTGGACAGTCATTTTCAGGTCTCTCCAGAGATGCTCAATTGGGTTTAAGTCAGGGCTCTGGCTGGGCCATTCAAGAACCGCCACGGAGTTGTTGTGAAGCCACTCCTTCGTTATTTTAGCGGTGTGCTTAGGGTCATTGTCTTGTTGGAAGGTAAACCTTCGGCCCAGTCTGAGGTCCAGAGCACTCTGGAAAAGGTTTTCGTCCAGGATATCCCTGTACTTGGCCGCATTCATCTTTCCCTCGATTGCAACCAGTCGTCCTGTCCCTGCAGCTGAAAAACACCCCCACAGCATGATGCTGCCACCACCATGCTTCACTGTTGGGACTGTATTGGACAGGTGATGAGCAGTGCCTGGTTTTCTCCACACATACCGCTTAGAATTAAGGCCAAAAAGTTCTATCTTGGTCTCATCAGACCAGAGGATTTTATTTATCACCATCTTGGAGTCCTTCAGGTGTTTTTTAGCAAACTCCATGCGGGCTTTCATGTGTCTTGCACTGAGGAGAGGCTTCCTTCGGGCCACTCTGCCATAAAGCCCCGACTGGTGGATTGCTGCAGTGATGGTTGACTTACTACAACTTTCTCCCATCTCCCGACTGCATCTCTGGAGCTTAGCCACAGTGACCATTGGGTTCTTCTTTGCCTCTCTCACCAAGGCTCTTCTCCCCCGATAGCTCAGTTTGGCCGGACGGCCAGCTCTAGGAAGGGTTCTGGTCGTCCCAAACGTCTTCCATTTGAGGATTATGGAGGCCACTGTGCTCTTAGGAACCTTAAGTGCAGCAGAAATTTTTTTGTAACCTTGACCAGATCTGTGCCTTGCCACAATTCTGTCTCTGAGCTCCTCAGGCAGTTCCTTTGACCTCATGATTGTCATTTGCTCTGACATGCACTGTGAGCTGTAAGGTCTTATATAGACAGGTGTGTGGCTTTCCTAATCAAGTCCAATCAGTATAATCAAACACAGCTGGACTCCAATGAAGGTGTAGAACCATCTCAAGGATGATCAGAAGAAATAGACAGCACCTGAGTTACATATGAGGGTCACGGCAAAGGGTCTGAATACTTATGACCATGTGATATTTCAGTTTTTGTTTTTTAATAAATTTGCAAAAATTTCTACATTTCTGTTTTTTTCTGTCCAAGATGGGGTGCTGAGTGTACATTACTGAGAAATAAAATGAACTTTTTTGATTTTTGGAAAATGGCTGCAATGAAACAAAGAGTGAAAAATTTAAAGGGGTCTGAATACTTTCCGTACCCACTGTATATAGTTTCAGACTGGAAACCCAGAAATTCCGACATTCCATGTCAAAGTGAACACAACATAGTCCATGCCCCTTGCCTGGCATCATGGCAGTACGGATAGTCGGAAGAAAGCGTCAGCGACCTGTTTTGATTATGACCAAGCTTCCGTATTTTACGAGATAGGAGTAAGAATGTGTTGTGTCTGTCTGTGTCTGTGTGTCTGTCTGTGCCCATACCCATAAAAACAGAGGGGTATGCTTAATAGTATGAAGACCTGCTGTATGCTAATGGACCATGATTTTGTATATGTAGTTAACTGCCCCTATAAATTATTCTTTTTAAGTGGACTTAAATAACTTGTTAAAATGTGCGTGTGTGTCCTGTAGTGGCCTCTCAGGTCTTGAAGATCGCTAAGTGCTCTGTGTCCTGTGAGGACACGACTGTGGATGTGAAACCAAAAAGAATAACCATGGATCCTGTTGTTAAGTTTGAGGTAAATATACACACAAACAAGCAGATGGTCAGAGTAAAGATGATGATAACAGTCAGCCAAGCAGAGCCAGCAGGGAACTGCAATGCCCTGCTATGACATGAACTACTACGACTACCATTTGTTGTCACGGTTCCATTATCATTATTGTGACCACTATTGCCACTGTGTGTCACACCCCCAACCGGCACTGTCAGACTCCGCCTACCAAGAGCCTGGGTCTGTCCAAGGATTCTCTCCAAGGAAGGAAGTTTTTCCTCGCCACTGTCGCACTAGTTGCTTGCTCTTTGGGGAATTAGTAGAATTGTTGGGGCTTTGTTGATTATAGAATGTGGTCTAGACCTACTCTAATCTAATCTGTAAAGTGTCTCGAGATAACTTCTATGATTTGATACTATAAATAAAATGGAATTGAATGTAGTTTACTAATACAGCAGTTAGATTGAGCCAGGGTTTTTTCTGTTGGGTTAACTAACATCTTATATGTAACCACACAGTTTTCATGTTGCAGAAGTAATGCCCACTACAAAGGGTTTTCTAATTTACTATTAGTCCAGTGAGCTGCAGAGAAAACTTTTCTGTGTGCTCCACTACTCTCCACACATGTACAACACCATCCATCTTCGTCCGTTTATGCAGGGTCGGCTTGCATCAGCCAGTGCTGCTTTATTAACGGCTAGATTCAGAGAATTGGAAAATTCATCCATGCTGACAGCACTCCACTCTTCACATATGGATACTGAGTGTGTGCTGCTGTCAACCCTGTAGGTGCACCTTGATGTGTCCAGAAAAGAGCTAAAGCTGTCCAACGTCCCCCCCTCCATGCCAGAGGAGAGGGTAGCGGACCGGCTGGAGGTGAGCTTCTCCAGGCCCAGCAGAGGAGGAGGAGAGGTGGAGAGGGTTGAGTATGATAAGAACACAAGGACCGGACGGATCACCTTTCTCTGCCCTGGAGGTACACACTCACTGAGCAGGCTTTCACTAGATAACAACATGAGGCCAGAGAAATAGTTTATGGCAAAAAATTCCAAATATACTGTAAGTTTTGTTACCTGGGACTCATTCTGCAGCTGTGAGTGACTGAACGCGGCTGCTGTCTGTGATTGGTTCCCCTCTTGGAACAAAAGGACAGTCCACTTAGATTCATCTTGTCTGCTTTTTAGCTGAGCTGGACCAGAGAATATTCCGGTCACTGTCAAGTTTACAGGAAGTGATGTAACTTAGCATTGCATTATAAAGGACTCTGTCTAATATAAAAATCCATATAAATATCAATAAATTATAGCCTTTTAATGCTACACTTCTTGTGAAGAAATAACAGGATTTACAGGAGAATGTTGCGGTGCGGAAGGAGGACCCAAGAGCAGAGTAGGTGCGGAGCTTTAAAAAGACTTTATTTTAAGACTGTTATTTTAACACGGAGTAAAAGGAGAAATCCAAAACTGGCTCAGGGGAATCCAAAATCCAAAAACAGGCACAGGGGAAGGCGATACTAAAATAGGGTAGGCTACACAGGAGAAAACTCACGAGGGAACAAATATCGGACAACTCACTGGCAGGTACGTAGAGACGACGTCGTGGACAAGACAGAAGGATCTAACATGAGATAAGGGGAGCACAAACATTATATACACAAGGTAACAAGAGGCAGGTGACAAGAGGGCAGGGAATCAGGTGGAAAACATCACAAGAGCGGTAAACTTAGAGGCAAGACGAGACAGAAAACAGACGTCAAACTAAAACAGGAAGCCGAACAAACAACACTTACCGAGGAACACAGGACAGGACCAAGAACACATAACCGGGGAGAAAACTAACACAAACACAAGGAAGGCCAATAAACACCCAAAACCCCAAACCACAACAGAGAAGCAGCTTTAAAAGTGACAAAGTCTTGTTTATTAAGAGCAGTGCGGGGGATCCTGTTCATACTGTACCTATATGAAGAGTTCATTTGGATGTGTGATAGTAAGCAATAAATATTCAAAGAAACTTAAACATGTTAGAATTAGGACTTCCCAATGCACCCTTCAGGCTAAAGGAGCCAGCCTAGAGAACCTGTTACAACCAGCAGCCTGCACGTAGTAGCTGTTTTACTACCACCTGCCGGTCAGTCTGACATATGCTGATTTTATGCCGGTTAAATTCACTTTGCCGCTGCATGATTTACATCGCGCAACATCAGCATGTAGCATGTAGCAGCGGCACACTACCGCTCAATCAGCTGTTTATGAGATGTCATAAAGTCTTAATTATACATTCCTGATTACATACATACCACAGCATACATTCCACAGTTGTCTACTCTACAGATCTTAGGCAGCCACTTTTCACATGAAATCGCATTCACGTGGGACCCATGAAATATGACAGCTACAGTTTATCAGAAAATAGCGGTTGGCACACTGACTTTCATGAATTTACTGTTTATCAGACCCCAGATAAGACAAAAAGCTAACATAAGAGAATGCTGCGGACCACTGTAGGAGACGCTGTATTAAAAAATAAATAAATAAAATACACGCTGTATTCCTCCGACACACTGTATTATCATTACTGTTTAAAACGTTTTCCAGGTTATTGGGGATGCACCTGTGAGGCGGTCTTGAATTGTTTAAGAGCAAATGGAATAAACACGACCCACCTGGTGTCAGTGGCTACAGACGGGGCACCGAGTATGACAGGAGCGCACAACGGCTTTGTGGCTTTATTGCAGAAGTTGCTGGACAGAAAGTTGCTGAATTTTCACTGCATCCTGCATCAAGAAGCACTGTGTGCTCAAACATTTCCTCCGGAATGCACAGAAGTAATGAATGTTGTCATTCAGATTGTGAGCAAAATAATGGCGAAAGGTTTAAATCACCGTCAGTTCTGTTCGTTACTGGATGAGCTGGAAAGCACGTATTCCTGTTGCACGTAATCCTGATGCACAACAAAGTCCGGTGGCTGTCCAGAGGCAAGGTGCTAAAAAACGCTTTGCGGCGTGTCTGGAAGAAGTGAAAACCTTCCTGGGCAGCAAAGGGCTCACTTTTCCTGAGCGGGAACAGCCAGAGTGGCTGCTTCTTGGTAGACATGACAGCGCACCTGAACACGCTGAACACCTGAACACAGTTTTTCAGGGTGAAGGACCCACAGGGCTGTGCGTCCTTCACCCTGAAGAGCTGTGGAGGTTTTGGCATTCGAGCGCAAGTTGACAGTGCTAACCCTATTTTACTAAACCGTCAACCCAACGTCTTTTCTTCGGAGTTAAAAATGCATGCAGAAATGTTATTTAATTTTCTCTGCAGTCGTTCATTGATTTCTTAACTATAACACAGTATAGTTTGTTTATACATTGCACAAAGGCAAAAAAAACGTTGTATGCAGTTTTATTTCATTTAAAATTCCAAAAAGGTTTTGTGGCTCCCAGTGTTTTCTTTACTGTGTGAACCGACCCCTGGTCTAGGGCTATAACAATACACCAAACCCAGGGTTAGGTTCATATGACCATTTTTGACCCACAAATTGGTACAAACCTCAATTCTTTTTTTCTTTTCTTTTTTGTTGGGGGGGGTGGGGGGGGTCTCAGTAAACGTAATACAATTATTTTTCGGCCACATGACATTGTTTTGTCATTGATTACATCCCGCTTTGCAACACAGTTATACAACAGAGACCTTATTTGTTTATATTGATTGATTTCAATATTGATCGCTCCAACAACAAAGATTCTTTTGAATCATAAAATGTTTACAAAATTGTTTCAGTGGTTCATTAACTCGTTGGAATGAGACATAAGAATAATGGTAACAATTCCAATCCCAACCTGTAGGGGGAACAAAGAGGAAAAGTACTTTGTTGCCTACTGCAAAGGTACTGGTTGATAAGTAGATAATGGTAATGTAATTCTTGGTTGGTAACATAAGATTACAACACCGTTCAACACGCTCGGTTATTTTTAGTATGATTGTTTTGACCACGGTTGACAACTCTGGGCCAACCCACAAATTCATTAGTAACATTAACTGTATAGATAGACGACTAATCTAATAATAGGTAGTTTAGCTAGCTGGCACAACTCTGTCTCCTGCCTCAGATTGGAGTCGGGAGGAGTGCTGACAACAGGCCAGAGGACACATATCATTACAGCCCCCGCCCGGGGACACATCCATTCCACAGTCAGCCCCCAGCCAGCTAGCAACCATCCACTATCATTACAACCCTGGCCAGGGGACACATCCACAGTCAGCCCCCAGCCAGCTAGCAACCATCCTGGTCCAAGAGTATATGGATGCAGCCTGGAGCGTCCCATGTCATCCGTCCCGTCTCATGCGGTCTCGTCTCATGCGGAGGTGTGTCCAACGACAAATTCAGAGGGTCAAAAATACGAAATCGCAAATAATTTTCCAGACGGGTACATTCGTGACCACATTTGTTGCAATCCATTGAAAAACGTTAACGTTTTTCAATGGATTGCAACAAATGTTAAAAACTGTTAAAGTAACAATTTTGCCATACACATAGTTTGCTGATTTCTGAATGTTATGGTTGTGTTGACAAGATAAATGTCTGGAATAAAATAAACCTGCGTCAACTATCATGCTAATTAATAAAATACTTTTAATATATAGCCTATATATTTTTTTTAACTAAACAATAACGGCAATCATACAAATGAATAAAATACTTTAAAAAATATGTCTACAAGATAAATGCAGACTATCATACTGATGAAAAAAAAAACATTTAAAATATATGTCAGTCTATAAAATAAATGCAGATTATAGGCAAACTAAAAAAATCCTTCTGCCGTCCCCGAGTTTCTAGTTTTCAAAATAAAAGCTTGCATCTGGATTAACATACAATCTCTCGAGTTTCTACTTTTCAAAGTAAAAGCTCGCATCAACTAAATTAATCTCCAGGCTGCATCCTGGTCAGCACACAGACCCGAGTCCAAACAGCAGCCATTTGTAACGTTACACCTCTGTTAGTGTTACCAGTGCCCCTTCTTTCGCTTTTAGCTGTCTTAACAGTTAGCTAAATTTACCAGACAAAATACTAATAAGGCACCAAAAGGACTACTACTAATAGTAATTTAAAGATGTGGGAGTTGGAAGGGGTGTGTCGCGATTCTGCCTTCTCACACCGAGACACAGGTTCGTGGAGCTACGTGTTGCGATTTTGGTTTTATTTTGCATATCGTTACATCCCTAGCTGGTCATTTTTGTATTCTGTCTTGGTTAGCACTTTGGTCAACCATAGTTGTTTAAATGTGTTATATAAATAAATGTGACGTGTGTGTGTGTGTGTGTGTGTGTGTGTAGTGGCTGACAACCTGGCCCTGACAGGAAGTTACATTGTGGATCTGAATCCGGAGGTGAAGGTTCAGATCGGCCCCAGTTACAGTTACCAGCTGCGCAAGTTTCAGGTAAGACAAGAGTGGGTATCTCTGAGCACCTCACGATTTGATTCCAATTTAGAGGCCAACGATTCAATCATAAACCAGATGCATCTTGATGAAACAATTTTTTTATGTATATTTACAAGCGTGATTTATAACAATATATGAGTTTTAATGAAATGTTTTGTCTACTGAGGTTTTTATTTTGTAGTCATTCCATGCTTAAGCCGTAAAGAGGCCTGTGAAAGTCACCTTCTCTCCCAGTGATCTTCCATGTCAGAGGCTCAGTCATGTTTAATGGTGGAGAATTTGTTTCTTAGAACATGAAACATGAGGTAGAGCAGCCAATATGTGTTTTGCCTAATTATTTTATGTATGTCTTATTATATCACATATACAGTGAGGAAAATAAGTATTTAAACACCCTGCTATTTTGCAAGTTCTCCCACTTAGAAATCATGGAGGGGTCTGAAATTGTCATCGTAGGTGCATGTCCACTGTGAGGAAATCCAAGAAATCACAATGTATGATTTTTGCTCCAACAGTGGACCTTTTTTCACTAAACTGCTTGGACATTTCCCCGTAGCCCTTTCCAGCCTTGTGGAGGTGTACAATTTTGTCTCTAGTGTCTTTGGACAGCTCTTTGGTCTTGGCCATGTTAGTAGTTGGATTCTTACTGGTTGTATGCGGTGGACAGGTGTCTTTATGCAGCTAACAACCTCAAACAGGTGCATCTAATTTAGGATAATAAATGGAGTGGAGGTGGACATTTTGAAGGTCAGAATTGTAGCTGATACACAGGTGTTCAAACACTTATTTGCAGCTGTATCATACAAATAAATAGATAAATAATCATACATTGTGATTGCTGGATTTATTTTTTTATATTATGTCTCTCACAGTGGACATGCACCTACGATGACAATTTCAGACCCCTCCATGATTTCTAAGTGGGAGAACTTGCAAAATAGCAGGGTGTTTAAATACTTATTTTCCTCACTGTATATAAAACTTTATTTTTCCTTTTGGCCATTTTTGTGTTTTTTTCTGCCCCCTTGCCTAAACTGTAAGTAGTTGTCCATTATCCCGTCCTCTTTCAGTCACTCTGTTTTCTGATTTGTAGATGCCTGGAGACATTAACTTTTAAATAAAAATAAATCAAAAGTCAAAATCTTTTTTATAATCAGTTATTAACTTATCAGAATCAAGCATCAAATCGTTCTAGAGAGAATCTATTATTTTCCCACCCCTAGAGTCAGCTGTGAGATTGTTGAGTGTTTGACTTACTTGACTGACTAGGTTATTGTCAGACGTGTATATGACCCATGCTGAGCGTTTAGCGCAGAGTCCCGTGCCACCAGCAGGTAAACATGGCTCCTGCTACCTCCTGCTCTCATTGGTTGGTGTGCAGTTTTGAGATGCACACCACACCAAGGCCAGTGCTTCCTGCTTGGCGTCTCCACTGCTCTCCCCGCAGGAAACAGCGCCGCCAGCATAGAGCGCTGGGTCAGCTCAAGACAAACCTTTGACTTTATTATTTTGACTTTATTATTTTACTCACAGTCAAATGTTAAAGCATCCTTTTCATTACTGTTAACAGTGACGTTCCAAAACTGATGCTGATGATGCTATAAACCCACTGAGGGACTGGTGTGTAGTATTTTTTTTTTTTCATTACATAGTACCTGCTTGACCGCCTGTTCATGTATTCCGTTACTCCCCAACATTGCAAACAACCAGCAACCAATCAGACAATAGTTCTTTGCGTTGGCTGATTCCAGAGAAACATACACTGTAAACTTTCGTTCCTATCAAAACATAAGTTCCGAGAAAATAGAGGAAAATCTCATCGTACTACAAACGGACAGGTGATGTGTCCTGCAAACTGCAAGTTGACATTTGTCAGGACATTTAGCCATCACACAATACAAATGATTTAGCGTTTTATTTATTTAGGCTATTGTTGTTTTTTTGACCAAATGTGACCAAAACGGTTATAAAATTCTGTCATTATATATGTAATTTATAAAAGGTTTCTAGTGTCAATGCATTTGCCGTGCAGTGGCTGCTTGTGCTTTTTCTTCAATCGTGTGTTGAACATGATTGAACATAGAATAATGCCACGTTGTGTACTTTTTGACAAGTATTCTTGACAGGGGAGCCAGAGCAGCTCAAGTCAGCAACAGTGTGTACGTCAGTTAGTCAGGGTTAGTGAAGAAGTTAGACTGATGCTGTGGATTGATTTCAGACCTTCTGTGGCGCTCCGAAGCGCACCATCCTCCTGGATGATATTGAGGACAAGGAGGACGAGGAGGACCTGCAGGACCACCTGGAGATCCACTTCCAGAAGCCTAGCAACTATGGCGGGGAGATCGAGAGCATCAAGTACATCAGCCGGGGAAAGAAGGCTCTGCACGCCCTGTTCAGCGAGGACCGCCTCTAGCTTGGAGTCTGTGTAATGGCGATTAAGATATATTCTATTCTATATATTCTGTATTCTAGCTCGCTGCAGCCGCTGGAAAGGTGTTGGCTCCTGCCATTGTTTGTAATATGATGCATGGATATATTATGGAAATTAAATTTGCTGTCCTGCTGTGAATGATATGAGATGTACATCTCTGTGTGTTTGATTTGTTGTGTTTGATTCTATGTCTTTGATTCTATGTATTTGATTCTTTGGGATTGATCTATGTGTGCCCGGCACTAATCTGTGACCTGTCGGATTGTCCAGCCAGTCTGTAGACGGGACAGGTACACGGTACTGTACACAGAGCTCATTAAAGATCTAACTCAATCACAGCAAATCTTTTTTTTATATATATATATATATATATATATATATATATATATATATATATAACACACATATCCAGGGGTTTACCCAGCATTTATCAGAGCTGTGGAGGCTACCTATATAATGCAGTAATTAGAGCTGATGAGTCATTTATGTGACATGTATTCACTGAGTTTCAAAAATAAGCCATCCTATGCAGAACGGGGGATAAGTCTAAATGACTGTTTATGAAATGTGAAAGAGCACAATGAAATGAAAGAGCTGCAACATGGTGCTCCGATCCATCCCAACTCACCCAGTCATCACCCCGTCATTGCATGTTCTGTTTCGTACATTCTGTACAATACATTGCTTATTTCACTTGTTCCCAGAGATGGGAAGTAACAAAGTACAAATACTTTGTTACTGTGCTGAAGTAGAGTTTTCAGATATTTTTACTTTACTATTTATTTTTGTGCGTACGTTTTACTTTTACTCCTAACATTTTTAACATGAATATTGGTACTTTCCACTCCTTACATTTTACAAAATTGGCTTGTTACTTTAGTTTCAAATAATTTTAGTGGATTTACCGTTATTAGTTTTTGCAGTATTAATACCAAATTAAATCTAATTGGATGGGAGTTGCACTCGATGCACCACTACAGTTTGCCATCTAGTGGTTGTTAGATGTAACTAAATGTATGGGGAACTTCTTAATTAATGTATGTTTAGTAATTTATATTTTATCCTTTATTTCCTTTCCAGAAGCCATATTTGAGCACACACACATACATGTAGATTCCTTTAAATGTTAAGGGGAAGATCTTGCTACTGAGTCAGAATCTTATTAACCCAGTCTCTGTCACAATAATCATATACTGTATGTGATGTTTTTAGCCTATAGGTACACATCCATTTAAAATGTAGGCAATGGCATATAAAGACCCTTTTTTCCATGTACACTGAAGTTTCTCAACTTGTTCTAACATTTGTGTGGTCCAGGTAGCTTTGCATAAATATGGTTGTCATTCACAAGTCTACTTTTACTTTTATGCTTTTAAGTAAAGTTCCAAGCCTGTACTTAGTTACTTTTACTTGAGTAAAGAAGTTAAATCAGTACTTCTACTTTTACCGGGGAATTTTTAATACAAGTATCTGTACTTCTACTTGAGTATGTGAAGTGAGTACTTTTTCCATCTCTGCTTGTTCCATATTTTTTTGTTTTGGGTTTACTTTACTTTTGTATTACTATTAAGCACTTTTTAACTGTGCCAATAATATTAATAATAATAATAATAATAATAATGGTCTAACTTTCCTTTTCTCTGTGCGTGTGTAAGTTTTAATGAGACTTTGAAAGCGTAACCTCCAGGTGTACATGTTGAGCCATAAACAGCCAGACACATGTACACTCCGGCCACTGGGGGTGGTAATCCGCCATACAGCTCCTCGATACACAAAAAGGAGACGAGCCTCCATCATGACAGCGCATGCGCAGATTCAAGGTGAATCTATGGACTTGCTATGATCGCTGTAAAACTAGTTACTAATGAGTTTAGTTCTCATAAACGTCTTAAAGAGTAATAAAACGTCGCGTGGCGCTGACCGATGGAAGTTTACTGTGTTTGTATTTCAGTGTTGTGTTTGTGAATGAATGATAATTATCGCTGCCATCTCCTTTGAGCTTTATAACGTTAGGTAAGTTGGTATTCTTGTTCTGTTAGCCTTAGTTACAATAAGTTGCTGTTAGCCAGCGTTAGCGTCCATGTGGACGGTAATGGTACTTGAGAAGTCTCCACTTGTCAGACATGTAACACTTCCAGTATGAGCCGTCAGGTTGATACGGCTGGAGGACAATAGGCAAGACAAGGACTGGGCTAACGTTAGTGGGCTCGTGAACACTAGCTAACTGTCAGGTGGCACTATCTAAAGAAAGAGGGGTGCATACAGTAACGTAATAGGACACAATGATACAAATATGGGTCACATAATTAATAAAGTGGAACCGTAATGTTACGTTCCATACTGAGTCAGATCTTGTTGGCTAAAAGAGAGTCTGTCTCTCTCTCTCTGTCTCTCTCTCTCTCTCTCTGCCTCTCTGTCTCTGTCTGTCTGTCTCTCTCTCTCTGTCTCTCTCTCTCTCTCTCTCTCTCTCGGTTAGAGTTCTAACATTAGGGACGTTCTAAAACGCTTAACGTGAAAAAGGCTTAACGTGGTTTAATGTACCTAAACAACGATTAATCATCACCAAGATATCTTGTCATAAACACTTAAACCTGTCGAAAAAACTAAACTGAAATCCAACGATTATAAGTTATCTCACGGTAACGTTTTCTTCGTCATTGGTGTCTATGGCGAGGAAAAGGCTTAACGTTTGCGTCCGATTTTTTGATAGTTTTTACTGGTTGTGAGGAGCAATATGTGAGAAAAATTTGGT
Organism: Etheostoma nigrum; assembly: GCA_029931835.1. Classification (NCBI taxonomy): domain Eukaryota; kingdom Metazoa; phylum Chordata; class Actinopteri; order Perciformes; family Percidae; genus Etheostoma; species Etheostoma nigrum. The sequence continues at coordinate 7,962,492 of CM057247.1, read as the reverse complement.
GATAATTGATCGTTGTTTAGGTGCATTAACCCACGTTAAGCCTTTTCCTCGCCATACCCAGTAAGCACACACACGTCTCCACGACGTATTGGCGATGTAGTCAAAATACGGCGGGGATATGTAGTAGTTTGGTCGTTTGCTCACTGGCACGACGTCCCTAAGACGTCGCTGCTATACGTTTCTGCGACATGCAGCCGCTCTTTCCGCGATGTACATATCTATACATCGTTTTAACGTATGCCATACGTCGTACAGAGGCAGGCTCATTTACATCGTTTTAACGTATGCCATACGTCGTACAGATGCAGGCTCATTTACATCGTTCTAACGTATATAATACGTCGTACAGATGCAGGCTCATTTACATCGTTCTAACGTATATAATACGTCGTACAGATGCAGGCTCATTTACATCGTTTTAACGTATGCCATACGTCGTACAGATGCAGGCTCATTTACATCGTTTTAACGTATGCCATACGTCGTACAGATGCAGGCTCATTTACATCGTTCTAACGTATATAATACGTCGTACAGATGCAGGCTCATTTACATCGTTTTAACGTATGCCATACATCGTACAGATGCAGGCTCATTTACATCGTTCTAACGTATATAATACGTCGTACAGATGCAGGCTCATTTACATCGTTCTAACGTATGCCATACATCGTACAAATGCAGGCTCAAATACATCGTTCTAACGTATATAATACATCCTCCCAACATCCGCTATACATTTTACAGATGCAATCTCAGGCACATCTTCTTGACATGTGTTATACGTAGAATAGATGTCAGGAAGACGTGCATTAACCCATTTAACATAACTGGTCAGTATAGGTCACACGAAATTACTTTAAATATCTTTACTAAATTACATGAATTGCTAAAGTAAGAGATAAGTCATACACAATTACTTATAATACATTTTATTTATGAAGCACTTTTAAGGGTACTCCAAAAATGTACATAGTTCAAATTATTATAGAAAACAGCACACTAACACATTAAAAGCTATTCTGAAAATACGAAAAAATGATCATGTAGCTATATTTTGAGATAATATCCTACTTTTGTCTATACTAAGGACTAATGTACAAAAACACTATTACAAGCTTAAACCAGTGTTTTTTTTAAGTCTGCCACTGTAAGCCTCCCCTTAGGCAAAGAGCTGGGGCATGCACGTTTCACGGTGTGCAACGGCTTAAGTTGTTTTCTCTCGTTTTGTGGTTGTGTCTCGATTATTGGCTGTGTTCCAGGTGATACCCAATTAGAATCAGTTAAGCTAAAAAGTCAATTTATCCATTTTTGGATGCCAATGGGATCATGATAATGTTATTTGAACCCAAAAACACTGAGCAATTGAGCATCTATTTTTCTTAATCTGTAGGAGTCCTTGAAATATACAATATTTCTCTCTTTTGACTACACACTCGTGAGCTGTGTATCCCTGCTTCACAACAGCAGTGTGTACATGTTGGAGAAGAAAAAACTAATTATCACACTATATTGTCCACTGTGTATCATAATGTCAATTATTTCAGTAGCTAAAAAAAGGGTGTCTCTGCTCCAGCCTCTTCTCCAGTCTGTTGCCGGTCGTGGGGGGGGGGGTCCTTGATGGCCTGCTCGGCTTCGGACTCAGGAAAGTAGGATTCCTCTGTGCTGCAGCTGTGGCAAAAACAAAAGATTTGGGTTAAGTGCGTTATTTGAAGATGTATCTTTTAATGCATGGAAGTATTTTTTTTTATTTAATTTGTTTCTTCTCGCTTTGTTTTTAGGAAGTGGTTGAGTAATGTAACGCAAGTCTTTTTTTTGCAGATGTGAATAGAAGACCAGTTTCATCAAGTAGAATATGGCAAACCAAATGTTGTTAACATAGTTAAATTCTCTGCAAACTTTTCCTCAGAAGCTCCAATTCAGCCTTTTAATATAATTGAACAGTAAGGCCATTTGGTCAGTAGGGGGAGCTGCAGTTTGTGCAGTTTCATTTTGGATGAAGTTCAAGATCCACAACAGGTGGGCTGTTTACGGTAGAAAGAATACAGCTACGGCCAAAAGTTACGCAAAAATTCTGCTAAATCTAGAGTAATATAATGACATATTTGTTATACTTTCACCCAGGAAAACACGTTCCGTTCTTCTAGAGTTTTAATTCAAATCCCAATCTGTTTCCTGAACTGAACTACTCGTTTTGGTACCTAATTTTAACTGTTGTTTTGTCACCGTAGCTGTATCCCATCTAGCCTCAACCACTGTTAAAGCGCCATTCTGACAATATGTATTTAGATCACTTTCTAAATGAAAGCTTTTAAATCTAAGCTTTAAATTTGTTATACATTGTCTCATAAAATATGCCGTAACACTCTCTCTAAAAGGGCTAACATCAAGGTTTCATGGTAATCACAATGATTTAAAAAGTATTTACTTTCGACACCAAAGGTTCCATTTTATGCTGCCCTCTCTTTACTTCCTACTTCCATTTTCAATTAAGATTTTTGTAAACTTACCACAGATGATTTGGCAAAGTAATGACTGGGAATATGGCAGCTTTCCGCATGTCTCACATGTGCTCTTGGTCATCATGGCAGTTGAGAGATCTGAAAAATACTAACATATATAAAACATTTTAAATAAGATAAAATCCTTAATTAATCCCACATTGGGGACATTTTCAGTGATACTGCATCAAAGGGAACGTGCAATGACAAACGCGTCAGTAAAAATGCAAGAATAAAGCAGTTAAAACAGTTAAGGACACAGACAGAACGTTTAATAACACCGTATTCACAGTATTGCAGAAGTTATTGATATTGTATAATAAGGCGTAGATAGATGTTGCACATGAGTAAATTGTCACATAGGGTGCGTGTGGTCTACTTGGAGCAGTGTTGATTATAAAGTCTGACAGCAGCAGGAAGGATGTGTGGTATCTCTTCTTCACTGCATGTTTGGAAAACTAGTTAGATTCGGATTACATCATACAAAAACCTAATATGACAACATGACTCTTTTTATTTGTTGATCAGGTTTATACACACATACCCACACACATTATTGTGGTATGATGTCCTTCATCTGTTCATTGCCTTCTCTCACAACTCCTGCCCACGTCTCCTGATCTTCCACTATACATAATGCCAACATAAAAACTGACACACTATGTGAAAGTTATCAACAAATAATGCTCTTTTGTGAGGATGCAGTATTTTTAGTATTGCAAACTATTGTTTTGCAATGAACACGGTGTATTCCTGACATTTTGTAGAAGATGGTGGATATTCTTAGCAATTACCACTTATCTAATGAGGGATAACTAGTGAAACAAACAAGCAAACACACAACAACCAACAGTTTACCAAAGTTACCCTTAGTTTAAACATGAAACGGAAAAGTAACAATCAAATTAATTGTGATATTGATGATTGTATTGATCTCAAAGTCAAATGAGTTTCAATATGTCCATCGAACGCGTGTAGTCCTAGTTAGGTTTATGGTCAATTTAGCTTCAACAGAACGTAAAACGGTCACCATCTAATAACTGGTATTTTATGACCGTTGGCACTCTGAACCGTTTTTAAACCGTTTTTTAAATAAATTGTTAAACAGATTTAACATTCATGCCAAGTGTACAGAAACTAACCACAGTCTTACTAAACTGTTTAACATAGCTAGATAGTGCCATTTGGTGATAAGCAGGGTAAAAATAAAACCTTATAATCACAACGTATTAATTACGACCGTTAGCATGCAATTAGCCGCCCCCTAAACTTCACCTTTTAAAAACAAGATTTAACGTTAGCTAGCTAGCTAGTTGACAGATTAGCTAACGCTATATTCCGAATTTACCTTCAGTAAAGTCTTCAGCTTTATGTTCTCAGTTGAGGTTACAGTTCCATTTAAGCCAACAAAAGAAAAGTAACCGATACAAGCAAAGTATGACTGAGGTATGACACTCGGTTACGGTTAGCTAGCTAACGCTAGCATTAACGTTAGGGTAACGTTCAATTATGCCTAACGTTAACGTTAACGTTAATTGTTATTTGTCAGATGAAAACCAACTTCCACATGCGAAAGCCTCAAAATATTGTTTTAGCTAACGTTAACTACGTTAAGATGAAATAGTACTTACCATGGAGTTTAACAGCAACGAAGCAGTCGTCCCTCCCAACCTTTCGTAGACTGGCAACTTTTTTCCTTCCTTTGTCGAAAGTGGCGCGAATATGTTGCTGGGCAGTATTCAGATTTACTGTCCATCACATCAACAGTGTGTGCAACGTAAAGACGTCCAGACGCTTAATAAACGATGCTTCCAAATGACCCGCGAACAACTGAGGAACCTGTAATACATTTTACCGACATATATAATACGTTGCTGCGATGTATAGATTCCCATCATAATACGACGTCCAGACGCCCAATAAACGATGCTTCCAAAAGGCCATGCGAACAACTGAGGAACTTGTAATACATATAAACTACATATTTAATACGTTGCTGCGATGTATAGATTCCCATCATAATACGACGTCCAGACGCTCACTAAACGATGCTTCCAAATGACCCGCGAACAACTGAGGAACTTGTAATACATCTAAAAGACATATTTAATACGTTGCTGCGATGTATAGATTTCCATCGTAATACGACGTACTGACGCTCAATTTACGATGCTTCCAAATGACCCGCGAACAACTGAGGAGCTTGTAATACATTTTACCGACATATTTTAATACGTTAATGCGATGTATAGATTCCCATCATAATACGACGTCCAGACGCCCGATAAACGATGCTTCCAAATGACCCGCGAACAACCGAGGAACCTGTAATACATTTTACCGACATATTTTAATACGTTGTTGCGATGAATAGATTCCCATCATAATACGACGTCCAGACGCTCAATTAACGATGCTTCCAAATGACCCGCAAACAACTGAGGAACTTGTAATACATATAAAATACATATTTAATACGTTGCTGCGATGTATAGATTTCCATCATAATACGACGTCCAGACGCTCACTAAACGATGCTTCCAAATGACCCGCGAACAACTGAGGAACTTGTAATACATATAAAATACATATTTAATACGTTGCTGCGATGTATAGATTCCCATCATTATACGACGTCCAGACGCTCACTAAACGATGCTTCCAAATGACCCGCGAACAACTGAGGAACTTGTAATACATCTAAAAGACATATTTAATACGTTGCTGCGATGTATAGATTTCCATCGTAATACGACGTAATGACGCTCAATTTACGATGCTTCCAAATGACCCGCGATCAATTGCAGATGAAGCGATCATTTGCAGACGTCGTGCCGACGTATGTGTGCTTACTGGGTAGACACCAAGAAGAAAACGTTACCGTGAGATAACTTCTATAATCGTTGGATTTCAGTTTAGTTTTTTTTTGACAGGTTTAAGTGTTTATGACAATATATGGCCATGGTAAATATGGTGATGATTAATCGTTGTTTACGTACATTAAACCACGTTAAGCTTTTTTACGTTAAGCGTCCCTAACATTAATGTTGTTTGAATAATGATGTAATAATAATGTTCGGAGATAGCGTCTGACTGCTTATCTTTGCCCTGTAGAAACAGACCAGGACACTGCAAGACAGCAGACCCTCCACCATGGCCAGGGTGAGTGAGTGAGTGAGTGTGGGTGGGTGTGTCTCGTGTCGGCTCGTTAACGAATTTAACATTTCAGCAGAGGTGTTCATTTCCATACAGGTTTAGTTTCTTAACAGTTAACCGTGAAGTAGGGGATTTGATTTGGCGACGGTAATGTTATTCGTTAACAGTAGATTTAATTAACCCGATCCAGGATGAGGATGATGATCACTGACGTTTGCCCAGTGGACATGCTCGTTGGGCGACATGTCCGGTGAACATTTAATTTACAGGCAACAGCTCTGGTGGAAATTCCTGCAGTCAGCATGCCAACTGCATACTCCCTCAAAACTTGCAACATCGGTGGCATTGTGCTGTGTCATAAAACTGCACATTTCAGAGTGGCCATTTATTGTGGCCAGCCTAAGGCACACCTGTGCAATAATCATGCTGTCTAATCAGCATCTTGATATGCCACACCTGTGAGGTGGATGGATTATCTCGGCAAAAGAGGAGTGCTCAACACAGATTTACAGTAGACTAGGGTGACCAGACGTCCCCGGTTTCCGGGGACAGTCCCCTGTTTTGGTGACCTGTCCCCGGCTGGATCTGTCCCCGGAAATGTCCCCGGTTTTCACTGTGACTGACAGACCCGATACTGGAATGAAAGAAAGAAAACTCTGACCAAACGGAGCCGATCGAGCAGCGCTGCTCAGAGCTCAGAGAGGTTTTAGAAAGTTGTATTTTACGATGATAAAATCACTGATTATTTACATGGAGTCTGGTGGACTTTTATGTTTTAAAAAAGGATCTAAATCTTTAACAGAAAGGTCAACCTCCTTAGAAATCCTTTCCATAATGTTATCAGACACTTAGAATATTAATCTGAGTCTGTCAGAAGCAAAACGAGCACTTTATGAACGTAAATACAAGCTGGACAATTATCTTAACTTCCATTGTTGCTTGTTTCTCTGCTGCCGACTGCAGAGATCTCGTTTTATACTGCATCAAATTGCATCAAATTCCTCGTATGTGTCTTCATACCTGGCCAATAAAGCTGATTCTGATGTCAAAGGAAATTATGTCCTCAATAATTTATATTGTATCCGATACTTTTTGAGCTGTTGCAGAAACAAGCTTGAAGCAATAAAGCAAAAGCTGTCGATAAATGAGATATTAGGACTTTTAACTTTGAGATATTAGGATTTTTTATCTTGAAATATTCCCCTCTGAGGTGTAGTCTAGGTCTAGTGTCAGTCCCCGTTTTAAGTTTTACAAAAATAAAAACATGACGTGTTTTGCGCTTCTGAGCTGAAAATGAAAATTATCCCATTAACTTCCATTGTAGCTTGGCAGCTCAGCCCCTAATGAGAACCGCTCTAGGTCTAGTGTCCCCGTTTTAAGTTATACAGATAAAAACATGACGTGTTTTGGAGGTATATACGCTTCTGAGCTGAAAATGTCCCTGGATTTTGTCTGAGAAATCTGGTCACCTTAATTTAGACAGATTTGTGAACAATATTTAAAAGAAATAGTACATAGTACATAATTGTACATAGAAAAGGTCATAGATCTTTGAGTTCAGCTCATGAAAAAACAAAACAAGTGTTGCATACTGACCAAATTTATAAACGCAACACTTTTGTTGCATTTATATTTTACCTATGAAAAACATCAGTCGCTACTTTACAATAGCCATCCAGATAATGTTTATAGGTGGTTTACAAAGTATTCATGAACAACGTATTTTAGGCATCTGTTGCAACTTTATAATAACCAACCAAATATTAATTCTAATTAATGTTCATAGATGGTTTACAAAATATTTTTAACTACTTAACAAGATATTATAGGCATCTGTTGCAACTTTATAATAACCAACCAAATATTAATTCTAATTAATGTTCATAGATGGTTTACAAAATATTTTTAACTACTTAACAAGATATTATAGGCATCTGTTGCAACTTTAAAATAACCATCCAGATGCTGTTTATAGACGGTTTACAAACCAACTAGAAAACCTTAACAAAGTGTTAGGAATATCTGGTTCATCTATATTTGTAATGTTTTGATGTTTTGATGTTTTGAAAATGTTTTCTTAAAGGCTTACAAACATTTTTTTAATCATTACCCAATACCTAATATAGTATATGAGGGATATGTGTGTAACAATAAACTGTTAATTAACAGCACTACTAATAATTAGTAAACATGAATTGTTTGTTAACAGTAAAATGACTGTTTGCTAAAGATTAAATAACTATTAATTTATCATCTATTAATGATGGTTTTTTTGAAGTGTTACCGCCGTCCATTGGGGAGCGCAGTTGTTTATTAGCTTCACAGGTTTAAGACCAAGCAGTCTCTGCTTATATTCCAGAAGGTTGCTGTCTGTAGTGGCTTTGTTAAAATGCAGTGATGTGGCCTTTAGTCTGCTGACTGGAGTTTCTATAGCTCGCACTGCCAGCCCTTTCCTCACAGCCAGGTTAATAGTGTGCACCATGCACGGGACATTGACGTCCCGCAGGTGCCTTTTGACGGCATTGATACAATTAACCGCGTTGTCAGTGGTAACACTAAGTTGTACTCTCGGAGTATGTTCGAGATGCACTCAGCAACGTTCTCGGCAGTGTGGCTTTTCTGCGCTTCAGCCATTTTGAGAATAACATCTTTTAATTCACAGTCATTATCTATAAAATGCAATGACTGTCACAAATGCCTAAGTGGCAAGTGATGTCCAGTCATCTGTGGTCAGGGCGACCTTTTTTCAACTTATCATTTGTCTGATGTTGTGTCATAGAGTTTCACAAATCTTTAAATCCAGACCCCTGCCTGATGTTGATCCGACTTATATCTTTACAGATAAACCATGTCAGTTTGTCTGTCATCGCCTTTTGGCGGACAGCTAGTGAGCCTCGTGATGAGGAGAGAGCCAGAAAAGTAATTCATGCCTGTTTTAGCAGCGGTTCCTCGGACAGATCACCTAGCTTGTCAGGTGTAACATCAGGTGTACCTTCAGGTGTTTCGTTGAGTGACAATTCATTTGGATTTTGCATATTCTGCAGATTGCGTGTGTGGGTGCGTGTTGGGGGGGGTGAAAAGACTGAATTTCTAACCCAAAAAAGCTGAACACTAGAACCTTGTTATCTAACCTTAGGTCCCACTAAGGCTGAACAATAGCACCTTGTTACCTAACCTCTAGTGTTCAGCCTTAGTGGGAATTGATGCATGTGGTGTATAGCCTATGCGTATCAGTGAGCGTAGTGTAAAGGAAGACTGAATTGTGTGAAGCAGTTTGTGTCTGTGTTCAGGTGTTGTGCAGTAGAGCCAGGCTGGTCACATATCTCCCAGGGTTCCATGTGTTGCTGCACCGTGTGGCTGGAGCCAGAGCCTTCTCTGCTGCTGGGTCCATCACGGCCACCTCTGACATGGGTAGGCCTCCACTGCTTCACATCCCAGCATTCATTAGCTGCCGCAGATCATACATGGTTGTAAAGCAACACAATGATGTGAAATTAAGGGTAACATGAGCGTTAGAGAGCAGTGCGGTCTAAGATCAGTGCTGCACCCTTTAGATCATAAGTCATTTTGGGATTATATAAGTGAGTTTACTCGCTTGATTATAAAGGAAAATGCACCAAATACTAAAACTTTGAAATGCGTTTATTTCAGCTTAAACATACAAAGTTAAAAGAAGCATAAAAAGAAATGTACACAAACAAAGAATATGCAATACAAGAAATAACTACAAAATTAAATAAAAAAGTCTGCTCTGGCGTATATTAGGGGTGCATCATATATTGACTTAATATCGTTATCGCAATACCATGTTGCGCAATATTTTATCAAAAGTGTCACAATAAGTATGCAATATTTTGTGGACTAATGCGTCCAGTCTGTTGGTTGTATGGCTTAGTTGTGTTAGATTTAGAGCCAGCTTGAAACACTATAATGATCATGTTTCATTGGCCAGTTACTGTGCCATTTGCACACTATGCGACAAACCCTATGGAGCGAACGTCGTAACGTGTGTGCATATTGTTTCTCAACGGCCTTTTTTTCCATGACGAAGACGAGACAATGACGAGACTGCACCAATGTCCAAAAACGCTGACTAAGACTAAATTAACATGCATTATTGTTGACGAAAAAAGACAAGACTAAAATGTTTTGCATTAAATAAAAACTAAGATAAAATTTCTCTTCATTTTTGTCTACAATCGTCTACTTTTTCATCATGAGACAGAAATAGTGCAGTGCCTGTTAGCCGCTACAGCGCGTGGAAAGAAAAGAAAGGACCTAAAAAGAGAGCAAAGGGAGTCAGTGGAGTAAAAGAAAGAACACAAAAGTAAGAAAAAAAGAGCGGAGAGGAAGCAAAAAATAATGCCTCCTCTGTAGCTTGAAAATACTGTTTCACAGGCTAATGCACTATGCAAAACATGTCTAACAAACCTATTTTTGCATCTTAAAAACCCCCACAAGCCACTTTACCATGAGTGCATGATACCATTGTGTTCACACATATGTAGATGTATGAACCCTGCATCCTGTGAATTCCGTCCAAGCGTCAGGTCTGCAGACAGTGTGGCCTGATGACAGCATGGGGCCATTTGGACCCCAGGACCAGCGCTTCCAGCTGCCCGGTAACGTGGGCTTTGACTGCCACCTGGAAGGATTAGCCGAGCAGAAAAAGAGCCTGACACACAAGACCCTCCCTGACGTGCTGTCCTCCCCGTCCAGCAGTGAGAGACACGAGTTCATTCTGGCCCAGTTCATCCCAGAGTTCCTAGTAAGTAAAATAACATTCACATTATCCCAGGGTCCAAAATAAACACTGGCCAATCGCCAAATGCGGGGAAAGTTTTTTTCCATTTGGCGTGTAAATCTTAGAGAGCTATCCGCCACATAGCGAGTAAATGTTAGTACCAAAATAGTTCTGTTTTTCAGTCTTCATTTTGGTGAAGGTGCAGCTACTTTCTTCTGTTCCTCTGCAGTCTGCATATCGAGGCTTCACGGGGGCGGGCCGACACACGCACACACACAAACATTGGCGGACACTCCAGACGCTAGCCACCCCGTCACATCTGTTTACTGATAGCTAACGTTTACCTCAGGCTAACTAATTAACTAGTAAGTGGCGATTTTTGGCAGCCAGCCTTCCAAAAGAAAGTCTCAGGAGTTTACCCGTCTGGGAGGTTCTAACACACTTTCCTCACTCCGTGTTCATGGACAGCTGTAGGCTTGACCGGTGTTGATTTCCTAAAACCGCTTGTGGGACTGACGCAAGTCCACAGAGAGAATTCCCTGCAGAGAATTCTCTTTTGCATCAACTCAACAAATCGTGTGTGTGTGTGTGTGTGTGTCTCTCAGGAGAAAGATGAGCCAACCTCGTCTCCTAATCCAGCTGACCAGTACTTTGACACCTCCAGTCTGGAGTGTGCTGTTCAGTTGTGTCCTGAACTACTAAAGCAAGGTACCGTACTGCACTGGTCATATAATCATCCATAACAGCCATGTAGACTTCCTAGGCTTGTGAATGTGTATTTGCTGCTACTGTTTCTTTGTATTCCAAATGTTTGTAATGAATGTCTTTGTTTCTGATGTTTCCTGCTAATGTGCTGAACAGATTTCCAGTCCATGTTTCCTGAGGCACCGTCGTCTGGGATGATGGTTGTCACGGTGACCCAGAAGAGCCATAATGATATGACAGCATGGAGTGCTGAGGTGGAACAGGAGAGGGAACACATGCTTGACAAGGTGAACTGCTATCCGCAGATAGTTAGGACACATGGAGCAGAGAGCATGCTTAAAATATGTACAGTGAGGAAAATAAATATTTGAACACCCTGCTATTTTGCAAGTTCTCCCACTTAGAAATCATGGAGGGGTCTGAAATTGTCATCGTAAGTGCATGTCCACTGTGACAGACATAGTCTAAAAAGCCATAACAAAAAATCCAGAAATCACAATGTATGATTTTTTTAAACTATTTATTTGTATGATACAGCTGCAAATAAGTATTTGAACACCTGTCTATCAGCTACAATTCTGACCCTATAACACCTGTTAGTCTGCCTTCAAAATGTCCACCTCCATTTATTATCCTAAATTAGATGCACCTATTTGAGGTTGTTTGCTGCATAAAGACACCTGTCCACCCCATACAATCAGTAAGAATCCAACTACTAACATGGCCAAGACCAAAGAGCTGTCCAAAGACACTAGAGACAACATTGTCCACCTCCACAAGGCTGGAAAGGGCTACGGGGAAATGTCCAAGCAGCTTAGTGAAAAAAGGTCCACTGTTGGAGATATCATTAGAAAATGGAAGAAGCTAAACATGACTGTCTATCTCTCTCAGACTGGGGCTCCATGCAAGATCTCACCTTGTGGGGTCTCAATGATCCTAAAAAAGGTGAGAAATCAGCCCAGAACTACACGGGAGGAGCTGGTCAATGACCTGAAAAGAGTTGTACACTAAGTAATACACTAAGACGTCATGGTTTGAAGTCATGCATGGCACAGAAGGTTCCCCTGCTTAAACTAGCACATGTCAAGGCCCGTCTTAAGTTTGCCAATGACCTTTTGGATGATCCAGAGGAGTCATGGGAGAAAGTCATGTGGTCAGATGAGACCAAAATAGAACTTTTTGGTCATAATTCCACTAACCGTGTTTGGAGGAAGAAGAATGATGAGTACCATCCCAAGAACACCATCCCAACTGTGAAGCATGGGGGTGGTAGCATCATGCTTTGGGGGTGTTTTTCTGCACATGGGACAGGGCGACTGCACTGTATTAAGGAGAGGATGACCGGGGCCATGTATTGCGAGATTTTGGGGAACAACCTCCTTCCCTCAGTTAGAGCATTGAAGATAGGTCGAGGCTGGGTCTTCCAACATGATAATGACCCGAAGCACACAGCCAGGATAACCAAGGAGTGGCTCTGTAAGAAGCATATCAAGGTTCTGGCGTGGCCTAGCCAGTCTCCAGACCTAAACCCAATAGAGAATCTTTGGAGGGAGCTCAAACTCCGTGTTTATCAGCGACAGCCCAGAAACCTGACTGATCTAGAGAAGATCTGTGTGAAGGAGTGGGCCAAAATCCCTTCTGCAGTGTTTTCAAACCTGGTGAAAAAAACAGGAAACGTTTGACCTCTGTAATTGCAAACAAAGGCTACTGTACCAAATATTAACATTGATTTTCTCAGATGTTCAAATACTTATTTGCAGCTGTATCATACAAATAAATAGTTAAAAAATCATACATTGTGATTTCTGGATTTTTTTTTTTAGATTGTCTATCACAGTGGACATGCACCTACGATGACAATTTCAGACCCCTCCATGATTTCTGAGTGGGAGAACTTGCAAAATAGCAGGGTGTTCAAATACTTATTTTCCTCACTGTATCTATTTTTTTGCACGTGTGTCACACATGGGGAGCTGAAGACCGTAAATCCCAACCACACAATCCCTAACCATTCAAGCCACTCAGTGAGACTAAGGGTTAATTTGCTTTACAGTTTGTTGATGGAGCAAAGGAGATCTGCTGCGCTCTGCAGAGAGAAGGATTCTGGGCTGACTTCATCGAGCCATCCTCTGGCCTGGCGGTAAGATCCCACTGTCACTCAGTGTTGGAAGGGTTAGGGAGGGGTTGCCATATCATGTTATCATATCTGAATCCTGGTCCCAATCCTTTGGAAGCCCCTCATCCAATTTTTAGGTATTTTGTTTGGTGGAATGAATCTCTGTGAAAAAAATCTGTTCGGCCTCATAGTGAAAGCATGGTTACCTTTTTAGGAAAAGTGTGAAACAGCAGCTACATTGTGCGGCGTCTTCTGTGTCGACCAAAACAAATGGACATGTGAGCATTCAAAAACTCAACATCTAACCTGAGAAACGTAGCGGTAGTTTTAGTTTTTGCTGTGGAGAGGTGGATGTTTGTCTTTTAGGTTACATACAGTATATATTTTGCACATGCAAAGTCTCTCACTTAATGTATTTTGTAATTAATAAATTAATTTTGATTTATTTTATTGATTGGATGAACTATAATTTGCCTAAAGATGATTATTTTGTATTTTTGTCTGTCTGATTGATGTTTGTGTTAAGAAATAAATCAGACTATAACACTACTAACAGTAGTGCGTAACTGTTGTTTTCTCAACAGTTACTCACTACTTGAGTAGTTTTTTCATCAAGTACTTTTTTACTCTTACTCAAGTAATTATTTGGATGACTACTTTTACTTTTACTTGAGTCAAATTATTCTGAAGTAACAATACTTTAACTTGAGTACAATTTTTGGCTACTCTACCCACCTCTGAGTAGCCTGTAATACTTTCCTTGCACAATAGGTTAGGTCTTTTCTCAGTGAGGCTGCTAACCTTTTGCTGCCAGTTTATTTATTTTTATTGCATTAGTGTATCTGGTTTCCTGGAGATCGATGTGATGAAATAACTAATGGCTAGTGGGTGTGTGTCTCTCCCCAGTTCTTTGGCTCGTACACCAACAACACACTGTTTGAGACGGATGAGCGCTACCGCCACCTGGGCTTTCAGATCGAGGACCTGGGCTGCTGCAGAGTGATCCGTCACTCTGTTTGGGGGACACATGTGTTTGTGGGGACAATATTCACCAATGCACCACCCAGCAGCCCTGTTATGAAGACGCTGCTGGGCAGCTGAACACCAGCTGCCATTCAAACTGTTAAAACACCTACGGATTATTTGGTGACGGCAGCTTCATCAGTTTCATTAGTAACTAATTCTCATCAGTGGTTTTACCTTTGCTAAATGTGTGTATAAATGAGTCGATTTTGAATTATATTTATAGATTCCAATCCCACAGTCTGCAAGGCTGCTGTCATCACATTAAAGTCTTTCTTGACTAAACTGTAAGTAAGAGTTGGCTACACTTCCAGTTGTGTACAAGCTTAAACTGTGATCTGCTGAAGACTCTACCACGTGACTGTGTTTCACCAATCAAACGTCGTTGTGCAGTCACATGACCACACTCAGCGGCAGGACCATAGACTGTATATGTCTATGGGCGGGACAGGTTAGCTTTACAGTCGTAGCAAAACAAAGATATCAGAATCAACCGTCGCCAAGACAACACAGACGTGGAGGACCCCTCCACGTCCGCCTCATAGCGAAAAGCATGTTTACCTTTTAGGAAAAGTGCGAAACAGCAGCTACATTATGCGGCGCCTTCTGTGTCGACCAAAACAAACTGACATGTTAGCATTCAAAAACTCAACATCTAACCTGAGGAAACGTAGCGGTAGTTTTAGTTTTTGCTGTGGAGAGGTGGATGTTTGTCTTTTAGGTTACATACAGTATGTTTTGCACATGCAGTATCGTACGTAGGTTGTTAGTTGATGGCGGACATGTGAGTCTAAGCTAGCTGTGCACTCAAAAGTTTGAACTGAATAAACGTGTTTATTAGAAGTAACATTGGTAGCAGAGGATGGTTATAAGATGGCAGCTAGTCATAAAGTTCCGCCAAAGTTTGATGAAGCCAGACCATACGAGTGTTGGAAAAATGAAGTCAGTATCTGGACAAGGGTTACCGAACTCGACGAGACAAAACAAGCCCTTGCTGTTGCCTTGGGACTTGAGGGGAGAGTTTGTGAAACAGCGATGGAAATACCCGCTGAAGAGTTGGACAATGAAGACGGTATGGAAACGTTGTTTGCTAAAGTGGACGATGTGTTCTTAAAGGAATAAAAGGACCGCACATATGAAGCCTATTCTTATTTTACCTCTTGAATTTACTAGCACTGGACATTACTGTGTTGACATAAGAGACAGAGAAACTGGAAAAGGTGCAACTGAAGAACAATTCCTAACACTAACAGAAAATTTGTCCCCAGATGATAAACACAAAGTCCTTCTGAAGCTCCATAAACAGTTTGGTCACGCGTCTGCAGACAGACTACAGAGGCTCATTTGCAGTTCAGGGAACAAGGACAAAGAATGCTTTACTGTCTTGCAACAAATAGTATATGACTGATGTATGCCAGAAGTACAAAAAGACAAAGCCAAAACCTGCTGTGGGCTTGCCCTTAGCTTCGGAATATAACGAGACAGTGGCCATGGACCTGCATGAGTTGGAACCAGGTTTATGAGAGATAGGAACTCAGCATTGAGTTAGTAGTGGATAGATGGTTTGGGATCAAATACCCTGCAACCATCCATACACTGGAAATCATTTCAGTCGGTCTGACATGTTAATAATGCTTACATAATATGACATGTTAATTTGTGGAACTAGAAACATTAATACAGTTAGAGTAGACCAAACAACATGGAGTAGAAATATTTTTTTATATTGAAATTTCAGGATTCTGTGCAGATACAATGGTTGAAGTATGATGCTACTCTGGTGGAGGACACTTAGTGGTTCTTCAGCAGCAGCAGCAGCCCCCGTCTTGGTTGTGGAAGGACAAACTCGCTGGCTTTAAGGCGTTTCCCGGCGCGATGCTGCTCTCAGGCCGGCGACCATCATGTGACTTTAGATTCCATACTTCTCCTTCAGCTGTTCCACCAGGCTGACGTACTCCGCCATGGCATCCTCTTTGCTCTTGCCTGAAATTAATAATAATAAAAAAAAATACACTATTCAAGTTCATTCATAGATTATGCATTTTATTTGAGGTTTAGCAGATCATCTGTCTATCCCTAAAAATTATTATGACAGCAACGACATTATGGCGTTTCACTGTGGAGACAGTGCCAGGAAACGTGCCAATTTCGTAGCTCTTCAGGAGACTTCTGTGAAAAGGAAAGGTATAGTGCTGATAATATTCTAATTAATGAACTGATCTTGGAAGTTTTCAGCATGTTTAGTTGCTGCCCCCATCCACAGCAAGACATTGATTAACTTCCATGTTGGTTCCCTTGCCTGCTTCTCCAAACTAAAACACACACACACAGTCTCTGTGCAGTTGTATTCAGTTTAAATCTGTGAACTTTGAGTCATAATCTAAACATATTCTTATGATTGTCATACTTGCAATCCCACAATGATACACAGATTACATGTTCGTGTGGAGAGATAGGGAGCAAATTCACCATCGCCGACACACAGTGGAGCGGATCCGCAGACGTTTTGCAACCGGTGGAAATTAGGAGTAAAACGTCTCACAGAGGGCATAAGTTGATCTTCATGTAAAACATGAGTAGGGTCCATGGTGATTATCTTCACAAGTCTGAGGGTTCATTTGGTGCAGCTGTTGAGGAAGGCATTTTCCACAGATGTGACCCACCAACTTGGAGCAGATTCCCAGAAACCATAGAAACCTGGTTTTCAGTTTGACTGAGAGGCCACTGAACCAGACTGGACCTCCGTACTGCAAGACACTTTGAATGGTAGAGCAGAAGAATAGGTTGAGGATTTCCTCCAAATTATAGAAGTCTCCTTAAAAAATAGATCCTCTGTTGAACTTCATTGTAGATAAAATCCACATGGTGGGTCCAGGACAATGTACTGTCTAAGCTTACCCCCAGGTATTTGAATGATGTTTGCTTTAAGGGTTGATTGTAGGGCTTGAATAAGTCGAATATAATTTGAATAATGAAAAATATCAATACTATTCAAACACTGAAATTTCTATTCAAATGTGGTTTTTTTTGGTGAGTAGGTTGGCCAACGTTAGCTAATCTCCCTCTTTTCATGTTACGTCTGATGAACAATAATTACGGGAGTGAGAAAGGCAAGGCATTGTAAGCTAACGTTACGTACCGAGTAACGTTAGTACCGGGGGGAGTGACGGGCTGTGACTGGAAATTGGAATAAGGATGGGAAATAGTTTTAACATGTCTTTAGAATCGACATCCACCGAAGCAAAATGCTGTAAATAGTTAGCTCATTCTGGTTTCCTGACTGCGTCGTATATGAGCTTAGCTATGAGCTTCAAGGAGACAGCTAGCTAAAAGTTAATGCTTGTTCTGTCCTCAGATTTATTAATTTATTTTATTCAAAAGTGTTCAATATAAGTTAATGATTTTAAAATATATGCAGTAATAGTTTGCAGGGAGCCTTTTTTATGAAATACATGGCACGCAACACGTTTACATTTCCGTAACTAGTAATAATAGAAGAAGTACGCAATAATAGAAGAAACATTGAATCTGAGTGTGACTATTGATTTTTCACAGGCCCACGACAGAATTGGCTGTAAGTTTAGTACTTCTGTCATTACTTAACCTGCATTCTTCATGTAGCTGTAGAGTCAGTGAAAAATGGTGGTTTGCCATTGAATTTATGTTATCTGCCGCGTTTGTATGCTAGCAATGCCATTATGATGTTAATGCTAGTGCATTGCGTGTGAATTTACGTTGTATGCTAGCAACGCTATTCTGATGTGAACGTAGCCTGTAATATGTGAATGGGCAGTTAGCACATTGTTCATGTGTTGTATATGAATAGTCAAAGATAGCTTAGGAGGCTATAGCTACTTGCTGTACAAGAGACTCAAATCGCGCACTTCTGTACTAAATACTAACTATTTGAGTACATAGTGCGTTCACACTGTCAAAGTGCGGTCAAATGCAGTACACTTAAATACCCGGATGGTGCACTCAAAACGCCCCGAAAAATGAGTGTACATCGATGGACACTTTCCACACTCAACGGTCGCCATCTTGGCTACGTAGCGGAAGGGGCGGGGCTAACAACAGTTAGACGCGATGGCGAGACCGACGGAGCAATACTAATGTAAGTAGAACGTGAGTCTTTTTGCTATACTTATAACAGAGTTGCCAACTTTTCCAAAAACCTTGGAGTGAGATTTGGTGGGGCCGACCCATATTTTGCCGCGTACAAAGCAATTTCTTTGGCTCTATCCTTCAGGGTTTAAATTGGGATTCGTTATATGTGGGGGGAAGGGGGGCTCTCCCTAGGGGGGTCTGGGGGTATGCCCCCCCAGGAAAAACTTTTGAAAAATAAACCATTAAATGGCACTTTCTGGAGAGTTTTGTGCAAAAAAATGGAGAAATCAAATCTTACATGATATGTGCAAAACTGTAGGGTTAAGAGCCTTTGTATTGTCGTATTAGGGCATTGTCGTATTAGGGCATTCAGAATTTACATTATTTACATTATTACCTTCTTATGATATAAGAACTGACCCAGACAATGTGCCAAACATAATGAGCCACATGAAGAGACAGTAGCATATGTCAGCAACAGCTGAGAAGATTTGGGTCTGTGGTAAACAGGTCCAGGGGTCCCTGGTGTAGGGACCAGGGACCCAAAGTTAAATTAATGTTGAGGGATCAGCTAAGACCACTGAAATTCTAAAGAATGAGAACCACTGATTTGCAGAAATTCTAATCCTTTAACCTTTGTGCCAAGGCTCAGTAATGTTTGGCCCTCATCTTCTGTGCCCCCCCACTTACTGTATTTACTTTTTTGGGAAAATAAAGACAATTTGTTCATTTTATAAAACATTGAATGAATTATTTACAGTTACATTTAGAGATGGTTACCAAGGTTAGAGGAGTACAATAGTGGCCCAACATTGCAGTATCGTATAGTATAGTATAGCTCAGACGTGTTTCACCAGATTTCTGCTCATGTTTACAACTTTGTGCACATTCTAAATATAACTCCTCCCATCTCTGTTGTCCGAGATTTGGAGAGTTGTAATATAGTTTGCTGTGGATGTTAATGCGCCGTTGATATGGTAGTATCTCACTCAGACCGTCTGACAGACCAGAGGCCCATTCGGGTCTTTGGTCGGGTCTCTGGTCTCTGACAGAGTTTAGAGGAGGCTGTACGCTGCTCTTCATCGGAGGTAGAGCACGGATCCAACGCGTCACTGCCCACAGCAGAGCGAGTCTACTAAAATGAACTGAAGTTGCTACACTACCAGCCGTGCTGCTCACCTCTATTGTTACAGAGAGAGTGGTCACGAAGCGACGGACGGGTCTGTAATACTCAGAGCACATACCTGAAGCCGGGGAAATGCACCTGGGATGGCTCGTGAAAATAATGTTCTCAGTTTGCGACAATTCGAAACTTCCACAGACAGGGACCGCTCTTGAACCCCCTCACAGTCTCTGAAAGCACAACTAGTCGATCATAAGTGGTTCAACACTAGTAGACTAGATTACACTAGATTAGTAAACTATCGTTCCGCTGTAGAAGATTTTAGTGTTAGATGTGTGATCTTAACAAGTTGGACATAATCCGATGTGAGCGTTAGCTCACCAAAATAGCGATCAGCTAATTGTCTGCCGGTAATGTATACAGTAGCGTAATGTTAAAACGTATCCGCTGTTACTGCCTCCACCTGATGTATATACTGTATAATCCATCTCTTCAGCGACAAACGAGGAGTAGAGGGCCGTCATTTAGGGGCGACGATGGCCATCAGACCGTAGAAGGATCCCCTGGAGAGTCTGAAGTCCCCCCTCATGTCCCTGTCCCCATCAGACTAGCTACGGCCTGGGGGGGAGCCTGCAGAACTACAAGCACATTTATAAAATAAAATTATATTAAAAGTATTAAACTTTGTTCTCTTTTGTATTACACGTTGCATGACTGTAGCAAGCATATAAAGGAATGGGGTCTATTTAAATGTCAGGTCTGTTCCCTCTGCTTTCACTATTGTATCGTCACTGTATGAAGACCATTTAGAACAAAAATACAACTTAAAATAAAAGATGTATTGATGTTTTGTCTATTAGGTAAGTTGTAAGGGTAATGCTTCACTATAACAGTGTTATCTCTGGGCTGCAAAGATTTCCTCATGAAACAGTTGAGCATTAAAATGAACAGTAACGTTATGAATGAATGAATATTAACGTTACTTATTTTTAGAGCAGAAACATAAGTATATACATATAAGAGTGGACTGCAAAGAATAGGTATAATTAATGAATTTAAAAGACTGCACTTACAAGAACGAATATTATACAATACAGTTGTGTGTACTGTTTTCAGCTAATGGGGGGGGGGTAACATGACGGCTGTGTTGCAGTCGTCATCCTGGAGCAAATAAAAACATCACATTTATTGTTGTTAAAATATCAAAAACAATGCAGGGATTATTTTTCGCGAAACAATAGCAGACTGGAATGCTCTCCCTTGGTGAAATTCCCAATTTTACAGAAGAAGAAGAGATGACATGTGTGTCATTTCCGGTAAGTGCACATGGTAGTGCGCGATTTGAGACAACACTCCTCTGTCGAAATTTACGCACTATGCAAGACAGTACGTAGTGCGCGAAGTGTACTTCTGTAAGTGCACTAACCGAAGTGCGCGATTTGAGACACAGCATTAGCTTTTGTCTTTTCATGGCGCTCATCGTCCTGGCTCGTGAATTAACACATAGGGAGAACAATACCTTCCAGCTCTCAAGAATTAGCTTTGACTTCATATATTACCTTCTAACTAGCCGTATTCTCAGCAACAAGACACTCTGCAAGAAACAGGTTGCTTATAAATCACTGAAATAGTAGTGACAGCACCGTTTAGCTTAGCTAATTATCAACGCTGTTAGCATTGTGGCTAACACTTTTACTTAGTTCGGCTGTGTTTTCTAACATGATGTCATTGTGCTAACCAAGCATGGATAATCTTAACAAAGCTGCTTCAATACACTTGTTAGATAATGTTTCATTCCAGAGTTCTCTGTTGATTTGTGTTTGTCGCTGTGTGATTGCGGTGGAAAATAATGTAAACAGAGAACATCGTGCCAGAAATGCAATTCGCCATGATGTAGGTCCCCATCAAGACCAGCTGATATTGGACATCCCTCTAGTGCAGTGCTTCTCAAATAGTGGGGGGCGCGTGTGACCCTGGAGAACAGGCTTTTTTTTTGGCCGTACTAGTATAAAGTGTAATTGCGCATCCACTTCAGTAGGCGGCAGTGGCGCTCTCATTGTTACTTCTGTCACGTTTGCGACAGTGCAACATTTTACAACTTAAAAGACAACAGGTTTGCCTTGGTTAGCAGTGTTGAGTCAACAGAAAGCTCCAACTGCGTTCTGTCTATAGCCTCCGTTATTCAACATAACAACCCCCAACATGAAAAGGTTTTTAACAGAAAAGAAAAGCGGAGAGAGACAAAGATAATGAGACAAAAGAAAGTCACCCGAAAGCTAAGACGAGGAAATACGACGAAGCGTATTTAGCGCTTGGCTTCACTGTGACTACAGTTGGAGAAGAGGAAAGACCGGTGTGTTTGCTGTGTCTAAAAATGCTCGCAGCGGACAGCATGAAGCCAAATAAATTAGCGCGTCACTTAAATACGTTACACCCCAATCACACCGATAAGCCGCTAGAGTTTTTTCAGCGGAAACGTGCTGAATATTGCCAACAGTCTTCCCGCTTTGTGAAGTTATTCTTTGTAAGTTTGACCATATGTCTCTTTTTTTCTTTTCTTTAATGTTAATAAGGATAAAATGTTATGCAGAGATGGATAGTCACGGTGGGGAGTGGGGGGCGCGAATAGTTTTCTTCTTGCTAGGGGGGCGTAACAGAAAATAATTGAGAAGCACTGCTCTAGTGGACAGAATGTGTAACAACAAATACATGCTTGTAGTGGCATTGACAATCCATATGCTTGAGTAGTGTAGTACACACACACACACACACACACACACACACACACACACACCTCGCTTCCTCTGCTCTTCCTCTACTAGCCTCCTTTGCACCCCCACATTCCACCTCTTCACCATAGGGGCCAGGGACTACAACTTTTCTGCACCAAAACTCTGCAATGCCTTCCCCTCCCACATTGGTCAATTAATTTAAGACAAAATGTTAAAGAACTCTGCTGCTAGAATCCTCAGACAGATAGCCGTTCTAGATACACAAGGATCTCTTTAAGAAAGTTTAAATCTTCACAGTACTATATCGCCATAAAAACTCTCCCAACACACTATTTTACTGCTTTACTGACATTTCTTAGCACTTTTCAGATGTCTAGTTTGTTAAATGCATTTCTATGAAACTAAATGTATTCTATTGCACTCTCTTCTGTTATGCCCTCTTACACATGTAAGATGTCCTTGCGTATCTAGAAAAGGGTCTGCCAAATGACATCTCTCCCAGGTTTAGACACACTAGGTGTCAAACACTGCAGTGGAGGCATGTTTCCACGACACACACACGCAACATGATGGCTGTCCACTACAATTCAGCCACTGTCCACCGATGATGTCAGAGGCTCCAGGACGGTCAACTGTTACCTGTTGGTCAGTTAAGGGTTGGTGATCTGTTAGCGAGTATCAACTATCGGTCATAAGACAACTTTAAGTTAGCGTCCCTAGTACATCGCTAACATTGTGAAAATCACGTTATTACAGAAAAGAGTTTTCTGTCAAAAAAATAACAGATGATGACCCTTCCACTGTGATGTCACAGGAGCTGCTCGCTGTGCTTATCAACCTTTAGCCAGATCCAAGTGTGGGAGTGGGCCATGAGCCAATCACACACTCACACACACACACACACACACACACACACACACACACACACACACACACACACACACACACACACCTTTCTGCTTCTCCCAGGCATCCCATTTGGCTTTACCGGTGAAATCTAACATCCCTGGACGACCTGCACAGACAAGACACACACAGACACATGGGAGAGAAGAAAACCACATGTTAGCAAAGAGCTTAGGTACAGGAAGTCAAAAAGCCTCCGTAGGAACTTGCCTGCTACTCTCCTCGGGGACTTCTATCAACCGTTGTTTTACATACATCCACTCACAAACCGTTCTACATCTATTCATTAACCATTATTTTTCAGATTAATCTATTGATATTTCTCACAAGTGGATAACCCTTTGGTTTACTTAATAAATAAACAGAACTTTTCCATTAATTTCATTAACCTTTAATTCAAGTAATACAATATTGTTGTATATAATAATATACAGAATGATCTCATGAAATGGCGTATGTATGACACGACATACACGATATGTGTAACAACTATAACTAAATTCAATCTAGCAAATTTAATTTCTAGCACATTATCCATTTCTTATACGGTCTATGGTTCAGAGTCCCATGTGAGAGTGAGACGCTGTGTTCAGAGTCGCATGTTCAGAGAGCTTCCTCACCTGTGTTGACATCCCCGACAGTGGCCTGCTTGAACAGCGAGTAGACCTGCAGCATCTCTTCATCGGCTGGCTTGGCCTTCAGCTGCTTCACCTCAGCTGCTGCATCATCAAACTTGGCCTGCCGGCCAGAGCCAAACACAGGTCAAAGGTCAGAATTGCGAACATGTGAACTGTAATACCTGTAACCTACAGAGACTACTTAGATAATAATGTGAGGAGTTTGTGTCGACGGCTGCTGGTTCTGCCTTTACAGCACAGTTAATAACCACCACTAACTCACTGCAACACACCATGGCACAACCAAGTGGTACTCAAAATATTAGGAACCCTCATCTTTAATTAATTTTGTTATTTAAAAGATAAAAAAAAAATTCAGTTGCAATAAAATAGGGCACATATGCTGTTTAGCACAGTTTAAACAACATATTGTTCTGTCATTCATTCTGTTCATGAATAAATCGTATCAGGAACTTAAAATTGTTAATTAAGTTAATTGTTGTTCGTATCATTACATCTCTAAAAGACAATGTACTTTCCGTTTATCAGCGCCAGCCCCGGGTTAAAAATAAATGTGCACAAACACACACAAGTTTCCATTAATGCTAAAAAAGATGCTTATTGCATTGCTCATTAAGAGAAGCACTACATATTGTGACATGAGATAGTAAAAAATATAATTCATTAAATAACTTGTCACCGTTTACTGAGATGTAACCAAACCAAAAAGTAGTGCTGTCTAAACAGAAACCCTAAATGTACAGGATGACCCCTCGGCTGTAGGACAAAGGTCAGGGCTGGCCTGCATGTGTCAGACTTTGGACTGTCAGCTGACTCATGGGACTGCAACCCTCCAACATGTCAACACCGTTTGAACTCATGGTACTTACGGTAGGCTATCTTCCCAACCAAAGTCAAACTGTCCTATTAGCGGTAACGTTTATGCACAGATGCCTTGCGGAGAGAAGGATAGCGGTGCACTGTAAGTCCTATCACACTATCAAAAACTAGCATGCCTGATTCACCAAGGTAGCTATCTAACTCTAGATAGCTAAAGAACATCCAATCGCCAGCAGCTGCTCCGAGCGGAGGTTAGGCAACCAGAACACGCCTCTGTTCATGGAGCAGGACACGGAAACGCGCCCCGGGGCTCGGTTAACGGTAGCTAAAGCTCTAGCATCAGCTAACGTTAGCGGCTTCCTCTGGGCCGCAGGGTAAGAACAGACCTGTGTAGGGTTAATAACGGAGTGTTAACTAACGGTAACTGCTTCCCTAACTCAAGCCTTACCTGGAGCTCCGCCATGGTTAGAGAGGGATCTGACTGACTAGACGGACTGGGACGATGGGGAATGAAGTCCACTGAAGTTCCCAGCATGCAACTGCTGCCGAACCCGGAGCGACCCCACATCAAATCTCTGGCCTATGGCAGAGGCCGCTTCGACTCGCGCCTGCCTTCCCCTGCATGCTATTGGCTGAGTCCAGCACTGACTGAGATGGGGTGAACATTGTAGCCAATCACTCATAAGGTGCGTAATCATTAAGGATCCATTGTATAATATTATGCAATTTATTTTATAAAGCGGATTTAAATTCATAAATTGGCCAAGAAGATTAATTACAAGCACTAATCCACAATGCTAAAAAACAACCATGTATACATTATATGCACACATATCTAACATAAGATGAAGCCCCACACCAGACATAGGAAACATATACAGAAAGTATTGTAAGAAATACAAACATAAAATTAGTTATAATAATAGTAATAATACAAATATATTTACACGATAAACACCCTTATATAAACAAACATTATATATACCTAGATATACTGATGATTAAGGTGCAGATGAATAGAAATGGCATATTGCACAGTTGGAGGTGACACAGAGTGGTGAGAGGTGTTGCCCGTGATTGATGCCAGCTTGACCAGAGACCAGAGAACCAGAAACACCACCATCAACACCTTCAACTTCAAGTGATCGTGGTGGTGAGCGTGAGGAAGGAGACCACCCCTGGCCCTACTTAGAACACAATACTTATACTTTTACTTTCAGTACTTGAGTACTTAATTTTTAAACAAACTACTTGCACTTAAATACTTAAGTACAAAAAATGTTGAATACTTTAGTACTTCTACTTAAGTGTGGTGCTTAAAGAGCACTAAACAACTTCTACTCAAGTCACTTTTTTGATAGAGCACTTGTACTTTTACTCTGCCTGGGTCTCTAATACATGTCTGAACCTAACAACTGCGCTCCCACATAATCTGTAGCTATGTTTCCATTCACATGTTTTTATCTGAATTAAGTGATATTGAATGAAAAATGCCTTATGGAAACAGTCAAATTTTATGGAATTTCATGAATATCGACTCAAAGGAAAAACGTTCGGTCTCATCAGATTTCATCTTGATCGATATATGGCTTATGCAATAAACACTGAGGGAAACGTCATTTGCCAAATAAATAATGAATTGCAGTTAAGTTTTAGGTCATTTTATGGTTGCAACCCGCCACAAAACAAAGAAGAAGTATTAGTTAATTTCCGCCCAGTATTTCCGCTCTGTTTGCACACATGGCGGGTGTCAACAAAGACAGGTGGAAGTGGACAGACGAGGAGACGCGTGACTACTGAATTTAATTTATAAGGAACTCGCGAAGGAAATGGCCAACAAGCTGTGGGACGTATGTCTCAAGAAAGAGTCTCGCAGTGGTGCCAAAGGGAAACTAAAAGGCAAGTTGCATCTGCATCATCATAGCAATGTGTTGATAGCATCGTTGCTTTCTTTTTTCGTTGTTTTCTTTTCTTGTTTTTTTTTTTTATAGCTTGTTTGACCCAGGGTTTCCCAATCCAGTGACACATGCTTTCACATAAAAGGGAAGGTGTTTGCAGAGCACAACCAATTGCAAACATCTACCAAAAACGCATATTTTACATAAGAAGAGCAAAGTATAATTCTACAGAAATATGAAGAACACAGACACGGTTTTACATGGCAAAACGCAATAGTGCTTCCTATAACAGGAGGGAAAGCTGGCAAAAAAAATAAATCAACGCTGTAAATGCGTAAATCACGTTCTCTTAATACATCCATGGTAAATCACAACACTTATCAATATCACATCCATAATTACACTTGTGCTTTTCATAAACTGTCATTGCGGCAGCCTATTATTTCAGTGGGAAGCGATTGTGAGAGCAAATAAAAAATATAAAAACATAATTCAAATCGATGTGCGCATTTGAAACACACAACTCAAGAAGCCGACAAATAATCTATACGTAATTCCCTCAACAGAAAATCTATATCTTTCATAAAGATACCCATCAGGGAATGCTAATGGGGTTGTTGCTAAATATTTGAACTTTTATGAGCACACCTCTCTCTGGGCCCGGTGAAGAACGGTGACGTATTGATTGGTCAGTTGATCTCTAATCTCCAACACAACCTGCTCTTGAGCAGGTTAGGTGTTCAGCATAAATTACCACGGCGATTTAATCCAGTAACAAGTGATCCACTGTTACACAAAACCTTGGGTTTACAGCTTTGGCCCTTTTTGTACAGGACGTCTGTGTTTTTGGACCAGTCCAGTTTGTTGTTTAGGTGATCACCCAGGTATTTTTTCTGCCTCCACAACCTCGATGTCGACACCCTGGGTGTTCACTGGAGTAGTACTGGGTAATAGTTCCTGCGGAAATCAACCACTATCTGCTTTTGTCCTGCTGGCATTGATGTGAAGGTGGTTTGACTCACACCATTTGGCAAAGTCCCTGATGACCTCCTGATCGTTCTCCTCCGATACCCTCCCAACAATGGCAGTATCATCAGAGAACTTCTGCATGTGACAGTTGCTTGCCTGAAGTCCGCTGTATACAGGGTGAAGAGAAAACAAGAAAGCACTGTACCCTGTGGTGCTCCTGTTGCTGCTCATCACCGTGTCAGACACACAGTCATTGAGCCTCACATACTGTGGTCTGTCAGTGAGTTAACTGATGGTCTATGCAGACAGGTGGGGGTCAACTCCAGCTTCCAGTAGCTTCCCCCAGAGCAGTGATGGTTTAATTGTATTGAAAGCACTGGAGAAATCAAAAAACATGACCCTCACACAGTGCTCCCAGTGTTCTCCAGATGTGACAATGATCTGTAGAATAGATATACTGAACAAAATTAAAAAAACGCAACTATTCTGTTTTTGTCCCCATTTTTCATGAGCTGAACTCAAAGTTCTAAGACTTTTTCTATGTACACAAAAGGCCTATGCCATTGAATGTGACCATTTGCCCACTCAAGTAGGTTACAGGATGCAGCCCTCCACAAGTGTTAAAATTAATAAATACAAACGGCAACATTT
The DNA here is from genome assembly GCA_029931835.1 of Etheostoma nigrum. Lineage (NCBI taxonomy): Eukaryota > Metazoa > Chordata > Actinopteri > Perciformes > Percidae > Etheostoma > Etheostoma nigrum. The sequence goes on along the minus strand of CM057247.1, from coordinate 7,934,404 downwards.
TTTTAAAGATTTTTTTTTGGTCATTTTCAGCCTTTATTTTTGACAGGACAGATGAAGACATGACAGCGGGGGAGCGAGGGAAATGACATGCACCAAAGAGCTGTAGGTAGGAGTCAAACCAGGCCCACTGCATTGAGGAGTAAACTTCTATATATGGGCGCCTGATCTACCAACTGATCTGAGCTATCTGGGCACCCAACAACAATCTTTTAAAGGGCAACTATTATGTAACATTTTCAGGTTAATAATTGTATTTTGTGATTCTACTTTAATTTTCAAAAAAAAAAAAAAAAAGACTTAATTCTTTTCATACTGCCCATGGCTGCTGCTCCTGTATTCACCCTCTGTATGAGACACTATGTAGGAGTGCCAATCTCTTTAAGAAGCCCAGTCAACTCTGAGTTTTTCCTGGAATGTGTGTTTCACTAGGTGCAGTTGGAGTGAGGATATGGCAGGACTTTCTACCATGAAAAATAACCAATAAATGCTTCTAAAAAATTATTACACAACCGGACATGTCCCAACAGTAAAGGGACAGGAATTGGGGAGAAATTACTAACATTGACCGCCAAGATTAGCTACAGTTATGTGGCGTTAGCATGCAGGTACTTAATATTTAGCACTATGTTAGATTACGGAACAAAGCAGCACTTGCTTCTGTCACAAATCACAAATAGGCTTCTGAACCAAACACTACCCAATCGGACACGTTTCAGCAGTAATGCAACTCGAGAATGGAGAGAATTTAACAACACTAGCAGCCAAGATGACACTTTTACTGTCGTTAGCATGTAGCTACTATAGTTAGCAGTGGACACTAATAGACTATAACAACAATTTCTACAGTCACAAATTGCAGATAAGTTTTTGAACCAAATACTTCATAACCAGAAATGTTTAGGAGTAATGTGACCTCAAATTGGGGAGAATTTAACACCGACACTCAAGATGACATCTTTTATTTCTGTTAGCATGTAGCTACATGCAACAATGTTAACACCACAGTACCTTCAAGAAAATTGTATTTGAAATGCATAATAATAAAAAAGAAAAACATTGGTGCATCTGCTCAAGTCTAAACTGAGCAAGGATAACTGGGAAACCTGGTATAGCTAGGTCTTATTTATAGCCCTCAGCAATCCACACATCTTGACTACCCATCTTGAGAGAGTGACTGAGCAGAAGTAAAGCTGGGACGGCTTTTAGCCATTGTCCAGAGCTTGGGACGATTGAAGGCTGGCTGCTGGACTACTTTAGCTGCTTAGTCTGGGGTTGGTGAACTTTCTTGATGTTTGGCTGTGTTAGCTAAGACAATCATCAGTAAAGTAATGACACCAAATGCAAGTGGACATGTATACAGCAGCGGTGTCCAAGGGAACGGCACTCTGAAACTGTAGGGGCGCCACATCAAAAGGAAATCAAATATCACGCAGTGTTGCTCTGACTTTTGGTCATTTGTTCATCCGTCAACAGAAGGCCCAGGTGAATCAGTCCCTGAGAGAAAGGGCTTTTCTATTCGTCAAGCATTTCAATTCCTTTAGTAAATTTACTCTGTTAATACACTTTAAAAAACACTCAAAAATCTCATCTGTCTGAGAACTTTATTATTCAGCATATATTCATTTAAAACAATGAAAATTAATGTCTGTGGTCACAACTACCAGAAGAAAAAAATTGTAAAAACAAAAACATAGAAATAAAGATAATACGCTTTACTTTTAAAAACAAGCCAACAAATTACTGATACGGAAACGTGGTTGTTAGGCTTAAGTAATAATGAAGTCACCAAGCAGTTTGGGGATTGGCTTTATAGACGCTGTAGTCTTCCTGTCTAAAGAAGGCCACTTCTGTTTCATTGGCTGAAATAACAAAACACAAAAGGGTTCATGTTAACTCTGGAACAACACTGAACCACTAGCTGCAGATCCTGGACAGTCACATCCTATCGTTCTTAGGACATTATGAGAATATTAATACAGTGGTGTTCATAAGGTGTTAACAATGCATTACATGACGTCACATTGGGGAGCAAACAGAGCAGCCTGCGTTGTATTTGCCACTGGTCTGGCCTAATGTGGCTTCTGGTCTTTTAATATTAACAGTCTATGGTCTCGACCAAGTCCATTTGACTTTATTATAATTATAATAATATTGGAGGGAAAGTGAAACACAGCTTAGACGGGAATGTTGTTCGGCTTTTAACAAGTTTAGACAGCTAGCTAACGCTACGCCGCCGGACGTTAGCACAACAGCGTTAGCTTAGCCTGCTAGGTAAATATTACGACTGCCTTTGGGGTTTCCTATATATGCGTCCATGTTGTCAACATCATACATGTGGCATTAGTGCACCTTTTGTACCATAATTGGTACATTGAATTGGTAATTGTATTGAATGAAATAATAAGCTTCGCTCCTACGAGATGGGTGGGTTTTTGTTACGTTACACACAAAGCTAACTGGCTATAGTTAGCCTGTACGGATGCTAGCGGATATAGCTAACGTCGCGTAGCCAGCCAGCAACTTCGGCAGTTGAGTTTCGGTAAGCTAACCACGAAAGCGTTGTTGCCCACAATCAACCTGCAGTGATGTTTGAAATGGAGACACGCATATCGGTTCTTTTCCCGGAGATCCTGGACATTATTTTCATTTATGACGTTAAAGACGAAGGAAGAGTAGCCCGAGTGTGCGCGGCCTGGAGGGACGCGTCTTACCATGAGTCGGTGTGGAAGCCAAGCCACATCTGCGGCGAGCAGTCTGCAGACCAGGGGAATAAAGTTCAGATTCTCAGTTTAAGACCAAGTATGAGCTCCATGATTCATCAAAAGCCTGGACTGGTGTGGATGTTTCAACCTCACAGACAACGGACTCGGACAAGCTTTAAAAAAAACTTTTGAAGGATACAACAGTGTACAAATACGTGTACTGTTGAGTATACTGTGAAAATGTTTTATGGAGTTCTCAGCTAATCGTAATCCGTAATTTATTGATTTTACTCCAACCTGCTCCTTCCTTAAAAACTTCCATATGGATTTATTTTAAAATGATGCGCTTTGTTCTCAAATAAAAAGAACATGTTAAATTACACTCTGTTCATTGTTGTTTAACCAAACTTTAATGTTTTCTGAAAAGCCATGTCTTTCCTATTAACCCACGTCCTAATAACAATATAATTCAATATGGTTTAGGGAAGGCATAAACCAACCATAGGGGTACACTGTAATACTGGTCACTTCTCACTTCTTTCCTACACTACATCTGGAGTAAAGCTATATTGTCATAGAATTGCTAAAATACGCAGTACTAGTACGTACTGTAGCAGTGGTAACAGTAGTGCATTGGTGTTTGTATCGTTTCTAACACTGCTATTATGAGGTATCACCATATCTTATTATGTGTTCTTTGGATTATATGATATCAAGGGGAATGGCTGTAATGGCCCATAATGATTGTCTTGATACTGTCATAAGACGTTTTTATAGCCTGACTGTATGCAGTGAACCGATGTTGTCAAGGGATAAGTAGCCTTTCTGATGACTAAAGGGAATGGTAAAGTAAATATAAACAATTACAATACTGGTTGGGGGAGGACCATGATCCTGTCTGAAATGTCACAAACGGATTTAGGCATCTTCAGATCAGCTGATCGCGGGGCGAGCTTCCCGACCGGAGGCTCACTCCCCTACAGCACCCGCTCTCCACCACAGCTTCGCCACCACACACACAAGCACCGGCCAAACAGCGACACGTTTTCACCGGAGGAAGAGGTAAACACTTAGAAATAACACTCGGGGGATGCCTACTATCCCTATATCTAGATATGTGTACCAGTACTTATCTGAACTAACGACATGATCCCTGTCACCAGATCAAAAGAAAACGTTGACGTTCACTCGGTGCTATTCACTGACAGTAAAAAGTAAGCACCAGAAGCACTCCTTGCAGTATCCACACAGGAGCTAAACAGAGCTGAATTATGCATTGCTTTCAAATCTACAGCAGTCCCATTAACTGTTCACTCAGAAGGAATCACTTCACACGGCTAGGCACTTTTAATAACATTTTGTTCATGTTTAGAAACTAAAAACACATTTAAAACTTGCCCCGTTTAAGCCTGTTGGGTGTCAACTCTAGCAGGAGGCAGCACCGATTAGTTTAGTTTTTCTCTCTACTGACAGCACTCCAAACACACAAACTACGTGTTGGAATGGACCGGAATTCTTCTTTAAGAAAGGACACTTTTTTTAAATTAAGGCATCAATTTCCAAAAGATGATAAACTTTAGCATGGGTTCATAAACCTATGAGCACCACTGTACCATTTTCTATTAAGAAATGACAATATGTCAGGCTAGAGTTTGGGGACATGTGTACACAAATTTTTATATGCAAACATCATTATATATATATATATATATATATATATATATATATATTATATATATATGTCTAACACTTTAATAAACAGGTACTATAGACCTAAGTAAACAATACAATAACTATTACAATAAAGTAAAAGACAAAAATGACAGAGTTGTTCATTGGGTCCAACTTTAGCTAATGCAGGGAATCTGAAAGTGTCTGCTATATACAGTACATTAGGACTGTCAAAGTTAACGTAATTACCAGTTAACACATTCCTTTTAACATTAGTCATTTTTGGACTCATGATTTACACACGTGTATTGTGTGATTTGGACCTCAGGCTGCTCCGTAATTTGTGAAACAGGGAGCAATGCAGCAGTACTGTTGTGGATGAGAAACAGAAATGTTACTGGTTACCACTGGAGTACGGCCAGTCTCAGACACCGCTGGAGCTTTAAGCACTAGAAACATAACCCTTTAAACGCTAGAATTTCAATTGAATTTAATTGAAGACACATCCCTTTAAACGCTGGAACACATCACTTTAAACCAAGGGGGTAAGCGAGCATCCGGAAAATGTACCTCCTATGGGGAAATTCTAAGGCTAACAAGCAACGCCTTCTGCTAGCATCCCATTGACTGCCATTTGTTTGGCGTCACTTTGACAGCAAATTACTTTACATCTGAAGCGTTTCAAGAATATTTGTCCACTGTTTATTTCTAAAGAAGCACACCAATGTATAAAAGGCTCCATACCTTGTATTTCACGTTATGGCCCCGTAGCAGCTGTTTTTGTAAAAATAGGATACGTATGGCAAGTGAATTCATATGAAGTAACATTTATCCACAAACAGATTTCTCTTGGTACAGCTACTTACAACTTTCAGACAGGTTGGTCATGTCACATCTGCTTCATCAAGCTTAGTTTGAGGCTGTTCAGTAACGCTCAGCCATCACTGGAAAAGTGCTTTTAATAGACTTCACTGGTCTCCGTTGAAGTCTATGGTGTCATGTGTCCATTTCGTTTACGGTCTATGCTTTCAATGCTGGAAACGCGTTCCTTTAAAACGCTGGAAACACGTCCCTTTAAACGCTGGAAACACGTCCCTTTAAACGCTGGAAACACGTCCCTTTAAACGCTGGAAACACGTCCCTCTAAACGCTGGAAACATATCCCTTTAAATCACATTTAAAACCGATACTAAATGTGAGTTAACTACGGACAATCATGAGCTCAATTTAAATACTGAATCAATTGACAGCCATAATATAGGTAGCTATGTAGGAAGTGTTATTCCCTGAACAAAGTACAAAGTAAGAACTGAACTCTTACCAACGCCAGCAGCTGTAAGGGTTTGGCTATCCTGCAGGATCAGCTTTTCATCGTCCTCTAAACTCATCACCAACTCATTAGTCTGTCAAAAAAGAAATGTTTATTATTAAAAAAGCACAGATCTAGAACTACTTCACACTATGAGAAATAGGTCTGGCTTTTTGAGATGGCTTCCGTTGTGAATGTACAGATAATTTCAAGCTCATTCCGTGGCGATCCAGAGTCCTAAATCTCTTAGCTTCAAGTTGGCTCGACCAAGGACCAGTTGTGGTACACGCAAGGATGTTAACACAACACAAGGTCTGACCCCAGGGTGCACACTCACTTAAACTCAACCTAATTTTCTTGGACTCCGACACTAACAACTTTAGCTGCTCTTACCGTACATACACACCGCCACCGACTTGAGCTTTCAAAAAAGCTCTGGCCGCCCTGTGAAGGACGCTTGTCAAAAAGTACGGGTAAGTTTTCAGACACCTTGGCTGCTCTGACGTGGCGGCATTCGTATAGTGCAATTGGTCAATCGGTGTGAGCAACTGAATTTTCTCCTCTATGTGTATCACTGGATAATTATGGATCATCGCAAAGTAGTGTTTGGTGCTGTTGCTGTATTGTATTTGCAGAGAAGATGTCGTACTCTGAGAGGTTCATGACACCCTCCAGGAACGTTATCAATTCGGCGAGTATCACAGGCTGGTGCAGCAACTCATCCCACGCCTCGTTCTTTTTTAACTGGTCCCTATATGCAAACAACGTCATATCATAAATGACAGGAAACTCAGCAACGTTTTTTTGGGAACAAATGTTTTGGTAGGAACGAAAGTGTACATCGTATGTTTCTCCGGAATCAGCCAGCGCAAAGGATGTCTGTATTCCGAAGCGCTTTCTTACCGCTGCTGCCGTAAAGTGAGTATCTTCCTTGAACATATGCTGCACCCGTATGCTGTTTCCCGTCTCCACCCTTTTACTCTTGTCCTGTATTCATGCCCAGCACCAATTGTTTTTAACTCCTTTCTCAACTAAAGCTGGATTTACATTTTTTTAGCCGTGTTACCACGGAGACCACACAGCGCACTCACTTTTTCGGCAAGGACCCGCCCTACTTTGCATCTGATTGGTTACAACTTGTTTTATTGGTAGGTGGAAGTTCGATGATTGGTTAAACCTAGCGCATCAAAACAAATCCCATCAAGACTTTAATTTTAAAGACATCAAAACCATGAAGAAACACATTTGAAATGATATAGTAAACAAAAGTGTGTTAATCAAACCAGAATATACAGTGTTTCACACTTTTTTTCCCCACATTCTTTAAAAGTAGCCATCTTTGCTTGGTGGCATTGTCTTAACCAGCTTCATGAGGTAGTCACCTGGAAACTGGAAGGTTCCCAGTGGTGCTGAGCACTTGTTGGCTGCTTTGCCTTCAACTCATCCCACACCAGACCGATGGGTTAAGGTGCTCATATTATGCTTTTCCAGTTTTTGATTTTCCGGTTCATAATTGTACATATATGTTATATCAGAATAGGTTTACAAGGCTTAATTTTCAAAAAACACTGTACTTTTGTTGTACTGCACATTGCTCCAGCTCCTCTTTTCACCCTGTGCGTTGCGCTCACACAACACAATAAAGGGAAGGGAAAAAAACAAAAAGCATAATATGAGCACTTTAAGGTTGGGTGATTGTGGAGGCCAGGGCCTCATTTATTAACATGCCGTACAAACAAAATAAGATGCTGCTCTCTACGCAATAATCAGGATTTTTAAAAAGCAAACTTGATGGGAATATGTGCACTCCTCCACGGACACTCTGACCCAGGAGTACGCACAGAAATGGGGGGGGGATGAGATACAACGACACTGACAGCAGATGGATGAAACAAGTGAAACTAGTAATGAGAGGTTACATGCTCTTGCTAGAACTATTTGTAATTTACAATTACATAATTGTGACATCTATAGCTAGCTCTTTAGATACAATGACATTGATAGGTATAAAAAGGAATGCAATGCGTAATAATGCACAATGGCTGGTGTTGCACTGTTGGAAGATGTGGCAAATGGAGACAAATAGTAAGCGTCCAGTGGCAAAAACACTTGATGTCGGTATGAATGACACAATAGCTGTGGCTCAGTGGTAGAGCTGTTGCCAGCCAATCGGAAGGTTGGTGGTTCAATCCCTGCCCCTGCAGTCCCATGTCGAAGTGTCCTTGGGCAAGACACTGAACCCCGAATTGCCCCCGATGCTGCGCATTGCAGTATGAATGTGTGCGAATGTTTATCTGATGAGCAGGTGGCACCTTGTACGGCAGCCTCGGCCACAGTGTATGAATGTGTGTGAATGGTGAATGTATCCTGTATGATGTAAAAGCGCTTTGAGTAGTCGTTAAGACTAGAAAAGCGCTATATAAATACAGCACATTTACATTTAATTTGGGACGTTTCACTAACATTTATAGGCAACTACGGGCGTGACAAAAAGAGACATTTAGAGTCAATTGTGATTTATAAAAGGGAAAACGGCGTAGGCCCTGCGTGAGCACAATTTAATATAACAATATTTTACCTCCTGTGTTTTGTCTGTATGCTACTTTTGACACAAATTCGCTGCACAGTTTAATAAATGAGGCAGGTTTTTTGGAAGAATGAATACGCAAGTTTACAAGCACACAAATGCTGTTTGAGACCTGGTGTTGCAGGCACCGAGAGTCAACGGCAAGCTGAATTGGAAGAGCCACAACATAATGCTTTTCCTGGATTACTCCAAAGCCACACAGATGAAGCGTAACAAGTTCAAGGAGTGTAAGAAAAAGCTTCATGAGGGAGCGAGGTGAGATTTAAATGTAAATGTGCTGTATTTATATAGCGCTTTTCTAGTCTTAACGACTACTCAAAGCGCTTTTTACATCATACAGGATACATTCACCATTCACACACATTCATACACTGTGGCCGAGGCTGCCGTACAAGGTGCCACCTGCTCATCAGATAAACATTCGCACACATTCATACTCCAATGCGCAGCATTGGGGGCAACTCGGGGTTCAGTGTCTTGCCCAAGGACACTTCGACATGGGACTGCAGGGCCAGGGATTGAACCACCAACCTTCCAATTGGCAGGCAACCGCTGAGCCACAGTCGCCCCATTTAGAATCCTGTATCCTGCCAAACTTAAAGGTGATGGCATTCATAGAAAAAGGAGTGATTTGTCGTGCAATGTGGGATTTACTTTTATGTGCTAATGGCTTAATTTTTCCCCTCGGCTTTCTTATGGAATGAACTGCCGCTAATATGGGTCCCTACTTTAACATTTTTCCTTTTGTGTGACTCTGGTTGGACAATGTTTTTTTGGTAGCAGTGCCTGCAGATGGAGACGGTGGAAATGGATTACGGACCTAAAAGACAAACTTTAACGGGAGTTGAACTGTGCAATGTTCATTGAGTATTTTGGATTTATCATTACAGCCCCGGCCCGGGGACACATCCACAGTCAGCCCCCAGCCAGCTAGCACTTAACTGCGGTGCTAAGGACGCTAACGGCAGTTAACTGAACCGTTGGGAAACAGACCCAGGCACCCGAGTCAGAACAGCGGCCACTCGTAACATTACACCTCCTTTAGCGTTACCGGTGCCCCCCGCCTTTCACTTTTAGCCGTCTGTACAGTTAGCTAAATTTACCAGACAAAACAGAAATAAGGGACCAAAAGGACTACTACTAATTTGAAGATGTAGCAGCACTGGATCAGGACAAGAAGGACAACTCCGGAGTTGGAAGGGGTGTGTCGCGATTCTGCCTTCTCCCACCGCAACACAGATTTGTGGAGCTGAGTGTCGCGATTTCGGTTTTATTTTCCATATCATTACAGCCCTAATGAATATGAAAGATAGATACCTTTGCTCCATGTGCTTGGTGGATAATCTTCATTGTGTCTGAAAATACAAGAATGGAAGCAGATGCAGAGGTGATTTAGCCAGGTGCCAGCCAGAACAAGCCAAATAGCTCAGACACACTGTATCCATGGTGTATATATGGTGACCCTTTTTTAACACAATATATAATCATTACATGAGGTGATAACAAGCAGCTGTTGCCTCTGCATGCTGCATGTAACGTTACATTATCAACGTTAGGATCTAGTCTAACACTAATTACGTTAGTCTGAACCTTAATTCTCCTCTAACGCGCTGTTGCAAGCCAACTTACTGCCCATTAGAGCTGAGACTGTTATATGTACTATGTATGTATGTACTACGCTACTCGGGCTTGTGCATTGTCAATGCCACCAAGTATGTGGTTGTTGTTACACATTCTGTCCACTAGAGGGACTTCCAACGTCAGCCTGGCCTTGAAGGGAATCGATCTCATGGCGCATTGCATTTCTGGCACGCCGCTCTTTGTTAACATTATATTCCACCGCGCACACAGCTACAAACACAAATCAACAGAGAACTCTGGAATGAAACATTGTCTTTTTTTAAGTGTAAAAAAAATAAAAAATAAAAATTACATTGAACAGTAATTTTAACATTTGAATAGTATTAATTTTTTTAGTATTCAAATTTATATATCCGACTTTCAGAATTCAGCCCATTTATCAAACAATGATATTTTAAAAATAAATTTCAACCTGGCCTTCCGTTCCCTTCAGTCAACTGAAAGTGCCTTGACCAGCTAACTGTGACTCAACATCTCTGTTGCTGCAGCCTTCCACACTGCGGACCACCTGGAGATTTCTACTAGTGTCTAGGGTGGTTGCACTCATATCTATCAAATTCAACTAAACTCTTCAACTACAACAATACCAATTCTGACTCTTCCAGAGTGAACATTTAGAGTCATGTGTATCAGACATAAAAAGATTAGATGGATATGAACTTTCTGCTGTTAAATGCTGCTGATAAAAACAGAACTATTAATAGTAAGACCAGCCAAACATGGTCACTTTACATTTAATTATTGGTGCATTAATGTTGATGCCTGCATTATCTCTGAAAGCTAGAGCATCAAAAACCTTGGGTGTGATATTTGACATTCCCTTCTCACATCAAGGTTATTGCCAAATAGGGGTGTTACGGTATGAAAATTTAACCTTATGGTTATAGTGACCAAATGATCACGGTATTTTTAAAAGTGTGTTCAATATGTTCATAAAGCAATGAAATAGTTTTGAAAAGTGTAACAGTGTTTATTATATTACAAAAATATAGGCAAAACCTCATCAAAAGTGCAACTTTGAACATCAAAGGTACAAGGATTCAGCATGTAAACAGCTTATTTGTCAGGAACATTTCCAGTAGTGCAGGTTTAATCCAAATTCCATTTATTTAATTTATTGTCTTATGTTACTGCTGTGTATTGTTTATTATTCCTGTTTGATGCTGTTCTATTGTTTTGTTGCTGTGTGTTATTTTTGTGTTCCTTTAATTGTAAAGTGCACTGAGACCATGTCTAATGGTGATTTTGCACTTTAAATACATTTGATTGATGATTAACAGTAACTCTATTGTAACACTAATGGAAGCTACATACCATAGGCGTATTTCTTGAAAGGAGGAGGAAGCCCCGGCCGTGTTGCTATATCTAAAAGAAATAGAGGAATTCCCATGGGTAAAATGCTGATTCATAACATGCTACAGTCTGTCATTGTGCTGACTCACCGTCTCTGACCAGCTGTATGAAGTCATGCACCGTCTGGTCTAACTGGACTCCGTGAAACACTACTGGTTTAAAGTTTCGGTGCTCGAAGGAGCGGACCAGTCGCACGGTGACCACAGCTGCAGCGGCCATGTCCCGCTGCCTGTCCGCGGACAGCTCGGGGAAACTGTCGCTGGCTCGGAGTGGTGTCACACAGCCAACAGCTTCCAGCTAACGTTAACAGTTAACAGCCAACAGCTACCGTCAAGTTGTCTGGCGTGGATGTGTTTGCGTGTGTGTGTGTGTGTGTGTGTGACGTTTGACGACCTAACCTAACGTTACCGGATATCTGATAAAGCACATCAGTAGAGGGCCGAGACACGAGTACGTTGAGCTATCAAGACTCGATGAGTCGATAACCGAGCTGCTCTTCTTTATTGGAGAATAGCGCCACCCACAGCATCGGAAGGTATCTATGGAATGTAGGGAGAGTAAACACGTTCTATGATTCCAAATAAAAAGCAGACTTGGCCTGTATAGCTGGCACATGAGCACCCTTACTTCTTAGTGTCATGAATAGTATTACTTTATTTACTTACAAAATGACATTATACAAGCTTTGTTCTACACTTTGTTCTACATGTATAATATGTGTTTTTACAGCAACTTTTCCTGACAAGCCTTGGAGGTTCTTTAAGATGAATCAAACATTCAAGAAGAAGAAAAAAGAAGAAGAAGCAAACATTCTGGGACAAAGGTAACTTAACGTTATGTAACTTACTGTTAGCCTAACATTTATTTTTAAATCATAGATATAACGTTATCAGTTCTGCTTATTTGAGTGGGTGGTGACGGTTTCGTCTGCTTTTGATTAGCTAGCTAACACAAAGTCAGCTATCCCCTTGTGGTTCAAGAGTATATGGATGCAGCCTGGAGCGCCCCATGTCATCCGTCCCGTCTCATGCGGTCTCGTCTCATGCGGAGGTGTGTCCGACGGCAAATTCAGAGGGTCAAAAATACGAAATCGCGAATAATTTTCCAGACGGGTAAATTCGTGACCACATTTGTTGCAATCAATTGAAAAACTGTTAAAGTAACAATTTTGCCATACACATAGTTTGCTGATTTCTGAATGTTATGGTTGTGTTGACAAGATAAATGTCTGGAATAAAGTAAGCCTGCGTCAACTATCATGCTAATTAATAAAATACTTTTAATATATAGCCTATATATTTTTTTTAACTAAACAATAACGGCAATCATACAAATGAATAAAATACTTTAAAAAAATATGTCTACAAGATAAATGCAGACTATCATACTGATGAAAAAAAACATTTAAAATATATGTCCGTCTATAAAATAAATGCAGATTATAGGCAAACTAAAAAAATCCTTCTGCCGTCCCCGAGTTTCTACTTTTCAAAATAAAAGCTTGCATCTGGATTAAAATACAATCTCTCTTACTTTTCAAAGTAAAAGCTCGCGTCAACTATCATGCTAAAGAATAAAATATTTGGTGTTTTTTTTAAATATTTAAAAATATATGTCCGTCTCTAAAATAAATGAAGATTATAAGCAAACAAAAAAATTACTCTTCCGACAGAGGTCAAGCATTTGATTTTGTTTTTAATTTTTTTACCCCTTTCATACAATACATCACAAAATACAATAGAACCTCTGGCACCTAGTGGAAGAACAGTAGGCTACAATCGCAATCTGGCCCAATGCCGTGGCAACAGAGATTTTATTTATTTTTATTTTATTAATTCAGGATACGCAGTCGAATGCAGGACGGGTCCCAGAGACCCGACAGCCGAGGCCGCGGGTCTCAGAGACCCGACAGCATTCTGCCCCGGGTCTCAGAGACCCGACAGCCGAGGCTGCGGTAGTAGAAAAATACAACCGCATTCTGCCCCGGGTCTCAGAGACCCGACAGCATTCTGCCCCGGGTCTCAGAGACCCGACAGCCGAGGCCGCGGTAGTAGAAAAATACAACCGCATTCTGCCCCGGGTCCCAGAGACCCGACAGCATTCTGCCCCGGGTCTCAGAGACCCGACAGCATTCTGCCCCGGGTCTCAGAGACCCGACAGCCGAGGCCGCGGTAGTAGAAAAATATAACCGCATTCTGCCCCGGGTCCAAGAGACCCAACAGCTGAGGCCCCGGGTCTCAGAGACCCGACAGCATTCTGCCCCGGGTCTCAGAGACCCGACAGCCGAGGCCCCGGGTCTCAGAGAGCCGACAGCCGAGGCAACGCCAGTAGAGCTATACATAGAGCTCTCGCCATGCTGATAAGCAGTTGTATTTGCAGCAATGTCCCAGTGAAGTGTGAAAACAATATAGAATAGGCCTATAAAATAAAAAAAGAGTCTTGGAAAGAGTTTAACATGTTTATTTTTGTATTCTTGTTTTTGTTGTGTGCAGAATTAGATCCTTGTTGTCCCTCCTCAGGAGATCCTGCCGTTAGTTGGCAGAAATGCGTCGCTGATGCAGGTTTCATCAGATGTAGCTACGTTAATATGGAACAACACAACCATAACATTCAGAAATTAGCAAACTATGTGTATGTAAATTGTTACTTTAACAGTTTTTAACGTTTTTCAATTGATTGCAACAAATGTGGTCACGAATTTACCCGTCTGGAAAATTAATCGCAAATTTTGTATTTTTGACCCTCTGAATTTGCCGTTGGACACATCTCCGCATGAGACGGGACCGCACGAGACGGGGCGGATGACATGGGACGCTCCAGGCTGCATCCATACCCGTCTCTTGTGGTTTAGCAAAATTGGAAATAGGGCATGGGCAGATTTAGGTACTTTTATGACAAGATAGCTAATGTTAGCTAACGCGTTAATTCCTTAATCAGTCCATTGAAATCAGTCTTTGTTTGTACCGGTAGTTGCTAACGTTAGCTAGCTTGTTTATCACAAGTTGAAGCTATTTTTAATCTGCCTGAAGTATTGTCAACGTGTTTTTTTTACTGGTTGGATGGATTAGCTAGTGTTAGAATTTTGTAACTTTGTGTTTGTTGGATCTCTGTTGGAGGAAGGAGGCTCACAGTTCAATTGAGGATTAAGAAAAGGTTTAATGCAACAAAATGATGACGATGATAAGACAAAGACAATAAGACACAAAACAACATAATAACACTGCAGCTGACAGCGGACTGATCCATGCTTCCTCCTGATGGAGTCACATGAGACCAGTCCTGAATATTCCTAAATCACACACATTTATCCCCTGCAACTGGGGGCGGTTCCTTTTCACCTGGTGCATTCAAATCCATTCTCATTGGACTGCATGGCAACATGCCGGCGCATCTTCGCTGTCCAATGAGGGTGGACATGCCGCTAAACTCCACCCCTTTGTGGTCGTTTTTGGTCACAGATCAAAAGGTTCTATCATGTAAATGTATGTGAAACTCTAACATCAATACAGTTTAATCAACATTGTATTGTCTTAGCCTAGCCAGGGGGTAGCAGACAGGAGGCCACCTTGTGGTGTGTAGCAGGAAGCTCCTTTCCATATGTTAAATGCCACACTTGACCAGATCAATAAACAAAAGGGTCGTCTTGACCTCTTCACAGAGATATGCATATTACCCTAACCTGGCTGCATCAAACATTGTTTTTAACTTTTTATAACTCAACACTAGTTACAGTAAGGAAAATAAGTATTTGAACACCCTGCTATTTTGCAAGTTCTCCCACTTAGAAATCATGGAGGGATCTGAAATTGTCATCGTAGGTGCATGTCCGCTGTGAGAGAAATAATCTAAAAAAAAAAAAAATCCAGAAATCACAATGTATGATTTTTTAACTATTTATTTGTATGATACAGCTGCAAATAACAAACAAAGTACTACGTCATTATTTCCAAAGTAAAAGGTGAACACCTACTTCTCTTAAATTGTGGAAATGGCTCACTGTTATTGTAAGATATCCAATGCAATGTTGCCTCTTTTTGTTGTAGATGTTTACAAGGACAGTTCCCAGGTTGGAGTTACAACTCTGTAAAGTTTGTGGTCGTACATATATAAACTACTTAAACTATTTTTTCTTTTTGTTATACATAGGGTGTGCATCACTACTTTGGGGGAAATCTGACTGCAGTTTTCTTTCTTGCTATAGATAATGGGTATATGTGTGTGTGTGTATGTTTGTATGTATGTGCCCATCGATATTACATTACTATGGCACTTCAACTAATCATATTTACTTCTCATCACTAAACTACCTAAACGTTTTGTGTAAATTACCAAGCTATGGGATCACAGATAGGAGTTAGCATCAGGCCACTGGAAGGTGTGGGGAATGTAATTTAAGTTACTGGTTCATTTGTACTTACTTCCTTAAGAAGGCTCACGCCACATTCACTTTGAACTGGCAAGAGCGGTTTTGTTTTCATTTGTTACTATGGGGATTGGGCTGACCTTGATAATGGTTGTGGGGCAGACTGGGGTAGAGGCAGTGTTGACTCATTCGGCTCACATGGCAGGTTAAAAGCAAATTGGATAGGGGAAGTCTACCATTCAAACTTTTCATCCAAAGCAAGTGGTGCAGCCATTATACTGAGAAAAGGTGTGCCTTTTTTACAGAAAAAAACAATCACTGACAAAGAGGGCCGCTATATTATAGTGACTGGTGAAATTCATAACATTTCCCTCAATTTAGTAAATATATATGCTCCCAACATAGATAATCCCATATTCTTTCAGAAGGTTTTTTCACTGATACCAGATATCTCACAAACACACTTGATAATAGGGGGTGACTTTAATACTGTCCTCGACACATATCTTGATAGGTCCTCCACAAAGAGACTTGCAAGAAAGGCCTCTAGTGAATTTTTAAATATGTTCATTAATAACACAAATGTTTTGGATATATGGAGGGCAATGAACCCTTCAGGTAGGGACTATTCATTTTACTCACCTGTACACAACTCCTACAGTAGGATAGACTACTTCCCGGTGGACGCCAGACTTGCACCGTCCACATTGAATGCGAAATATCACCGCATTGTGATTTCAGATCACAGCCCACTCACCTTTTCATTGTGTTTAGATCACGTAGATAAGCCACACACCCATTGGAAACTGAACTCGCACTTACTCACTGAGAATAAATTCTGCGACTATTTAAAAGACCAGATTTTCTTTCAGATTTACTACCTCTCCCTCCATCCTCTGGGAAGCATTCAAGGCTTACATAAGAGGCTGTATCATATCGTTCAAGGCTTCGAAGCGAAAAGTAAATAAGACTAAACTAAAGGAATTAGAAGACCAAATTAAATTACTTGACATAGAAAATGCACACTCCCCCTCTATTATATTACACAGGAAAATAGCAACACTTAAGTATGAGTATAATAAAATTATCTCTGCTAAACTAAGTAAAGCATTCCTCTATACTAGGCAAACGTATTTTGAATTTGGTAACAAACCACACAAGCTGCTAGCTAGACAACCCAGGAAAATGAAAACGACAGAACGATACACAAGATAAAAGGCCGC
The DNA here is from genome assembly GCA_029931835.1 of Etheostoma nigrum. NCBI lineage: Eukaryota > Metazoa > Chordata > Actinopteri > Perciformes > Percidae > Etheostoma > Etheostoma nigrum. Next base: position 7,917,555 of record CM057247.1, on the reverse strand, counting down.
AATAATTTCAAGGATCTCCTTTTTTCAAGGATCTCCTTTTTTCACCTACGTAATATTGCAAAAATCAGGAATATTCTGTCTAAAAATGATGCAGAAAAACTAGTCCATGCATTTGTTACTTCTAGGCTGGATTACTGCAATTCTTTATTATCAGGCTGCTCAAAAAAGTCCATAAAGACTCTTCAGCTGATCCAGAATGCTGCAGCGCGTGTTCTGACAGGAACCAAGAAAAGAGATCACATCTCTCCTGTTTTAGCTTCTCTGCATTGGCTTCCTGTAAAATCCAGAATAGAGTTTAAAATCCTTCTTCTCACCTACAAAGCTCTTCATGGTCAGGCACCATCTTATCTTAAAGAGCTCATAGTACCTTACAACCCTACAAGAGCACTACGCTCCCAGAATGCAGGATTACTTGAGGTTCCTAGAGTCTCTAAAAGTAGAATAGGAGCCAGGGCGTTCAACTATCAGGCTCCTCTCCTGTGGAACCAGGTTCCAGTCTGGGTTCGGGAGGCAGACACCGTCTCCACATTTAAGAGTAGGCTTAAGACTATCCTTTTTGATAAAGCTTATAGTTAGGGCATATATAGTAATATGCCCTACCTTAACCAGGGTTTGTATCTTATCCCCCTCTCTGACCTTCCTGACTCTAACCCCCATTTTCTCTCCCCCTACCCTAACCAGGGTTTGTATCCCATCCCCCACTTTGATCTTAACTCTATCTTTCTCTCCCCTACCCTAACCCGGGTCTGTATCCTTCCCCTACTTTGACCTTCCTGCCCTTAGCCTTGACCCTCATGACCTTGGCCCTGGGTGTCTCTCCCCCTACCCTAGCCAGGGGAGGGTTTGGGGAGAGTTGTGGCCTGGCCAGGCTCCTCTCTTTACACTGTCTCTCCTGGTTATGCTGTAATAGTTTTAGACAGCTGGGACTTCCTGTGACACACCTAGTTCCTCTCTCCTCTATCTTTCTATCTTTCCAATTATGTGCATCCATGTCCCAGAAATGCTTGTTACTAACCTAGCTCTGGGGAGTCATTCCCCGGAGTCCTCATGTTCTTTTTCCCCCAGCATATTTCCTCGGATCAGGGAGGCTCCAAAATAAAGGTTGGAGCTGTCGCCATGGTCCCGCTACACGCTCTGCGATGCCATGTTCCTCCTGCTACACTCTGCTATGCCGACTACAAAGGACTACTAACAACTACTATTTTTTTTGGGATTGTAATTGCCACTTTTCATTCTAACCCCAACCGGCCCGTCAGACACCGCCTACCAAGAGCCTGGGTCTGACCGAGGTTTCTGCCTAAAAGGAAGTTTTTCCTCGCCACTGTCGCACTGTTGCTTGCTCTGGAGGACACTGTTGGGTCCTTGTGAATTCTGGAGTGTGGTCTAGACCTACTCTATCTGTAAAGTGTCTTGAGATAACTCTTGTTGTGAATTGATACTATAAATAAATTGAAAATTGAAATTGAAATAATGCAATACTTACAAAGCCTAAAAATATCAATGACAAATTTCTTGAATTCTATAATGATCTGTATACTTCAAAGACCACTTCAGACTCTGTAACTATTAATGCAATTTTAGATATGTGAGCTTCCCAGACTGAGTGATTCTTTGAATTCTGACCTCACAATTGCAGAGGTTCGGGGAACTTAACAAAACATTCAGTGAAATACTATCCCCTTACCTGTTAAAAGTATATGAACATGCCCAGATACAAGGTAATCTACCCCCACCTTAACTGAGGCTGTGATCACATTAATTCACAAAAAAGGGAAGGACCCACAGGAAGTAGGCGCTTATCGTCCTATCTCCCTCCTTAATGCCGATGGGAAGTTGTTTGCTAAAATATTGGCTAACAGACTGAATCCTTTATTGGGAAAGCTAGTTCACATGGACCAGGCGGGTTTCATACCAAATAGTAGTGCTACTTTTAATCTTAGACGTCTTTTCAATATTTTATATACAAAGAAAGGTCAGCCTACTGACTTTGTCATACTTGCACCTGACGCTGAGAAGGCAATTGACCAGATTGAGTGGTGTTACTTATTTAAAGTTCTTAATAGGTTCCATTTTGGAAATAAATTCTTGTCACTAATTAAACTCATTTACAGGAATCCCATGGCTCAAATCCTAACAAACCGGAAAATCCATGTTTAGCCTAAATAGAGGGACAAGACAGGGATGTCCACTATCCCCTTTAATTTTTGCACTGGCTATTGAACCTCTAGCCCAAAGTATCAGAATAGAACCCCAGATCTATGGATATTCCACCAAGGACACCAATAATAAGATATCATTATACTTTTATTATATTTGGGTTACCTGTTCAATTTGACTGAAAGTGTTTTAATGCCGGTCTAAATGAATGACCTTGCACACCTAGATCACTTTCCATTTAAGGTCTCCCAAGAAAAGTTTACCTATCTGGGGATTGACGTGACCAAGCAGTACTCCTCTCTGTTTCAAGCAAATTTTCTTCCTCTACTAGAGCGATTATGGACTAGAATTTCATTCTGGGACACGATCCCAATTTCTTTAATTGGGAGAATTAATGCTATAAAGATGATTTTCCTCCCGCAATTGTTATATCTTTTTCAAAACATCCCAATGTTTATAAAAAAATCTTTTAAAGCCCATGTTGCAGGTTTAATTTTGCAACGAATTTGTGCAATTTGCTTGTTGGTAGTAAATATTTGAACTGTTATCCATTGTATTTGATGGTGTTGGATATCGCAAAACTGAATATAATACAAAAAGTAGGCACAATTTTACAGTGTTTCCTTTTTTCCCCCACAATGCATTGCATGACGTCACATTGGGGAGATAACAGAGCAGCCTGCGTTGTATTTACCACTGGTCTGTTCTAATGTGGCTTTTGGTCTTTTAATATTAACAGTCTATGGTCTCAACCGAGTCCATGTGACTTTATTATATTTATAATAATATTGGAGGGAAAGTGAAACACAGCTTAGACAGGGATGTTGTTTGGCTTTTCACCAGTTTAGACTGCTAGCTAACGATACGCCGCCGGACGTTAGCACAACAGCGTTAGCCTAGCCTGCTAGGTAAATATTACGACTGCCTTTGGTGTTGCCTATATATGCGTCCATGTCCAACATCATACATGTGGCATTAGTGCACCTTTTGTACCATAATTGTATTGAATGAAATAGTAAGCTTCGCTCCTACGAGATGGGGGGTTGTTACGTTACACACAAAGCTAACTGGCTATAGTTAGCCTGTACGGATGCTAGCGGATATAGCTAACGTCGCGTAGCAAGCCAGCAACTTCGGCAGTAGAGTTTCGGTAAGCTAACACGGCAGCTTTGTCGCCCACAATCAACCTGCAGTGATGTTTGAAATGGAGACACGTATATCGTTTCTTTTCCCGGAGATCCTGGACATTATTTTCATTTATGACGTTACATTAAATGAAGAGTAGCTCGAGTGTGCGCGGCCTGGAGGGACGCGTCTTACCACGAGTCGGTGTGGAAGCCGAGCTACATCTGCGTCGAGCAGTCTGCAGACCAGGAGAATAAAGTTCAGATTCTCAGTTTAAGACCAAGTCTGAGCTCCATGATTCATCCAAAGCCTGGACTGGTGTGGATGTTTCAACCTCACAGACAACGGACTCGGACAAGCTTTAAAAAAAACTTTTCAAGGATACAACGGTGTACAAATATGTGTACTGTTGAGTATACTGTGAAAATGTTATATGGAGTTCTCAGCTAATCGTAATCCGTAAAATATTGATTTTGCTCCAACCTGCTCCTTCCTTAAAAACTTCCATATGGATTTATTTTAAATTGATGCGCTTTGTTCTCAAATAAAAAGAACATATGTTAAATTACACTCTGTTCATTGTTGTTTAACCAAACTTTAATGTTTTCTGAAAATACATGTCTTTCCTATTAACCCACGTCCTAATAACAATATAATTCAATATGGTTTAGGGAAGGCATAAACCAACCATAGGGGTACACTGTAATACTGGTCACTTCTCACTTCTTTCCTACACTACATCTGGAGTAAAGCTATATTGTCATAGAGTTGCTCAAATGCGCAGTACTAGTACCTACTGTAGCAGTGGTAACAGTAGTGGATTGGTGTTTGTATCGTTTCTAACACTGCTATTATGAGGTATTGCCATATCTTGTGATTGTCTTGATACTGTCATAAGACGTTTTTATAGCCTGTCTGTATGCAGTGAACCGATGTTGTCTAGGGATAAGTAGCCTTTCATATGACTCAGTCTAAAAGGAATGGTAAAGTAAATATAAACAATTACAATACTGGTGCGTGCTGGTTGGGGAGGACCATGATCCTGCCTGAAATGTCACAAACGGATTTAGGCATCTTCAGATCAGCTGATCGCGGGGCGAGCTTCCCGACCGGCGGCTCACTCCCCTACAGCACCCGCTCTCCACCACAGCTTCGCCACCACACACACAAGCACCGGCCACACACAGCGACACGTTTTCACCGGAGGAAGAGGTAAACACTTAGAAATAACACTCGGGGATGCCTTCTATTCCTATATCTAGATAAGTGTACCAGTACTTATCTGAACTAACGACATGATCCCTGTCACTAGATCGAAAGAAAATGTTGACGTTCACTCGGTGCTATTCACTGACAGTAAAAAGTAAAGTCATTGTATGCACTGCTGCGTTGCTAAATGAAGGAGATAAATGAAGGAGACTTCCCCACAATCTTGACAATTCCTCATTTTCCTTCTCACGTCTGGCAGGTTGGTAATTATTCGGCTGCTGGCCTTTCCTCCTCTTCCACATCCCAGTCAGTCACCGTAGTTCTAGTGCCAGGCTGAGACTTCGGTCCCCATTGTGACGTCATTGCCAAATTGACTTCATAAACCCGCGAACACCAAAAATGACCAAAAACTAACTTTTAACACTATTTGGAGACATTTTTAAAAATGATATACATACAGTGGGTACGGAAAGTATTCAGACCCCTTTAAATTTTTCACTCTTTGTTTCATTGCAGCCATTTTCCAAAAATCAAAAAAGTTCATTTTATTTCTCAGTAATGTACACTCAGCACCCCATCTTGGACAGAAAAAAACAGAAATGTAAAAATTTTTGCAAAGTTATTAAAAAACAAAAACTGAAATATCACATGGTCATAAGTATTCAGACCCTTTGTTCAGTATTTAGTAGAAGCACCCTTTTGATCTAATACAGCCATGAGTCGTTTTGGGAAAGATGCAACAAGTTTTTCACATCTGGATTTGGGTATCCTCTGCCATTCCTCCTTGCAGATCCTCTCCAGTTCTGTCAGGTTGGATGGTAAACGTTGGTGGACAGTCATTTTCAGGTCTCTCCAGAGATGCTCAATTGGGTTTAAGTCAGGGCTCTGGCTGGGCCATTCAAGAACAGCCACGGAGTTGTTGTGAAGCCACTCCTTCGTTATTTTAGCGGTGTGCTTAGGGTCATTGTCTTGTTGGAAGGTAAACCTTCGGCCCAGTCTGAGGTCCAGAGCACTCTGGAAAAGGTTTTCGTCCAGGATATCCCTGTACTTGGCCGCATTCATCTTTCCCTCGATTGCAACCAGTCGTCCTGTCCCTGCAGCTGAAAAACACCCCCACAGCATGATGCTGCCACCACCATGCTTCACTGTTGGGACTGTATTGGACAGGTGATGAGCAGTGCCTGGTTTTCTCCACACATACCGCTTAGAATTAAGGCCAAAAAGTTCTATCTTGGTCTCATCAGACCAGAGGATTTTATTTATCACCATCTTGGAGTCCTTCAGGTGTTTTTTAGCAAACTCCATGCGGGCTTTCATGTGTCTTGCACTGAGGAGAGGCTTCCTTCGGGCCACTCTGCCATAAAGCCCCGACTGGTGGATTGCTGCAGTGATGGTTGACTTACTACAACTTTCTCCCATCTCCCGACTGCATCTCTGGAGCTTAGCCACAGTGACCATTGGGTTCTTCTTTGCCTCTCTCACCAAGGCTCTTCTCCCCCGATAGCTCAGTTTGGCCGGACGGCCAGCTCTAGGAAGGGTTCTGGTCGTCCCAAACGTCTTCCATTTGAGGATTATGGAGGCCACTGTGCTCTTAGGAACCTTAAGTGCAGCAGAAATTTTTTTGTAACCTTGACCAGATCTGTGCCTTGCCACAATTCTGTCTCTGAGCTCCTCAGGCAGTTCCTTTGACCTCATGATTGTCATTTGCTCTGACATGCACTGTGAGCTGTAAGGTCTTATATAGACAGGTGTGTGGCTTTCCTAATCAAGTCCAATCAGTATAATCAAACACAGCTGGACTCCAATGAAGGTGTAGAACCATCTCAAGGATGATCAGAAGAAATAGACAGCACCTGAGTTACATATGAGGGTCACGGCAAAGGGTCTGAATACTTATGACCATGTGATATTTCAGTTTTTGTTTTTTAATAAATTTGCAAAAATTTCTACATTTCTGTTTTTTTCTGTCCAAGATGGGGTGCTGAGTGTACATTACTGAGAAATAAAATGAACTTTTTTGATTTTTGGAAAATGGCTGCAATGAAACAAAGAGTGAAAAATTTAAAGGGGTCTGAATACTTTCCGTACCCACTGTGTATATATATATATATATATATATGTGTGTGTGTGTATATATGTGTGTGTATATATATATATATATATATGTATGTATGTATGTATGTATGTATATATATATATATATATATATATATATATATATATATATATATATATATATATATATATATATATATATATATATATATATATATATATATATATGTGTATATGTATGTAGTTCCTATATTGACTGCTAGGTGTCACTATCACCATATGGGAATGTCAGTCACAGGAAGCTGGTACCCAGATGGGTGATGTGTTTGGCAATGATCATTAGATAAAAAGAACACTTTTCACCACAGTACCAGAGTTTCAGGCTTTTCTGTTGGAAATGAATGCACAATATAGGGATGTAATCTAATACTCAGATGCACGCTGGTTTAGTTGTGGGAAAATTCAAGAACACTTCTATAATCAGAATTGCTTAAATCAAAACAATGCCCAACTCTACATCCTGAGCAACCCTGAGAGGTCGGCTGACCTCAGTTTCTTAGTGGATCTCATTGGCCATCTGAACACAAGAAGACGGGCTTGTGTCGCAAATGTATGCACAAATGAATTTGTTAAGCTTTGACTTTGAAAGGCAAACCAGTAAGGGCAATGCTGCATACTTCCCCACAGGCACGCGTTGGTTAATGACCTCGAGGACCAACACACAGATTCCATTGCCTGAGAAAAAGGACATTAACCTGTTCTCTAACCCTAACCTATCCACCTCTATCCCAAACAGGGCCTCTGCGGCAGCACCTGGCTCCCCAGGGCGCCCGGAACCACACACACACCCACGCGCTTTTAGAAAAATACAGGACTGGTCGCTGGAGGTGGGGAAGCAGACCCTCTTTTTGGGGGACTCCAACCTCTCACGCATCCCATCTTTCACAGACCCAGACATACAGGTTGACAGTTACCCCGGAGCTACCTTCCACCACATTACAGCCATTTAAAAAAAAAACTACACCCACAACCAGACACACAGCACGTCATCCTTTCAGCCGGATTCAACAACTGCCTTTCAGAACATGAACAGACTACCATATTCAAACAGCTACAGAAGATGGTAAAAACTGGTCACACTACTTTTCCAAACGCCACCATCTACATCCCTGTAATAAACTTTTTCAACAGGTTGAATCCACGCCAGCAGGCACTACTAACCACCCTCAATAATGCAATAACCTCAAAATATACCTTCCTCGCAGAAATCAATCCACTTCTTTTCCGGACAGCCAGAGACAACATCCACTGGACAGCAGACACGGCCGAGATGTTGTTCAAGTACTGGAAACAACAATTAAACTAATAACGGGGACCAACTGTCACAGTACAACCCCCCAGTCAAATATAACTAATCTTTCTGCTGTTTTCTCCCTCACGCCTGCACAGCTGGAGATCCTGGAAAAGGGCCTCACCTTCATCCCTACACCCAAACCTCCTACCCGGCCGGAGATCAGGGGGGACCTACACACCTTTCACAGGAGGCTTAAACTCCTGGATCACTTTCAGGGAGGACAGAGGCGGGAACCTGTGCTCTTCACCGGGCCGTCCCATTGGGAACCACACTCTGACACAATATCACCACAAATAGCACAACTAATCAATAAAAACAACCAAGCACTCACACATTGGCGCCCCTTTCCACACAGAGCACCCAACATTAGTCAGGAACACAAACAGATTATTAATTCATTAGGTAATACAAACACATAAAACCTGCAGACAAAGGGGGCCAAATAGTTATTCAAGACAAGAACAATTACATTTTAGAAGCCAACAGACAGTTAAATGACACCACATATTATAAACCACTGACTAACACATTACAAATAGAAACACAAACACTTATTAGGGACATTACAGACAAACTTTACCAAAACAAATTCATTAACCTTAAACAGAAAAAGTACCTGGACGGCCCGGATGAGCCCAGGTCTCGCCTCTTCTACCTCCTCCCAAAGATCCACAAGCCTCCTGTGACTTGGACGGTCCCCTTTGTTGTTCCGGTCGGCAGACCAATAGTCAGCGACTGCGGATCAGAATCCTACAACATCACAGAATACATAGACCACTTCATTAACCCACTTTCTAAACTGCATCCCAGCTACATCAAGGACACCTATGAATTTGTTAATAAAATAAAAAACCTCCAAGTACCCGGTTACACTCTCCTCTTTACAATAGATATAGAATCACTTTATACTAATATTGAAACTTCACTTGGTCTCTCTGCCATAAAACACATTTTTAATAAGCACCCTGACCCATCCAGACCAGACAGCCATATTCTGCAATTACTCCATCTTACACTCACCAGGAACGACTTAACCTTCAACAATAAACACTATCTCCAGCTGTGCGGGTGTGCAATGGGCCGGAAGTACTCCCCGTCGTACGCAGACATCTACCAGGCCCATTGGGAGGAGACAGCTTTCCATCAACTCACCATCAAACCCCTGCTTAATTTCCGGTACTTGGACGACATCTTCGGCCTATGGGACAACTCAGAACCGACTTTCCTGGACACCCGCAACTCACACCGCCCTAAAATAAAACTCAAACACACCCTTCAACCCGTTACAGTGGAGTTCCTTGATACGAGGGTCTTCTTCCACAGCTCCAGCGACCAGTCAAAGACACTAGCCACTAAGGTTTATTTCAAGGACACAGATCGCCATGCACTCCTTCATAAAACCAGCTACCACCCCAAGCACACGTACAGAGGCCTCATCAAGTCCCAGCTGATCCGCTTCCACAGGATCTGCACCTTCCCGGTGCACGTGGAGGAGGCCACCAGGACACTTTTTAGTGCGATGAGGTTGAGGGGTTACTCAAGGCGCTTCCTTAGAGGTATCAAGGCGGAAGTCAGCGGCGGTCTCGCAAACAGAGACCAGACCAGCGCCATCCAGCCGTCTAACTCGACCCTTGTCCCCTTGGTCGTTACCTACTCGGAGAGTCTGAGAAGCTTAATGCCAGCAATAAAGAGGAACTTCCGGGGGGCGGGGGAAGAGCGCGACGTGCTGAGGGACTGCCACATGATTTCCGCCTAGAGGAGAAACAAAAACTTAAAAGACATTTTAGTCCACACAAACCTGAACAGGAACACGGACCCTAGGGAAGCGCTTCGAGGTTCGGATATCTGTTTCATTCATCTCCCCCACATTTTTAACCCCTACAGCAGAGCTGGTTTTAACCTGGCAGGTCCTGCAGCACACCACTATCAATGTGGTCTATGCAATCAGGTGCAGGGCCTGCCATAAGTTTTACGTGGGGGAGACAAGAAATGCTCTTTATTTAAGGATAAAACAACATCAATATATTTTAAATAAGGGCGATGGCACAACTGTTTTATATGCACATTTTAAACTCCACGGCCCTCAAAATGTTCAGAGCATGGGCCTGGAGAGCAACAGAACCTGGACCACGGGTCAGCGCCGGGCAGCGGAGAGGAAGTGGATCCATTTTTTAAAAACCATAGACCCTACGGGCCTGAACGAAAGATACTAACATGGGTCCACTTCTCTTTTTAATTAAAGCCCATGTTGCAAGTTAACCACCACTGTTGATTATTGGGTACAAAAAACACTCAAGATGTAAATGTAAATGTGCTGTATTTATATAGCGCTTTTCTAGTCTGAACGACTACGCAAAGCGCTTTTACATAGTACAGGAACCATTCACCATTCACACACATTCATACACTGTGGCCGAGGCTGCCGTACAAGGTGCCATCTGCTCATCAGATAAACATGCTCACACGTTCACACTCCGATGACACAGCATCGGGGGCAACTCGGGGTTCAGTGTCTTGCCCAAGGACACTTCGACATGGGACTGCAGGGCCGGGGATTGAACCACCAACCTTCCAATTGGCAGGCAACCGCTCTACCACTGAGCCACAGCCACCCCCTGATTTAAGATATGTATATCATTTTTAAAAATGTCTCCAAATAGTGTTAAAAGTTAGTTTTTGGTCATTTTTGGTGTTCGCGGGTTTATGAAGTGAATTCGGCGATGACGTCACGGAGGGGAGTTAAGTCTCAGCCTAGCACTAGAACTACGGTGACTGACTGGGATGTGGGCGAGGTGGAAAGGCCAGCAGCCAAATAATTACGAACCTGCCAGACGTGAGAGGGCAAATGAGGAATTGTCAAGATTGTGCGGAAGTCTTCTTCATTTATCTCCTTCATTTATCTCCTTTATTTTAGCAACGCAGCAGTGCATATAATGACTTTACTTTTTACTGTCAGTGAATAGCGCCGAGTGAACGTCAACGTATTCTTTCGATCTAGTGACAGTGATCATGTCGTTAGTTCAGATAAGTACTGGTACACTTATCTAGATATAGTAATAGAAGGCATCCCCGAGTGTTATTTCTAAGTGCTTACCTCTTCCTCCGGTGAAAACGTGTCGCTGTTTGGCCGGTGCTTGTGTGTGTGGCGGCAAAGCTGCGGCGGAGAGCGGGTGCTGTAGGCGAGCCTGCCGCCGGTCGGGGAGCGAGCCGGTCGGGGAGCGAGCGCCTCCGGTCGGGGAGCGAGCGAGCGAGTCTCCGGTCGGGGAGCGAGCGCCTCCGGTCGGGGAGCGAGCGAGCGAGTCTCCGGTCGGGGAGCGAGCGCCTCTGGTCGGGGAGCGAGCGAGCGCCTCCGGTTGGGGAGCGAGCCACTCCGGTCGGGGAGCGAGCGCCTCCGGTCGTCACCAGTATTTTAATTGTTTATCACAGCAGGTTGATTGTGGGCGACAACGCGGTCGTGTTAGCTTACCAAAACTCTACTGCCGAAGTTGCTGGCTGGCTACGCGACGTTAGCTATATCCGCTAGCATCCATACAGGCTAACTATAGCCAGTTAGCTTTGTGTGTAACGTAACAACCCCCCCCCCACCCCATCTCGTAGGAGCGAAGCTTACTATTTTGTTCAATACAATTATGGTGCAAAGGTGCACTAATGCCACATGTATGATGTTGACAACATGGACGCATATATAGGCAACACCAAAGGCAGTCGTAATATTTACCTAGCAGGCTAGGCTAACGCTGTTGTGCTAACGTCCGGCGGCGTAGCGTTAGCTAGCACTCTAAACTTGTGAAAAGCCGAAAAACACCCCCGTCTAAGCTGTGTTTCACTTTCCCTCCAATATTATTATAAATATAATAAAGTCACATGGACTTGATCGAGACCATAGACTGTTAATATTAAAAGACTAGAAGCCACATTAGGCCAGACCAGTGGTAAATACAACGCAGGCTGCTCTGTTGTCTCCCCAGCGTGACGTCATGCAATGCATTGTGGGGGGAAAATGAAACACTGTAAAATTGTGCCCATTTTTCTATATATATTCAGTTTTGCGATATCCAACACCATCAAAAACAATGGATAACAGTTCAAATATTTACTACCAACAAGCAAATTGCACAAATTCGTTGTCAAATTAAACCTGCAACATGGACTTTAAGTTTTTAGTTTCTAAAAACCCTTCCCTTCCACTTTTCTGGTCTCCTCTCTCCTCCAGGTTTTATTGGGACCTCCTCTGCAGTGTACCAAAACCAGTCTTTTAACCCCCCTACATGTTCTCCCCTTTTTTTTTCCTTTCTTTACATTTTTATTTTTATGTAATGTTTTCCAGATTTTATTACTTTTTTCTTTTTAGGTAACTGATTTCTGCCTGCAGAGGGGGCCCGACCTATATACAGACAGACTTTTACATGTTCACTCTTTTAAATAAAGTTATTTAAAGATGCCTTGGTGGTCCTTTAGGATTTTTATTCTCGGGTGTTTATATGTTATTTTAATGGTATTAGTAATATTTATTATCTTGTTTTACACCATGAATTGCTTGCCTCTGGATTTTAACATGATGATACACATACCATCGGTTTTATGCATGCTTCTAACAGTGTGATTTTATCCTACGATGTATTTTAAATGTTTTATTATTTATTTATTTATTATTGCATGGCACTTTTTATCTTTATAAGCACTTTTTAAAGCACTTATTTACTAACTTTAATGGTATGTGTACTTTTTATCCTTAGGGGCAAGTAATTCAAACAGTATTTTAGTACTTTTTAAATGTGGTTATGTCAAGTTATTTTAATATATTCTAATATATTTTAATAGAATTCCCTTTAGACTGGACACCGGGCATTTGTTTTATCAACACAACTCTACTCTCTTTCTATATATTTTTTATATATATATTTTATTTATTTTATTTATCTTAACTTTTTTTTAGTCTCTTCCCCCCCCCCTTTTCTTTTGTCTATGTACAGTACATATTATATATTTTAATTATTGTAATTTTATTATTCATCATAATCATGTGCTAGTGTCTCGGGGAGAGGAGCCGAGCAGGAGTGGAGGAGACCTTTTATTTAAAGTTTTATGTTCCTGCTGTCCGTCCTGTCCTGTGGTCCTTAGGCCCTGCTCTGAGCATTTGGCCGTCTTTTAAACAGCTTTTTAGAACCGAACCAGGTCTTTTTTAAGGAGATTTTATGTGTTTTACTAACACCGGGGGTCCTCTTGTGCCCGTGCCCTTTGCAGCGCCCATCCAGGGCACTGCGTTCTACCCTAACCTAACCCTAAATCCCTACTTCAACCCAGAGGACAAAGTTTGGTGTCCCAAATGTTTTAGCCATTTCATTTGACAACTACTGAAATATGTTTGTGGCACAGTGTAACTTTTATTCTGCCATAAATTGTAGACCGTTTAGAGCTTTCTTGTTAGTTTTTTCTAACTTGCAGTGATAATGTTGCATGGTGCAACATTGGAACTAATATGACTATATATAATATGACAAATTAGATTGGCTCAAACCTGAAGAGCCAAACAAAACATGAAAAGTTAAAAATTGTTAACAACAAAATAAACAGAACAATATACAGGCTTAGTGGTTCAGGAATACATAAATGTGGGATGACCATTTGAAGTCATAAATGGTTAACACAAGCTGCACCTTAAGTACAATGTGCATTAAAGAAGTCTTAAAAATGTGTTTACTGACAGAGTTTTTGCAGATCTTCTTGGAGGCCTCATTTTTTTAAAACTTTACTACCAAGCTGTCACTACTCTTTGGATTTTCTGTAACAATCGTGATCACATTGTCATATTTTGCAGTGCTGAAAAGACATTTAGCCTGTGCTTCTGACAGAAAACTAACCCAAGGCAAGGATGAAGAAATTATTTCCCCGACCAGAGTCAGGTCTTCCAAAGTCTTCCCTGTGGCTGGTCCGGAAAGGAACTCCCTTCACATTCCCTCTGCATCTCTGAACTCCTGTCTGCAGTGCCCTCTTGCATTGCAGATGAGTGCAAATATAGGCCAAATGCTTCAAGACAATGAGCTGCCACCACCAAAGCTGTAGGCACATGAGATAGCATGGCGAGGAAGAAAAGAAAGACTTGAAGAGCAGCTCTTGCTGCTGGAGTCCTCTGAGGGATTGTCTCTTTTCTGTCAAGACCTCGAACTCAGAGAGGTAGAACTGATAAAAAAAGGACTTTTTTAAGGAGCAACTATCCTAACGTGTGTCAACCCCCACAGCACTCAGTTAGACATGGAAACATCATTACCATTAACGCTCTGAGGCATTAACCATTTTCTTTCCTATCTGTGGTTCGCCTGGTCTTTTTGTGTATTAATGCTTGTGTAACTTCAACCCTGTAATGCCCAATCCAGTTATAGGTTTCATGTTTTCAGGAGAACGTGGGCTATCATGATATGTAAGTGGCATGGATGTCAAATGAATGTATAAATTGTTATGACTATAAATGCAAAAGAAAAAAACTAAACAAATTGAATCTCACAGAATGTATCAAAATCACACAGGGAACAATGGATCTCATTAACCAATCGTTAATCGAAAAATGTTACGCAGTTTTCACAAAGATTGTGGGAATGCTGATCTACAGCAACATTTTATTTTAACATTAAAGTTAATGCTAGCAAGCTTCAAATCCTTCAAATCCTCTTCTGCTTCAAAACGTATGTATCTCCTCCTACATTCTTTCACCTACTGACGTTATTCAAACTTTAAACCAATCATGAAATATTCAGGTATTCAGGGTGTGCTCAGTGTTTTGATACCTTTTACAGTTTTTGTTTAGTGTACATTTTAGGATTTTAGGACAGGTAGCGGTTTAACAGAGATGACATCACAAAGATGAAAGGCTTCCCAGCTGTGTTTACAAACATGGTCACTGGTCATATGTAACTATGACAACCATTTCACAGACACTGAAATTAAATACTCTGTGTCTGTCTGTCTCCATCTCTGTGTGTCTGTTTCTCTCTCTCTGACACGCCCACACACGCACACACGCACACACATACACATGCATGCACACACACGACCACACACTCAGCCCACTGAAGTCAGGAAGTGAAGAAAGCCGGTTCTCTCAAAACAATCATATATACAATACCTTTTCATTCGAAAAGATTAATAAATAACCGCTCAGTTGTGGATTCATCGTTCTGGAGATATTGTGCAAAGTCTCTGAAAAGTCACTGACCGGATAAAAAAAGTTCCAAGCTAGATTACTAAACCCCTAGCTCTCCAAAGGATGGTCCGGGTACTCCACAGCATTTGGGGATGGGAGGAAAACGTGCTCTGGTTTAATGTCCTTCCAATCAGAATCGCTATAGACGGTGCTAAGCTCCGCACAGAGCTGCTGCAAAATAGTCGTGCAATAGAAAACTCAGATTGGACAGATAGTCTAGCTAGCTGTCTGGATTTACCCTGCAGAAATCTGAGGAGCAGTTAACCATAGTCCTCATAAATCCACCAAATTTAAAATTCCAACACAAAGAAAACAAATGGAAACACAACATACAGCATTCCGTTGGATTTCCTGCAGCAATCCCGGAAATGGAAGGCTAACTTCAGGGGACATTGAAGCTTGTTGTATGACAGCATAACTGATCTAAAGACACTTGCCAACACAGTGGTGTTTGTGAAGGAGCAAAAAAAGGTTAATGGGAAAGAAACACACTACCTTTTTTCCGTTTGTATGTTTGCCTGTCCTAATCCTTTCTCTTGTGCCTCAGCTACTATTACTCAACTACTACTTGACTCCTGCCATCCACCGGGCCAGACAACCACCACTGGACCTTATGGGGTGCCGTTTGTAAAGCGGCTCATGCTGAAAATAACAGCAACATTTTGTCACAATTAGCTTCAAACAATGTTTAAAAAACTGGTATGAATTTTTGAGGGTCACTTTTTTGCACATTTACAACAATATTTGTCAACTTAGAGATATTTTAAATAGTTAAATCGAAATATTAAATGTTACACCTAAATGTTAAATGTTAAATGTTAAATCTAAACATTAAATCTAAATCTAAATGTTAAATCAAAATATTAAATTGAAATCGAAATATTAAATCTAAATCTAAACGTTAAATCTAAATATTAAATCTAAATGTTAAATCTAAATATTAAATCTAAATGTTAAATCTAAATCTAAATGTTAAATTGAAATATAAAATCTAAATGTTAAATTGAAATCTAAATGTTAAATCTAAATCTAAATGCTGAATATAAATCTACATTCTAAATGTAAATGAAATCTAAATCTAAATGTTAAATGTAAATGTTAAATCAAAATCTAAATGCTGAATCTAAATCTACATGTTAAATGTAAATGTTAAATGTAAATGTTAATCTAAATCTAAATGTTGAATCTAAATGTTTGTGTGAATCTAAATACTTAACTAATATGCAAATTCAAAATGCCAAAGTACCAAAATAAAAGCTTGAGGAGGTCAGAGTGTGTTTATAGTGTCAAATAAGAATAAAAACCATCTAATTCGAAATACAGTTCAACAAACGCGTTTATTATTTTAGGTAGTTATTATCACGATAATCCATGTCCAAGAGTCCATTTCCTCAGATGAGATGGTCTTTATTCGTTATTTGACACTATAAACATACACTGATCTCCTCAAGCTTTACTTTGGTACTTTCGGTTACCGGCATTGTGAATTTGCATATTAGTTACATTTTAAATGTTTTTTTAATTTAACATTTAGATTTAACATTTAAATTTAACATTTAGATTTAACATTTAGATTTAACATTTAGATTTACTATTTAGATTTAACCTTTAGGTGTAACATTTAATATTTGGATTTGACTATTGAAACTATCTCTAAGTTGACAAATATTGTTGTAAATGGGAAAAACAAACATTGTTTGAAGTTAAATGTGACAAAATGTTGCTGTTATTTTCAGCGTGAGCCATTTTACAAACATCACCCCCCAGCCGACCACTGGATCACTCCGACGAACCCACTCCTGCTACGTCCTGTTGTGCCTTGTAACGCCGCACAGTGCCCTGCTATGCCATGAACTACTACAAACTACTATTTTTTGTGACTGTTATTGCCACTCTTCATTCTAATCCCAACCGGTCGTCAGACATCGCCTACCAAGAGCCTGGGTCTGTCCGAGGTTTCTGCCTAAAAGGAAGTTTTTCCTCGCCACTGTCGCACTGTTGCTTGCTCTGTAGGAAACTACTAGAACTGTTGGGTTTTTGTAAGTTCTGGAGTGTGGTCTAGACCTGCTCTATCTGTAAAGTGTCTTGAGATAACGCTTGTTATGAATTGATACTATAAATAAAATTTCATTGAATTGAATTGAACTCCTTCCTGGAACCCACCTAACCTGTTTGCTTCCCTGGAAACCTGGACTTTGAATAAACCTGTTAATTCACACTCTGCGTTATGTTTGCATTTGGGTTCTGTTCTTCATTCAAACGTAACATTCATTCAAACATAACATTTTGATCTCTAAGGTATGAATGACAAAATGGACTTGATCTAAATGGAGGAGTGTAGCCCCGTACAGGTAATCCCTTTGTACTGAAAGTCAAACAATGCAGCACAACCCCAGGTGGAAATCTGCATTTGAATAGTGTTATCCTCCTGTCATGAAGTCAATTAGGACAAAAGCCAACACAGTAGCAATTGTTTTTGAGTGCCATTGTTTTCAGCAGACATGGATGAATCGAGCTTTTGACATATACATTAAACTTGACAGTTCTTTACATTTTCCTGAATATTCTGTGTTAAGGTTTTATATTAAGTGGAATTAAATAAAATACACTAAAGCCTTTTTCTTTTCTTTGTTGTCATATCACATTTTAAATCCCTTATATTTCTATTCTGAGAAAACCTCATTCTTCATTTATCCAAGAGATGGCACTCTCTGCATCTCTTGGTTTCGTTGCACTGCTTTGACTTTTTTACCTTCACATGAACAAGCAACCTAAAGAAAAGCAATTCATTCGAGTTTTTAAGCTACATAACAAGATGATCACATGCTCACTTTTTCATAAGCTCATCTTTTTTTGCAGCCGTGTGGGTCTCATGAGTGGGAGGAATTAATGTTAAGAGCGCCACTGTTCGCAAAATGATGTGCACCATTTGCCATTGCTTTCACTCAAACCCCGCTAATGTCCTAATTCATTTGAGGGCTGGGTCTATACATTGGTGTGTAGTCTAATGTATTATAGTGAGTAAACTATACTGTATATGTAGGAGCCTATTTACATGGGCCAGAATGGGCCTTTTGTCCTGGGCGCATATCATAGTCAAAGACTTCATTTCCTGCATTCTGACACACTTTTATGCACCAATTCACGGTGGAAATACATTTATTTAGCCTATGCAAAGAAAAAAAAACACACATGACAATTTAAAATATATCAAAATCAGGCATCAAGCAGCTGCAATATGAGTGTCATTATTGACTTACTGTGTAGTCTATATCCATGACATTCCACTTGTGGGATTGCTCTCGTTCTGCAGGCTAGCGAGACTATCTGTCCAATCAGAGTTTTCTGTTAAACAACTAAAACAACCTTTGAACATGCACATGCACATTTTGCAGCAGCACCGTGGCTCCGTCCGGTGCTTGGCACCACCCAAGACATTTGTGATTGGTTTAAAGAAATGCAAATAAATGAGAGCACGTTTTTCTCCCGTCCCGGAATACTGTGTGGACTAGCCAGACCCTCCTACTCCTAGTGAGATATTACAAAAAGTATACCTCTAGGCTGTACAGGGCACCCAGTCTGTAGGAGGAGAGTTTAAACTTATATTCACTCTGTGGCAGATAAGCGTTGGAATATCTTGCTTGACATTTAGAGGAGGTCAGAGCTATTGCATTTTGGGAAATGCTTCATTTTTCAGGTCTGTGATTTCCTTATAAATTTCGAGTAACATGTAACTACTACACTACACAACACTACAGTAAGGAAAATAAGTATTTGAACACCCTGCTATTTTGCAAGTTCTCCCACTTAGAAATCATGGAGGGGTCTGAAATTGTCATCGTAGGTGCATGTCCACTGTGAGAGACATAATGTAAAAAAAATATCCAGAAATCACAATATATGATTTTTTAACTATTTATTTGTATGATACAGCTGCAAATAAGTATTTAAACACCTGTCTATCAGCTAGAATTCTGACCCTCAAAGACCTGTTAGTCTGCCTTCAGAATGTCCACCTCCACTCCATTTATTATCATAAATTAGATGCACCTGTTTGAGGTCGTTAGCTGCATAAAGACACCTGTCCGCCCCATACAATCAATAAGAATCCAACTACTAACATGGCCAAGACCAAAGAGCTGTCCAAAGACACTAGAGACTAAATTTTACACCTCCACAAGGATGGAAAGGGCTACAGGGAAATTGCCAAGCAACAGTGGCAAAAAAGGTCCACTGTTGGAGCAATGATTAGAAAATGGAAGAAGCTAAACATGACTGTCAATCTCCCTCGGAGCCGATCGAGCAGCGCTGCTCAGAGCTCAGAGATGTTTTAGAAAGCCGTATTTTACGATGCTAAAACTGATTATTTACATGGAGTCTGGTGGGTTTAGCAAACACAATTTTGAGGACTTTTATGTTTTAAAAAATGATCTTAATCTTTAACAGAAAGGTCAGCCTCCTTAGAAATCCTTTCCATAATGTTATCAGACACTTAGAATATTAATCTGAGTCTGTCAGAAGCAAAACGAGCACTTTTATGAACGTAAATACAAGCTGGACAATTATCTTATTAACTTCCATTGTAGCTTGTTTCTCTTCTGCCGACTGCAAAGATCCCATTTCAACTGCATCAATGTCAAAGGAAAATCTTTCCTCAACAGTTGTTATTGTATCTAATACTCAATGAGGGCTCAACCCCTAATGAGAACAGCTCTAGCTCTAGTGTCCCCGTTTTAAGTTTTACAAAAATTAAAAACGTGACGTGTTTTGGAGTATACGCTTTTGAGCTGAAAATGTCCCCGGATTTTGTGTGAGAAATCTGGTCACCTTATCTCAGCTAGTTGTTAGCCTAATAGGCTGTTAGCTAAACTAACGTTAGCTTTCCGGTGGAGGCGAACAGACTTTCTTCAACTGTCTATGGGAACAAATCGTGCAGTGTCGTAAATCCGCGTCCATCATATCATCTGTGCATGCGCGAACATTTTGCACATGCGCAGAACAGATTGTGCAGGCAAGACGGATCGTGTACCGACACCACTAACGTTAATGGAACGTCGCCATTGTCCGTGCTAACTTGTTTTATATTGTGTGTTTGAGAATGCTATTACTGCAGTTTAGGAATAGTAGTGTTAGAGTGTTAAGTGTGCAGAAGCAAGTAATTTGTGTTAGTGCAACTGGAGCAAGATTGTAAATGATTCTGGATTAATAATGAATGTAATGCAGAGGTATTTTGCAAGGTGCAGCTAAGATATATTTTGTTTATTGAAAATACTGTTTCACTGTTACTTACAAAATGGTTTGAGATATTTAAGAGAAATACTGTACATGGGAAATACATGTTTTGTTACACACGTTGTAAACTTGCTGTTATGATGTTGCTGAAAAGACATGAAAAACATTGGACTTCAGCGAAGCAACATTGTGTCCATGTGTATAATTCTATTTACCCCTTTGACAGGGGCACAACATTAAGATATAAAAAATGTAAACAATCAAACATCTACCCACCCTCCCAACACCTCTAAAACAAAGCTGGTCCCTTTATATATCTACCTGAAAGGAGAAAATCAATTACAACATATGAAAATACAATACTGTGTCTCATACGTTCTCTGCTTCTATTTAACTTTTTTTTTTACTATTTATACATTCTAAAAATTATAGATGTGCTATTGGATGTAGTATACTTTAGATGTTTCAAAAAAAGGAAATGTCGATTTGAAAGAACATACATGTAGCACAGTGTATCTATCTTACCTTACAGGCTGATGAGCCGGTCATCAGTATTGTGTATATTAAAAACAAATCACAAATAGGCCGATTTATCTTTGCTTAAAATATGTTGGACTCATGTTTATGTATATTCTCAGACATGAACTTTTTAATAATGATTTGGGCCCCGCCTGCAGTAACTCTGAGGACCCCCCATTTAGGTATTTAATCTGGGAAATTCTGGGGTTTTCCTCTAAATGTTACCCCCCCCCCCACACACCTTTTTATGATTCCTTTTTAATTTACAATGGTCTTAATAAACCTTTGTAATGTTAGAAAAGGTCAAAGTATGGTAACAAAGTCCTCAGAAAGTGAATGCAGTGAATGAAGTGACTGCAGCCAGATAAGGGAGGGTTTGGGGAGAGTTGTAGCCTGACCAGGCTCCTCTCTTTCCACTGTCTCTCCTGGTTATGCTGTAATAGTTTTAGACAGCTGGGACTTCCTGTGACACACCTAGTTCCTCTCTCCTCTATCTTTCTATCTTTCCAATTATGTGCATCCATGTCCCAGAAATGCTTGTTACTAACCTAGCTCTGGGGAGTCATTCCCCGGAGTCCTTATGTTCTTTTCCCCCAGCATGTTTCCTTGGATCAGGGAGGCTCCAAAATCATGGTTGTAGCTGTCGCCATGGTCCCGCAACACGCTCTGCGATGCCATGTTCTTCCTGCTACGCTCTGCTGTGCCTACTACAAAGGACTACCAACAACTACTATTTTTTTTGGGACTGTAATTGCCACTTTCATTCTAACCCCAACCGGCCCGTCAGACACCGCCTACCAAGAGCCTGGGTCTGTCCGAGGTTTCTGCCTAAAAGGAAGTTTTTCCTCGCCACTGTTGCACTGTTGCTTGCTCTGGAGGAAACTGTTGGGTCCTTGTAAATTCTGGAGTGTGGTCTAGACCTACTCTATATGTAAAGTGTCTTGAGATAACTCTTGTTGTGAATTGATAATATACATAAATTGAAATTGAAATAGATAATTACCACCCAGAGGTCCCAGTGTTCAGCCTCAGGGGACAACTGAGAAATGACAATTATCTCAAACACACATACTTTTTCTCCTACCAATTAATAGTTTAATTAAAGTGACATTACTGAGTCATTTTACTGACTTTAATAATAAACACACAAGTAGAGGAGGAAGAAATACTCAGAACTTTAATAAAAGTACCACAGTGTAGCAATACTCTATAGGACTATAGTCTATAGTCTATAGGACTGCTTGATTATGGAAATAATTATTTTGGTTAATATTGAAATGATTATTAGTAACCACGGTTACTCATTGACTTTTGAGAAACGTGGCATTTATTGAAACAGTGAAACAAATCAACAGCAAAAAAAACCTTGAACTGTTACCTTTACCTTTATACTTTTCCCCTTTTAACTACTTAATATAAAAACTTTTATGAGTGCTTGGATGGCCTAGTGGTGGAACGTGCACTCATGTGTAGAGGCTCAGTCCTTGACTCAGAGGTCACAGGGTAACTTTCCAGCATGTCATCCCCCGTTCATGTCTTAAGCTGTAACAATAAAGGCCTTAATGCCACAAGAAAAAGTAATTTAGCCTTCAGGTCATTCAGACAAAATAAGAGTTTATTGCAAGACGTAATGTGCAAATTAATTTATAATAGTATAGTATATAATAGTATAAAAGTTTTTCTAGATAACATTATTTTTGGGATCGTTAGTACCCGGAATCTAAATCACAATCAACATTTGATTAATTGCACAGCCCTAATTTTGAATGTTCCTTAAAGAGGAACTGAACTGAAAGAATAAACATTGATAACTTGTTTTATTACAAATGAATTACACTAACAATTTTAATTAAAAAAATCAATATAGCTTTTTTTTAGCAACACAAAAATTGCGTTTGTTAGTATTAGAACGCTGACAATATCGATGACGTCACTGGCATAGTAGGACCGGCAAAGGTATATAGGCAACGGATGCATATTATATACACACGAAAATGAGTCATTTTAATGGCACGGGTTACGCATTTGTTGTTTGGTATCTAGCTTGGTGTTGTGTCTCAATTTCAAGTAATGCCCAGTGTGTCAGTCTCAGTTTTGTTGAACGCTATAAAGCCTATACGTTGGGCTTTATTTTTGTAAGTGAATATATTTGTGTTTTGTGTATGTGACAACAATGTTACATCCAGCCCTTTGCCTAGTAGACTTGATAGTATGCTGATAACAGGTAAACATAGCTACCTCTCTGTCCTCTGCCTGCCGTGAACGTTTCAGCGCCCTGTCTGCGGCAGGTTGCATCGGTGGTGTTACTTGCCGGTGGTCTATCGGTCTGCCCTGTACTGGAGCCTGAAGGCCTCAGGTATCAGTCTGTTCGACTTAACCCCCACCAGTGATGCTGTTGTATCAAAAGCACAACTCACTAAATAGTATGTCGCTAAAAAATGCTCGCTACAGACTCGAAATCCAGGGGTTGTCGGAGGGTTAGCCCGTTTTAAGGCAGCTAGCTGCTAGCCATGAGCTGAGGACTGTTTTTTTCCTTGTCAAAGGTAGCCTGTGGAAATGTGTCGTAACCCCAGCTGCCTTAGCCCTATACAGTTCATTACTGCAGCCAGGGGCCATATGTCCGCTAGCCTAAGACTCTTTGTATGTTGTTCCTAAGGCTGCGCTGCTAGTGCTAGTTAGCCACAGAGTAGCTTACCATGCCAGTGACGTAGTGGATTGTGGAATTCCAACATGGCGGCGCCCGTGTAACAACAACAACAACAACACTTTTAAACTTACCATTTTATCCCTATTAACAAATTCACCCGTTTTAATAATTGTACCAATGAAAAGAAATAAAATACATGTTATATCACCATTATTCAAATTCCAGTTCAGTTCATCTTTAAGGCAAAGTACAAAAGATTCAGCATCAAAATGCATTTAATCTACGAATAGTACTCATTCTACAGAACAATATATGATATTGTAACGCTCACCCCTGTGTTGCAGCGTTGAATAAGGAGGCGATGACTGGCTTGCAACTTCTGTGCATTTATTTTAGAAACACAGTTTAACTCCGGTCACTGTCGGCCGTGACCACACCGAACATTCAGACCACAACAACGGAACAGGATCCCTTCCTCTACGGCCCAAAAACTCGGGTTGCCCCCCCCCCCCCTCAATAGAACTACACTGACCTCTGCTGGTAACAGTAGTGCATGAGGTGGACTCCTGAACAGCAGACCTGTAGGCCATGAGGACAAGGGGAAGGTGTGTGTCCCAGTCACGTTGATGCTCCGCTGTGAGGATTGCCAGCTGCTTTGCCAGGGTCCTGTTGAACCTCTCGACGAGGCCGTCGCTCTGGGGGTGCAGCGCTGTGGTCCGGGTCTTATGCATGCCCATACGCTCACACAGGGTGGCAAAGACCTGTGATTCAAAATTCCTCCCTTGGTCACTGTGGATGGTTTCAGCCACCCCGAACCTGCTGAACATTCCCTCTACCAGAGCGTCAACCACTGTCTCTGCTTCCTGATTTGGCATTGCGTACGCTTCAGGCCATTTTGTAAAATCGTCCATGGCGACCAAAACGTACCGGTTGCCTGTATCCATGCGGGGGAATGGGCCCATGACATCCACAGCTACTCTTTCCATGGGAGCCCCCACTGCCTGTTGCTGTAGTTGCGGGACTGGTCCGGGGGGCCCTTATAGGCCGCGCAGAGGTTGCAGCAACGGCAAAAGTCCTCCACGTCCCATCTGGCCCGCCCCCAGTAAAATCCCTGACGAAGCCGGCGGAGTGTTTTGGCTACTCCGAAGTGCCCTGCCCCTGCAGTCCCGTGTGATGTTCTTAGCACTGCGTCTTTCAGTGAACTGGGGACTATCACCTGCCACCTTTCCTCTCCCGTGGCAGGCTCCTTCCAGGCTCTCTGCAGTACCCCATCCTTCACTCTCAATGCATCAAACATTGTCCACAGTCCTTTCGTTGCAGCGGAGCTCCCTGTCACCCCTTCCCAGGGTGGTCTCTGTCCTGCTTCAATCCACTGTCGAACTGGTTGTATGTCTCTGTCCTGCTCTTGTTGTGTCTGCCACTCAGCCACGTCAACCATCATTGTTCCCCGGCAGACTGGTCCAGCCCCCTTGTGCATGGGGCATGTCTCCTCCTCGATACGGAGCTCTTGCTCACGCGCTTCTCTACGCTCACAATATTGGCACCCGCCCAGGGTGCAAGGGCGGCGGGAAAGGGCATCTGCGTTGGCATGGCTAGCTCCGGCTCTGTGTACCAGTGTGAAAACATAAGACTGCAGCATTTCAATCCAGCGTGCAACTTGACCCTCTGGTTCTCTGAAGGACATCAGCCACTGAAGTGCTGAATGATCCGTCCTGACAATAAAGGGGCGGCCACACAGGTAGTACTTAAAGTGTTTTATCGCCGACACCACGGCGAGGAGCTCTCGGCACGTGACGCAGTAACGGCGCTCAGCCTTGTTGAAGGTTTTGCTGAAATACGCCACTACTCCATCTGGCCCCGACTGGGCTAGCACTGCGCCCATGCCCACGTCGCTTGCGTCCGTGTCAAGAATAAACGGCAAACTTGGGTCAGGGGGGGTGAGAATGGGGGCCTCTGTTAGTGCCTTCTGGAGGGAGTTGAAGGTTTGCTGGCACTGTGGTGTCCAAATGAAGCCCCTGCCTTTCTGCAGCAGGTGATACAGGGGGGCAGCTGTGCAGGAGAAACCTCGCACAAACTTCCTGTAATATGAAGCCAGGCCAAGGAAGGTCTTCAGTTGTTGTTGGTCAGTGGGTGTGGGCCAGTCTCTCACCAAATGCACTTTCTCTTCTAATGTGCTGATGCCGTCTCCCCCCAGCCTGTGACCCAAAAACTCCACCTCTTTCCTCATAAAGCGGCACTTTTGTGGGTGTAATTTCAGGCCCGCTGCAGACACTCTCTGCAGCACCAGCATCAGCGACTCCAAGGCTGTTTGGAAGGCGCTCCCATGGGCCAGGATGTCATCCAAATACACCAGACATCTCTGACGGGGGATGCCAGCCAGCACCCGGTCCATGAGTCTTTCAAAGGTGGCTGGGGCATTACACAGGCCAAAACTGAGGACCCAGAACTGCCACAACCCCCTGTCCATACAGAAGGCAGTCTTTGGTCTTGCTTCCGGGCTGAGCGGCACTTGCCAGTATCCGCTTCGCAGGTCGAGTGAAGAGAACCAGGAGGAGCCAGACACCAGGTCCAGTGACTCATCGATCCTGGGTAATGGATATGCGTCCTTTTTGGTCACATGGTTCAGTGGCCTGTAGTCCACGCAGAATCTCATTTTGGGCTCCTCTTTTTCGAAACCATCACCACTCCCGAGGGCCATATAATGCCAGCTAATGCCAGATAATGCCAGCTCTTTGCATCTCTTCCACTGCTCTGTCTGCAGCCTCACGGTGAGCCATGGGGAGGCGCCGGGGACGCGTCTTGATGTGCTGTGCGTCCCCGGTGTCTATTTCGTGCTGCACAAGGTGTGTCAGGCCTACTTCATTGTCTGCAAAAATGCAAAAATGTCTATAAAGTCAGATAACACCTTCCACAGCTCCTCCTGCTGCCATTGCTCCAATTGGTCACAATTCTGTCTCCATTTCTCTCTCACCGCTGTCAACCTGTCTATCCCCTCCACCGTAGTTGACTGGGCTGGGGAAGATGAACTGGAGTGTGTGGGGATGGGATGACCGTTTCTGGGGGCATGGGGGGCCAGTGGCAGGGCACTGCCCATTGGGGAGTTGTGTGAGGCGGATGTGTCCTCCGCTGGGGAGTTGTTGCTCTCTTCTTGTGTTTTTGTGTCATGGCAGTGTGTTTCCATGACTGTCCTGACCAGGGGTTGCGGCTTTGAAAACTGTGTGGGTGGTACCATTCTGACAGTGGGGCCCCCGGGAAACGTCAATGTGTTCTCCCCTAGGTCAAGCAGGCAGCGTGCAGACCTCAAAAAATCCAGTCCCAATATACAGGGGTCCTGCACCTGCGCCACCCACACTATAAAATCCGCTCGCTGACCTCCCACATTCAACGTCACCCTCCCCCTACCAAGCATAGGGGCCAGCTCACCCGTCACTGTCCTCAGCTGTACTGTAGTCTGCTCCAACTGCGTCCCTTCTGGAACCACATCCGGCCGCATCAGTGTTGCTGTGGAGCCCGTGTCCAAAAGGGCGGTACATGAGGCCCCACCTATGGTGACGGGAACGTGGCAGAAATGCCCAGCATGAGTCCAACCCACCACCATCGCAGATTCTGTGTTCTCGTCTGCTTCAGGGGGAAGTGCAGCCCCTCTCCCCTGCCTGTGCCATTTGGCTCCCCCTTCTCTCGATGATGCAGCATGGGACATAATGTCAGGGGCCCGTACCGTCCCAACTATACGGGCCCTGGTCCGTTTCCCTGGTCGCTGGAATGCTTGGGGCACTGTCTGAGGAGATGGCCAGGCTGTCCGCATCCCCCAGC
Organism: Etheostoma nigrum; assembly: GCA_029931835.1. Classification (NCBI taxonomy): domain Eukaryota; kingdom Metazoa; phylum Chordata; class Actinopteri; order Perciformes; family Percidae; genus Etheostoma; species Etheostoma nigrum. The sequence continues at coordinate 7,890,246 of CM057247.1, read as the reverse complement.
AGACCAGGGGGCGATGGCGAGAGCGTGCAGCACTTTGTGGCGAATGCATAGACACAGCCCGAATCAGTTCAGTCATTTCAGCCGCCCATGCAGTCTTTACTTGGGCTGCGTCAGTACATGCAGCGGCTCTCACTGTAAGACCACTCTCTGCAGGGCCGCTTTCCACGGCCTCGCCCTCCACAACCTCCCTTTCTAGAGCCAACTCCAGAGCCTCTTGTATGTAACGGAGATGGGCGAGCTGAGTCTGAATGCGCAGTCCCTTGGGGGTTAAGGCTTGAATAAACTGGTCCCTAGCAAGCTCTGTTTGTACTGCAGGGGGCATGTGGGCATAAGCCCTCCGGGCTAGAGTCTCAATGTCGTTAGCTAAGACGCGGAGGGGCTCCCCAGGTCGCCTGCGTCTATTGGACAGCACAGAGCGCAGGAGACTGGGCTGTTCACAGTGTCCAAAACGTCTTTGTAGGGCTCCAACAAGGGCCATATAATCATTTATCTCTTCCGGGCTTAGCAGTAACAGGCACACTAGTGCGTCATCTGTAAGGCATAAGGCTAACTGTAGCGCTTTATCATTATTCGACCAGCCCGCAGCTTGTGATAGCAGTTCAAATTGGGCATGAAATGCCTGCCAGTCCGCCTTACCGGAGTACTTTGGTGTTTTACATGGGGCCCGGCAAGCATGGGCACCGCCATTTTGCCATACAGGCAGCGCGTTCTCTCTGTTGTAGTGCCGTGGTGGAGCTGAAGTATCGGTGAGGAAGTCTTCCACACGTCCTCCGCTCGGTTGGGGGACAGCTGAGCCCATTCCCACGTCGTTGGCCATGCTGTTAACTTCTGACACCAGTGTAACGCTCACCCTTGTGTTGCAGCGTTGAATAAGGAGGCGATGACTGGCTTGCAACTTCTGTGCATTTATTTTAGAAACACAGTTTAACTCCGGTCACTGTTGGCCGTGACCACGTCGAACATTCAGACCACAACAACGGAACAGGATCCCTTCCTCTACAGCCCAAAAACTCGGGTTGCCCCCCCCAATAGAACTACACTGACCTCTGCTGGTAACCGTAGTGCATAACACTAACACATGCAGCAGGTCGGATTTGAACCCTGGTCCTCTGTGTGGAGGACTAAACTTCTTCATATGGGAACCAATATATTTACTTTATTTATGCATAATTTTTTTCCTTTTGGCCGTGCATCTCTACCGCAGCGCTGGAAACGTTCTGCTGGTTGGTTAGTGTACAGTTACCACAGCAACGCACAGAGCTGACCGTTAACAGGCAAGAGGCCGTAAACTGCAGTAAAAACCCTGGTTGAGACACATTATGAATGCACATAATACAGCAATATCCCGCACGACCCCCCCCCAACTGAGTTTTGCGTGGTGCATTCGCACAGGATAAGCAAAGTCTGCTTTTACTCAAATTCACTGACTTATCTTTAACACGAGACTTGGGCGCACAACACAGCCAGGGCAAGGCCGCTGCACCACACTTGGGTTTGTATTCTGTATCTTTTTGGGCCCGGTAGAGGTTACCAGAGGCTCATACATCACCCCCGGGGCACCCACACAGCATCACTGTCAGCCCTCGGACCAAGCTGCTGGGAGCGCGTTGCTTCAGGGACGGAGATCTCTGGTTGACAGTGGTCCAGACTAGGTTGGCCCTGACAGGCGGCCCCCATTCCCATATCCGTCTTCGCGAGAGGGATGAAAAGGTGCACAGGAAGCAAAAACCTTGAAAACATTTTACAACCACAGTCTGATCTGCTGGAGCAGTTTGGGGTTAACGGCCTTGCTCGAGGGCACCTCAGTGGTGGTGATGAGGGAGGGACTTCCCCCACCCAGATTTCACCCTGTTGGTCTGGAGATTGAACTGACGACCTCCCAGACACAGTCTCCCTTCTCTAACCCTTAGACCACCACTGCCTTATTGAGTTGTCTGTCCCTCTGTTTTCATTTTCATCGACTGGTCTGTTTGTCCTGTCATCATGGAACTCCTCTTTCACTGCAATAAATGACAGAAGCTAATAAGCTTCACTTCACACATAATTGACATTCCCTCAAATCATCTTGCCCTCATGTGACCTGTGTGTGTGTGAAAGAGATAGAGGTTGTGCCGATATGAAGGGAGGGGGATATAATGAAGAAAAATAAATTACTTTAAGTAACTTTGAATACAATGCTGAACTTGCACTGATTCATTAGCATGGTTATAGCAGCTTCATAGATAGAGAGGTAGGCCTAAGCCACTTTGGCAATCTATGCATCATCTTGCAGGTGCACAGTAAGATTAGATTTTTTTTTGGGGTCAAGAACGCCTTGATCTCTTGCCTAAGGTTATCCACTCAATGGGATATTGAAGTAGTACATGTTGCCTATGTAACGCAATGCATTCTTCATATTTTGCTTGTGCAGATACTGTACATGTGTACACCAAAGCCTGAAGACAATGTTTTGATGTATTTTCTAAAATTATGTGGCTCCATAATGTAATTAGGTCTTAATGAAGTGCTGTAACTTTATGCACTTAGGCTGAAGTTATGCCCATTCTATATGTGAAGTTAAAAGATATGATTCAGATAATAATTTTGTATGTACAGTGGGGCTTGAATGTTTGGGCACCCCAGGTAAAAATATGTATTAATGTGCATAAAGAAGCTTCCAAAAGGCCTCAAATGACAGATTAGACATTTGTATAATATGTCACAAAAAGTTAGATTTTATTTCCATCATTTACACTTTCAAAATAACATAAAACAAAAGTTTGGGCACCCTGCAGAGTTTATAGCATGCACCGCCCCCTTTGGAAAGCTGAGACCTGACAGCGTCATGGATTGTTCTCAATCATCGTCTGGAAAGATCAGGTGATGTCAATCTTAAGATTTTAAATGCCCAGATTCATCTGACCTTGCCCCAACAATCAGCACCATGGTTTCTTCTAAGTAGTTGACAGAGAAATTTGTTTTTATAAGTCTTTTAATTCATATTTCTCTGTAGTAGTGTCTTCATATTCATATCATAATCATAACTTTCATGCATATCATATATTCATATCTTGCTTGACGTATATTCATACATGCTTTTATATTTTATAATCTTATATGCACATTTAACCAACTATGTTTTCCTTAAAGCTGTTAGCACTGCCATAAAGTCTCACTCTGTTGTAAATCCTTTAGATAGTGTGTCTTAGTTTCGAGGTCAGGCAGAGAGCACGTCGCCCCAGCGACCTGCACTCTGCCCTCCTTTTTCTGTGTAGGCATAAACCAAATACCAGCTTCTAGACTCAACAACTGTAAATCTTTGTGTGTGTGTGTTTCAATAAAGATACTTTGCTTTTAGTTTTCTAGTTGTAGTTCCCTGGAGCAACGCTGGCAGGAAGGTTGCTCTTGCGGTTCTCCCCTTTTGCTGCAAAAGTCTGTCAACTGCACATTTTGCCGTCTGCGTCTCGTTTCTTTGCTTGACCATTTTTATGTATTAAGATAAAGTGTCCTGAACCTGACAGTAGTTGTCTAGAAAACTGAAACTGAAAATAGTTGACGCTCACAAAGCAGAAGAAGGCTATAAGAAGATAGCAAAGCGTTTTCAGATGCCAATATCCTCTGTTTGGAATGTAATTAAGAAATGGCAGTCAACAGGAACAATGGAAGTTAAAGCAAGGTCTCAAAAACCAAGAAAAAAACTGACAGAACAGCTGGCAGGACTGAGAGAAAAGCAAGTCCAAACCCACTTTTGACTGCACGATCCATCCAGAAAGACCTGGCAGACACTGGAGTTGTGGTACACCATTCCACTATAAAGAGACACTTGTACAAATAGGGTTTTAATGGAAGAGTCATCCAAAGAAAACCTTGTCTTTTGTCAGAGGCGAGCTGCACCAAACACATCGGGGTCTTTGATATAGGCGGGGCCAGAGGCCAGCTGCACCAATCACATTAGTGTATCTGATATAGGCGGGCAAGAGGCAAGTTGCACCAATAACATCGGTGTATCGGACATAGGGGGGCCAGAGACGAGCTGCACCAATCACATCGGTGTATCTGATATAGGGGGTCCAGAGGCGAGCTGCACCAATCACATCGGTGTATCTGAAATAGGCGGGCCAGAGGAGAGGAAGACGTGCGCACGCACCACGCACAGCCGCTACCGTTCCCCGCGTCTGTGCGTGCGTCCCCAGGAACCCCCCCCCCGAGGCCCCGCAGGGTAGACGCGCGCACACACACACACACACACACACACACAGCGTCTACCGTTCCCCGCCTCTCCACGGGCCGACCGTGGGTGGCGCTCGCCACGAACGTCCGGTTGGGAGGGGGACCGTGACACGACAAAAACAAAGGCACACACAATGAAACAAACAAAAAAACACTAAGCAGAGCGTACTCGGCAAACCCCTCGCCTCATACAATCGTATTGTTGTCTGTTTCCCTGGCATCGCCCCCATCCGTTTGATGGCGTTTCTACTACCCTCACCTTGTCGTTTTGTTTCATGTAACAAGACCTGCCACGCCTGGCCCTCCGGGTCCGCGGGACCCTTCCTCTGTTCGATGGTGTCTCTACTACCCTCGCCTCGTCTTTCGGGGTCCCCTCCTCCATTTGATCTTATTTCTACCACGCTGCCGACGCAAGGGTTAAGGACGACACAAGGGTTAAGGCATGAACTAATGTAGGTGTAGACTCTGTTAATCATTAACTTCCTAGTTTTTCACCAACCTAGTTAATAATCGTAAATTACTTAATTTACAAATGGTTAATGCATCATTTATGTATTATTAAAAAATCTACTTATAAACGTTTCACATGGGCTAACTTACTATGGATAAACCATTTACTAAATGTATTTTCAAATGTTTGACTGATTAAAATTAATATAGGAACTCTGCTTTACAAAAGATAAAGAAATTACTAAGATTTGTAGATTTTATTTGTTGAGTTGATTTATTTAATTTCCAAATGGTTTTCGCTATACTTATTAATTGTCAAACTTCTTTTTTTGAATTTATGAACATTATTTTTGAGAGCCTTATTTACTGTGAACAAACCATTTATGAGTGTGTTTACAAAGGCTTTATTTATGAGAATTAACATAGGAGCAATGCTTTACAGATGATGAACAAAGCATTTAGTAATAGTTTGCAACTGGTTTATAATGGGAAAATGATTGTTTCATTATCTATTAAGTATAAATCATGTACCTGAGTCTGATAACAATAACATTACAAAAAAATTATTGCAAAAATCAAAACGAAAAACACTGCATCTCCTTTTGGTGATTTAAAGAAAACCTTTTGCTGAATCATTTAACTCATCCTTGTGCTTGTGTTTTATTAAAACACGCAGTTACAGGTTGTCACATTATATAGATACAGTTGACAAAAGTACTGTCAAATGTATCCCATTAACTAAATGTATTTCTTTTTATTCATGACGAGCAAAGCTCTTAGTTGTCAAATAACATGTTAAGTTAATGTTTCCTCCCAACAAGTAGATGTCTACATACAATGCGTATTTTGGACATTTTCAGTCCGTACAGTAAAGGGTTGATGAGTAGTTGGCATGTAAGCCAGTACAATGACAGAAAAATGCGCAACATAGTGGGTAAATTGTTCATATTAAACCTATTCTATACTAATTCAAAGAAACCCCCAAAAGAAAAATTCAGCAGGGAAAAAGGTGAGGAGTGCAGGTACTGAGAGCTTTCTGTCTGGTCTGTTTAGAAAAACACACTTTAAGAATTCTCATGTAAGAGAAAATAATTAAGAATATAAGACCAAAGATTACTGTAAATAGGTAAACAAGTCCAAAAATGTTATATGGCTGTTGTGTCATTCAGGCCAGCTTGACAACCTTATGGTTGTCACAGTACACTTTGTTAATAATGTTTCCACACAGCTGTAAAGGAGCAATTAGAACAGAAACTGTCAAAGTAGTGACAAAAAAAAGAGTACAACCATGTTAGAGCAATAAGCAGGGTAATCTTTTTAGATGTCATACAATGTCACCTCTAAGACTGACCATAGAAATGGCCACTCAAGCATATTAAAGGTTTTCATTGTGTCAAGAAAGAGAAATGATATTGGGGTCTTACTGTCTTCTGCCGCATCAACAATGTGGAGAATGTATCTAATATTACGTGCTGTTAGTTTTGTTTTTATGAATCCTGTTTTGTCCTGCTGTGATGAAGTCAGCTGCATCATAGGACTGGCGGAAATCAATGGAAGCTGCCCTGTAAAGGGTCTGAACAACCGTTTGGACAAGGTCTTTCCAGGTCAGGCAGTTAAGATTAAGGTGCCATTGACACACTGCTAATGAAGCCAGACTTCCTGAACTCACTTTCCTCGGGTTCGGTACTGGGGTGAGGCAAGACTGGCCACTCATCTGGGGGGCTGTGCAGAAAATCTGGGCCTTAAGTCCATCTGTGAGGACATGTCAACTCCTTTAAAGTCAGTCCCCTGGTGATATAGTCTGCTGAATTTCCTCCAGTTTGTCACCTCTCTCAGCATTGTGATTTCTACTACATGAGTTTTGACAAAAACTTTGTAGTGACACAATTCAGATCTTACCCAGTGCAGCACAGTGGTGGAATCAGACCAAAGAAAGACTTACTCAATGGGCAGAGTGAGTTTGGTTTGGAGGACATTTGCGAGCTGGGCACCAGTGAGAGCCTTACTCAGTTCAAGGCGAGGCATGGACAGGTGTTTTTTAGGTGCCACGTGTTGTGGAAGTTTCTGTACACCGAGGGAGGAATTTCAGTGACAGAAGAGACCTTGTCGAAACAAAATAAAGACTTGCTACAAACTGGATTAAAAGTTTAGGTATTTGGTGGAAGGGTTTAATTATTTTCTCGAGAGAACAATCAAAATGACAAGAACAGCCTTTACAATGAACAGTTACAAAGTGACCCACAGTTCTGTGCCTCGCGTAACATATGACACTTCCTTATATCCCGTTTGCCCCAGCAGAAACCAGGCCATGTTTGGAAAACATACTAATCTTAAACAAAACACTTAATCTTCTTCCTCAAACTTCTGGGAGCCAACCATGTCCCCGTGCATCTGTCTAGTGCGTCAAAAATGAGTGTAGCCGTCATTCAATCTTAGAAGTCAGAGATTTATCTCATCTGTAGATTGCTTCACGACTCCAACCTACAGATCAGGCATGGTGACCCCAACATATCTCTTGAGGCACCTGTTTTTCTTTACCATTTCCTAGTACTACTACAGTAGTGAAATGCAGAGTCATAACATTTTTAGCTGTCTCCAACACTGGAGGACTTACTTTGGGAGATATCTTAGGAGACACATATTTCAGAGGCATATTCGAAGGATTTACTTATTATAAAAAATCTCTTAATAAATGAACAATTATTGAAAGAAAATCATTGTCTATGTAATTTTACCATTACACATGCAAGACCTGGCAAGCAAAAATCTGGCCATGAAGCTGGCCTGCGTAATTGTTTGTGCGCAGAAAATTGTAAGCTCTTTCTGATGCGTCGGTAAAGATGTGGAGATGTCTTGTCTTAGCAGGGGTATCAGCACAGACTGGATTGTAGAATCGAGGAAGCTCCAAGTGAACCAGGTTTGGGAGATTCTCTTCCCAGCTGAGCCACTGGTTCCGCAAGGTCTGAGGATGTATTGGGTCATCCCAGCCGATGTCTTGCTTTTACAAATCCTGATAGAGTACCTTAGCCCTGATAGTGAATTGCCGGATGAAACCTATGGGTTATACTGGCTAGCCAGGATCTTGTCCCTAGTATTGGTATGAGCTGTTAAAGATGATCCTGACCTTGCCGTTATGATGGACCATATGGTGGGAAATAAACTAGGACATGGTGGACTGGTTGGCTTGGTCTGAAGAGATCTTAGCCACATATCCATCCTGTTTTGCTTCGTCATCTTGGTGCAATAGGACACTGCTCTCTTAGGGTCTCTGGCAGGTATGCGTTCTGTGCTGCAAAGACTAGGCACTACAGCTTCTTTGGGAGTGCCATTGACTTCTTGTTGATCCTGCTTGCAACGGGTGACCACCTAGCGCTGTAATGAAGTGTTTCCAGCTGCCAAAGGCCCTTAACATTACGGAGGAGCTTTTCAGATGGTGCTGTGGCCAGGTGTAGTCCTTGTTGCTCAGCCTAGCCTAGTTTACTGCACACAGCAATGGGGCTACGAGAGGGTCCGGTATGCACTGGGTAAATGGGCGTAAGTAGTTGTGGGATATCAGACCCAATGGCAGAGCCCTGTCCAATGGAGCTAGGGGGAGCTCTCTCAGGTGCTTGAATGTCCTTTGTAGGTAGCCACCGGGTAGGAAAAGTTTGAAAGGCACACGCTACCAGCAGTAAAGGCATGTGAGATCTGATACCTCTCCATAGGCATATGAATGGGGGACACTTGAATAGTAACTGATGAACTATCAAGCTGAGTAACCCTTGATGAACAGTCTGCATGTGGAGATGTCACACAGCAGGAAGTTGGTGTGTCTGTTTAAAAACTATACCAGCACAATTCCTTCCACTGACAAATCAAATTGGACCCAGACCAGACAGTACTTAAATGTAGCACTTTATTCTAAATAGACTAAAAGTTAAAACACAGTTCATCCATTAAAAACACAAGTAAAAGTAAAAAACAACTGAGTATTGAGAAGCAATCTCCTTGCCGCTAGTTCCCAGTGTCCATAACAGTCTGTAGTTATGTTGATCTCCAAAGAAGCGGCCGATTCCGCCCAGGGAAACCTAGGTTCTTCCTTTCCTGCGCCTGTCCGCGTCGCGTTGCCCACATGGCCGACACTGAGGGAAAACAAAGGCAGCTCTCAGTCAACAGTTCTTTTCCACACACTCCCAGAGGACAGCTGGAAGACTTTCCTTCACGTATCTGCGCTCATGCGTTGAACTCCTCATTTGGGTGGCTGCAGTCCCCCTGTTGCTTCGGGCTCTAAGGGTGTAGTCCAGTCTGCACCACCACGCGTTCACCTGCACTTCCGACAATCCGTCACGGCTGCCCCTGCTCCAGCCCGTCCGCTCACCCCCATGTCCTGTCCTCAGTATGCTAACTTCGCTATCCTCCATGTCAGTCCAACTCCATGCTCTCTCACTCTTCATTTGTGCCTGTTTCCCCGAGATCTCCTCCTTGCTGCTGGCCGGTCCGTGTTTCCCCTACAACCCCCCCTTGTGCCTGCTCGGTCCGTGTCCTTCCGTTACCGCTCTCTGTCTGTCCTCTCTTTCTCAGCGTGTCATCTCCTCCATGTTGCGTTCCTTTTCCTCCTTTTCACTGCACAGTCAACCTACCACACCTGCTTCCCATTTACCTCAGGTGTTCACACCTTTCCTGCATTTAGGTCATTAATCAGGTCTGAGAGTTAAAGGGGAGGAGCTCCAGTCTTGTCAAAAGGGTATATTCACAACAGTTCATGCAATAAAACAGTACATGCAATAAAACACATACAAACGGCAAGCAGAATAAAACATGCAAACATTAAAACTCTAAAAACACATGCCATTATTCCAATAAAAACATCACAGCAATTCACATGCATTCATGTTAGTGGTACAGAAATATATGTTGGCATCCACTTTTGACCGTCGTCAAGTACAACGTAAGATTCCATGGTATGGTCGCCGTTGTACAGAAGGGCTTTGATGACCTTCAACATGACCTTCTGGGAGCTGTTAGGATGGTCTAAATAGATCCTAGTAGGTGGTAGGGTGACCGTGAGAATGGAGAGCTGGACCTCCTGGACTGCCTCATGCAGGATGGTACGGTGTGTTTCCTTACAGACTTTGCAAGGCTGCTTAAGGATGCAGCTGTCCACAGCATGTCCTCTGCCACATCTCCAGCATCTTCTACCCTCCTTAAACCACTTGATGATCTGGCTGATGGTCAACTTCTTGAATTCTTCATAGGAGTTGAGGTAGTGTTCCTTATTGTTGCAATATGGGCAATAGGGCTTAAGTTTAGCTGTGTGTTTGGCTCTAACCAGCTCTGGTGTGTCTACCTGTTCTTTTGTGAGGAAGACGGACGCTAGTCTCACCTGAGAATGAGTGGTGCTTGGATCCTTGTTGATTGGTGTGGGTACTTCACTCTAGTACAAGGATGCTGCTCAACTGAAAATAAGCTTAGCTTGTAACTTAACCTGTAACCAAGTCGCTAGATCCGGGAGAGTGTAGGTTATGTCTTTACCAGTCTGCAGAATGTGGTGACTCAGGCACTATTCAACAAAGCCATCACGATAAGAAGGAGGAATTTTGCTCAAGAGCCAGTCCACGTGCGAGCCACAACATAGCTCATCTTCATTCTCCCCTTCTAGGGTCCTCAGCATTCCCACCAAGGATTGAACTGAAGGTGTCAAAGGCATTGACATTACCAAACTTCAGCGCTTGGCTGTTGAGAATGGTGCCTAGCTCCGAATGAACAAGCTGTCTTGGTTGGGCATACTTTTCTTGCAGTGCCTGCAAAGTCGTAGTGTATGGTCTCCAGCTTTTGGCGTTCAATGTCGCACAAGTCTTCTTCTATCTGACCCCGAACCTCTTTAAGCTCCATCTCCTTAAGCTTCTCCTCCAGAATGGCGGTGTGTACAGTAGATAGAGCAAGAAAGGGAGTTGAACCTCCAGAGACTGAGGTCCGCCCACTGGACTTGAAGCCTAAGCTGGATAAACTTCTCTTGGATGTTGTCCTTGCTTTGCCACTACAGCTGCTATTGGAGCAGGGTTGAGCAGGTGGAAGATTATCACATTAACGGGGACAGAATGAAGAAAGGAATAAGGAAAACTCCCCTGCCTCTCTAAAACAGGCATCAAAGCAAAGTGCCGCTGACTTAACCAACATCAGACTGCAAAATCGCTGTCCACCTGCGGGGGGCGTGGACTGGTTTGCCAACAGCATATATTCAAGTCTTTGCATTGACTTTGAATGAAGTTGCATAAACGAATATTTTACTCTGCGTTTGGTGTGAACACAGCATTAAACACGACTGGTCTACCCCGCAGCATTTGTGTGCATACTAACTATAATACTTATTGCTTTAACAATATAACAATGATCTAACATTAACAAAACTAATTACTTAATCAAAAGCATCTGAGGCCCTTCTCTTGTATCTTGCTGAGCAAATTCTTGAGCAGATTTTCTTTACGTTTGTGTTTTCAAGTGGCCATTTTCAATAGCATCAACTACCGAAACTCTGGCACATAATAAGCAATCAATGGTTTGAGAACATCTTTGTCTCAGCTGCTCATATGGGTTACAATGAATGAACTGAAAATGGCTTGATCAGAGCCTGCCTGAACTGAAGCCAAGTAATGCTTTGGCATCGCACACTCGACTTCACGTTGCACACGCACTTTGATTAAAGAAAATAGAGGCCGTGGGGTCCATTACGCTACTTTTAACAGTCAAGCTGGAAATATGCTTCTAAAAAGTTATAGCTAAAATATCTCTGTGAACTAGGGCTGCAACTAACAATTATATTTATAGTTGATAATGTGTGAATTATTATTCAGTGTTTCCCAAAGCCCAAGATGACGTCCATAAATGTCTTGTTGTGTCCATAACTCAAAGATATTCAGTTTACTGTCTCAGAGGAGAGCAGAAACTAGAAGACTCACATTTAACAAGCTGACATCAGATACGTTCTACCTGTTTCCTCAAAAAATGGCTCAAACTGATGAATAGATTATCAAAAAAGTTGGACATTAATTTAATAGTTGACAACTAAGGGATGTGCTGAAAAATGAGTAGTTGTGCAAATCCAAAGGGCTTCTTGACTGAATTGTTAACTGTCTGAGATAGGCAAGTACATATAATAACTAAAAATATTAACAGCTGTATTTGTAAATTTGTATTGTACAATTTCTATAAATGTAAGATTAAGAGTATTGTGGATGTATTGTATTGACAGAGTAAAAACGGGTCTAGTGTCTAGTCTAGTTAATTAACTGTATTTGTCACATTTTACACAGTGCTACAGTTTTCTACAATAAAATAAACAGTCTGATCATTAAAAAAAGGAAAACCTGTTTGACTAATTTATATTAATAGACTGGTTTAGATATGAGACTTTTACATATGACACAGATTTTAGATATTTGCAGGCCGTACAGTACAGGGTTGAAAAGTGGCGGGCATGTAAGAAAATACATTGACAAAAATATGCGCAAAATATTGGGTAAACTGCTCATATTAAACCTGCTCTGTAATATTTCAAAGCAAGCTCCAAAAGAAAAGTTCAAGAAGCAAGGTGAGGTATGCAGGTACTGACAGCTTTCTGTCTGGTCTGTCTAGAACTAGAAAAACACACTTTAAGGATTCTCATGTAGGTGTAAAGGAATAACAGTAAAGAAACAGATTGTACTAAAAGTGGCAATGAGTCCATAGATGTTAATTGCATTTGTGTCAGAGCAAGCCAACTTCACCACAGAGTGTGTATCACAGTAAACTTTGTTAATGACGTTCCCACACAGCTGTAAAGGAGAACGCAAAGACAGCAAAGCAACCAATGCGAAACAAGGACATAACCATGTTACGGCAATAAGCACAGCTATCTTTATAGATGTCATACGAGTGTTGTATTGTAGAGCAGGGGTCTTCAACGTTTTCCAGGCCAAGGACCCCCAAACTGATGGCGAGATGGAGCGGGGACCCCCTAATTATATTGTATAAAATTGTGTTACATCAAACTGGTCCTATAGTGCCATGTGTTGTACCTTGTTATTGTGCATTCAATACTAAGATACTCAAATAATACATAGGTTCATATATTCATGTTTTTATTTTAAACATGTGCGAGGCACAGTGAGTAGGGTGGCCATGCCACTGCCATTTATAAACATAACATAACACAATAAACTGATACCTGCCAAGATCAACAATGTCTGTCAATTGCATGTAATCATGCATAAAAGCTATTCAAATGGACATTTGCTCCAAAAAAAAAAAAAAAGTCTAATCAACCAAAACTTTCGCGACCCCCATGCAGTACCTCCGCGGACCCCCTAGGGGTCGCGGACCCCCTGTTGAAGACCCCTGTTGTAGAGGATAACAGATGGCAAGATATCTGTCATAAGACATGATGGCTAAGTTTAAATATTCAACAGCTCCATAAGAGTGTGCACAAAAAATCTGCAAGAAACAGAAGGGAGCAGAAACAGTGTGAATGTCAGAGAGCAACCATGTACTACCATACAGTTCATTTACAAACAAGCTAACCAGAAAAAGGTACATAGGTTCATGTAAGCTCCTGTTCACATAGATAACCACAATCAGCAACAGATTGGCACAAACTGTAAAAATATATAAAGACAAAATAAGCAAGAAAAATAAGTATTTAAAACCTCCAGTGTTAAAATAGGCAGCAAGTGTGAAATATGAAACCTGTGTATGTTACACGTACTGACTGGCACCACGTGAACAGCTTATATGCTCTCTCTGAAAACAGGAGAAATAAGTGAGACAGGCAAACTCTGCGTCCGTTTTTCATCTCGCTCAGCAGAAAGAGGAAGAGAGAGAATTTATTAAAACATTCACAATTTAAATCCCTCTCTGTTACGAACACTCAATGTTCTCTATGAAATAAACACAACTTCAAAATACAATACAATTCGTCTTTTGTCCTTTTTCAGCAACACTGAGTTATAATTTTTGTGTGATTAAATATATCAAAATGACAATAACCACTGTTACCCTGTAAATTGTCTCTTTTCAGCTTAAAATAAAACATAGCTTATGTTACCACTTACATATGGTTCCTAAATGCATTTCCATTTCCAATTTTTAACACAATATCATACATTTTAAAACTTTTAGACTTTACAAAAATGTTCTAGGAGCTAAAAATAAAACTCTGACCGACGTGACTTCATTAGCAACAATTGACGTTATCAAGCGCAAAAATGCGGCTACTGCTATATGTACATACATATGCCCTCATATTCATACAACGGCCTTATTAGCGGACATTTAAACATTCAGCAACATGTCACATATTACACCTCAGTTGCTTAGCTTAATTTACTATTCCACCAACCTGAAAACAGGAGAAATAAGTGAGACAGGCAAACTCTGCATCCGTTTTTCATCTCGCTCAGCAGAAAGAGGAAGAGCCGCAAAGCGGACCAAACTGACGTAAAGCCCCCTGGAGCACAATAAGTGTCACACTGCCCCCTGCTGGCGACCCCACAATTACTCCTGATATCTATATAAAATATTTTAGTGCAAGGATGGTGAAAACAGGTTGGTTACCCCTGAACAAATATTCAAACATTAACTATAAAATTACAGAAACTACCACAAATGTGATAAAACTTTAGTGGGCATCACATGTAGAGTTTAGCATGGCCGTCACCTTGGTTTATAACAATAAGACTGTGCACGCCAACAAATAATTATGTTAACTTTTGTTCTACATTTGTAAAACTATAGGTAACTAGTCAGTTATTTGGACTGGGTTGGCACAGTGTGCAACTTAAACACCAAGCACACATGAACATAATTCAGTGTAATAATATGAAACATATTAATTATCATGGAAACAGTTTAAACAAACACCCCCAAATGTACCATTTAGTTCAACATAATGTTCAGGTTACACATTTGTAATAAAACATCTGTGGCATTGTGTATATCTGAGCTTATACCCACTGTAGTCAGACTGAATCCATCCTAACTGAGCTGAAACTGTGCTGCGACTTCTTTTATCCTTTTTAATAAGGAGGACACCCACAACAACAGGATGACCTCATTATGAAAAGGTCCCATTGAAAGATTCTGTTTGATCGATGTCAGCTAAAAGGAAACTTTGTAGAAGGCAATTAGAACAACAGAAACATAAAGACAAAAATGGTTTCTATTAGAGTTGTTCCAATACCGATATCAGTATCGGAAAAAGACACTTTAAAGTAGTTTCCCCTTATATTATTATTATATATATAAGATATTTGATATTGTTAAAGATCATGTTTGATCAATGTCAGCAAAAAAGTAAGCTTTCATTTATAACATTTCAAGCATGGGTGGGGAAGAAAAACTATACAGCATAGTATCACATTATTTTTAATGGCAATACTATACACAGAGGGCAAGTATCAGTCTTTTATTATATAAATTGCATATGATAATTTAACTTTTTAGGTAATAGAATAATAAAATCAATTGCTTTTTCAGTCTGCTAGATGGTTCAATTGAGTTTATTTTCAAGTGACATCAGTGTTCACGAGAAAGTTGGTAAAAGAAAGATAGAGACATCAGAGAAAGAAATAAGAAAAGGACATTTTTTATTTAGACGTAGATCTAAATTAGATCTTCGACATGCTTACCATCTAGTGCGGATCCGGGAGGGGGAAGAATGGAAAACAGCATTTACCACCCCGCTGTGACACTATGAGTATTTGGTAATTACCGTCAGCCTCACAAATGCCCCCACTGTTTTTCAAGCCCTCATAAATGACATCCTTTGTGATTTTTTTTGCATAGTTTTGTTTTTATTTAGATGACATTGTGATTTTCTCCCGTGACCCGGTCTAACAAACCAAGCATGTCAGTTAGTGGTGCGGCGGCTTCTGGAGAACAGGCTTTTCGTCAAAATGGAGAAATGTGAATTCCATGTCCAGTCCATACAATTTTCTTGGCTTTGTCATTGAGAAGGAGTGATCTGAGACAAAAGAGTCACATGACCAACATGTGGCACTCTTAAACAAAAAATACGAAATTGTAGTTCACACCTACACGTCACCTTCAAGAACTCTGACTCCCATTGGCCTGGGGACGCTAAATGCAGCAGGGGTCCGTGTCCAGGTGACCACGGCTTTAAATACTCCGGTCCTCCATTTCCCATTCAGCTGCTTGCAAAAGCGGCTACAGGATGCACACAAAGCTTGTACTCTAAAGAGTTTCATTTCAGGATGAGTAGACTATTTTTGGTGTTCTGCCTCCAATGTTGGCCTGGGTGCTGTCCTCTCTTAACGTCTTCCCACGGATGGTAAGCTTCACCCATGTGCTTTTCTCTCCCGTAAACTGTCCCCTGCTGAGAGAAACTACGATGTTGGCAACCGGGAGCTGCTGGCAGTTAAGGTGGCGCTGGAGGAGTGGAGACACTGGTTGGAGGGGGTGGAGCACCCATTCTTGGTTTGAATGGATCACAAGAACTTGAAGTATCTATGGTCTGCTAAACGACTAAACTCTCGTCAAGCCAGGTGGGCCCCGCTTGTCAACCAACTTCACACTGTCATATCATCCAGGCTCCAAGAATGTTAAACCAGATGCTTTATCTAGACTTTTTGACTCTGGTTCTCCCTCTAAGTCAGAAGAGACCATTCTCCCAGTATCCTGTGTTGTTGGTGCTGTTTCATGGGTGGTGGAGGAAAGAGTCAGTCATCTAAGGGGTAAAGAGGATGGTTTTTGTGGTGCAGCAACGGTTCTGGTGGCCTGGAATGGGGCATTCTGTGAAGGAGTATGTGGCAGCCTGTCCTGTATGTGCTCAGAACAAGTCTTCTCATCAACCTCCAGCAGGGTTGCTGGATCTCTTTCCTGTGCCCTCTTGACCCTGGTCTGATATATCTCTGGACTTTGTCACAGGTTTGCCTTCTTCTAAGGGGAACACTATGACAATTGCTTCATTTGTTGTGGTCTGCTGCATTCCCCCAACTTGTCTAGTTCTCCCTTTACTCTGTGTGTCTGTCTTGTCTGTCTGTGTTCCGAGTGGGCGTTCCTGGGGATCAAGAGCCGTGGCCATCCATCTCACTTCCGTCACTCACTCAGCTGTTTTCCATCATCATAATGCCGCTACAGTATTTAATCCCGGGCTGACCACCTCTTCAGCGCCAGATCGTTACATATGCCATTGTGGTAACTTGGCTCCTAGTTCTAGTATTTTGCCTTCGTGTTTGCTTGTGTGGATTTCTTGCGGTAACGTTTATTCTCCGTGCAGATTCATCTGATTCCTGTTTCCCTCCGAACTGCCTTCTACCCCACGCCGACCTGCCACCTGCTTTACCCTTGTTGGAGAACTTTCCTTCGAACATTAAACTACCTGAACTTTATCCTGGCTCCGGGTTTTTGTATCTCTGTGTTCTGGGTCAACAAAATCATAACATCATTGTCATCATATTCTGCTAAATACTGTCATATTCATTACAATTCTGTAAGTGGTGCTATTTTTGTGTTCTGATGAATTGGAGGTGCCTGCACTCTAACCATGGCTCGCACTGATTTCCCTTTTGCCCTTTCAAACCTATGATAAAATACTTACAAATTAGACCTGTATTACTCTCCCCCATTTAATTTTTTTGGAATTGAAAAACATGTTTTTTTAGGGATAAAATAATCATTTATGAAGGAAAGTAGAAAAGCATTAATATAACAGCTGACTGGAAACCTTTGAACATTGGTGTATGTATAATGACATTTATCCAGACATGTTAAGAAAATGTTGCAGGGGGTGCCTGGGTAGCTTACTTTGTGAAGCACATGCCCATGCATAGGGTTTTCTCCTCGACGCAGCAGCCGTTGGTTTGACTCTGAACTGTGGCCCATTGCTGCATGTCATTCCCCCTCTCTCTCCCTTTTCATGTCCTCTGCCTAAAATGCCCAAAAACTAATCTAAAAAAAAGAAAATGTTACAGGTGCAATGTAGTTTGCTGTCATGACTTTTTCATGAGTTTATTCAGACAGGAGCCCAACATGTGAATTTGACTTCACAGTTATATAACAAAGTGAATATCTTCATAGTTGGGGGGCAGTAGCTCAGTCTGTGGGGAGTTGGGTTGGAAACAGGAGGATTGCTGGTTCCAATGCCCGTATGGACAAAGAGTGCAGACTGGTTACTGGGGAGTTGCCAGTTCACAATATTAATGCTGCTTTCAAACTCCTTTTTTTAGTCATATTGAACACTGTAGCATTTGTATTTTATTTTTAAATTTTTTAGTTAAGATACAGTATTTATGAGCCAGTGGAACAACATTTTGTTCATATGTGCACTCAGTGTATCAGGTGAATGACAATAAAAGCTATCTAAGTATCACCTCCTTGCCACTGCCAATGTGCTCTTGAGCAAGGCACCAAATCCCCCAACTGCTTGCAGCGCCTGTTCAGCAATCACAGCCCCCCACCCACACAAACACACACACTCTGACATCTCTCCACTTGTGCATGATGATCTCAGCCTGTGTGTATTTCAGGCTTGTGCATAGTAGTGTGTTCTAACAGCAGAAACTAATTTGTAATTAATTGTAATAAAGCATAAATTATGAAATTTTTTATTCATTATTATATCTGAAAGAGTGTTGTCATGAACACTGATGGATGGGGTTACTGTTGGCGGGGCGGTTGAAAAGTGATCTTCAAGCAACAATAACACACCTATATGCAAAAAGACAAAGATAAGCTAAAAATAATTGCATTTCTGGTAATGGAATTCTTTTTTTGTAACATTTATTTTAAACAAACAGATTGTTGAAGCTGATGACACTTTTTATTGTGTAGTAGTCATAAACACATGTTATTTCTTTTGGATTAAACTCCTTCCAAGAATCATAGAAACCACATCTCTACATTACTATTATAGAAGAAATGACTGTACATTAGTTATCTTTGTTGATACATTAGTTTCGTTTTCTACTAGCAACTATGAACATTTTTTTAATTTCTTCTGGATTTCCAATAATCACATTATTATTACAGAATGTATATGTATATGATTGGATTCAAGAAAGGATGATACAAAATCACTTGTAAAGTCATTATTAAATGTATAGTTTTTGGAATCTCCAGTGTAACTGTAACAACATCATAGGTAATAAAACACAAGCTTGCTTAGGCGTTTCCTGTTTTTAAAGTTTCACTGACCCTTTGGGTGTTCCTCTTTGAGTGCTGCTCTTTCTGTGGATAAAGGATGCTAAAGGACATTATTATGTGTGTGTTTCGAGTGCTCTTTTGCTGCACTCTGTAGTGGTGTGGTGAAACCAGTTATTATATTTATGACTCATAATTTTATAACTTGAAACATTGCACCTTTATGTCATGTAAAAGTATGGTTTATGCTTAAAAGACAATAAAACAAAGTTTGATTTGTATGTACAGCAACTCCCACCACAGTGGTTAGAGCTGACAGAGGAGGTAGCAGTTCATTTTCACATTCACAACATAACACACACACACATATGGACCTCACAGATTTCACAAAATGTAAGTAAAAATGGTTTTGTGTGGCAGGGCTCCTTTAAAGCTGCAAGCTCTCACACCTCAGCGTGCGTCGGGGTTACCAATGAGATGAATACAACGGAGCAGCAAACAGCAGCAACAAAAACAACAGACATTGTGCACGCTTTGGTCTAAAATGCTCAGATCACAAAATCACACAGCCAGTTACCACCACTAGTCTTATGATGAATAAGCAGTGTTACTATTGTTGGAGCATCGTATGAACTCTGAAGTGCCAAGATTTGTGCTTCAACCACCAAATTAATTAAATTTGTAATAGCGAACAGAGGGGAAAATCAAGCACTTACCAGACGTCTTCACAACAAAACGTCTGTTGCTGTGATTGAGTGCGAAGGCATCAATGATGTCGCAGTCAAGCTAACTTCTTGTCCACTGCTGGATCAAACTTAGCAATGACATGCAGCAACTCACAAAAGTTTCCCAAGTTGTGGAACTCCTCACCCTCTCTGTGGCCTCGCTGTGCGATCCACTGGCTGTGAAGTGCAGGCTCTCCACCATAGCTTTCATGTATTTTCTGTTCTCCATAACTAACGCAGAATGTCCCTTATCAAGCATGTTTACTATTTTAGATCCGCTTGTCTCTTTTTGTTTGAACTCACTCCATCCTTGCATTGCAAATTTGTGCCCCATACTTTCATAATGGCTGGAAAATGTTGGCTCTAAATCCGTGCCCTCATTTCTGAAAATGCCTACACGCAAAAACAAAATGCTGCATCTTTCGTCACGCTGTATTCCAGCCATGAATACTAATCCATCCAACTTTTGTTAAAACTTTTCTGCTGATTCCCAAATTTCCGTGTGAGGTGTTTTTGAAGGACTGGCCTTCTTGGGCCCTCTTGAGGATGGTTGCTAATGTCACCTGCAGCACAAACCGTAATGTTAGCATCCTTAATGGAAACCGCCGCCGGCGATTCTCCTTTGTCTTCATTCCCAGAATTTTCTTGGTCCTGGGGCTCTGTGACGACGAGTAGTGTGTCTCCATCTTCACAGTCTCGTTTCCCTTCAGATTGTGACTCAGATCTTGGACGTTTAGGGAGCAAAAAACAATCCATTTTGGTGTATTTTACTTTGCGAAATTTCCAAAGTCGCTATCAAAAACAAGCTGCCCTGCGTTAAGGTCGAAGTTTCACCGGGCGCTGCGCCCATTGGCCAAAGAAGATCACCTGTTTGTTATTTTAGACTAAAATATATATATTTTTAATTGTCATATAATTCCAATTTTTTAAAAACATGAAAAAGACTATTCAAACACAACATTAAAATATAAATATAAAAAATTACAGACATTTCTTGTAACGCCTCACAGTGCCCTGCTATGCCATGAACTACTACAAAGAACTACTACATACTACTATTTTTTGTGACTGTTATTGCCACTCTTCATTGTAACCCTAACCGGTCGTCAGACACCGCCTACCAAGAGCCTGGGTCTGTCCGAGGTTTCTGCCTAAAAGGAAGTTTTTCCTCGCCACTGTCGCACTGTTGCTTGCTCTGTAGGAAAATACTAGAACTGTTGGGTCCTTGTAAATTCTGGAGTGTGGTCTAGACCTGCTCTATCTGTAAAGTGTCTCGAGATAATGCTTGTTATGAATTGATACTATAAATAAAATTGAATTGAATTGTATTAGTTCAGTTTTCTTTGACAGAACAACCTCTTGATGTGTTTATAAATTTCTTTTATTTTTAGTCTGTATATGATTGGATTTAAGAGAGGGTGATACAAAATCACTTAAAGTAAAGTCATTATTAAATGTATAGTTTTTGGAAACTCAGATTCCAGTTTAACTATAACAATATCGTAGGTAAACAAAAAAGAAAAGCTGATTAAAACCAACAGCTGAGGTATACAGGTCTGTGCAGCTTTCATCCTCTCTTCTCTGAGACTGTGGTATGTTACTATAAATATCTTTGAATATGTAAAGATTATGAAAACCAAAGGGAGGATTGTAACATTGAATAACGATACTCAAACCATACACAGTGAGTCCTGTTGAGCTCACTCAGTGAAGTTTGTAAAATTGAGTTATTGCAAAAGATTCCTTTCAGTTACAGTTACAGAATTTAGCAAAGGCTCCAAATGATAGTGGAACTGCAATCTGACAAGCAGGCACAAACCAAGCTACCCCAGAAAGATGTGGACAGTTGTTTTTCTCATGATAGTATGATATTGCAGAGGTTTACATATACAGTAGACACATATCTGTCATACGACATGGCTTCCAACAGTAAGAATTCTGAACTATTTAAAGAGTAATATAGAAAACACTGAAAGAGACAGGCTGAATAAGATATGATCTGTTAAGTAACAAAGCTGCAATGAAAATGTACATTGGCTCATGGAGGTTTTGGTAAAACCAGATAAGGTACACAATAATAGAAATACTGCAGATTATTAGAATATATACTGTGAACGTGATCAAAAAATAAACATATCTATATTTGTCTACTTCAACATGCCCACCAAGAGTTATATATGTTACATTAAATTCACTCTCCATATCATATCAATTAAAATGAAATCTCTGTTAGTGTATAAACCAGGCAGATAATGTAACAGGCATACATGAATTAAAATCAATTTCATACAACCTGTTAAGGAAGGTGTGGGGTGAATGTCAGATTCTAGAGCCGAGTGTCTGAATTTCTTTATTTAAGAGGTCTTCTACTGCTGTGTTTGAGTAAATGAGTATGGAGTTGTGACCATTCGTTCCCCCAAAAGTAAGGCAGCCACGACAATGGGGTAAAGGTCATGGAATGTCGACGAAGGAGACCCGGACTCTGTGCCCGATCACAGAATTCCAAGGGCTGAGCGAAAGCGAATCATGACCCCCGCAGCAACCGCCAAACCCACGGAGGGAGCTGCGTTGTGTACAGCTGAATGACAAAGTCCACTTCGAAGAAAGGAAATCCTACCACAAGTGCATTTGCACGCCCCGTCCAAGACAACGCTAACAAGGACCGGCCAGTTGGAAAGAAGATGGCTAAGAATCGTCAAGCACGATAGTAGGTAGGTCCCCTTGAGCAGCTGGATGTGGCACTGGAATTGCAGTGCGGCCAGCTCAGAAATGGAGGGAGCAGAAGCCAATTGGCCAGCAACAGCAGAAGGAAGGGTAGATGAATGGATGTAGGGATGTATGTGCACGGGTTCTTGTGAAGCCTGCAAAAACAGGGATGAAAAGGCAGAAAACGCCCGAGACATGACAGACAGAGAGAGCAGGCACATGGGGAAATACGAGGCGGGTGACGGCTCAATAGCAGAAAAAAGAGGCCAAGAAGAGCCGGTACAATGCAGTACAGGTGTCATTGAAGTACCGTTGAAGGCGGGCCACGGTGAAGTCTCTGATACCGGGTTTTATCTGTGGAGGTAGAGATGGCCGCGCCACTGAGGAGGTTGTGCTGCGAGGAGAGTAGCGGGCGCCTCTACGGGAGGAAGGCTGATTACGAGGAGAGGGTAGACGCCGATCCCTGCGGCTCCGATTGCCCGACCTTACAGACTGAGGGGAATAAGCCTGAGAGCCGCTGGAAGCTGAAGCTGAAGCGAGGCCGCTGGGAGCCGCTGGAAGCCGCTGGAAGCTGAAGCTGAGGCCGCTGGGAGCCGGGATCGTTCAGCAGAGAAGTGGACAACCGGGCGAAGCCGAGGCATGGCGACCGCGAACTGCAATCGGCGCCGTTGAGACATATGACGGGATCCGACTGCTGCGGCGTGACTGAACCATGCCCAGTTTCGAATAGATCGTTGTACAGATTGTCGTTGACATCAGGTGAGCGTAGCTATAGCTCCGGATCCATGACTGAGAGCGTGGAATGCTGACCATAACCAGAGACATGAGCCTAGCTGCGCAGCACGGTATATGTAGGTTTGTCTGGTGATTAGAGGTATGGTTTAGGCGTGGTCCTGCTCCCAAACCTAAGTTAACAAATTAACTTCATTAACAAATATCCTGGTGTATGTAAAAAGTATGAAAGGCATGGGCAGAATTGAGAGATCTATTAAACAGACTAAACCAAATATAATAATTACTCTTGATGTTACACATTGAAGTTTGGAAATTTAATTATTACAAAATATTCCTTTTAGAGTTAAGTTACACAGTTTTGCTTCAGAATATAATATTGTTAGGACTAAAACATGACAAGCAGGCACAGGCCAAGCAAAGAACAGGAAAATACTCACTGTGGTTTTCGTCATGATAGTGTGATATTGCAGAGGTTTACATATAGACACATATCTGTCATAGGCCATGGCTGACAACAATAAGGATTCTGAACCACCTAAAGTATAAAATATGTAAAATTGAAAGAGACAGGCTGAATAAAATATGATCTGTTTTTCAGATAAAAAGTCAACCAAAAGCTTTGGGTAGATATTAGTGCTGTAAAGAACAGAGTTAACTGACAAAGCTGCAATGAAAATGTACATAGGTTCATGGAGGTTTTGGTGAACCCAGATAAGGTACATAATAGTAGAATTACTGCAGATAATTAGAATGTATGCTATGAACATAATAAAAAAAAACATCTGTATTTCTTAACTTCCACATCCCATCCAGAGTTATATGTTACATTTAACTCATCTATTAATGTTGAGATGTTCAGTAATAAAACAGGCAGATTTTATACACAGTATCTATGAATTAAACTTTGAAAATATCTCTCACTTTCACTTTTTTTAGGTCTGCGCGTGTTATATGACGGTAAAGGAGACAACCAAGCTTGGGTTATATGACGCTAAAGGAGACGACCAGGCGCGTGTTATATGACGGTAAAGGAGACAATCGAGCGTGTGATATATGACGTAATAATATTCTGTCAACGGTGGCAGGATATTAATGATGCTACGTCTGCAGTAACAGGATACATACAGTTCTGTGAGGATTTATTTCTTCCTAAAAAGACAATTAAACTATCTAAACAATAATCAATGGGTTACCCCAGAAAGGAAAGAACTGTTGAATCACAAAAAAGAGACTGTTTCAATCAGGAGGTACAAAGCAGACGTTAAAGCTCCGCAGTATAAATTAGAAAGAAAATCATGGGATGTGAAGAAAAAATAAAGTGCAGTCATTTTTTAATTATGATGCAAGGAGAGCCTGGCAAGGCCTACAAATCATGGTATGAACCTAAAATGCATACTTAGGGCAGATGACAATGTATTTTCTACTTATTTAAAGGTTGATTATTCTGAACAGTAGACAGAGGCACTTAAAAGAATAAAAGATTTAACTGGCAAGTTAAGGAAAAGGGGCGTGTCATGCAGGGGCTTACGTTTCCATGACACGCAGGAAGAACGGGATGGTTGGGTTTAGGAGAAGAAGAACGGGACAGTGCAGGACATGTAGGAAAGTGACCCTGCAACCTCTGAGTCAAGGACTGAGCCTCTACACATGGGTGCACGCTCCACCACTAGGCCATCCAGGCACTCATATACATTTTTATATTAAAAAGTTAAAAGGGGAAAAGTATGAAGGTAAATGTAACAGTTCAAGGTTTTTTTTTACTGTTGATTTGTTTCACTGTTTCAATAAATTCCACATGTTTCTCAAAAGTCAACGAGTAACCGTGGTTACTAATAATCATTTCAATATTAACCAAAATGATTATTTCCATAAACGAGTAGTCAGTGTTAAATGCAGGACTTGTAACAGTATTTCTACACTGTGGTACTTTTATAAAAATAAACGTTCTGAGTACTTCTTCCTCCTCTACTTGTGTGTGGCATAGTTTAACAGTTTATTATTAATGTTATCAAAATGACTCGGTAATGTCACTTTACTTAAACTATTCATCGGTAGGAGAAAAAGTATGTGTGTTGTATGATAATTGTCATTTCTCAGTTGTACCCTGAGGCCGAACACTGAGACCTCTGGGTGGTAATTATCTGGCTGTCAGTCAGCCCCCCCCCCCCCCCCCCCGAGGCCTGGTATGTTGTCCATCCAGGCTAATGACAGTCATTACAGTCTCCTTACATCAACCGTGGGCTTCTGTGGACGCCATATTGGTGTTGTTGAAATAGATTGCATCATACTAATTGGAGGCACACACACACACACACACACACACACACACACACTAAAAAATCCCAACTTTCCTTTATAGATTCACTTTCTGAGGACTTTGTTTCCACACTTTGACCTCCTATAACATTACAAAGCTTTATTAAGACTATTGTAAATTAAAAAGGAATCATAAAAAGGTGGAGGGGAGGTAACATTTGGAGAAAACGCCCAGAATTTCCGAGATTAAAGACCTAAATGGTGGGGTCCTCAGAGTTACTGCAGGGGGGGCCCAAGTTATTGTTAAAAAGTTCATGTCTGAGAATATACATAAACATGAGTCCGACATATTATAAGTAAAGATAAATCGGCCTATTTGTGATTTGTTTTTAATATACACAATGATAACCAGCTCATCAGCCTGTAAGGTAAGGTAGATACACTGTGCTACATGTATGTTCTTTAACATTAATACATGATGTATAAATATATGGCAATAATTATTTTAACAGATTAGTGTTGTATGCACCACGTTATTGTAGGCCCAGTTTAATATGGAACTCAATTTCACACAAAAAGTCTTGGGGGGAGGGGGGGGGCCTGCTCTGTCTCTCTTTTAGCTAAGGGGTCCTTGGCCTGGAAAACGTTGGAGACCCCTGATTTAAATTATGTGTCTGTTTATCCTGTGCAAGGTTGAACCCGCAGTTTAGTAAATGCTCTGTTGTTGGTTCACTTCCTGTGTTTGGGTCGGATCGCGCTCTCACCTGAAGTGAACCAAACTCTAGTTCACTTGGAAGAGAATCGAGACCCCCGTTTTCGAGCGGACCAGAGTTTGGCTGTTTGATCCGCTCCAGGGTTCGGATGAGCTTTCCCACCGCCCCGGATCAACTGAACCATCTGACCAAATGCCCCGGGGTTGGTTTAAACTGGACCAAACGGGGGAAGGTGTGAAGGCGCCCTAAGTCGTATTTGGTGTAACAGGCTGACTGTTGGAGCGATTCATTATTTTGTTATATATAATAGTTAATTATTTGATTTATTTAATTTAAATTTTCCTTGAATCATACAGCTACATAAATTTGTTTATCATTAGTATTTTATTTGGGTTAGTTTTAGTGCTTATGTTTTGAAGGTACCAGGCAGCCTTAGCCACCAGGTGTAGTCTACAAATAGACGTGAACAGGTATGTGGGCGGTAGACACTGGGGAGGGCTTATGGTTTTTACCAGAGCCTAGAGACGCCATTGATCCTTCTCGTGAAATGTTTTTGTACCAAGAAATTGTATGAATAAACCTCACAGAATGCCATCTCTGCCTGGACAATGAAAGTTTTTATCTCTGCGTAAGATTCACTCCTTCGGTGCCTCAGTGGCTGTTGTACATTGAGTTTTTAGTTTGTTTTGTTCAATCTAACGTCAATTCGCCACTACACTGACCTTATCCTCCCTGATGGCCAGGCAACTTCTCTTCACATGGAAAGACCTTCTAGCCCCTTTGGCTCCTCAGTGAAAAAAAAAGTTGGAAACACAAACTGACAGTGAAATGTCATGACATGAAACTTTGGGTCACTCCTCTCCCTGAAAGAGTCATCCTTATTATCCTTATCCTGACGTATACACGTTTAAAAGAGAGATCAGGATTTTGTTTCTTTTTTACCGTAGTATTGAGATCATCAGAAATCAGAAATACTTTATTGATCCCCAAAAGGAAATTCTGTGTTACAGTTGCAAGAATATATAATTATAAGTAGAAATATAAATAAAGAAATTTAAGGAGTGTGGATATGTACGGTAGTTACATAGTTAACGGAATTATTATGATACAGTATTTACAAAATTAAGGAGTTGTAATGGTGAACAGTAATAATGAATAAATAGTAGAAGCAGAGTATTGCACAAAAGGTGCACTACGAGTTGTCGTCCCCCCTTGAAAAAGCCTGGGGGAATACACGTCAAACAGACACTAGAGGCACAGGATAGGCACCAAAATACAACCACTCCAGCCAATCACAGAGAAGAAGGTTGGGGGAGGGGGTTAGAGAGAGATAGTCAGTTAGTTGTGACAGTTGTGGAAAACTTCTTGAATGTTGTTAGTCTAAGTCTAACAACATACTTTGCATTATTAGTTTGATATATTTTGAATTGTCATCTTTTTTTTCTTTACATAGCCTAATTAAAAGGTATTTCCAACGTAATCTGTTGCATACTAGTATGTCAGAAGGCAGGAAATGAAGTCTTTGACGCTAGGAGGACACCCAGACCCCCCCCATCCTGGCCCATATATGTATAGTACAGTATACCCATTACAATACATTAGACTAGACCACTGACAATGTCCTACAGCACGTTAGTTACTTAGTTAGAATTTGTTTCTAATGTTTAAGTTAAGTTAAAGTCTACTAAATATTAAGTTGCCTAAACCTAACCAAACTGTGACGTTCTCTGGTTTAGATATGAGGCTGGAAAATGCATCTGTGGGTTGAATTACTGTAAAGGGATGTTGGTTTTTGTAACGTTTTTGTGTGTTTTGCTAATGTAGTTTATTATATGTACAGCTTAGTGATACTGGGCTATAATAATCTTTGACTTGACACTTGACCTGATTTAGTAGTACATATATATACATATATACTACATTTTGATCAGTCGTCAAGTACAACGTAAGATACCATGGTATTGGTCGCCGTTGTACAGAAGGGCTTTGATGACCTTCAACATGACCTTCTGGGAGCTGTTAGGATGGTCTAAATAGATCCTAGTAGGTGGTAGGGTGACCGTGAGAATGGAGAGCCGGACCTCCTGGACTGCTTCAAGCAGGATGGTGCGGTGTGTTTCCTTACAGACTTTGCAAGGCTGCTTAAGGATGCAGCTGTCCACAGCATGTCCTCTGCCACATCTCCAGCATCTTCTACCCTCCACTTGATGATCTGGCTGATAGTCAACTTCTTGAATTCTTCATAGAAGTTGAGGTAGTGTTCCTTATTGTTGCAATATAGGCAATAGGGCTTAAGTTTAGCTGTTTGTTTGGCTCTAACCAGCTCTGGTGTGTCTACCTGTTCTTCTTTTGTGAGGAAGACGGACGCTGGTCTCACCTGAGAATGAGTGGTGCTTGGATCCTTGTTGATTGGTGTGGGTACTTCACGCTAGTACAAGGATGCTGCTCAACTGAAAATAAGCTTAGCTTGTAACTTAACCTATAACCAAGTCGCTAGATCCGGGAGAGTGTAGGTTATGTCTTTACCAGTCTGCAGAATGTGGTGACTCAGGCACTATTCAACAAAGCCATCACGATAAGCAGGAGGAATTTTGCTCAGGAGCCAGTCCACGTGCGAGCCACAACATAGCTCATCCTCTTTCTCCCCTTCTAGGGTCCTCAGCATTCCCACCAAGGACTGAACTGAAGGTGTCAAAGGCATTGACATCACCAAACTTCAGCGCTTGGCTGTTGAGAATGGTGCCTAGTTCCGAATGAACAAGCTGTCTTGGTTGGGCATACTTTTCTTGCAGTGCCTGCAGAGTCGTAGTGTATGGTCTCCAGCTTTTGGCGTTCAATGTCGCACAAGTCTTCTTCTATCTGACCCCGAACCTCTTTAAGCTCCATCTCCTTAAGCTTCTCCTCCAGAATGGCGGTGTGTACAGTAGATAGAGCAAGAAAGGGAGCTGAACCTCCAGAGACTGAGGTCCGCCCACTGGACTTGGAGCCTAAGCTGGATAAACTTCTCTTGGATGTTGTCCTTGCTTTGCCACTACAGCTGCTATTGGAGCAGGGTTGAGCAGGTGGAAGATTATCACATTAACGGGGACAGAATGAAGAAAGGAATAAGGAAAACTCCCCTGCCTCTCTAAAACAGGCATCAAAGCAAAGTGCCGCTGACTTAACCAACATCAGACTGCAAAATCGCTGTCCACCTGCGGGGGGCGTGGACTGGTTTGCCAACAGCATATATTCAAGTCTTTGCATTGACTTTGAATGAAGTTGCATAAACGAATATTTTACTCTGCGTTTGGTGTGAACACAGCATTAAACACGACTGGTCTACCCCGCAGCATTTGTGTGCATACTAACTATAATACTTATTGCTTTAACAATATAACAATGATCTAACATTAACAAAACTAATTACTTAATCAAAAGCATCTGAGGCCCTTCTCTTGTATCTTGCTGAGCAAATTCTTGAGCAGATTTTCTTTACGTTTGTGTTTTCAAGTGCACATTTTCAATAGCATCAACTACCGAAACTCTGGCTCATAATAAGCAATCAATGGTTTGAGAACATCTTGGTCTCAGCTGCTCATATGGGTTACAATGAATGAACTGAAAATGGCTTGATCAGAGCCTGCCTGAACTGAAGCCAAGTAATGCTTTGGCATCGCACACTTGACTTCACGTTACACACGCACTTTGATTAAAGAAAATAGAGGCCGTGGGGTCCATTACGCTACTTTTAACAGTCAAGCTGGAAATATGCTTCTAAAAAGTTATAGCTAAAATATCTCTGTGAACTAGGGCTGCAACTAACAATTATATTTATAGTTGATAATGTGTGAATTATTATTCAGTGTTTCCCAAAGCCCAAGATGACGTCCATAAATGTCTTGTTGTGTCCATAACTCAAAGATATTCAGTTTACTGTCTCAGAGGAGAGCAGAAACTAGAAGACTCACATTTAACAAGCTGACATCAGATACGTTCTACCTGTTTCCTCAAAAAATGGCTCAAACTGATGAATAGATTATCAAAAAAGTTGGACATTAATTTAATAGTTGACAACTAAGCGATAAAGCTTTGCAGCTCTATACATTATAATAGCTTAGGTCACATGCTTGTGATTGGTGCAAACTCTAGTACAAATGTACATGTGCTGAAAAATGAGTAGTCGTGCAAATCCAAAGGGCTTCTTGACTGAATTGTTAACTGTCTGAGATAGGCAAGTGCATATAATAAATAAAAATATTAACAGCTGTATTTGTAAATTTGTATTGTACAATTTCTATAAATGTAAGATTAAGAGTATTGTGGATGTATTGTATTGACAGAGTAAAAACGGGTCTAGTGTCTAGTCTAGTTAATTAACTGTATTTGTCACATTATACACAGTGCTACAGTTTTCTACAATAAAATAAACAGTCTGATCATTAAAAAAAGGAAAACCTGTTTGACTAATTTATATTAATAGACTGGTTTAGATATGAGACTTTTACATATGACACGGATTTTAGACATTTGCAGGCCGTACAGTACAGGGTTGAAAAGTGGCGGGCATGTAAGAAAATACATTGACAAAAATATACGCAACATATTGGGTAAACTGCTCATATTAAACCTGCTCTGTAATATTTCAAAGCAAGCTCCAAAAGAAAAGTTCAAGAGGGAAGCAAGGTGAGGTGTGCAGGTACTGACAGCTTTCTGTCTGGTCTGTCTAGAACTAGAAAAACACACTTTAAGGATTCTCATGTAGGTGTAAAGGATTAACAGTAAAGAAACAGAGATTGTACTAAAAGTGGCAATGAGTCCATAAATGTTAATTGCATTTGTGTCAGAGCAAGATAACTTCACCACAGAGTGTGTATCACAGTAAACTTTGTTAATGACGTTCCCACACAGCTGTAAAGTAGAACGCAAAGATAGCAAAGCAACCAATGCGAAACAAGGACATAACCATGTTACGGCAATAAGCACAGCTATCTTTATAGATGTCATACGAGTTTTGTATTGTAGAGGATAACAGATGGCAAGATATCTGTCATAAGACATGATGGCTAAGTTTAAATATTCAACACCTCCATAAGAGTGTGCACAAAAAATCTGCAGGAAACAGAAGGGAGCAGAAACAGTGTGAATGTCAGAGAGGATCTGAACCAGAAGGAATGGAAACAACCATGCACTACCATACAGTTCATTTACAAACAGGCTGACCAGAAAAAGGTACATAGGTTCATGTAAGCTCTTGTTCACACAGATAACCACAATCAGCAACAGATTGGCACAAACTGTAAAAATATATAAAGACAAAATAAGCAAGAAAAATAAGTATTTAAAACCTCCAGTGTTAAAATAGGCAGCAAGTGTGAAATATGAAACCTGTGTAGAGTTTAGCATGGCTGTCACCTTGGTTTATAACAATAAGACTGTGCACCCCAACAAATAATTATGTTAACTTTTGTTCTACATTTGTAAAACTATAGGTAACTACTCAGTTATTTGGACTGGGTTGGCACAGTGTGCAACTTAAACACCAAGCACACATGAACATAATTCAGTGTAATAATATGAAACATATTCATTATCATGGAAACAGTTTAAACAAACACCCCCAAATGTACCATTTAGTTCAACATAATGTTCAGGTTACACATTTGTAATAAAACATCTGTGGCATTGTGTATATCTGAGCTTATACCCACTGTAGTCAGACTGAATCCATCCTAACTGAGCTGAAACTGTGCTGCGACTTCTTTTATCCTTTTTAATAAGGAGGACACCCACAACAACAGGATGACCTCATTATGAAAAGGTCCCATTGAAAGATTCTGTTTGATCGATGTCAGCTAAAAGGAAACTTTGTAGAAGGCAATTAGAACAACAGAAACATAAAGACAAAAATGGTTTCTATTAGAGTTGTTCCAATACCGATATCAGTATCGGAAAAAGACACTTTAAAGTAGTTTCCCCTTATATTATTATTATATATATAAGATATTTGATATTGTTAAAGATCATGTTTGATCAATGTCAGCAAAAAAGTAAGCTTTCATTTATAACATTTCAAGCATGGGTGGGGAAGAAAAACTATACAGCATAGTATCACATTATTTTTAATGGCAATACTATACACAGAGGGCAAGTATCAGTCTTTTATTATATAAATTGCATATGATAATTTAACTTTTTAGGTAATAGAATAATAAAATCAATTGCTTTTTCAGTCTGCTAGATGGTTCAATTGAGTTTATTTTCAAGTGACATCAGTGTTCACGAGAAAGTTGATAAAAGAAAGATAGAGACATCAGAGAAAGAAATAAGAAAAGGACATTTTTTATTTAGACGTAGATCTAAATTAGATCTTCGACATGCTTACCATCTAGTGCGGATCCGGGAGGGGGAAGAATGGAAAACAGCATTTAACACCCCGCTGGGACACTATGAATATTTGGTAATTACCGTCAGCCTCACAAATGCCCCCACTGTTTTTCAAGCCCTCATAAATGACATCCTTCGTGATTTTTTTTTGCATAGTTTTGTTTTTATTTAGATGACATTGTGATTTTCTCCCGTGACCCGGTCTAACAAACCAAGCACGGCAGTTAGTGGTGCAGCGGCTTCTGGAGAACAGGCTTTTCGTCAAAATGGAGAAATGTGAATTCCATGTCCAGTCCATACAATTTTCTTGGCTTTGTCATTGAGAGGGAGTGATCTGAGACAAAAGAGTCACATGACCAACATGTGGCACTCTTAAACAAAAAATACAAAATTGTAGTTCACACCTACACGTCACCTTCAAGAACTCTGACTCCCATTGGCCTGGGGACGCTGAATGCAGCAGGGGTCCGTGTCCAGGTGACCACGGATTTAAATACTCTGGTCCTCCATTTCCCATTCAGCTGCTTACAAAAGCGGCTACAGGATGCACACAAAGCTTGTACTCTAAAGAGTTTCATTTTCAGGATGAGTAGACTATTTTTGGTGTTCCAATGTTGGCCTGGGTGCTGTCCTTTCTTAACGTCTTCCCACGGATGGTAAGCTTCACCCTTGTGCTTTTCCCTCCCGCAAACTGTCCCCTGCTGAGAGAAACTACGATGTTGGCAACCGGGAGCTGCTGGCAGTTAAGGTGGAGCTGGAGGAGTGGAGACACTGGTTGGAGGGGGTGGAGCACCCATTCTTGGTTTGGATGGATCACAAGAACTCGAAGTATCTATGGTCTGCTAAACGACTAAACTCTCGTCAAGCCAGGTGGGCCCTGCTTGTCAACCGACTTCACACTGTCATATCATCCAGGCTCCAAGAATGTTAAACCAGATGCTTTATCTAGACTTTTTGACTCTGGTTCTCCCTCTAAGTCAGAAGAGACCATTCTCCCAGTATCCTGTGTTGTTGGTGCTGTTTCATGGGTGGTGGAGGAAAGAGTCAGTCATCTAAGGGGTAAAGAGGATGGTTTTTGTGGTGCAGCAACGGTTCTGGTGGCCTGGAATGGGGCATTCTGTGAAGGAGTATGTGGCAGCCTGTCCTGTATGTGCTCAGAACAAGTCTTGACCTTGACTTGACCCTGGTCTGATATATCTCTGGACTTTGTCACAGGTTTGCCTTCTTCTAAGGGGAACACTATGACAATTGCTTCATTTGTTGTGGTCTGCTGCATTCCCCCAACTTGTCTAGTTCTCCCTTTCCTCTGTGTGTCTGTCTTGTCTGTCTGTTCCGAGAGGGCGTTCCTGGGGATCAAGAGGCGTGGCCATCCATCTCACTTCCGTCACTCACTCAGCTTTTTTCCATCATCATAATGCCGCTGCAGTATTTAATCCCGGGCTGACCACCTCTTCAGCGCCAGATCGTTACATATGCCATTGTGGTAACTTGGCTCCTAGTTCTAGTATTTTGCCTTCGTGTTTGCTTGTGTGGATTTCTTGCGGTAACGTTTATTCTCCGTGCAGATTCATCTGATTCCTGTTTCCCTCCGAGCTGCCTTCTACCCCACGCCGACCTGCCACCTGCTTTACCCTTGTTGGAGAACTTTCCTTTGAACATTAAACTACCTGAACTTTATCCTGGCTCCGGGTTTTTGTATCTCTGTGTTCTGGGTCAACAAAATCATAACATCATTGTCATCATATTCTGCTAAATACTGTCATATTCATTATAATTCTGTAAGTGGTGCTATTTTTGTGTTCTGATGAATTGGAAGTGCCTGCACTCTAACCATGGCTCGCACTGATTTCCCTTTTGCCCTTTCAAACCTATGATAAAATACTTACAAATTAGACCTTTATTACTCCCCCCCCATGTCATTTTTTTCATTTTTTTTTAGTGATAAAATAATCATTTATGAAGGAAAGTAGAAAAGCATTAATATAACAGCTGACTGGAAACCTTTCAACATTGGTGTATGTATAATGACATTTATCCAGACATGTTAAGAAAATGTTGCAGGGGGTGCCTGGGTAGCTTACTTTGTGAAACATATGCCCATGTATAGGGTTTTCTCCTCGACGCAGCAGCCGTTGGTTTGACTCTGACCTGTGGCCCATTGCTGCATGTCATTCCCCCTCTCTCTCCCTTTTCATGTCCTCTGCCTAAAATGCCCAAAAACTAATCTAAAAAAAAGAAAATGTTACAGGTGCAACGTAGTTTGCTGTCATGACTTTTTCATGAGTTTATTCAGACATGAGCCCAACATGTGAATTTGACTTCACAGTTATATAACAAAGTGAATATCTTCATAGTTGGGGGGCAGTAGCTCAGTCTGTGGGGAGTTGGGTTGGAAACAGGAGGATTGCTGGTTCCAATGCCCGTATGGACAAAGAGTGCAGACTGGTTGCTGGGGAGGTACCAGTTCACAATATTAATGCTGCTTTCAAACTCCTTTTTTAGTCATATTGAACACTGTAGCATTTGTATTTTATTTTTTTAATTTTTTAGTTAAAATACAGTATTTATGAGCCAGTGGAACAACATTTTGTTCATATGTGCACTGAGTGCATCAGGTGAATGACAATAAAAGCTATCTAAGTATCACCTCCTTGCCACTGCCAATGTGCTCTTGAGCAAGGCACCAAATCCCCCAACTGCTTGCAGCGCCTGTCCAGCAATCACAGCCCCCCACCCACACAAACACACACACTCTGACATCTCTCCACTTGTGCATGATGATCTGAGCCTGTGTGTATTTCAGGCTTGTGTATAGTAGTGTGTTCTAACAGCAGAAACTAATTTGTAATTAATTGTAATAAAGCATAAATTATGAAATTATTATTATATCTGAAAGAGTGTTGTCATGAATGTTACGTTGAAGAACGCGCGGACCACGACTGTGAGTTAACTTAACTTTTATTATCATCAACCGCCACTTTTACACCTGAACAACTCTCTTCTTTTTACGGCTGACGTAACACTGACGTCACGCTGTCGTGACTCTCTACAAACTGGCATGCAGCCGTATGCTACATTTACCCCCCCCTTTTAAGAACCTGAACCAGTGCAAATGAACATTATCAACCAACCAACCTGTCTGGCTAAACCGGGTGGACTACCGGCTTGCTTGCATAACCTTGTGGGTTATTCTGCCACATGACAAGCTATGCTCTAACTAAAATGTCACATAGTCCTTGAGGTAAGATGACCTCTGGTGGACCCGAGTGGGACGAGGTCCGGGCTGCAGGGGTTCGGGCGCTACCTCAGGCTCAGGTAGATGTGCAGCCGGGACCTCAACGCCCCAGTCCACATTCGCATGGCGCCACCCGACTGCAGCCGCCTGATTAGCATCAGATGGTGGGGCCACTTTCCTAAGGCGGCTGGCGTGCCAACGTGAACCGTCAGCGAAGCGGAAAGTAGCCGACCCTAGCTGTGCTGTGATCTGCCATGGTGCAGACCAGAATGAGAGCAGTTTGTGGGACCGATTGGGTCGACGGATCCGGACCCAGTCCCCCACCATGAGTGCAAGGGCTCTCGCTCGACGCCCTCTGTCGAACCGCTGCTTCATACGCCGTTGCTTTTCTGCCACTCTGTTCCCCAGAGACGATGTCACTGCTGACGAGTTTCTTGTTGGAGGGCGCAGACGATCCAGGGGAAGGTGCAGCTCGCGTCCTAGCATCAGGAGAGCTGGAGAACTGCCTGTTGTGGTGTGCGGTGTTGCTCTGTAGTGGAGTAAAGTGCTCTGCAGTGCCGATGAGAAAGGGAGGCCATCTGCCAGGTGTGCTCTGAGCCCATTCTTAAGTGTCTGGTTGAACCTCTCCACGCCACCGTTAGCTTGGGGATGGTACAAAGTAGTCCTGACATGTTTGATTCCTCTCCCCTCCATGAAGGAAGCGAAGTCGGCCAAGATGAACTGGGGTCCATTGTCAGTGGTGATGGTGTCAGGAACGCCCCAGTGAGCAAACAGAGACGAGAGGAAGTCAGTGACCACCTTGGTGGTGACGGAGCCGGCGGGAAACACCTCTAGCCATTTTGAATGGAGGTCATAGGCGACCAGCAGGAAACGTTGGTGCTGAGGGACGCTGTGGAGTTCGCCGCAGATATCCACTTGAATGTGGGTCCACGGTGCCGGTGGCCACGGCAGTGGTTGTAGGGGCGGAGGAGGGGGCAGGCCGGTTTTACCGCTAGTGAGGCAAGCAGTGCAGTCCTTCACCATCACCTCCACATCTCTGTCGACGCCCGGCCACCAGACGGAGCTCCTGCAGCGTTGCTTAGTCTTCACCACGCCGAGGTGGCCCTCATGCACCATGGCCAGGACACGTGCCCTTAGAGTGCTGGGGACCACTGTGCACAATCCCCGTGCCACACAGACATTGTTCCAGCAAGAGAGCTCGCCCTTAACTCGGTGGAAGGGCGCCAGTTCCTCCGGGACTCTAGCAGGCCAGCCCTCTTGGATGTCAGTGCAGAGCTGGGCAAGCACGGGGTCCTGTGAGGATGCCTCTTGGAGTTCCTGCAGAGAAATCGCTGCCTGGAGGAGCGTGTGCAACATGAGAATCAGCTCTGGTTCTGAGGGGTCCTGGACGGTGTCTGGCGCAGGATCAGGTGTGGCTCTGGAAAGCAAGTCTGCCACGACGTTCTTCGTGCCGGGCGTAAACTGTGTGGTGAAGTCGTACGCCTGCAGCCTCTCGGACCAGCGATAGAGGCGCAGCGGCTTATGCCCAGACCCAGTTGTGGCCAGCAGGGCAGTGAGGGCCTGATGATCTGTCCGCAGGGTAAAGTGCCGCCCGTACAGGTACATGTGCCATCTTTCACATGCCCAGACACAGGCCAGTGCTTCCCGTTCCCCCACCGAGTACTTCCGCTCAGCTGGAGTGAGAGACCTCGAGGCAATTGCCACTGGGCGCTCTGTCCCTTGCTGGAGTTGGGACAGGACGGCGCCGACAGCAGTATTGGATGCGTCACAAGTCACAAACGTAGGGCTCATCAGGTCAAAGTGGGCGAGAACAGGCGGGGAAGTGAGTTGGGATTTGAGCTGGCGGACAGCAGCAGAGCATGCAGGGGTCCAAGACCAGGGTGCATCCTTCTTGAGGAGAGCATGCAGCGGTGCAGTGGTCTCTGAGTAGTGAGGAAGGAAGCGTAGATAGTAGGCCGTCATCCCGAGAAATGATGACAGCTGCGCAGGGCAGGAAGGCTCGGGCAGATGCAGGATGGCATCGACGTTTGAGTGGAGCGGGCTCAGGCCGTCACTTGTCAGGCGGAACCCCACAAACTCGATGGCAGATGCAGCAAAAATGCACTTCTCCTCGTTCACTGTCAGGTTGTGGCTGCTGAGGATGTCCAGCACCCTGGAAAGGCGCTCGTCGTGTGAGGCTGACGTCTCTCCGTGCACCACAATGTCATCGAGGTACACAACCACCCCTGGGATGGCTGCTGTTGGAATTTAAAATTTTATATGTGCTTAAACATTGTGGGTGATTTGCATTATACATTCAAGCCAAAAGGTAAAAGCATTATTTCAACATAAATGAAGACATGTGGGTCATGCATTAAGTTTGTTGTTATAAATATATTTGTTGTTTGTTGCATTAAGTGGTTTTGCAATACTTCTGTTTTATAATATAAGATGTTCTGGTACATTTTGTTATAACCCAGCTCTACAAATGTGTTAGAAGTTGAATTGATGATGTTAGAGACATCCTGTCTCTGGTTTCAGTCACCCTTTATGGCCCAACTGCTCTGTTGCTTTGCAAGTCTCTGAGGGTCATAAACCCTCAGTCACATCCCAACTAAAAGATAAGGAATAAGCACAAGACCCCACCCTTTGTGAGATAATACTGGGGGTCTGAGAGCCAGAGAGTCAGACAAAGGAAGGGGAGAGCTGCGAGAGCTTGATCCAGGTAACTTTGTCTCTAGGATATCCTATGTAATAAAATGGATTCACATATCAACATCTGAGATTTTGACTACTAAATGAATGAACCCTGAGAATGGAGCAGGATTTAGCTCCAACACTGCGAAGATGGTGGCCATGATCTTTTGGAAACAGCTAGGGGCGGAGCTGAGGCCGAAGGGCATGCAGGTGTAACGGAAGACCCCCATGTGGGTTACGAAGGCAGTGAGGTTGCGACTGTCCGGGTGTAAGGGGACCTGTAAGGGGACCTGTAGGTAGCCCTGGCGAAGGTCAAGCTTGGAGAAGACCGTTGAGCCGTAGAACTTGGCAGACAGCTCCTCCACCGTAGGCAGTGGGAATTTGTCAGGGATCACTGCCTTATTTACCTGCCTGAGGTCGATGCAGGGGTGCAAGCCGCCTGATTTCTTCCTGGCCACCACCAGGTTAGAGACCCAGGGCGAGGCGTCGACCTGCTCAATGATGCCAGCGTCTAACAGTTTCTGCAGCTCGGACGTGACATCATCTCGTAAGGCGAGGGGCAGCCGACACAAGGGCTGGATTACTGGGGGCACCTCCTGGTTGATGAGCGGCTGGTGGTTGAAAGCGGTAAGGCAGCCCAGCCCAGTGAAAAGTGACGGCCAGCGTTGCTGCCAGGGCGTGGTCACTGTCAGAATGGTGGCACCCACGTTGTCCGTGATGGAGAAACCCAGAGCGCAGAACAAGTCAAACCCCAAGAGGTTGGCGCCTTGGCGTGAAACTTGAAAGGTGAATGCTGGGAGGGCCCTGGAGCCGTAGCGAACAGCAAAGGTGGCGGTGCCTACCATGCCGATCTTTGCATGTCCATAGCCGTACAGCTCCTCTGCGTCCGCCCTGATTGTCTGTCGAGGAAAAAGCCGCCGGACAGTGGACTCGTTGAGTAGGGACCTGGAGGCCGCAGTGTCCAGAAGCAGTGGCAGGCAAACGCCGTCCAGTTCGACCGTACACCATGTAAATGGTTTGGCGCTGGAACCCACAGAGTGGATGGTGGTTGGGCTAGGTGGGCGGAACGAGCGGGTCCAGGGACTTGCAGAGGCCGGTGCAGAGCGGCACACTCTAGAAAAGTGATTCATCTTACCGCAGCGCTGGCACCGCTGTCCCATGGCCGGGCATGCTGGCGCACGTGACGGGTGTGAGGAAGAGCCACAGTTCCCACATGGCCGGCGTCCTGTAGCGCCCTGATGTCCCGCGACGTTTACCTCAAGGTCGGAGTAGGGTTGAGCCGACGGGGCCACTGTTTGTGCTAAGGAGGTGGCGTGCGGCGGGGCCGGGTCCGGTGCCGCTAGCCGTGATGCTAACTGAGCAGCTGACTCACGCTGAAAGGCCAATTCCACCGCCTTTGACAATGGCAGGTCGTCCGGCTCCATGAACAGTTTCTCACGTAGCTTAGGATCAACTGTATGCTCTGCTAGCTGGTCTCGGATCATTTCGTCTTCTAAAGCGTCAAACTTACAGAGGCTGGCCAGACACCGGAGGTCGGCAACGTACTGGTGGACCGACTCGCCCGGCCGCTGTCGGCGTTGGCGGAAGATAATTTGCCGGACCATGACGCTCTGCGGGGCATCGAAGTGTCCAGCCAGTAAGGTGATGCAGTCAGCGTATTTCGGCGCGGGTCCGAGAGTCTGGAAGATGCGCTGACCCTCGTTGCCCAGGCTGTGGATTAGTATGGCTCTCCGCCTCGCGTCGGCAGCGCTGGCTAGCCCGGTAGCCGCTACGAACGTCTCGAACGACTCATGCCAGCGGGACCATGGAATTGGTGGTTCACCGGGCGAGGAACGGAGGCAGAGGTGAGAGTTGAAGCTCCATCTTCGTCGCCAATGTTACGTTGAAGAACGCGCGGACCACGACTGTGAGTTAACTTAACTTTTATTATCATCAACCGCCACTTTTACACCTTAACAACTCTCTTCTTTTTACGGCTGACGTAACACTGACGTCACGCTGTCGTGACTCTCTACAAACTGGCATGCAGCCGTGTGCTACAATGAACACTGATGGATGGGGTTACTGTTGGCGGGGCAGTTGAAAGCAACAATAACACACTTATATGCAAAAAGACATCCAATAAGCTAAAAATAATTGCATTTCTGGTAATGGAATTCTTTTTTTTTAACATTAATTTTAAACAAACAGATTGTTGAAGCTGATGACACTTTTTATTGTGTAGTAGTCATAAACACATGTTATTTCTTTTGGATTAAACTCCTTCCAAGAATCATAGAAACCACATCTCTACATTACTATTATAGAAGAAATGACTGTACATTAGTTATCTTTGTTGATACATTAGTTTTGTTTTCTACTATGAACATTTTTTTAATTTCTTCTGGATTTCCAATAATAACATTATTATTACAGAATGTATATGTATATGATTGGATTCAAGAAAGGATGATACAAAATCACTTGTAAAGTCATTATTAAATGTATAGTTTTTGGAATCTCCAGTGTAACTGTAACAACATCATAGGTAATAAAACACAAGCTTGCTTAGGCGTTTCCTGTTTTTAAAGTTTCAGTGACCCTTTGGGTGTTCCTCTTTGAGTGCTGCTCTTTCTGTGGATAAAGGATGCTAAAGGACATTATTATGTGTGTGTTTCGAGTGCTCTTTTGCTGCATTCTGTAGTGGTGTGGTGAAACCAGTTATTATATTTATGACTCATAATTTTATAACTTGAAACATTGCACCTTTATGTCATGTAAAAGTATGGTTTATGCTTAAAAGACAATAAAACAAAGTTTGATTTGTATGTACAGCAACTCCCACCACAGTGGTTAGAGCTGACAGAGGAGGTAGCAGTTCATTTTCACATTCACAACATAACACACACACACATCACAGATTTCACAAAATGTAAGTAAAAATGGTTTTGTGTGGCAGGGCTCCTTTAAAGCTGCAAGCTCTCACACCTCTGCGTGTGTCGGGGTTACCAATGAGATGAATACAACGGAGCAGCAAACAGCAGCAACAAAAACAACAGACATTGTGCACGCTTTGGTCTAAAATGCTCAGATCACAAAATCACACAGCCAGTTACCACCACTAGTCTTATGATGAATAAGCAGTGTTACTATTGTTGGAGCATCGTATGAACTCTGAAGTGCCAAGATTTGTGCTTCAACCACCAAATTAATTAAATTTGTAATAGCGAACAGAGGGGAAAATCAAGCACTTACCAGACGTCTTCACAACAAAACGTCTGTTGCTGTGATTGAGTGCGAAGGCATCAATGATGTCGCAGTCAAGCTAACTTCTTGTCCACTGCTGGATCAAACTTAGCAATGACATGCAGCAACTCACAAAAGTTTCCCAAGTTGTGGAACTCCTCACCCTCTCTGTGGCCTCGCTGTGCGATCCACTGGCTGTGAAGTGCAGGCTCTCCACCATAGCTTTCATGTATTTTCTGTTCTCCATAACTAATGCAGAATGTCCCTTATCAAGCATGTTTACTATTTTAGATCCGCTTGTCTCTTTTTGTTTGAACTCACTCCATCCTTGCATTGCAAATTTGTGCCCCATACTTTCATAATGGCTGGAAAATGTTGGCTCTAAATCCGTGCCCTCATTTCTGAAAATGCCTACACGCAAAAACAAAATGCTGCATCTTTCGTCACGCTGTATTCCAGCCATGAATACTGATCCATCCAACTTTTGTTAAAACTTTTCTGCTGATTCCCAAATTTCCGTGTGAGGTGTTTTTGAAGGACTGGCATTCTTGGGCCCTCTTGAGGATGGTTGCTAATGTCACCTGCAGCACAAACCGTAATGTTAGCATCCTCAATGGAAACCGCCGCCAGCGATTCTCCTTTGTCTTCATTCCCAGAATTTTCTTGGTCCTGGGGCTCTGTGACGACGAGCAGTGTGTCTCCATCTTCACAGTCTCGTTTCCCTTCAGATTGTGACTCAGATCTTGGACGTTTAGGGAGCAAAAAACAATCCATTTTGGTGTATTTTACTTTGCGAAATTTCCAAACTCGCTATCAAAAACAAGCTGCCCTGCGTTAAGGTCGAAGTTTCACCGGGCGCTGCGCCCATTGGCCAAAGAAGATCACCTGTTTGTTATTTTAGACTAAAATATATATATTTTTAATTGTCATATAATTCCAATTTTTTAAAAACATGAAAAAGACTATTCAAACACGACATTAAAATATAAATATAAAAAATTACAGACATTTCTTGTAACGCCTCACAGTGCCCTGCTATGCCATGAACTACTACAAAGAACTACTACATACTACTATTTTTTGTGACTGTTATTGCCACTCTTCATTGTAACCCTAACCGGTCGTCAGACACCGCCTACCAAGAGCCTGGGTCTGTCCGAGGTTTCTGCCTAAAAGGAAGTTTTTCCTCGCCACTGTCGCACTGTTGCTTGCTCTGTAGGAAAATACTAGAACTGTTGGGTCCTTGTAAATTCTGGAGTGTGGTCTAGACCTGCTCTATCTGTAAAGTGTCTCGAGATAATGCTTGTTATGAATTGATACTATAAATAAAATTGAATTGAATTGTATTAGTTCAGTTTTCTTTGACAGAACAACCTCCTGATGTGTTTATAAATTTCTTTTATTTTTAGTCTGTATATGATTGGATTTAAGAGAGGGTGATACAAAATCACTTAAAGTAAAGTCGTTATTAAATGTATAGTTTTTGGAAACTCAGATTCCAGTTTAACTATAACAATATCGTAGGTAAACAAAAAAGATAAGCTGATTAAAACCAACAGCTGAGGTATACAGGTCTGTGCAGCTTTCATCCTCTCTTCTCTGAGACTGTGGTATGTTACTATAAATATCTTTGAATATGTAAAGATTATGAAAACCAAAGGGAGGATTGTAACATTGAATAACGATACTCAAACCATACACAGTGAGTCCTGTTGAGCTCACTCAGTGAAGTTTGTAAAATTGAGTTATTGC
The DNA here is from genome assembly GCA_029931835.1 of Etheostoma nigrum. Lineage (NCBI taxonomy): Eukaryota > Metazoa > Chordata > Actinopteri > Perciformes > Percidae > Etheostoma > Etheostoma nigrum. The sequence goes on along the minus strand of CM057247.1, from coordinate 7,847,086 downwards.
AAAAGATTCCTTTCAGTTACAGTTACAGAGTTTAGCAAAGGCCCCAAATGATAGTGGAACTGTAATCTGACAAGCAGGCACAAACCAAGCTACCCCAGAAAGATGTGGACAGTTGTTTTTCTAATGATAGTATGATATTGCAGAGGTTTACATATACAGTAGACACATATCTGTCATACGACATGGCTTCCAACAGTAAGAATTCTGAACTATTTAAAGAGTAATATAGAAAACACTGAAAGAGACAGGCTGAATAAGATATGATCTGTTAAGTAACAAAGCTGCAATGAAAATGTACATTGGCTCATGGAGGTTTTGGTAAAACCAGATAAGGTACACAATAATAGAAATACTGCAGATTATTAGAATATATACTGTGAACGTGATCAAAAAATAAACATATCTGTATTTGTCTACTTCAACATGCCCACCAAGAGTTATATATGTTACATTAAATTCACTCTCCATATCATATCAATTAAAATGAAATCTCTGTTAGTGTATAAACCAGGCAGATAATGTAACAGGCATACATGAATTAAAATCAATTTCATACAACCTGTTAAGGAAGGTGTGGGGTGAATGTCAGATTCTAGAGCCGAGTGTCTGAATTTCTTTATTTAAGAGGTCTTCTACTGCTGTGTTTGAGTAAATGAGTATGGAGTTGTGACCATTTGTTCCCCCAAAAGTAAGGCAGCCACGACAATGGGGTAAAGGTCATGGAATGTCGACGAAGGAGACTCGGACTCTGTGCCCGATCACAGAATTCCAAGGGCTGAGCGAAAACGAATCATGACCCCCGCAGCAACCGCCAGCTGCGTTGTGTACAGCTGAATAACAAAGTCCACTTAGAAAAAAGGAAATCCTACCACAAGTGCATTTGCACGCCCCGTCGCTAACAAGGACCGGCCAGTTGGAAAGAAGATGGCTAAGAATCGTTGAGCACGATAGTAGGTAGGTCCCCTTGAGCTGCTGGATGTGGCACTGGAATTGTAGTGCGGCCAGCTCAGAAATGGAGGGAGCAGAAGCCAATTGGCCAGCAACAGCAGAAGGAAGGGTAGATGAATGGATGTAGGGATGTATGTGCACGGGTTCTTGTGAAGCCTGCGAAAACAGGGATGAAAAGGCAGAAAACGCCCAAGACATGACAGACAGAGAGAGCAGGCACATGGGGAAATACTAGGTGGGTGACGGCTCAATAGCAGAAAAAAGAGGCCAAGAAGAGCCGGTACAATGCAGTACAGGTGTCATTGAAGTACCGTTGAAGGCGGGCCACGGTGAAGTCTCTGATACCGGGTTTTATCTGTGGAGGTAGAGATGGCCGCGCCACTGAGGAGGGTGTGCTGCGAGGAGAGTAGCGGGCGCCTCTACGGGAGGAAGGCTGATTACGAGGAGAGGGTAGACGCCAATCCCTGCGGCTCCGATTGCCCGACCTTACAGACTGAGGGGAATAAGCCTGAGAGCCGCTGGAAGCCGCTGGAAGCTGAAGCTGAAGCGAGGCCGCTGGGAGCCGCTGGAAGCCGCTGGAAGCTAAAGCTGAGGCCGCTGGGAGCCGGGATCGTTCAGCAGAGAAGTGGAGAACCGGGCGAAGCCGAGGCATGGTGACCGCGAACTGCAATCGGCGCCGTTGAGACATATGACGGGATCCGACTGCTGCGGCGTGACTGAATCATGCCCAGTTTCGAATAGATCGTCATACAGATTGTCGTTGACATCAGGTGAGCGTAGCTATAGCTCCGGATCCATGACTGAGAGCGTGGAATGGTGACCATAACCAGAGACATGAGCCTAGCTGCGCAGCACGGTATATGTAGGTTTGTCTGGTGATTAGAGGTATGGTTTAGGCGTGGTCCTGCTCCCAAACCTAAGTTAACAAATTAACTTCATTAACAAATATCCTGGTGTATGTAAAAAGTATGAAAGGCATGGGCAAAATTGAGAGATCTATTAAACAGACTAAACAAAATATAATAATTACTCTTGATGTTACACATTGAAGTTTGGAAATTTAATTATTACAAAATATTCCTTTTAGAGTTAAGTTACACAGTTTTGCTTCAGAATATAATATTGTTAGGACTAAAACATGACAAGCAGGCACAGGCCAAGCAAAGAACAGGAAAATACTCACTGTGGTTTTCGTCATGATAGTGTGATATTGCAGAGGTTTACATATAGACACATATCTGTCATAGGCCATGGCTGACAACAATAAGGATTCTGAACCACCTAAAGTATAAAATATGTAAAATTGAAAGAGACAGGCTGAATAAAATATGATCTGTTTTTCAGATAAAAAGTCAACCAAAAGCTTTGGGTAGATATTAGTGCTGTAAAGAACAGAGTTAACTGACAAAGCTGCAATGAAAATGTACATAGGTTCATGGAGGTTTTGGTGAACCCAGATAAGGTACATAATAGTAGAATTACTGCAGATAATTAGAATGTATGCTATGAACATAATAAAAAAAAACATCTGTATTTCTTAACTTCCACATCCCATCCAGAGTTATATGTTACATTTAACTCATCTATTAATGTTGAGATGTTCAGTAATAAAACAGGCAGATTTTATACACAGTATCTATGAATTAAACTTTGAAAATATCTCTCACATTCACTTTTTTTTTAGGTCTGCGCGTGTTATATGACGGTAAAGGAGACAACCAAGCTTGTGGTATATGACGCTAAAGGAGACGACCAGGCGCGTGTTATATGACGCTAAAGGAGACGACCAAGCGCGTGTTATATGACGGTAAAGGACTCAATCGAGCGTGTGATATATGACGTAATAATATTCTGTCAACGGTGGCAGGATATTAATGATGCTACGTCTGCAGTAACAGGATACATACAGTTCTGTGAGGATTTATTTCTTCCTAAAAAGACAATTAAACTATCTAAACAATAATCAATGGGTTACCCCAGAAAGGAAAGAACTGTTGAATCACAAAAAAGAGACTGTTTCAATCAGGAGGTACAAAGCAGATGTTAAAGCTCCGCAGTATAAATTAGAAAGAAAATCATGGGATGGAAAGCATCTTATAAAAATAAAGTGCAGTCATTTTTTAATTATGATGCAAGGAGAGCCTGGCAAGGCCTACAAATTATGGTATGAACCTAAAATGCATACTTAGGGCAGATGACAATGTATTTTCTACTTATTTAAAGGTTGATTATTCTGAACAGTAGACAGAGGCACTTAAAAGAATAAAAGATTTAACTGGCAAGTTAAGGAAAAGGGGCGTGTCATGCAGGGGCTTACGTTTCCATGACACGCAGGAAGAACGGGACGGTTGGGTTTAGGAGAAGAAGAACGGGACAGTTGGGTTTAGGAGAAGAAGAACGGGAAGAAGAACGGGACAGTTGGGTTTAGGAGAAGAAGAACGGGTCAGTGTAGGACATGTAGGAAAGTGACCCTGCAACCTCTGAGTAACCAAAATGATTCTTTCCATAATCGAGCAGTCAGTGTTAAATGCAGGACTTGTAACAGTATTTCTACACTGTGGTACTTTTATAAAAGTAAACGTTCTGAGTACTTCTTCCTCCTCTACTTGTGTGTGGCATAGTTTAACAGTTTATTATTAATGTTAGCAAAATGACTCGGTAATGTCACTTTACTTAAACTATTCATTGGTAGGAGAAAAAGTATGTGTGTTTGAGATAATTGTCGTTTCTCAGTTGTACCCTGAGGCCGAACACTGGGACCTCTGGGTGGTAATTATCTGGCTGCAGTCAGGCCCCCCCCTCCCCCGAGGCCTGGTATGTTGTCCATCCAGGCTAATGACAGTCATTACAGTCTCCTTACATCAGCTGTGGGCTTCTGTGGACGCCATATTGGTGTTGTTGAAATAGATTGCATCATACTAATTGGAGGCACACACACACACACACACACACACACACACACTAAAAAATCCCAACTTTCCTTTATAGATTCACTTTCTGAGGACTTTGTTTCCACACTTTGACCTCCTATAACATTACAAAGCTTTATTAAGACTATTGTAAATTAAAAAGGAATCATAAAAAGGTGGAGGGGAGGTAACATTTGGAGAAAACGCCCAGAATTTCCGAGATTAAAGACCTAAATGGTGGGGTCCTCAGAGTTACTACAGGGGGGGCCCAAGTTATTGTTAAAAAGTTCATGTCTAAGAATATACATAAACATGAGTCCGACATATTATAAGTAAAGATAAATCGGCCTATTTGTGATTTGTTTTTAATATACACAATGATAACCAGCTCATCAGCCTGTAAGGTAAGGTAGATACACTGTGCTACATGTATGTTCTTTAACATTAATACATGATGTATAAATATATGGCAATAATTATTTTAACAGATTAGTGTTGTATGCACCACGTTATTGTAGGCCCAGTTTAATATGGAACTCAATTTCACACAAAAGGTCTTGGGGGGAGGGTGGGGGGGCCTGCTCTGTCTCTCTTTTAGCTAAAGGGTCCTTGGCCTGGAAAACGTTGGAGACCCCTGATTTAAATTATGTGTCTGTTTATCCTGTGCAAGGTTGAACCCGCAGGTTAGTAAATGCTCTGTTGTTGGTTAACTTCCTGTGTTTGGGTCGGATCGCGCTCTCACCTGAAGTGAATCGAACTCTAGTTCACTTGGAAGAGAATCGAGACCCCCGTTTTTGAGCGGACCAGAGTTTGGCTGTTTGATCCGCTCCAGGGTTCGGATGAGCTTTCCCACCGCCCCGGATCAACCGAACCATCTGACCAAATGCCCCGGGGTTGGTTTAAACTGGACCAAACGGGGGAAGGTGTGAAGGCGCCCTAAGTCGTATTTGGTGTAACAGGCTGACTGTTGGAGCTATTCATTATTTTGTTATATATAATAGTTAATTATTTGATTTATTTAATTTAAATTTTCCTTGAATCATACAGCCACATACATTTGTTTATCATTAGTATTTTATTTGGGTTAGTTTTAGTGCTTATGTTTTGAAGGTACCAGGCAGCCTTAGCCACTACAAATAGACGTGAACAGGTATGTGGGCGGTAGACACTGGGGAGGGCTTATGGTTTTTACCAGAGCCTAGAGACGCCATTGATCCTTCTCGTGAAATGTTTTTGTACCAAGAAATTGTATGAATAAACCTCACAGAATGCCATCTCTGCCTGGACAATGAAAGTTTTTATCTCTGCGTAAGATTCACTCCTTCGGTGCCTCAGTGGCTGTTGTACATTGAGTTTTTAGTTTGTTTTGTTCAATCTAACGTCAATTCGCCACTACACTGACCTTATCCTCTCTGATGGCCAGGCAACTTCTCTTCACATGGAAAGACCTTCTAGCCCCTTTGGCTCCTCAGTGAAAACAAAAGTTGGAAACACAAACTGACAGTGAAATGTCATGACATGAAACTTTGGGTCACTCCTCTCCCTGAAAGTGTCATCCTTATTATCCTTATCCTGACGTATACACGTTTAAAAGAGAGGATTTAGTTTATTTTTTACCGTAGTATTGAGATCATCAAAAATCAGAAATACTTTATTGATCCCCAAAAGGAAATTCTGTGTTACAGTTGCAAGAGTATATAATTATAAGTAGAAATATAAATAAAGAAATATAAGGAGTGTGGATATGTACGGTAGTTACATAGTTAACGGAATTATTATGATACAGTATTTACAAAATTAAGGAGTTGTAATGGTGAACAGTAATAATGAATAAATAGTAGCAGCAGAGTATTGCACAAAAGGTGCACTACGAGTTGTCGTCCCCCCTTGAAAAAGCCTGGGGGAATACACGTCAAACAGACACTAGAGGCACAGGATAGGCACCAAAATACAACCACTCCAGCCAATCACAGAGAAGAAGGTTGGGGGAGGGGGTTAGAGAGAGATAGTCAGTTGTGACCGTTGTGGAAATATGGGGGGGAGGGGCGAGCTTGCTCTGTCATAGTGCTCAGGAAGTCATAGTGCACCTTTTAAATCTGTGAATTTCGAATGAACAAATCAATTTCAAACGATTCCCATATACCCACTTAAAAATGCCCAATTACACGTTCTATGGTAAATGTCTTTTTATAGCCAAAGGTTTTCACTATTATTATCATTATTATTATTATTATTACTACTATCTTTATACTGTCTGCTTTTCTCTCTATACTGTATTTTGCGTCATCCCAAAAGGATTAATAAAGAGAAGTCTAAGTCTAACAACATACTTTGCATTATTAGTTTGATATATTTTGAATTGTCATCTTTTATTTCTTTACATAGCCTAATTAAAAGGTATTTCCAACGTAATTTGTTGCATACTAGTATGTCAGAAGGCAGGAAATGAAGTCTTTGACGCTAGGAGGACACCCAGACCCCCCACTATGATATCCCCCCCATCCTGGCCCATATATGTATAGTACAGTATACCCATTACAATACATTAGACTAGACCACTGACAATGTCCTACAGCACGTTAGTTACTTAGTTAGAAAGTCTACTAAATATTAAGTTGCCTAAACCTAACCAAACTGCGACGTTCTCTGGTTTAGATATGAGGCTGGAAAATGGATCTGTGGGTTGAATTACTGTAAAGGGATGTTGGTTTTTGTAACGTTTTTGTGTGTTTTGCTAATGTAGTTTATTATATGTACAGCTTAGTGATACTGGGCTATAATAATCTTTGACTTGACACTTGACCTGATTTAGTAGTATATATATATATATAAATAATTGCTTTTCTTTATCTAAGTAGTTATTGGTGAATCCTTGACAGGTTTGATATTTTGAAATTGGGTGCCATGTCTCTTACGTCTGGCTGTTTCTGAAGGATCAGTGTTAATCTCTGAGTAGTTGACCCAGTGACCCTTACCCCCAACACTCACAAACACACACGCACACACCCACACACACACACACACAGCTGGCCTCTTGAAGACCCAGATGTTGCAGCAGGATTTAATGCATCACAACTACTGTTGGCCTCTTAACACTGTGTTGCCTGCTAGTGCTGTGCTATCTGACTTGCTGTGTGTGTGTGTGTGGGTGTGGGTGTGTGTGTGTGTGTGTGTGTGTGTGTGTGTGTGTGTGTGTGTGTGTGTGTGTGTGTATGTCTAAAAGCAGCTAAGAGTTAAGAAGCTTTGTGATCTGTTGTAGAAGTGCTTAAAGTGAGCGATGGAGCGATGGAGCGACAGGGTAAATGAGCGAGAAAGTAAAGAGGAGTAGATGCAGAGCGAACCACAAAGAAACAGATTGTCACAGGAAGACAGGCAGAAAACTAAAAAAAAAACGTTTTAATATAACAGAAGAAAGCAAAGAGAAAAAGAGAAGAAGGGGGAGAGAAAAAGAGAGAAGTGAGAGAGGTGGTTGGTGGATTAAATCGGGTTAGAGAGGATTAGTATCTGTTTTGGGTTGGTAGTAAAACCACATACATGTCAGTCACCACTGGCTGATTCACACCCTTAAACGGACTGGACCAGAGGAAGAGGACGACGAAGAGGCGGTGAGTTGTATTTTCCAGTTAATACTGACTTAATGTGTGTGAGTGACATTTTTAAAAGGAGGACTGGGGACTCTGCAGCTCTGTGAGGCTAAATGCTAACAACAGCATGCTAACATGGATGTGTTAATGTCTTGAGTGATGCCATTTGTTAACCTAACACATCAGATGGTTTTAACAACACAGAACCATGTATGGTGGTGGACTGGTAGCTGGAGAGGTGCCAGTTCACCTCCTGGGCACTACCAAGGTGCTCTTGAGCGAGGCTAGGAACACCCAACTGCTCGGGGCGCCTTTCCATGGGCTGCCCCCCCTCTCCCCCCGACATCTCTCCATTAGTGCATGTATGGGTACTGAGCATGTGTGTGTAATTCAGGCCTGTGTGTAATGTGTATTATAATAAGAGGTGTAAATTGTAATTTCCCTTTCGGGATTGATAAAGTATACATTATTATTATCAGGGCTGCCAACTCTCACGCATTGGCCGTGAGACACACGCATTTGACTGGTTTCACACGCTCACACGCCACACTCCCGATTTCTCACGCTGAAGTGTCAACCCGGTGGGTCAAATTTCTGAAAGATGAGTTTATCTATAGATCTAGTTGTTGAGCCATTTATGATCGACTAGTTGTGCTTTCGGAGACTGTGAGGGGGTTCAAGAGCGCTCCCTGTCTGTGGAAGTTTCAAATTCTCGCAAACTGAGAACATTATTTTCACGATCCATCCCAGGTGCATTTCCCCGGCTTCAGGTCTGAGCTCTGAGTATCACAGACCTGTCCGTCGCTTGGTGACCACTTTCTCTGTAACAATAGAGGTGAGCAGCGCGGCTGGTAGTGCAGCAACTTCAGTTCATTTTAGTGGACTCGCTCTGCTGTGGGCAGTGACGCGTTGCATTCGTGCTCTGCCTCCGATGAAGAGCAGCGTACAGCCTCCTCTAAACTCTGTCAGAGACCAGAGACCCAAATGGGCCTCTGGTCTGTCAGACGGTCTGAATGAGATCCACCATATCAACGGCGCATTAACATCCACAGCAGACTATATTACAACTCTCCAAATCTCAGACAACAGAGATGGAGGAGTTATATTTAGAATGTGCACAAAGTTGTAAACATGAGCAGAAATCTGATGAAACACATCTGAGCTATACTATACGATACTGCAATGTTGGGCCACTATTGTACTCCTCTAACCTTGGTGCATCTCTAAATGTAACTGTAAATAATTCATTCAATGTTTTATAAAATGAACAAATTGTCTTTATTTTCCCGAAAAAGTAAATACAGTAAGTGGGGGGGCACAGATGATGAGGGCCAAACATTACTGAGGCTTGGCACAAAGGTTAAAGTATTAGAATTTCTGTAAATCAGTGGTTCTCATTCTTTAGAATTTCAGTGGTCTTAGCTGATCCCACAACATTAATTTAACTTTGGGTCCCTGGTCCCTACACCAGGGACCCCTGGACCTGTTCACCCAAGACCCAAATCTTCTCAGCTGTTGCTGACATATGCTACTGTCTCTTCATGTGGCTCATTATGTTTGGCACATAGTCTGGGTCAGTTCTTATATCATTAGAAGGTAATAATGTAAATAATGTAAATGCTGAATGCCCTAATACGACAATACAAAGGTTCTTAACCCTACAGTTTTGCACATATCATTCAAGATTTCATTTCTCCATTTTTTTGCACAAAACTCTCCAGAAAGTGCCATTTAATGGTTTATTTCCTGGGGGGGCATACCCCCAGACCCCCCTAGGGAGAGCCCCCCATCCCCCCCACATATAACAAATCCCATTTTAAACCCTGAAGGATAGTGATGCTGAAAGAGCCAAAGAAATTGCTTTGTACGTAGCAAAATATGGGTCGGCCCCACCAAATCTCACTCCAAGGTTTTTGGAAAAGTTGGCAACTCTGTTATTATTATTATCATTATTATTATTATTGTTATTACCATTTGAGAAGCCATCACTGGGAACTGTTTGGGAAAAGGATGCCGTCACACTATGGATGTATAATAAAAAACAGATACAGCGTTGGAGTCCTGTTCAATCTTATGAGAGGCACAGTGGCATATAAAGCCTTCATGGAGCCAGATATTACCTGGATGATTTGTGCTGCTTATGCACTGTGTGCACTAGAGACCTCTGCCAGTCCATGGCATGAAAATGTCACTTTATGAGTATTTCTAACATTAACATGCGCTCCCCCAGCCTGCTTATGGTCCCCCAGTGGCTAGAAATGGTGCTAGGTGTAAACTGAGCCCTGGGTATCCTGCTCTGCCTTTGAGAGAATGAAAGCTCAGATGGGCCAATCTGGAATCTTCCCCTTCCCCTGAGGTCATAAGGGACAAGGTTACCCCCCATGAGAGAGAGACATCATGGCTTTCACACAAGCAAACTGGCAGTAGGTCAAGGCCACACACCCAGCCTCCACCTTGCCCCACAGTAGTAGGGTCTATATAAAAGACTTCAGATACAGTATTAGGGGCCACTAAGGCCTATATAAAAGAGACTTCAGATACAGTATTAGGGGACCACTAAGGTATATATAAAAGAGACTTCAGATACAGTATTAGGGAACCACTAAGGTCAAAAAAAGATAAAAGACTTCAGTTAGTGTTGGAGCTATTCATTATTTTGTTATATATATAATAGTTAATTATTTGATTTATTTAATTTCAGTTTTTGCTTGAATTATACAGCTACATAAATTTGTTTATCATTAGTATTTTATTTGGGTTATTATTTATTTTTAGTATCTGTTAGTGCTTTTGTTTTGAAGGTACCAGGCAGCCACCAGGTGTAGTCTACATATATGGGTTAACAGGTATGTGGGAAGTAGACACCGGGGAGGGCTGATGGTTTTTTACCAGAGCCACAGAGCCACAGAGCCACAGAGACAGAACCAGAACCTAGAGACGCCATTGATCCTTGTGAAATGTTTGTATGCCGAGAAATAGGATCAATAAACCTCACAGAACGCCATCTCTGCTTGGACAATCAAAGTTCTTAATCTCTGCGTAAGATTCACTCCTTCGGTGCCTCAGTGGCTGTTGAACATTGAGTTTTAGTTTGTTTTGTTCAATCTGAGGAAGACAATTCGCCACTACAGTTAGAGTATTAGGGGACTTCAGATACAGTATTAAGGGACCACTAAGGTCTATATAAAAGAGACTTCAGACACAGTATTAGGGGACCACTAAGTAAGTAAGTAAGTGTCTTGAGGTGTTTTTTAAAAGTTTCCACAGAATCCATGTAAGCGGGAGCTTGACCATGCAAGGCTCTATAAGTAGTGATTAAAATTTTAAAATGAACTGAATGAATGAATCGGTAGCCAATGAAGAGCCTTAAGCACCGGCGTAATGTGTAATCTCCTGTTGGTCTTAGACAAAAGTCTTGCTGCTGCATTCTGTACATGTTTGTCCATGGATGATTTGTTTAAACAAGTGTACAGAACATTGCAATAATCCAAACGTGAAGAAATAAAAGCATGAACAAGTTTCTCCATCACTTTTTTAGAGACCACAGATCTAATTTTAGCAATGTTCCTGAGATGGAAAAAACAGGAACGAACCACAGATTTCACATGACTGTTAAAACACAGATTTGTCAAAAATGACACCCAGATTTTGCACAACATTACAGTCAGAAAGTGACAGAACCCCAATGGCCTGCCTAATCTTAGGGGTAATGCTGTCTGGGGCAAAAATCAACTCAGTTTTATCTGAATTTAATTGCAAAAAACTGTCAGCCATCCTTTTGTTGATGGAGGCTAAACAAGTGTGCAACAAGGACAGTTTGTCTAGCCTATCAGGGCTAAAGATAAATATAATTGGATGTCATCAGCATAACAATGGTAGGATATTTCCTCAAAACTACCAATAATCTTTCCAAGAGGAAGCAAATACAGACTGAACAGCAGGGGGCCGAGCACAGAACCTTGGGGCACACCACAAGACAGAGGAGCAGAGTCTGACATACAGTATATGTTCCTATAGACACAGCAAAACTCCTTTCTGAAAGATAGGAAGAAAACCAATCCAGAGCTGATCCAGTGATTCTTACAGTTCGTTTCAGTCTATCAATCAGAGTGCAGTGGTCAACAGTATCAAATGCTGCACTGAGATCAAGTAGGACCAGGACAGAACATTTACCCCCATCAGCAGCCATCAAAATATCATTAAAGACTTTAAGGAGAGTAGTCTTAGTTTTTACGAAAGCCAGACTGATACTTATCAAAGATATGAGAAACCAAAACATTTAGCTGGTTCGCAACAACCTTTTCTAAAATTTTTGAAATAAATTCTATAAATAAACAATTTAGAAATAGGTGTCACAGCCCGCCGCTTGGGGGAGTGTTCTAAACTAAGGTATACCAGTAGTAAATCTTTCCACTGACAAACAGGACACTAAACAGTTCTGCTCAAATGTAACTCTTTTATTCTAAAAACAAGTTAAAACTAGCGAAAAAACGGATAATTAAAAGACACCATTAAAAGATTAAAATTCAAGTACTAAAACTAAACATGCTAGAAATAATGTCCTTATCGCTCGTGTCCAACGTTCTTTACAGTCCGTGGCAGTGGTTATACTAAGGACGGCCGCATCCCACTCCGGGAAGCCTGGGCTCTTCCTTTGCTGGTCCGCGTAGTGTCTTACGTTTCTCCTTGGCTGACACTGGGAGAGAACAGAGAGAGCTCTCAGTAAACAGATCACAAAGTAGTTCTTTTGCCCACACACTCTACGAGGGTAGCTGGCAGACTTTCCTTTACTTATCTACTTTCTCGCGTTGCATTCCTCCTTAGAGTGGCTACAGTCGGCACCTCTCCAACCCGTCCGCTCGTCTCGGCTACCGCTATCCTCAGTGTCCGTTGGGCTTTGCTTCCTCCCTGTCTGCTCTGCTTTCCTGCTCCTGTTCTGTTGCCGCCGTTTTTCCTCTTTTCCTGTCCTACTGCATTCCTGCTCTCCTTTTCACAGCCCCCACTCAAACACACCTGCTCTCATTAAGTTCAGGTGTCTTCACTCGTCTTTGCCTGAGCTCGTTAAGTCTGAGCGACAAAAAAAGGGGGGAGGAGCTCCAGTCTTGTCAAAGATTAACACAACCAGTCCATGCAATAAAACTATAAAACCAAAACATGCAACAATAGAAAACATGCAGACACCAAATAGCGAAACACATGCAATAAATCCAAAAGAATCACAGCAACATGCATGCAGACATTTTAACAGTACAATCCACTTTTGACATTTCCCCCCTCTTTATTGATGGTCGTCCCGACCATCTACTCACTATGATACCGAGCTGGGGGCAGACCCAAATTTGGGCGTCTAGAGCGGCGTATAATCAGCAGGCTTACTTCTCCTTGTTGGGCTGATAATTCTACTGGAGGGTCAGGTGGTTGGTCCAACACTGGGTCTTGTTCAACCGGTGGCAGGCTATGGCCAGTTGTCACCAATCTAGGCAGCCAACACGTTGGAGGGGGCATGGATTCCGTTTGGAGGGGCACGGCCGGTCGCGGTTCCTCTGGTTCCTGCCTGTATTGTAACAGACCCAACGGGCATGTTTGGAGGTTATTTCTATGCACTGTACGAGTGGGTGCCTCCTTACCTTCTGGCTGGAGTATGTAGACCGGGTGATCTTCCCTTAGTTGCTTTACCACCACATACGGCTCTGGGATCCACCGCCAGTTCAGCTTCCCCTTAGCCCTCCTGCGGAAGTTTCTGACAAGCACTCGTTCTCGGGGGAGCAGTGGCGCCAACTTGGTTCTTTTGTTGTATCTGGTCCGATCCCGGTCCTGCTGTTGCCATGTTTGCCGGGTTACTGTCTGATAGGCATGCTTTAAGGCTCTTTGATGTTCCTTCACCCATCCCGACAGGGTGTGGGGCTCCGTTGTAGACTTCAGACCGGTTACCCAGTCAACGGGCAGCCTGGCATGCCTCCCAAACACCACATAATGTGGTGTCATCCCGGTGGTACTGTGTAAGGTGTTATTATATGCCTGTACAAGAGCGGGGAGTCGACTTGGCCATTGTGCTTGACTTACTTCCAAGGAATTTAACAGCCCCAGCAAAGTCTGATTGAACCTCTCACATGCCCCATTTCCTTGCGGGTGATAAGCGGTGGTGCGACTCTTTAGACAGCCATAGAGTTGGCACAGTTCTTTCATTAATGATGACTCAAAGGCCGCCCTCCGATCAGTCAGGATGCGTTTGGGACAGCCGAAGATCTGGATAAAATGGTTATACAGGGCCTGGGCTGTGGTATTCGCCGACTGGTCTCTGGTAGGTACTGCAAAGGCATACTTAGAAAATAGGTCCGTTATGACTAATATGTAGGGGTCCCTATCTTCAGGCCGCCCCAAGGAAAGATAGTCTATCCCCACTATTTCAAATGGGTAACTAGTCAAAATGGGTACAAGGGGTCCCATCTTGTCATGGTACATCCCCCACACCTCCTTAGTTTCTTGTTTGGGAACCACCACCTGAAAGACTTTGTCTCCGGTCCCCGTCTCCTGATGTAATCGCCCTAGAATGCCATCTCGCAGCACAAGGTTGTCCCATTCTCGCTGTAGTTGTTTTACATATGAGGAATTCAGGTTGTCGGTCTCCAAAGGTGGCAGCCCCTGCTCTTTCCGCTGTCGTATCAGCATCAGTTCCGGGTCTTTGGCGTCGGTCTGCCCAGGACTGTTCTTCCACCACTACTCCGCTGGCGAGGGATGGTATTTGGTCCTGTGGTTCTGGTAACCTGGAAAGAGCATCTGCATTTTTATTTTGGGTGCCCGGTCTATACTTGATGACATACCTAAAGTTTGCCAGCTGGGCTGCCCATCGCTGTTGGACCAATGGGTTATTGTCTGTGAACACAGTAAATTCAGCTCCATACAAATAGTCTTTAAACTTCTCAGTAACGGCCCACTTCAAAGCTAACAATTCTAGCTTAAAAGAGCTATAGTTCTGATCGTTTCGCTCCGTTGGCTGTAGGCTACGGCTAGCATAGGCGATAACTCCCTTCCCCTTTGCACTTGGGCCAATACCGCCCCCAAACCTAAACTGGCATCCGTGTATAGCCTAAATGGTTGGGAAATGTCTGCGTAGGCTAGCACAGTGGTGGTAAGCAAAGCCTCTCTAAGCCGATCAAAGGCCTGTTGACATTCAAGCGTCCACGTGATTGGGGCGTTCTTACTCTGTGTGGCAGTGCCGCGTGTTAAGGCATTTAATGGGGTGGCGGTTTTAGAAAAAGCGGGTATGAACCGCCGGTAGTACCCTGCAAAACCCAGGAAGGATTTTACCTGCTTCACGGTCTGAGGAATTGGCCAGCCCCTTACTGCTGTAGTCTTTGCTGGATCGGTAGCCACCCCTTGCTCGCTGATAACGTGCCCCAGGTAAGTCACCTCACGCTGGAACAAGCGGCACTTTGTGGGTTGGAGTTTCAACCCATGCTCATGGAGACACCGGAACACCTCCTCCAGGTGACGCAGGTGACTACTGAAATCAGGAGAAAACACAACCACATCATCCAAATAGATCAGCAGAGAGTCATTTACTAAGTTGCCTAAGCAACGTTGCATTAATCGTTGGAAGGTAGCAGGGGCATTACATAATCCAAAGGGCATCCGGTTGAATTCATACAACCCGAACGGTGTGGTAAAGGCGGTTTTTTCTCTGTCCATTGGATGCATTTTGACCTGCCAATACCCACTTGCCAGATCCAAGGTAGAATACCATCGGGCAGACTTAAGTCCAGTCAACGCCTCCTCAATCCGGGGCAGCGGGTAGACGTCTTTGTGGGTACACGCGTTCAGCCTCCTGTAATCCACACAGAACCGCCAACTTCCATCCTTTTTCTTCACCAGCACAATTGGAGCTGCCCAAGGGCTCGCACTCTTACCACTCCACCCGTCAGCATATTCTGCAGCAAAGTCCTCAGTTCGGTGTAAAGACTTGGGGGGACAGGCCGGTACCGCTCACGACTGGGGGGTGCTGAGCCCGTGGGGATTTGATTTTTCACCGCGCTGGTGCAGCCAAAATCTTCATCATGACAAGCAAAGGTTTTTGACCACTTGTGTAACAAATTTGTCACCTCACCCTGTTGGTCCGGGGTCAGTCCATCTCCCTGCAGAGTCAATGCTGGGTGTGGTCCGGTTGCGTCTTCCACTCCAATGCGCCTCACCTCGACCTCCACCACATCCGCTGTTACGTTGTTAAAAACCAGCTCCCGTTCTCCTTGAATGTCAGCCATAGCCACTTCTGTCACTTGGGCCAGCGGCTGTCGCTGGGGAATCTCCACCGGATATGGATTAGGGTTGCACAGCCGTACAGGGACCCTTCCATCACATACCACTGCTAACGTACGGCCCACGCACCACTCCGCATCACTGTCTGGAAGAGATTCAATCATCACATTACAGTTCTGTTTTGGGGCCCCTTCGGATACCTGTGTCCATACCAGCATTTCTGTCTGCGGTGGAATGATCACTGGTTGTTGGCGTGGTAACTTGACTTGGCCTTGATAGGGGGGAAGGAGCTCTCCTCCAGAAATCCGACGACACTCTGCAAGGGCTCTAACCCAAGCCTGGCTCTGGACAAGTGGCATGGTGGTCTTAAAAGCGGCCAACCCTGGATGGTTCCCTTGGGTAAGAGCAGACCAAACAGGATTAATGATATTCATGCCAAGTATACCTTTGGTGGGCCCCAAACACTCATCGTTCACGATTATTACACCTTTCGCCGGTACACAGATACTTCCTATTCGACAATCAACTAAAGCATAACCAATGTAGGGAATCTTCAGGCCATTTGCTGCCCGTAGAGTCAACCAAGGGGCCTCAGTAGTATTGGTAGAGCAGGTACCTGCTAGATACTTGTTAAACAAAGTCTCACTCAGGAGGGTAACCTGTGACCCTGTATCTAACACAAATGGCACTGCCTTTTCATTCATCTTTATAACAACACTAGGGCACTCATCGATCAATGCAGACCTTTCTTGTTTACTGGAACCACAATTTTCAGAAAAATCTGCTGAACCACGACGGCGGTCATATTTTCCAAACTTTCATGTATTTTATCAATATTATGTGCGTTATTTACTACACCCTACCACGGAAGAATTCCTTAGACAAATTTGCTACCGTAACTCGTCATTTTACATTAAGCTCTTAAGGTAAAATGCAGGCCTTTAGGAAGGTGCTGTGTGTGTGTGGGTGGCTGGGCGATGTAGATCAGGCTGTCTTGCTTCTGGTGTAGTGGATTTCTTCTGGTGTCAGAGGTTTGTCCACTAGCACGTGACACACCGTCGGAGTCAGTCTTTACCACTGTCTCGTTTCTGGTGTGTGTGTGTGTGTGTTGTTGGTGACACAGAACGCCGTCTGTCAGGTCACGGATTTCCGGGCATCGCTTCGTTGATGACACAGAACGCCGTCTGTCAAGTCACGGATTTCCGGGTGCCTGGCGGGACTGGCTTGTCCTCTGGTGATGGGACTCTCTTGCAGTGTGATGCGTGGATCCACGGAGCCCGCTCAGCAACCTTCACTGCCGTGTGGGTGACCAGAAGAACCTGGAAAGGCCCTTGCCAGTGTTGGGATTGCCAATTTTTCCTCCTAAAGTTCTTCACGACCACAAAATCTCCTGGCTGCAGTGTGTGTAGCGGTCCTTCAGCTGGGTGGCGCAGGGCAGCAGAAACCTAGATTCTTATGGCAGAGAGAGCAGATGACAGTTGTACACACTACTCTAACATATCATGCTCACACAGAGCTGTGGAGGGAAGGGGTGCTTTAGGAGCCTCTACCCCCACACAGGGTGGTCTGCCGAAGAGAATCTCAAAAGGAATGAGGTTACTGCGCTTTCTTACCCTCATTCGCATGTACATTAGTACTATTGGTAACGCCTTTGTCCAAGGAAGACCCGTGTCTTCGCAGCATTTGGCCAGTTTTGTTTTTAGAGTGCCGTTTTCTCTCTCGACGGACCCCGCGCTCTGGGGATGGTAACTGCAGTGCCTCCTGAGGTCTATTCCGATGTACAGACTTAACTGGGTTATTGCTTCATTGACAAAATGTTATTGCTATCACTTGACAATCGACTTGGTATTCCCCATCTGGGAATAATTTCTGCCAATAGAGCCTTTGCTACCACTGAAGCAGTTTGTTTTGAAGCGGGAAACACTTCCACCCATTTTGAAAACATATCAACCATCACCAAACAAAATTTTTTCCCCTCTGACGGTGTGAGCCCAACAAAATCCATCATCACATGTTCAAATGCTTGTGTCGGTGGTGGATGTCCTGCCTGCTGTGTTACAGTCACTGGTCTGCCTACATTGTGTTGTGCACATGTCATGCAAGCTTTACAAAATCTTTCTGCAAATGTTGTGAAGCCCTTTGTGAACCATGTCTGTGTTAACAGAGACAGCATACCACCCTTTGACACATGATCCCTCCCATGTGTCAACTTTGCAAAATGTGTAAAGAAATGGCGCGGAAGGCAGTGTTTTAAATCTGGCCCCAGCCAGACACCTTCTTTAAAGGTGCACCCTGCACTTTTCCACTGTGTTTTTTTCATGTGATGTAGCATGTGTCTGCATAGCTGCCACTGAATCTGGAAATGAAAAATCTGCGGTGAAGCAAGCTAACGCGTCATCCAGTGGCACGGGAAGGCGTGCAGCAGCTTTTGCAGCCATGTCTGCACGAGCATTTCCCCTGGAGACCTCGTTCGTTGCCCCATTGTGTGCGGAACATTTGCATATGCCTATCTGTGATGGGAGCAAGATAGCCGTCAGAAGGTCATCTATCAGTCTGTGATGCAAGATAGGCTTACCATCGGATTTGAGGAAGTTTCGGTGTTTCCACAATGCCCCAAAATCATGTACAACCCCAAAGGCGTACCTGGAGTCCGTATAGATCGTAACAGACGACCCTTCAGCCAGTTTGCATGCTTCAGTGAGAGCAATGAGTTCAGCAGCCTGCGCAGAGATGTTTGGGAAGAGATTTAGCAATTAAGGTTTCTGCATCTGATACTACAGCCAACCCTACCTGTCCCTGGCCAGTGTCAGGGCAGCGTGAGGCTGACCCATCCACATACAAAACGAGATCTGAATTTGGCACTGGTGTGTCAGTCAAATCTGGGCGCGGAGCACAGGTGTGTTGCAACTCAGCCAAACAGTCGTACGGCTCACCCTCACCTGGCATAGGCATAAGAGAAGCAGGGTTAAGTACTGTACATCGTTTAACAGTGACATTAGGCATATCAAGCAAACATGTGTGATACCTCAAATACCGCGCTGCAGACACATGGGAAGATTTTTGCTCCAATAGGATCAGTGAAACTGAGTGTGGTACTAGCAATGTTAATGGAGCATAGCCCACTATGTCCCTTGAGGCTGACAAAGCTTTTTCAGCCGCAGCAACGGCTCGGAGACATATGGGCAAACCTGCTGCCACCGGATCAAGTTTTGCAGAGAAATAGGCCACAGGCCGGAGCCTGTCACCGTGGGGCTGCAAGAGGACAGACGTCATACAGCCCAAACGTTCATTCACCGTCTGAGTGAATGGAAGTTTAGGGTTTGGCAAACCTAAAGTTGGAGGGCTTTGAAAAACTTTTTTAAGATTTACAAACGCCTGACCCGCCTCGGTCGTCCACGTGACGCGGTCGTGTGCAGACAAGTTGTTGCCATGTATTATGTCAGCTAGAGGTTGAACTAACTGAGCATAATTTGTGATGAAAACACGACAATAGGAACACATTCCTAGAAATGACATTTGTTTTTTTTTGTTGCAGGTTTTGGGAGGGAAACTATTGCCTCAATCTGAGATGGAAACAATGTTTTCCCTGACGCTGAAATGTCATGACCCAAAAAATGCACTTCTTTTTTCACAAATTGCAGTTTAGCTAAACTAGCTTTGTGCCCCTCTGCTGCCAGGTGACACCAAAAATGCAATAGTGCAATAGTTAAGCTTTCAAGGCTCTCTCTCAGTGCTTCGTTGTAGATAGTAGGGCTGTCAACAAATCCTTGTCCTAAATGTGTGAATGTGTATGCCTTACCATCACATAAAAAGGCAACCGAGAAAGGGCTGTCTTTGTCCACTGGAACACTGAAAAGACAAATCAACAACAGAGAAATACTGTGCCCCCCCAGGAATTCCTTGAAGAATAGTGTACGGGTTTGGTACGTTGGGTGCACGTGCGTGAACCGGTGCATTTACTGCTTTGAGGTCCTGAACAAAACGCCATTCGACCGGTTTTCCCTTATCACAAATTTTTTTTTGACAGGGAAAATAGGCGTGCGAACAGATGAATCAGGACATGGAACAATAACTCCTGCTTTCAATAGAGCAGGGGTCTTCAACGTTTTCCAGGCCAAGGACCCCCAAACTGATGGCGAGATGGAGCGGGGACCCCCTAATTATATATATTGTATAAAATTGTGTTATATCAAACTGGTCCTATAGTGCCATGTGTAAATGTACCTTGTTATTGTGCATTCAATACTAAGATACTCAAATAATACACAGGTTCATATATTCATGTTTTTATTTTAAACATGTGCGAGGCACAGTGAGTAGGGTGGCCATGCCACTGCCATTTATAAACATAACATAACACAATAAACTGATACCTGCCAAGATCAACAATGTCTGTTAATTGCATGTAATCATGCATAAAAGCTATTCAAATGGACATTTTTAAAACATAAATGTGAAAAGGAAAATAAGTGATGCTTGTTAGTGCCACTGGCATGCATAAACATACCTGTTATATTGCATACAATACTGAACTATTAACATAACTGACAGATTCATGTATGGGAGTATGGGAAGTGAATCCTCAAACCATCTAGGGATTGCATACATACTCCAACATTAGTGAGATGTCTGACCCTGATGAGTAGCACACAACTTGTCTAACCTTGGACGTATGGAGGGTGTCTCTGATTGAAAATTGCAGGGGGGGGGGGATATAAAAAAAAGTCTATTCAACCAAAACTTTCGCGACCCCCATGCAGTACCTCCGCGGACCCCCTAGGGGTCGCGGACCCCCTGTTGAAGACCCCTGCAATAGAGAGTTAAAGACCGGTCTGATTCCATTAACAGCTTCTTGTTTCAGTGGGTACTGATGTTTTTTGGGCCTGAAGTCTGAGCGCGGTATGAAGACAACAGACTGACAATTTTTATGAGACCCACGTCATATTTATGCGCTGCCCACAGGTGAGTTGGCACTTGGGACAGCAACGGTGAGATATCTGTGGGAGAGACATTCACAGCATTATTCAAAAATGTGTGTGTGTGTGTTTCAGCTTCTTTCCGCTGGAACACACTGCGCGCGGCGGTCACATGGTGTGACAGGAGTTTCCGATAAACTCCCATGGAAGGGGAGGTGTGTACGTTCCCATCCACGGTTTCAGTCCAGTCAGTCAGCTGGTCACAGTCCAGGACAAATTGTCCCAAGTTTCTCCACTGATCTGTGGGAGATTTAGACAAAGAGATATGAGCATGGGAGTGTTGAATACTGAAAAACATTCTCTGCTTATCAGTCAAGGCTATTGCTAGTGCACATTTGTTTTCATGCCAGTAAATGTAAGTACACTCAAGCTCATCTGTTTCTTCTTTGAAAAAGAATCTTCAACAAACATGTCATCTGTTTCTGATGAGACCAAACAAATGCAATGTAAGTTGTGTTTTGACCTAAAGTCAGCAAAAGGTGAAATCACCTCTCTGGCCTCTTGCAGCAAGTTTGCAGCATGACCCAGAGAGATCCACCACTGAAGAATCAGCTGAGATGTGTGTGTGTGTTTGTGAAAACAATGAAAACACTGAGTCAGGCTGTGCTGTGACTTCTAATCTCACAACCTTGAGACCTGTAGGAGTTTGAGATAACTCCTATGCCAACCATTAGGTCTCTACCTAACAGATTCACAGGACACAGAAGAGAGCAAAAACAAACATTTTGCACTTCTCTCCTGCTCCAAATCATTTGGATTCCTTATGTACACACATCCATGGGGGTTTAAAATATTTCTGGTAGAATTGCTCTGCTTGCACTTCTTTAAGGAACTACTCTACTAGAAAGCTTTTGATTTGCAAATAAAGATTTTTGGAGAACATACTTTGTGGCACCTAAATAAACCAAAAACTCTACATCCCTTCCCTGCACATTCAAAATCGTAGTAGCCAATTTATACACCTCAGATAAAACATTGCATAAGTAGTAATACCTTCTACATGTTTCTGTTCTAGGTGACAATATTGCGTCTAGAATTCTCCCTATCGTGCGAGGAAGAGTGTGATGTTTATGGGCTGTAGCGTGTGAAAGCATTTACTTCATTGCAAGCAGATTAGTTAGTGTGTTTTGCATTTTCACTTCCCTTATCCGGTGCAGATCAGCTGATTCAGACTCTCCACCACTCCCACTCTCCTCCCCCCGTCCATCCGCCTGTTGCTGGCTGTAGACGCGATCCCCAGCTGGTGGACCCCTTTGTCGTTGACCTTCTTGCTTTGGGGATGGGCATTTGTCTGCCCAGTGACCTCTTCCTCCGCAGTTGAAACATGTGTCTCGGTCCACTGCTGGCCTCTGCCCTCCACTTCGCCCTCTGCTTTTTCCTCTCGCTTTGGCTTTGCTTCTGCCCCCCCCCCTCTCCAGCCAACGTTGACACTGTCAAAGTTATTTTACTTCTGTTTCTCTTCTTTTCAGCTTGTTCAGCTGACTTGTAGCATTGGATGTCGGTACCCGATGCTGCTGTTATTGTCAGATGTAGGTGGGGGAGAGGCCGTGGCTGCTTGTAGAGAGAGAGCTTGCAGCGAGGTGGCTGCTGTGTGGGAACTGGTCCGCTCCTGGTACTTGCTTCTGGGGGAGACACGGACGGTGTTTCTCCCTTCGGCCTGGATGTCGGAGGAGGGTGGGGTGGTGGTGGGTCGAGCAGCTGATCGCCATCTTTAAGACTCAGATAGAAGAAAAATGCATTAGTGACAGTGTTCATTTCTCCTTTCTGTGTTTCAACAACATTGTCTGTTCCCTCCTTAGTTACTAGTTTTTTCATCTGTTTTCTTTCCCTGCGAGTGGCTTCTTCCATCCACTGACTAAAACATTCCTTGTTTTTTTCTATTTGAATCAGATCTTGGTTGCTAATCATTTTTCCCCCTCTCAATAGTTTTTCTTCTTCTTCTAAATCCTGTTTTAGCATTCTGAGTTTGCCTGTACTTAAAGAACCATTTTCAGGAAAACCGTGTTTTGTCGTCCAATATGACAGACATTCCAAAGATTTCGGACCGAACATCCTCATTATTTCATCCACCACTGGACCTGAACGAATGTGTGACGTTGTGCTCCTGTTACCCATTTTTCCACAAAAAAGAAAAACAGATAACAACCAGCCAAAGTACTTCTTCACGTATAATCGTCACTATACGGCCCAGTTTAGTTCTCGGTAAACTTTGCGGGAAAACCTGTAAACAGCTGCAACTTAATTTAAGCTACAATGACTGCTTATCTGTGATAGATTTCCTAAAACCCTTAGAAATCCTGACAAACAGCTTACTGTTTATCTGTGATAGATTTCCTAAACGCTTAAATCCTGACAAACAGCTACGATGGCTGTTTATCCGTATAATTTTAAAACCTATCCGTCACCCCGTCCTAGTCCGTATTGGATGAAATGATGTCAGTTGGCCCTTTTTTATCTGTTATATATAACAACCTGGGTGCCAAAGAAAACTCCTTTCCCTGTTTTGTAACCAACCCAAAGTTTCTCAAAACAAAAGATAGACTTTCACCGAATACCCTCAGTGAAACCACGGTCAATATCTGTCTCACAAACTGTCTCAATATCCAATTCAAATTGTTGATAATTGAAACTTCAACTTACCCCCGCTGTTTGAAATTGCTTCCTTTTCGTTTGGATTTCAGAGTGGAATCAGTGGGCCCTCCGTGGTTTCTGACCCTCTGTCTCTCAAAGATGTTTTGGCGAGGTTTAGAGTCAGGTGACCATCAGATGCATGCCCTCATCAGTCGCCAGCGGAGTCCCGATCTGATCCCTCCTTGAAATCCTGCCGACAACGCCAAGTTTGTGGTGGAAGTTTCTGTACAGCGAGGGAGGAATTTGCGAGAAGAAGAGACCTTGTAGAAACAAAATAAAGACAGGCTGTAAACTGGATTAAAAGTTTAGGTATTCGGTGGAAGGGTTTTAATTATTTTTATTATTTTTAATTATTTAGAGAACAATCAAAAATGACAAGAACAGCATTCACAATGAATCAGAGTTACAAAGTGACAACAGTTCTGTGCCTCGCGTAACATATGACAGTTCCTTATATCCCTTTTGCCCCAGCAGAAACCAGGCCATGTTTGGAAAACATTCTAATCTTAAACAATACACTTCATCTTCTTCTTCAGACTTCTAGGAGCCAGAGCTGTCCCTATACATCTGTCTAATGCGTCAAAAAATGACTGTAGTTGTCATTCAATCTTAGAAGTCAGAGATTTAGCTCATCTATAGATTGGCTCAGACTCCAACCTTAGGTTCGGGCAAGCTGCCCTTTGCCTATCTCTGGAGGCGCCTGTGTTTTGTTACCATTTGCTTACAGTAGTGAAATGCAGAGTCATAACATGTTCAGCTGTCTTCAACACTGGAGGGCTTACTTTTAGGAGATATCTTTAGGAATGACACATGTTTCGGAGGCCTATTTGAATGATTTACTTAAAATTAATAATCACTTAATAAATGAACAATTACTGAAAGAAAATCATTGTCTATGTAATTTTGTATTCTTTAAGGAAATGGTGTGGAGTCATAACAAACCCAGTTGTCTCCATCAAGGAGAAACACACAGATGACAGATACAGAAGTCATATACTCTGAGAGGCATTGGAGATCCTATTATGAATAATTAATATGAAAATCATTGGTTAAATGTAATTTTCCCATTACACTGTCCTACTGCATTCCTGCTCTCCTTTTCACAGCCCCCACTCAAACACACCTGCTCTCATTAAGTTCAGGTGTCTTCACTTGTCTTTGCCTGAGCTCGTTAAGTCTGAGCGACAAAAAAGGGGGAGGAGCTCCAGTCTTGTCAAAGATAAACACAACCAGTCCATGCAATAAAACTAGGAATAAAACCAAAACATGCAACAATAGAAAACATGCAGACACCAAATAGCGAAACACATGCAATAAATCCAAAAGAATCACAGCAACACGCATGCAGACATTTTAACAGTACAATCCACTTTTGACATAGGCCTGTAGTTTTTAAACAAAGTTGCATCTAAATTGTTCTTTTTCAAAATAGGCTGAACAAGAGCATGCTTAAAACAGCCAGGGACCCGACCCAGCTGAAGAGATAAATTTAAAATTGAAACCAAACATGGGCCAAGTAGATGTATGGTTTTTAAAAGCAAAGATGTGGGAACAATATCAGCAGGGCTTTGGGAGGGTTTCATCGAGCCCACAAGCTTAATGATGTCATTCAGGGAAATGGGGCAGAAGGAGTCCAGTATTGAAGGTCTCTGGTGAGAAGTTATATGTGAGTTTGCTGATGGTACAATGCTTCCCCGGATAGCTCTAACCTTGTCAACAAAATGAGACAGAAAGTGGTTGCAGTCAACATTTGAAAACACAGGGACAATACATTCAGCAGGGGCAACAATGTTATTAATAGTTTCAAACAAAGTTTTAGGATTGTTTTTACAAGAAGATATCAGCTTAGTAAAATAAGAGGCTCTAGCATCCTTGATCACCTCATTCAGGTCTACTAAGAGCTCCTTAAGATGCAGACGATGGACTTGGAGCTGATTCGCTTTCCATAAACGCTCAGTTTTTTTGACAGACACGCCTCACGCTGCGAATGGCGTCATTCATCCACAGGGATGAATTAACAGAGGGAATTTCTCTCATGTTGAGAGGCGCAATTTTGTCCAGCAGCAGGGAGCAATGATCATTAAATGCCTGTGCGCAAGTGTCCACGTCTTCTGAAATAAAAACAGAGCTTAAGGCAAATGCGGCCGAAAATCTTTCAACAGTAAGCTGGTTAATCAAACGTGAGCAGGACGCTCGTTTAACAGGCAGGGGATCCTTTTTACAAACAAGATCAAATAAGATGCATTTGTGATCACTAACAAATAAATCTTCGATGCAAACATAATCAATGTTCATACCATGAGAAAAAACAAGATCAAGCGTATGCCCCTTGCTTTGAACAACCAACTTTAGTAATCTGTAGTTCAAAAGAAGAATACGTGCCAGCGCTCATTGACTGACAGATGCGATGTTTTTTAAAAACCACAGCAAGACCTCCTCCACGGCCCGTGAGTCTTGGAGTGCTGATAAAAGTACAGTTCACAGGACAGAGCTCATTCAGGTGATAGTATTCCAGTTCCCGTTGCCAAGTCTCCGTGAGTAACATGAAGTCCATGTTTTTGGAAGAAAATAAATCACTGAGCAAAAGAAACTTGTCAGCAATTGAACGGGCATTTATTAAGCCCATCAGGAGCAGGAGCACCTGAAGCAGAGAAAGAGGCTCGCGGCAGCGGCCTCAAATGCGAAGAACACACACTGCGACCAGTGGTAGGTTTTCTCCAGGGCACCGGGACCAGAGCGCCGGAGACACCAGGGAAGACGGAACAAAGACATGAAGGTCTGGAGTCACAGTCAAAGATCCCCAGCTTCAGGAGTTTTTTCAGATGAACCTGCCTCCCTGCTCTTTTTCCGTGCTTTCTCTGCCGTTTATTCTTAGGTCGTATAAGGCCCTCTCCATGTCGCATACCAGTTGCAGGCGGACATACAAACGGGGCTGCAAACTCACCTGTACCACACCAGGTACATCCATCACCGCAATATGATAAATGATTTAATGGGGCAGGTTTTCTAGACTTTTTAAATGTTGTCAGACCGAACGGATCAAACTCTGACAGTGAAACAAGTTATTTCGCGGGGGTTGTGATGCTCAAAAAAATGTCTCCACTGACCTTCCAGATGTCTCTTTCTTCTTGATAGTCTCTGGGAAATAGTCTTTCTAGGCCTGATGGCATCACTCAACGGGTCAGAGTTGTAGTTCCACTGTTTGGATAATATGTTCAGTTTGCTGAATGCGAGACTACTTGAACAATATGGATTTTTGTTGCTGGTATTTGGTCCAAATGTTGTGGCAATCCATCCCATAAAGCTCAACAATGACTTCTGAACGGCTCTGGACCCCGGAAGGGATTTCCCAGTTTAATATCTCCATTGATGTTTCATTTAATGCTTTAATAAAGAATTTTTAAGCCTGCAAACATAGCTGTTTTAATCTGAAGCGTGCACAATTTGATCTTCTATGGAACTGCAAGAGAAATTTCCCTAAGGGGGCATTAAAGTCAATGCCTTCTCATATGATATTGTACAAAAATGTATGCAGACCAAAACGTGAAAAGAGGTTGTTCTAGTCTATTTCACCACGGTGGGTGCAACAACCATTATAAACTTACATCAATTAAACGTTCCAATTTATATCTTTAGCCAGGAGAGTGCCATTGTAACGCGCTTGGTTGTCTCCTTTAGCGTTGTATAGTGCTTGGTTGTTGTATGCTATTTTTCAATCTGGTCTCTATTTTCCCATAGCTCCCATAGGTCTACTCCTCGAGCCCGGGGTTCTACTCCATCCGCGGCCCTTTAATGCATGTCATTCCACCTCTCTCTCCTCTTTCATGTCTTTATCTGGCCTATCATTAAAGGCCTAAAATGCCCCAAAAATAAATTTAAAAAAATTTAAAAAATATATATAAAAATGGTACAATATTAAGGAAGAACGGCCGTCGGCCACAAACGTACGTTCGCTAAAAGTGTTTTTTTTTTTGCCACTGACAGGCTCAGATTTATCATAAGTGTCTTTTGATGATTTTCAGATCTAGTTAATGGAAGCTCTTCCTGGAAAGCCAAACTAAGAAGCTAAAGAGGATACGTAACATCAAATTAGCCCACATTTAGAAACTTGCTGCTGTTTGAGGACGCAAAGCAATAATGAATGAAATAACAGTATACAATATAAGAACAAATAATTAAAAATATAGCCTCATGGCCGACACCGTCTCCACTTTTTCACCACTCATACAAACGTTTTCTCCACTCATACATTTTCATAAATTGCAAGCATTAAATCTTCATAAACACGCTCATGCAGCACACCATTTGAAAGCTCAGAGTCTCATGATTCGATTACGGCCACAAGCATAAGATGACTTAGTTATAGTTATAATCCTGTTATGAAGTAAAGAAATATAGAAAGATACTGTGCCGCTAGTTTCTAAAGTTGAGTGTGCATCCACACCTTTTTCCTTGTGTCTTTATTCACAGCGGTGAAACATTTTTTTACTACATCGCCAACAATCCAAGGAATTAGAATATCCAAGCCATTTTAATCAAAACAAGCTGGTCCCCTCACAATCTTGTAGTTTGTGGCCGAGTTTCAACGGAAAGAAAGCTAAACA
Source organism: Etheostoma nigrum (assembly GCA_029931835.1). Lineage (NCBI taxonomy): Eukaryota > Metazoa > Chordata > Actinopteri > Perciformes > Percidae > Etheostoma > Etheostoma nigrum. Next base: position 7,819,181 of record CM057247.1, on the reverse strand, counting down.
GTTTATCATTTGTGGGTTTTGATCGCTTCTCTCTTCTCCCTCTGGGCTGCTACATTGTTACTAGCACACCGATGGATTCTCTGACGTTTAAGCATTCAATTAACCGGTGATATAAGCCAATCCGTCTACTGTAACCTGAGATAAGCCTTGTGAAAGCCAATTATGTTGCAGAGTTCAGGGAGGGCCAACGTGGGAAAGATTGACATCTATTCCTTCCAGTAGATGTTATGAAACCAGCCTACCTGTTTAGCCAATAAGAAGACTGATTGATACCAAAACTTGACCAGAAAATTTTAACCCTGTGATGGCTGCAGCTGTGTCAAAGAACAAATAGGGCTTTCTAATTACATTTCATCATTTCATCAATTTATAATTACTTATTTCCATAGATTTATGTGTATAGTTATTTCAAGTATGTGTGTGATTGATGTGGATGTGTTTTTGTATTTTGCACTTTTTTGGCTTTTTTCTTTGCACTTTTCAAAAGGAAATGAGAAAAAACGTGTCTGTAAAGTTGGGAATGTCTCTTAGTTAAAGGTGCATACATAAACAAACAGACATATTAACTAAGAAAAAAACTTCCGACATTACAGAAGTCTCTTGTTAGCATCTCGGAGGCTACTTCAGACACTACAGAAGTTTCTCGTTAGCATCTCGGAGGTTACTTCAGACATTACAGAAGTCTCTCGTTAGCATCTTTGAGGCTACTTCAGACATTACAGAAGTCTCTCGTTAGCATCTTTGAGGCTACTTCAGAAATTACAGAAGTTTCTCGATAGCATCTCGGAGGCTACTTCAGACATTACAGAAGTCTCTTGTTAGCATGTCGAAGGCAGATTTTGGAGAGTGATTAACAGGTCCTTACACCCTCCCTGATAAAAGGTTATATTTTAAGTCACATTGAGGTTTAGGTTATCATCATTTCAGATCAATTGACAATAAAAGTTGTTGTCATTTTTTTTTCAGTGAAGTAAGCCTTTTCCTCTGCGGGGAGTCTGGACAATCACCATGTCACAAGTTTTGGAGGAGGGTGAGAAAGACACACAGACACATACACACACACAAATACAAAGACATACACATACACACACAGACACACACACATATACACACTCACACACATACACAGACAGACACACACACATACACAGACAGACAGACACACACACACACAGAGTCACACGCACACAAACACACACACACACAGACACACGTTCCCTACGTGACAGATGCATGCACACACATATAAACTCACAGAATCACACACGGTGGATGCAGGAAAAAGCGCAGGTGAGACGTCCTGGGCGACCTAAATTGAGGACAGCTACATTTTTGTAGGTGTAATAATACGTTTAAGTCCAATAAGTCCTTTATCAAACTGTATGAATATGTGTCCCAGCCCCCCCCCCCCCTCACTACTACAGCACATGATGACGGCGCAATGTCCACAAGTAGGCTACCATTAAAAAGACAGGATAGGATCATAGAGACACAGCAATTCCTGTTTTTCCCCTTTATGAGGCAAAAAAGCAAATGAAAAAAAAAGACACCTGGCTGGTAAAAAGTGACAGTGGACAGTGTTTAAATTTATTAAGAACTGAAGAAGATTTAAAAGAGTGAACTTTAGGACCTTGTCTGACTTTTAATTAAAAAGAAGAGTGGTGACAGGGTTTTTCTTCTGTAAACATGACTGACTCCCTGTTGACATGAGATACTGCCCTCTGGTGTACAGAACACGCACACACACACACACACACTCAAACTTACGCACACACACACACACAAACACACACAGACACAAACACTCACACATACGTACACACACACACACACACACACACACACACACACACACACACACAGACAGCTGTAAATCTGACCAGCATTGGTCAGATTTAATGCTGAGGGGGGGGTTGTCTGTCTCAACCCACTCTCGCCTTCCACGCTCGCCTCCCACGCTCGCCTTCAATGCTCGCCTTCAATGCTCGCCTTCAACCAAAACAAATTTTATTGTCACATAGGCTCAGATAGACTCATTATGAACGGGTCCAGCACGGGTCGAACAGCGGAAACACACGTTGTATGAAATGTCTGTATCATCACTGCGCTGCATTTTTATGAACTATGATATTCTGGCCATGGGTCACATCTCTGGCCCAGGTCCCGCAGGCTCCGTCTCACACGCTGTTACTCTACCAACTGAAGTTAGTTGCATTCAATAACTTCTTCTGTGTTCTTTGCCGTGGCGGCTGCGATAGCAGAGTTACCAGCAGAAACATGGTACAAATACAGGTTTGCCCCTCATATTTAACAATATACAGCTGTGTTAATAACAATTAAAACTGTAGACAAATGTCAGAAGTGTGGACCGGGGCTGTGTGGCAGGGCTGCACGGAGAGTAAGAGGAGAGAGAGTAGAGGAGAGATCCAAACACAAGCACAGCTTTACAGAAGAATTGGGTCATGTAATGCAAAATTAAACCATATCCATTTAACAACATTGCAGCGGATGCAAGGACATTAGCACCGGAGGAAAAATATTACTCGCGCCCTAGAGCCTGTGAGCTAACAGAAGCTAACTAGCACCGCCACCGACTAGCACTGCTCACTGCTGGGACAAAATGTTGTGTTTACTGGTAAACTGGTAAACCTTGATACCGACGTATAAACGACTGCTATCTGTTGAATTTTCCTCCCGTTACTCTGTCCTTTGTGACTGTCTACATCTTGAAACTAAGCTGCACGAGGCAGGGAACAACTGACTGGCACATGAGCAGACGAAGTTTACGAAGCGGTAGATGCGCTATGCAAAAAAAAAAACGGAGCGTTCTATGAAATGACGCATTTAAAAAAAAATCGCTCAATCACGCAAATTTGATTGTGAGAAGTCAAAATCGTGATTGTGATTAAAATTCGATTAATTGTGCAGCCCTACTTTGGACGATCACCTTCGCCGCTCGCCCTCGACACTAGCCTTCCACGCTCTCTTTCTCCCTTTGACAGCAGTTGCTTTTGTTATAAATGTATTATGTATGGATGTATTTATAATTATTTGAATGCATATTCCTGATATGAATCATTCCTTCCACTGCTGCAGCTGTCAGTGAGGTGCTGTCCAGTGTGGTGGACGATGTCAATCACGCCGTCGGCAGAAATATTGGCGGCGCTGAGCTTCTGCACGAGCTGCTGGGTGCTCCGTGGCTGCGCGCTCTGCTGCAGGTATGAACCCGCTCAGAGGCCGCCGCCCTGAAGGAAAACACCTCAACCATGACATAATTTCCTGTTTTGTCTCTCCAGATTTATGAGTGCCTGCTGCAGTTCGAAAGGTCGACACCCACGCCCATTCTGCCCTATGCCTCTGGACTCTCCCATGAGGTTTATATACACACACACACACAAGCAAACACACACACACACACACACACACACACGCACACACACACACACACACACGCACACACACACGCACACACACACACACACGCACGCCCAACGCCTCTGGACTCTCACATGAGGTACACACACACACACACATGCATACACACACACACCCACAAACAGAAACACACACCCGGTCATACGCCTTCTCCAGATCCACAAAACACATGTAGACTGGCTGGACATACTCCCAGACCCCCTCCAAGATCCTTGCAAGAGTGAAGATCTGATCCGTTGTTCCACGACCAGGACGGAATCCGCATTGTTCCTCTTCAATCCGAGGTTCAACTATCGGCCGAACCCTCCTTTCCAGCACCTTGGAGTAGACTTTACCAGGGAGGCTGAGAAGTGTGATACCCCTGTAATTGGCACACACCCTCTGGTCCCCCTTTTTGAAGAGGGGAACCACCACCCCGGTCTGCCACTAAATAGGCTGTGTCCCCATGTTAAAGAGGCGTGTCAACCAAGACAGACACACCCAGAGCTTTCAGCATTTCTGGACGGATATCATCAATCCCTGGGGCTTTGCCACTGTGGAGTTGTTTGACTACCTCAGCAACCTCCACCAGGGAAATTTACAACAATCCCCCATCATCCTCCAGCTCTGCCTCTACCACAGAGGGCGTGTCAGCTGGATTTAGGAGTTCCTCAAAGTGCTCCTTCCACCACCCTATTACCTCCTCAGTTGAGGTCAACAACGTCCCATCCTTACTGTACACAGCTTGGATGATTCCTCGCTTCCCTCTCTCTCTCCAGTTTTCCAGAAGCCTTGGTGCCGACCGAAAGTCCTTCTCCATGTCTTCTCAGAACTTCTCCCACACCCGCTGCTTTGCCTCTGTCACGGCAGAGGCTGCAGCCCTTCGGGCCCGTTGGTGCCTTGCTACTGCCTCCCGAGTCCTCCGGGATAACATATCCTGGAAAGACTCCTTCTTCAGTTGGACGGCTTCCCTGACCACCGGTGTCCACCAGGGCGTTCGTGGGTTACCGCCCCTTGAGGCACCTAAGACCCTAAGACCACAGCTCCCCGCCACAGCTTCAGCAATGGAAACTTTGAACATTGCCCACTCAGGTTCAATGCCCCCAGCCTCCACAGGGATGCACGAAAAGCTCCGCCGGAGGTGTGAGTTGAAAGTCTGTCGGACAGGGGCCTCCTCCAGACGTTCCCAATTTACCCGCGCTACCCGTTTGGGCTTACCAGGTCTGACCCAACTCACCACCAGATGGTGATCAGTTGACAGCTCCGCGCCTCTCTTCATCTGAGTGTCCAAAACATACGGCCTCAGATCAGATGAAACAATTATAAAATTGATCATTGACCTTTGGCCTAGGATGCTCTGGTACCAAGTACACTTATGAACATCCCTATGTTTGAACATGGTGTTTGTTATGGACAATCCATGACTAGCACAGAATTCCAACAACAGACAACCACTCTGGTTTAGATCAGGGAGGCCGTTCTTTCCAATCACGCCTCTCCAAGTATCTCCCTCATCACCCACATGTGCGTTGAAGTCCCCCAGCAGAACTGTGGAGTCCCCTATTGGTGCCCCATACAGGACTCCATTCAAGGTCTCCAAGAAGGCCGAATATTCCGAACTCTTGTTTGGTGCATATGCACAAACAACAGTCAGAGTTTCCCCCCCCACATCACCCGCAGGCGTAAAGAGGCGACACTCTCGTCCACCGGGGTAAACTCCAACGCAGTGGCGCTCAGCCGGGGGCTTGTGAGTATCCCCACTCCCGCCCGGCGCCTCACACCCTGGGCAACTCCGGAGTAGGACAGAGTCCAACCCCTATCCAGGAGTATGGTTTCAGAACCAAGACTGTGCATAGAGGTAAGCCCCACCAGATCTAACTGGTAGCGATCCACCTCCCGCACAAGTCACGGCTCCTTCCCCCACATTGACATTCCACGTCCCCAGAGACAGCCTCTGCCGCCCGGGTCTGGTCTCTCGAAGCCCCTGACCCTTGCTGCCACCCATTTGACGGCGCACACGACCCCACTGGTTCCTCCCACAGGTGGTGGGCCCATGGGATTGAGACAGAGGAGCCACGTAGCTTTTTTGGGCTGTGCCCCACCGGGCTCCATGGCAAACCCGGCCACCAGGCGCTTGCTGACGAGCCCGCCGTCCGAGCCTGGCTCCAGACGGGGGCCCGGGGCTTCCTCCGGTCAGGGTCCCTTGATTTCTTCCTCGTTTTATCATAGGAGTTTTGAACCATTCTTTGTCTGGCCCCTCCCCTGAGACCACTGTGCCATGGGAGACCCTACCAGAAGCACAAAGCTCCAGACAACACAGCCCTCAGTTTCATAGGGACACACAAACCTCTCCACCACGATAAGGTGATGGTTCCCGGAGAAGTTCCAGAAAATTATCAACAAATTAATTAGTTGCAGCCCTAGATCTCTCTGACATGTCTGTGTGTCTGTCTGTGTCTGTCTGTCTGTCTGTCTGTGTGTCTATGTGTCTGTCTGTCTCTCGGTCCATCAGATCATGAGTGTGATACAGAAGCTCCACCGTCCGTCAGCTGAAGCTCGAGAGCTCTACAGCCTCCTCAGCTCTCCACACATCCAGGTGGGTATCACTCCACCATGAGCGCTTCCATCCCTCGTATTTGATTCTGTGGTGGGGGGGGGGTCAACCTCTCCTCTCTAAACGTAGCTCCCATGGTGCCATTTTGATGCTACAAAGCTATCACCTGCAGTTAGCATCCCGTTGACTGCCATTCATGTTGGCACCAATTTGACAGTGAGTAACTTTACATCTGAATCGTTTAAAGACTCTATTTATCCGTTGTTTATTTCTAAAGAAACATGACAATGTATAAAAGCAGACATTTTTATAAAAAAAATAGGCTAACGATTGTGTCATAACCACGCGACTTACCGTCGCATAGTCGACAAATCACTGTATTGTCAGGAGAAGCTCGCTGACAGTTTTGACTTCCATCAGCTGTTTAGGTTTAATTACTAATGTTAACTAGCATGTTAGTTAGCAGTAATTAGCCTATGCCCATGTTAACGTTAACTAGCATGTTAGTTAGCAGTAATTAGCCTGTGTCTATGTTAATGTTAACTAGCATGTTAGTTAGCAGTTATTAGCCTGTGCCTATGTTATTGTTAACTAGCATGTTAGTTAGCAGTAATTAGCCTGTGCCTATGTTAATGTTAACTAGCATGTTAGTTTGCATTAATTAGCCTGTGCCTATGTTAATATTAACCAGCATGTTAGTTAGGAGTAATTAGCCTGTGCCTATGTTAATATTAACCAGCATGTTAGTTAGCAGTAATTGGCCTGTGTCTATGTTAATGTTAACTAACATTTTAGTTAGCAGTAATTTGCCTGTGCCTATGTTAATGTTAACTAGCATGTTAGTTAGCAGTAATTAGCCTGTGTCTATGTTAATGTTCTGGGGACATTTTCAGCTCAGAAGCGTATGTACTTCCAAAACACGTCATGTTTTTATCTGTAAAACTTGACACTATCTGACACTAGACCTAGAGCTGTTCTCATTAGGGCCTGAGCCGCCCCCCACAAAGGTCTGATCCTAGACTCACCCCTGCTGCTACTTCATACTCCACTCCACTACACCTCAGAGGGGAATGTTTCAAGATAAAATGTCCTCATATTTAAAGATAAAAAGTCTTAATATTTCAAGATAGAAAGTCCTAATATTTCAAGATAGAAAGTCCTAAAATTTCAAAATTAAAAGTCTTAATATTTCAAAATAAAAGTCCCAATATTTCAAGATAAAAAATCCCAATATTTCATAATGTTGTCATGTTTACTGAACTACATTTATTTGACAGGTTTTGCTTTATTACTTCAGGCTTGTTTCTGCAACAGCTCATTGAGTATCGCAGAGCTGCCAACTTTTCCAAAAACCTTGGAGTGAGATTTGGGGGGGCCAACCCATATTTTGCCGCGTACAAAGCAATTTCTTTGGCTCTTTCAGCATCATTATCCTTCAGGGTTTAAATTGGGATTTGTTATATGTGGGGTGGATGGGGGGCTCTCCCTAGGGGGGTCTGGGGGTACATTTTTGAAAAATAAACCATTAAATGGCACTTTCTGGAGAGTTTTGTGCAAAAAAAAAATGGAGAAATCAAGTCTTAAATGATATGTGCAAAACTGTAGGGTTAAGAGCCTTTGCATTGTCGTATTAGGGCATTGTCGTATTAGGGCATTCAGAATTTACATTATTTACATTATTACATTCTTATGATATAAGAACTGACCCAGACAATGTGCCAAACATAATGAGCCACATGAAGAGACAGTAGCATATGTCAGCAACAGCTGAGAAGATTTGGTGAACAGGTCCAGGGGTCCCTGGTGTAGGGACCAGGGACCCAAAGTTAAATTAATGTTGAGGGATCAGCTAAGACCACTGAAATTCTAAAGAATGAGAACCACTGATTTGCATAAATTCTAATCCTTTAACCTTTGTGCCAAGACTCAGTAATGTTTGGCCCTCATCATCTGTGCCCCCACTTACTGTATTTACTTTTTTGGGAAAATAAAGACAATTTGTTCATTTTATAAAACATTGAATTAATTATTTACAGTTACATTTACATACAATACAATAGTGGCCCAACATTGCAGTATCGTATAGTATAGTATAGCTCAGATGTGTTTCATCAGATTTCTGCTCATGTTTACAACTTTGTGCACATTGTAAATATAACTCCTCCCATCTCTGTTGTCCGAGATTTGGAGAGTTGTAATATAGTCTGCTGTGGATGTTAATGCGCCGTTGATATGGTAGTATCTCATTCAGTCGGTCGCACAGACACAGAGGCCCATTTGGGTCTTTGGTCTCTGACAGAGTTTAGAGGTGGCTGTACGCTGCTCTTCATCGGAGGTAGAGCACGGATGCAACGCGTCACTGTCCACAGCAGAGCAAGTCCATTAAAATGAACTAAAGTTGCTACGCTTACCAGCCGCGCTGCTCACCTCAATTGTTACAGAGAGAGTGGTCACGAAGCGACGGACGGGTCTGTAATACTCAGAGCACATACCTGAAGCCGGGGAAATGCACCTGGGATGGATTGTGAAAATAATGTTCTCAGTTTGCGACAATTCGAAACTTCCACAGACAGGGAGCGCTCTTGAACCCCCTCACAGTCTCTGAAAGCACAACTAGTCGATCATAAGTGGCTCAACAGGTAGATCTATAGATAAACTCATCTTTCAGAAATTTGACCGACCGGGTTGACACTTCAGCGTGAGAAATCGGAGGTGTGGCGTGTGAGCGTGTGAAACCAGTCAAATGCGTGTGTCTCACGGCCAATGCGTGAGAGTTGGCAGCCCTGAAAAACTACAGGCTCAGATTAATATTCTAAGTGTCTGACAACATTATGGAAAGGATTTCTAAGGAGGTCGACCTTTCTGTTAAAGATTAAGATCCTTTTTTAAAACATAAAAGTCCGTGAAATTGCGTTCGCTAAACCCACCAGACTCCATGTAAATAATCAGTCATTTTAGCATCGTAAAACACAGCTTTCTACATCTCTGAGCTCTGAGCAACGCTGGCTCTGGCTGTCTTGAGCCTGCGTGTGTGTAGGGTGTGCGATTATCGGCTACGTTTGGTCAATGTTTTCTTTCTTTCATTCCAATTTCGGGTGGGTCAGTCACAGTAAAAACCGGGGACATTTCCGGGGACAGATCCAGCCGGGGACAGGTCACTGACAGAGAAATTCGTTTTTTATATGTTCTTTATTAGACAATTCTCTGTAGTAGTGTTTTAGAATATTATATCTTGCATGCTTAAATTCATACATTCAGATTCATATCATAATCACTGCTTTCATGCTTATCATATATCCATATCTTGCTTCACGTATATTCATGTATGCTTTATGTTTTATGATCTTATATGCACATTTAACCAACTATGTTTTCTTTAAAGCTGTTAGGGCCTCCAGGCAGTAAAATGTCTCCACGGCCGCATATCATATAGATAGCAAATGTCTCCAAGTGTCTTAACTTCGAGGTCGGGCAGAGGGCAGGTTGCCCCGGCAGACCTGCACTTTGCCCTCCTTTCTCTGTGTAGGCATAAACCATAATACCAGATGCTTTAGACTAAACAACTGTAAATCTTTGTATGTGTGTGTGTGTCTTCAACAACCTTCAATAAAAAGCCTATGCTTTTGTATTATAGTGTCTGTTCCGTGGAAGCAATGCTGGCAGGCAGGTTGCTGTCACGGATCTTTCTCTTTTGCAAAAGCCTTTAACTGCACATTTTGCCGTCTGCGTGTCGTTTCTTTGCTCGACCATGGTTATTTAGTAAGATAAAGTGTCCTGAACCTGACATTTTCTGGTGCCGAAACCCGGGAGTCAACAGCTGAGGAGTCCAGGACCGCGCTCGATCAAGGCCTGAAAATCTGTCGACAGCCGTCCACCCCTTCGCGGGACGGGGCCATAGGTTGGTCCGGTGCTGCCCTGCACCCTCGGTGACGACTCCACATGGTCGAAGCAGTGGACAGACACGGTGAGTGTGGCAGTTCTGAGTTTCTCATGTAAAAAATGTGGTGCACGTTTTTGCTAGCTAAAATTTGTACTTTGGAAGTAGCAAATTTGAAAGTGTTATTGATTATAGCCCGCTGTCTAGGACTATACTGAGTCTGTTATTCTGTTTACCTGTGTGCACATACAAAAGCTTGACGTAACGGCTGTGTGTCTTACGGTCTGGGACTTTATTGAGTGATTTGTTGTGGACAAAGCTTGACGTAACGGCTGTGTGTCTTACGGTCTGGGACTTTATTGAGTGATTTGTTGTGGATACTAGGGGCAGATTATAAGGCTCGGAACCAGGTTGTAATTGATGAATACTTTCCCGTCTGGGACATAGCTAGGCTTAAACGGGAGCTATCAGTTGGTTCTGATAAGTTCCGGGACGTCCGAACGACACGTTTCCCCGTGCAGGGAGACCGGGTGTCTAGAATGCCATCCTGATTGGGTTCGGGAGTTTGGCAAGGGTGATCACCGGCTTTTTGTTTCCCGACGCACCGTGTGTGTTTGTCACTGCGGTGGTCAGTCGGAAGCGCTGTGTACGTCTTTTCACAGCGAGGCAGTGTTGTTTGTTTGTGTATTGTAGCAGTGCACTGTTTGCTATTTTGTGTTTTGTGTTCTATGTTGTGTTTTGCGGATTTGTGTTTGTTTCCCGACACGCCGTGTGTGTTTGTCACAGCGGTTGCCCGTCGGAAGCGCTGGGTGTTTTTCCCGTAGCGGGTTAGTGTTTGTTTCCTGACGCTCCGTGTGTGTTTGCACAGCGGTTGATTGTCAGAAGCGCTGTGTGTCTGCACGCAGCGGGTTAGTGTATTGTTTGTTTGTTTGTAGTGTAGTGTCATCACTTTTTGTTTGTTGTTAGTCTATTTTTCACTGAGAGACAATAAGAGTGTTGCTGCACAGCGGTTTATTGTGATAACTTGTGGTTCTTTGTGAGACTTTGCTTAGGACAGGGACACAAGTTGGTGTAGCGCAGCGTAATATTGTGAAGCTTTATTGTCGCAGTGTTTTATTGTGGAAATTGTGTGATTTGTGAAACAGAGCAGGATGGGTCAAAATCAGAGTACAGCCGTCCCGAAGGACGTAAAATTTATGGAGGAAAACTTCCCGGGAAGTGTAGAATTTGTGAAAGATTGGATAAAGAAATACGGCTTTGATGGTGAACTTAGAATGGCGTCTGTTACTAGTTTATTAGAGCAACTGCAGGTTGAGGAGAGAGTTGTAATGACGGAGAAAAAGAGACGGAGGATACTGAGAGAGCTGAGTGCTGCTGGAATGTGGAGAGAGCAGGCAGGCAAGCGAGAGAGGGAGATTGAGAGGAAGAATGAGGAGAATGAGCTAAAAACAGACGCTGTTACAGTTATTACTACAAAAGACAACAGTCCAGATGCAGAATGTAGTACAACAGAGAAAGAGCTAAAAGCAGGACCTGTTACAATTATTATCACTACAAAAAACAACAGTCCAGATGCAGAATGTAGTATAATAAAAAAAGAGATAAAAAATGGTCCAGATACAGAATGCACCGTAGCAGCTTTGAAAATTCATCCAGATGATGAGACTGGAGTGAAAAAACAGAAAAAGCCCCCACAGCAGCCCCCCCTCCGCTGCTTGGGGAGGAGGCGGGTCCCCCTGCACCGGATGGTGACGCGACCGAGGAGGAGGAACCAGAGGGCGGTGCCGCGGGTGGGCAGCAGAAGCCTGACACGCCTCTGAGGGACAGAACGAGGCAGGGTGAAAGAAAAGTAAAAAAGGAAAAGACAGTTGCACCCAAGCCAGCTAAAAATGCACAGGTCTGTCTATATCAAAAGAATAAGAGACTCTACCCTGATCTCAGCCCTCTACAACGCCCCCTATTGACCAATAATCCACCCCCAGATATAGCAGAACAACATTTAGAAGAAAAAGTTAGTCACAGTTTCCCCATGATGGAAGTGGCAAACCCCCACTATGGAGAAGGAGGAGATCAAGACCGCACTATTAGAGTGTATCGCCCTTGGACTAACACAGAAATGACTGAAGCATGTAAAGGGTTAGGAGACCCTACAACAAATGCCAAAGAATGGGTGATCAACTTCAAACAGCTAATGGCTTCATACCAATTGAACGGCTATGAAACAACCAAAGCCCTGCAAATCTGCTTAGGTCATAACTGGACCAGAGTGAAGGGAAATTACACTGGAAAGGATCAAGCTGAAGTATGGCTGCCAGCAGGGAGCGACGCTCTGAGCGTACAGATTACCGGAGTAGGTGATAGAGTTACTGCAGTGTGGAAAAAACGACCAGACCACACAAAGATTGAAAGCACAAGACAAACTGACGGAGAAGATGTCTATCAGTTCCGCGGAAGACTGGAAGAAGTTTTCAAAGCAAACAGCGGGCTGATAGATGATGGAGATCAGAACGGAACGTACCAAAGTCAGTTAAAACAACATCTCTTGAACAACATGAAACCTGCCTTGGCCGACTTTGTCAGAAAACATCAGGTTGGCTGGAGAACAGCCACCCTCGTCCAGCTAATGGAATGGGCAGAGCATGCGCAGGAAGTTCTGCACAATAAGAAGAATAAACAGTCTGACATAAAATTGCAGGCGGTGGCCGAAGCTATGGTTAGCAGCATGGCTAACTACCAAGGAGCAAATGGAAGACGCCAACAGAAAAGCCGCCGGCCAAAACACGACCGATGTTACAACTGTGACAAATCAGGCCACATTGCTCGAGATTGCCCAGATCCACCGAAAGACAACAAAGGAGGAAAGCGACGCTTCGCTCGTCCCCCACCTCATAATCCAGACTACAGAGATAATTATGAGGAATGACGCCAAGCTGAGGATTCAAGCCGATCTGCTACGGAGGACAAAGACCCAAACCAAGGAGACCCCGTAGAAATATTGGACTTGACTCAATTGTTCTCCCTGTCCCTGAAAGAAGAAGAAAAACCATATTACACTCTCAACATTGGAGGAGAAAGAATAAAGTTTTTATGTGATTCAGGAGCAGACAGGACAGTGTTAAAAGACAGAGTCCCCACAGTAAGGCCAGGCCACAAATGGATAGCAGTAGTATCAGCTAATGGTAAAACTCAGTTGCTAAAAATATCTAAAGCTATCTCTGTATTAGATGAAGATGGCGAAGCCCATACGGCAGAATTAGTGATCAGTCCAGACTGTCCAGTGAACTTGTTAGGAAGGGACCTAATGAAACAACTAAAAATAGCACTAATCCCCACTGAAAAAGGAATGAGGCCAGAAAAGATGACTTCAGCTTATGTCCATGAAGGACGAGGAACGCCAAAGCGGTTCTTCGCCCTGGACCTTGCCACCACGGGCCCTAGGTCCGTTGTAAGCCACCTATTGAAACACGTGCCAGATAAAACAGACATTGTTCCCCAAAACGAATGGCCATTGCATGTGACTATGTATTATGAGAGGCCTGAAAAGCCACGCCCCCCTGTGTATGTAGACCCCTTCCTCTACAACCCATTTGAGGATATGATCAACAGTGTGGCTACCTATGAAGAACAGTTCAAAAAGCTAGGGCCACAAACCATCACAATAGACTATGTCTATGCCACCCAGAACGGTGACGTAGCTGCTACAGTGAAACTACCAGACCCGATCAAAGCCCTCTACAAAGGAAGTGGAAAGCCACACGTCTCACTGGCCAGATCACCAGATACCAGAGAATGGTACCAGCTTGGACGCCTTGTGACCAGAGTGTCAGGACTCATGGGGGAAAAGTGGAGTCCCGGACCCCATGGAGATGAGTGCACAATACAAGGCATAGGGAAAGTGACTCGGACAGGGGTCCACTGGGTGACGGTTGCCAAGCCGACCATTCACCTCGACGCATGAACTGAACAGCAATTCCTCGCTGCTGAAACAAAAGTAGACCCACTTTCAGCAGTCCCCCAAACGTTTTGGTCTACAGGTAAAACAGATGTAGGTTTACTTAAAACTGCTAAACCAGTAGAAGTACACCCCAAGACATCCTATAGGCCAAGAGTAAGACAGTACCCCCTGAAGCCAGACGCTATTAAAGGAATTGCCCCTGTAGTGCAGAACATGAAGGAAGCTGGAATTCTAGTTGAGGACCCAACTTGTGAATGTAACACCCCCATTTTCCCAGTTAAGAAGCCAGACGAGTCGTGGCGCTTAGTGCACGACCTTAGACAGGTAAATGCAGCAGTCCAGACTAGAGCCCCATGTGTACCAGACCCTCACACCTTGCTGAACAATCTGAAAGCTGAACACAAGTGGTTCACTGTAGTGGATCTGAGCAACGCCTTCTTCTCGATACCACTACACAGGAACTCACGACACTGGTTTGGTTTCACCTTTGAGGGAAAGAGATATACTTACACCAGACTTCCGCAAGGATTCACAGACAGCCCCACCATTTTCTCTCAGGAGATAATGGCGTGCATGGAAGGAGCGAAGTACAGTGAAGAGACGCAAGTACTGGTCTATGTGGATGACATCCTGATCGCCTCCAAGACAAAGGAGGCCAACGAGAAAGACGCCATAAGCATTTTCAGACACCTTGCTAACTGTGGGAACAAGGCTTCAAAACACAAACTCCAATTCTGTCAGGAGGAAGTGGTCTTCCTGGGCCACAAGATCTCCCAAACAGGAAAAGCCCTCACGACGGACAGAAAACAAGCTGTTTTACAGAGCCCAAAGCCCCGCACAAAAAGACAAATGATGGCATTTCTTGGGCTCTGCAACTACTGCCGTAGCTGGATACCCCATTATGCCCAAATGACTCAACCTCTCCTAGACATGATGTACCAGCTAAACCTAGCTCTGAAGGATGAGCTCACATGGACTCCGGAAGGAGACGACGCGTTCAATGCTCTCAAAGACCAAATCGCTAACACAGGAGTGTTATGCCTCCCCGACTACACCAAGCCCTTCGTCCAGTCAGTGGACTGCAGGACCAAGTTCATGACCTCAGTGCTATCACAGAAGCACGGTTCAAAACTCCAGCCAGTAGCGTTCTATTCTAAAAGGCTGGACCCAGTGGCATGCGCACTTCCCCCTTGTGTGCGTGCAGTTTGTGCCGCGGCCCTCGCGGTACAAAGCTCAGCAGAAGTAGTGTTGTTCCATCCAACCACGTTGCTAGTCCCGCATGCAGTGGACATGCTGATAACCGAAACCCGGATGACTTTTCTGTCTCCAGCGAGACACTTATCAATCATGACCACTTTGCTCTCCCAACAACATTTAGAGATAAAAAGATGTAACACACTAAACCCCGCCACACTGGTCCCCACAGAGGACGATGGAGACCCCCATTGACGTCGTCAACAGGAGAAAACCAAGTGGGATATGCAGTAGTGACACAAGAAGAGACGCTGCTTAGCGGGCCGTTGCCCTCAAAATACTCCGCCCAAGCAGCAGAGATAATTGCCCTCACAGAAGCCTGTAAATGGGCAAAAAACAAATCAGTGACTATCTACACGGATAGCCAGTATGCTTTTTCAACAGTGCATTGTTTTGCTGCTCAGTGGAGTAGGCGAGGAATGATGACTTCTACAGGAAAGACAGTTGAACATGCAGACTTGCTAGTGAAGTTACTTCAGGCTATTCAATTACCACACAGATTAGCTATTTGCAAGTGTGCAGCGCATACTAAACGACAAGATCCAGTCAGTTTAGGTAATGCAAAAGCAGATGAGGAAGCTAAGAGAGCAGCTGTAAGATCAGAGCACTTAGCGGTTCAAGAGGAACCACAGAATCCGATCCCTACAGAAGTACTGAAAAACATGCAAGACAACTCCCCCAAAACTGAGAAAGATGTTTGGCTATCAGATGGTGCCACTTGTGTTGATGGCCTATATCAGAAAGATGACAAGCCCTGCTTGCCTAAAAATTTGTATCATATGGTCGCTAGGGTGAGCCATGGCGGAAGCCATGTCTCTACAGCTGGGATGATGTCTATGATACAGAAGGTGTTTCACACTTTCAAAGGATTAAATTCTTATCTAAATTTTTTTTGTAGAGGATGCATTATCTGTTGCAAACATAATCCGCAGGGAAATGTAAGACCAAAGAGAGGGAAATGCCCACAAGGGTCACATCCGTTCGAAGTCCTGCACATGGATTTCATAGAGCTAAACCGAAGTGGTACTTACAAGTACTGTTTAGTTCTGGTAGATTCCTTCTCAAAATGGGTAATAATAGCACCCTCACGAAAAGCTGATGCCATTACTGTAGCCAAAACACTCGCTAAAACGGTAATACCCCAGTATGGCATCCCAAGAATCATTTGGAGTGACAATGGCCCACATTTTGTAAACGAGACAGTATCATTGCTAGGACAACACCTAGGCATAGAACTGAAGAGACACTGTTCCTACCACCCCCAAAGTGCTGGATTGGTCGAGAGGACCAACGGCACAGTAAAAAACAGGCTAAAGAAAACTATGGATCAGACAGGAAAGCCATGGCCAGAGTGTCTTCCCCTAGTAGAGTTGTACATGAGAATTACACCAAACACGACAGGACTGACACCTTTTGAAGTGGTTCACGGCAGGCCATTCATTTTACCTTTGTGGGAAGGGGTCCCCTGGGCAGAGAAAAGTGATGATCCAGGTGCCCTCTTAGCAGAGTGGATGTGCAAAGTGTTTAGAGATAGGACTGTTCAAAGTGCATGTAATCTGCCTATCTCTCCCCCTCTGTCTCCCCAGGTGCAGAGACTCCAGCCAGGTGATGAAGTGCTGATAAAAGTGATAAAGAGGAAGTGCTGGTCATCACCAAAGTGGGAGGGGACGTACACTGTGCTCATCACCACGCCCACAGCTGTAAAGATTGCTGAACGATCCACATGGGTTCACCAAAGTCACTGTAAAAAGATCATTCCATTCCCACACCCCGAATAGGCTGGAGGGCGGACGGTATCAAAACCTTTGTCTGCTGAAGAAAGAAGAAACCAACTGAGACTTTATACTCCAGCTATGGGTGAACTAAAGGGATGGGTTTGTTCTGTCCTACTGGTCCTCTGCGTGTCGCTGACAGCGACTAAAGGACCACAACAGGTTTCACATGGAAACCGAATGCTCATCGACGAAGCCCTAAAAGACTATGACGTGGTCTACAATTCGTCCTATGATTTGAACCTTTGGTATCGCTATGCTAAATATGTAACCAAATCTGAGAACCACAAAAATTGTTATGTATGCACACCTATGCCAATTGCGGCCCACAACCCGTATGTTGTCCCGAAACCCGTCGACGCCAGCGCCATCTTCCCACACGCGCTACCCTCCGCCGTAGCACCCGCTCTGTTGAATGAAACCCTGAATTGGCAAATGCCCCCGCCATTGCCCAAATGCAAATTGGACTTCACTAAATTTGTAAGTCAACCGTTTAACGAGACATATGGTCCCCTTTATGGTCCGGTCCCTTGCATGCTTAAATTCATACATTCAGATTCATATCATAATCACTGCTTTCATGCTTATCATATATCCATATCTTGCTTCACGTATATTCATGTATGCTTTATGTTTTATGATCTTATATGCACATTTAACCAACTATGTTTTCTTTAAAGCTGTTAGGGCCTCCAGGCAGTAAAATGTCTCCACGGCCGCATATCATATAGATAGCAAATGTCTCCAAGTGTCTTAACTTCGAGGTCGGGCAGAGGGCAGGTTGCCCCTGCAGACCTGCACTTTGCCCTCCTTTCTCTGTGTAGGCATAAACCATAATACCAGATGCTTTAGACTAAACAACTGTAAATCTTTGTATGTGTGTGTGTGTCTTCAACGGCCTTCAATAAAAAGCCTATGCTTTTGTATAATAGTGTCTGTTCCGTGGAAGCAATGCTGGCAGGCAGGTTGCTGTCACGGATCTTTCCCTTTTGCAAAAGCCTTTAACTGCACATTTTGCCGTCTGCGTCTCGTTTCTTTGCTCGACCATGGTTATTTAGTAAGATAAAGTGTCCTGAACCTGACAGTCACCAAAACCGGGGACGTCTGGTCACCCTAATGTTAACTAACATTTTAGTTAGCAGTAATTAGCCTGTGCCTATGTTAATGTTAACTAGCATGTTAGTTAGCAGTTATTAGCCTGTGCCTATGTTAATGTTAACTTAGCATGTTAGTTAGCAGTTATTAGCCTGTGCCTATGTTAATGTTAACTTAGCATGTTAGTTTGCAGTAATTAGCCTGTGCCTATGTTAATGTTAACCAGCATGTTAGTTAGCAGTAATTAGCCTGTGTCTTTGTTATCTCCTGACATATACCTACGCTCTCCGTCTCTGCTGATTGGGAATGATTGAGATTTCTCTTGGCACACCTGCCTGAAGACTTACAACTTTCAGACAGGTTGCTCACGTCACATCTACGTCTTCAAGCTCAGTTGGAGGCTGCACAGTAACGCTCAGCCATCACCGGAAAAGAGCTTCTAATAGACTTCACTGGTCTCCGTCCAGAGCAACGGGACCTGTCGGTCCATTTCTTCCACTGTCTATGGTTATAACCCGTGTTCCCATCTCTCAGGGGCTCCTGTCATCCCAGGACAGCGTGGCCCAGTCTGACTATGGCCCCGTGTTGCCTCCTCTGCCTGACGACATGCCCGAGGACGAGGAGGCCATGAGGGTCATCTGTCTGGTGAAGAACAATCAGCCACTGGTGAGACATAGTCTCTTTTCTAAATAACAATTTAACGTCAAATTCACAGTAACTTACTGGCAACGATTGGCAGCAAGTTACTGTGAATTCTTTTTATCGTAAAGGTATCATTCTTCCATTTACAGTATTTATGTATTTACTGTAAAATACAAAACAATTAAACACAACATAAAATAAGAAAGTAAAAATACAGTAGTTTACTGTACTATTTACAGTACTATAGTGGCTATATTGTGATTTTTTTTACAGTAATACTTTGACTACTGTGATTTTGGTTGTAATGTAAACTTTACAGCATTCTACTGTAAAAATGATTTACAGTAGTGTTACTGTGAAATCTAAAGGAAATAACTGGAGATTTCACAGACATTATTTACAATTATATTATATATATTATAATTTAGTATCCTGGGGGGGGACAATTTTGATGTTTTAAGGTGTTTGACGCCCTTTACAACGGGAAAATCTCCGCTCTCGTCAACGGCACTAGACTCCTTTCCAAACAGTCATTTTGCTTCGCAGAACACGGACCTGCAGCTCAGTTTGTTGGTGTTAATAATAATAATAATAATAATAATAATAATAATAATAATGTATACTTTATTAGTCCCACAAGGGAAAATTACAATTTACACTCTGTTATTACACACAGGCCTGAACTACACACACATGCTCAGTACATATCCATGCACTAATGGAGACATGTCAGAGTGGGTTATTGTGGGACTTTGGTGTTTAATGACATTAGTTTGTTCACATTCACCTCATCCGTACGTCATACAGGTGATCTGTTAATTATTTCTTTGACTATTGATTTATATTTTGGGATGAAGAAAATTTAATTTCGCTACATGTACAGTATGTGTATGGGACAATAAAGGACCTTAAACATGAAGTTCATGAACCCAAACCCAAAGGCAGCGGTAGAGCAGCAACTCCCATGTTCGAGGTAAAATTGTTTTTGTCAGTCTGGCGGCGTTGAAGAGAGCCAAAGAAAGGCTTCAGTCTGACAGCGAGGTGAAGCACTAGCCAAGTTTCCATCCACGTGTCAATCGAATTATCCGAAGTTTGGTAAAAAAAAAACTCATGTGAATAAATCTGGTGAAAGTGTGTTTCCATCCAACGGCTTTAAAGCCAAAACCTGTGGTGATGACATCACACACTATTTTAGGATCAAATTGGTTTATTGGATTGATTTGAGACATTTTAAGGTGTTTCTGTTCATTTTCGCACTGAATTGCACAAAATTCAAGCAACAACAAAGACAAGGATCGATCACGTTTACCAACAAATGATCAATATTGGACAAGTTGTAATAGTGCTTATGTTCCAGCTGATAGCAACATATTGAGCTATAATAAGAAAACAACGACGCTATCAGCACATTGCTATGACGATGCAGATGCAACTTGCAAGCAATTTTTTGAGACATGTCAGCATCAGCATTTATCACATAAGCCAAATATTGATCAAAAGAAAATCCGATGAAGTTATTTCATTTGAGTCAATATTCATGAAATTCCATCGAATTTTACTGTTTCCATTAGGCATTTTTATTCGATATCACTTAATTTGGATAAAAACGTGTGGATGGAAACATAGCTACTAAACCGTGAGAAGAGTTCTTCCCTTTTATTCATCTTTTGTTCAACCAAGATTGGAGGCGAGCGCAGAGGAAGTGTAGGAAATGGATGGCGGGTGGTTGGCAGTCGTTGGAGCAGCCTCCGTCGCCTCACGTTGGACCGCCTCGTCCCTGCCAGGAGGGCGTGGTCGCGGGAGGAGCTCCGAGGGACTGCCAGTGAAGCCTGGCCGTTGCCCCTCCCCCGGGGAGGGCGCTCACATCACTTTCTGCCCCAATACGAGTCAACAGGAAGCCGCTGTTTGTGTCCGCAAATGGGAGAGCTTTGGAAGAAAGGGCTCAACCAATCAACTCCCTCTGTCTTTAGTCCGCGCCCCTGCACCGGTAAGACCAGGAAGACTGTCAATCAATGTGATCACCAATCATCCATCCATTTTTTTCATTCATTCATCCTTTGTCCAATCTGTCATGAAGTGGCTCCGTCTGGGGCTAAGCACCGCCCAAGACGATTGTGATTGGTTTAAATCGTTTTTATTAAAGTCAAAAAGTTGCGGGGGAAAAATATGAAATAATTGTCAGAGAATTTTTTTCCTGCCAAACCTTTTGGACTTTATAATCAGAGAATATTCAAGTATTCTTCTATCATCTTTCAGCTCCCAACTCATCTGGAGCCCTCCGAAATATTTCCTCTGATGACACATGATAAAAACAATATGTTCACTACTATTTGGTCCATCCCTTTATTCACTCATCCATCTCTGCATTTGCTTTTTCTTTGGAAAGTCCATCTTTTGGTTCATCCATTGTGTCTCTTTCAACTCACAAGCATACCCGCCAATCGTCAAGTCTGTCATCTCACCATCACTTTTTGACTTTCCTTTGAGCGACGTGTTCATCTTTCTGCTGCCACTTTCTTTTCTTGTCTTCACCCGCCTCCCAACGTGGAGGTTTGATTTTAGTGAAACCCAAACAAAGCGGCAGAGAAGGCACCTCTTCCGGAGGGAGCAGCGACGACTATGCCTACCCTCCGCCTCCAGTGCCAGCGTACAGTCTTCCCAACTCCCCTGTGTTATACAAAAAGGCAACGGGGGGACACTCAAGGACCATCCCTACGCCCGGCAGGAGTCCGTCCTCCTCATGGACGGGGACCAACCGTCCAAGAGCGCACACGGCACCGTCTAGTCCTGCACCTCACCGCTCCACTCAGGACCAGGGGGTTTGCACTCTTGTGTCCGGCGCCAGGCAGGGAGGTTGTTCCTTGCTGCCCCACGGCCATCCTCGACAAAATGGAAGCCAGAAGCAAGTGCAGCAGACACAAAACAAGCTCGCCAGACAGCGCAGCCTTGACGAGCTCCGGTGCACCTTGCAGACGGCGCCCGGCAGCATCGAGCGTGGCTCTCAGGACGTGTGCCATCTCAGCCGGAAGATGTCGGCGGGAACAGAGATGATCAGTGGGGAAGAGAACGCCCAGGCACTCAACCTGCTCGCCGAGGTGGTGGACAAGCTGCAGGGGCTGATTGTAGCCAGCAAGGTGACCCCTCCGCGCCAGCGCAAACAGCCACCACCGCCACCGCGGGTCTCCTCCATGTCTCCCAAAGTAGTCCGCAAAGCGCCCACGCCGTACTCACGTCACCTCTCCTCTTCTTCCTGCTCATCCTCGTCTTCGTCCACGTCTGTGAGTTCCTGCGCAGGTGTCCGGATGTCAAGGAGTCCGGAGCGAGTAAATGGGGCACATGCCACACGCAAGGCAGGTGGTGGTGGACGCAACGGACAGGCGAGGCCGAACAACGCAGCGGCTTCTAGAGATTCTCTGGAGGACCAACACCATGGCAAAAGCACGGGCTGCTTGACAACCAAGAAGAAGAAAAAGAATAAGTAGGCAGACAACCAACCGTCTGATCGGAAAAAAGACTCTTAAACGGACTGAACACCTTCTTTAAATGTAGAACCACATCCCAACTATTAGTTTAAGGAAAAAACTTGAACAATGAACCAGAAGCTGAGGTATATTTTCAGTTCTTGGACAACAAATCAACTCTGGAGGGAAAAAGGCTAAATAAATAAAGGTACAAAGATCTCTTGTTAAGTCCAGTTGTCCCTAAATCCTCTCGCTTTCTTTCTGTGGCACTTGTGTTTTCAGACAGCTTGCCCAATGAATAAAAAAAAAAAAGACTTTAATTTTTATAATTATTCAGTTTTTTTTCACAAATGTTTTGGAAACAAAAAATATCAAGAGATTTCAAAACTAGACTGTGAATTTACATGTTTATTGTAAAAGAACATGAAACCATGTAACTGTGAATAACCATAACATTTCCATTTCTTTAAGAAATGTGATTTGTTTTGAAATCAGGGGGCTACGATACGGAGGGACGAGGAGACGGGAGAGATCTATATCGCCAGGGTGATTCACGGAGGACTGGCCGACCGCAGCGGTGAGACACAACTGTCAAAAATGTGTTAGATACAAGGTGGAATACAGTTATATATACAATTATGTCATTCATGGTTTGAATGTGGTGTGTGTGTGTGTGTGTGTGTGTGTGTGTGTGAGTGTGTGTGTGGGGGGGTGTGTGGGTGAGCGGTGTGGTTGTATGTGCGTGTGTTTGTGTGTGTGTTTGGGCATTTGTGCGTGTCTACGTGTCTGCGTCTGTGGGTGTGTGGGTGCATGTGTGTGTGGGTGTGTGTTTGTGTGAGTGTGTGTGTGTGGGGGGTTGTGGGTGAGCGGTGTGGTTGTATGTGCGTGTGTTTGTGTGTGTGTTTGGGCATTTGTGCGTGTCTACGTGTCTGCGTCTGTGGGTGTGTGGGTGCATTTGTGTGTGGGTGTGTGTTTGTGTGCGGTGTGTTTGTGTGTGTGTGTACGTGTGTGTGTTGTAGGACTCCTCCATCCCGGAGATATGCTGGTGGAGGTCAATGGGAACCCTGTGGTGGGCCTGGAACCAGAACAGTTGATCCAGATCCTGGTACTGGACCTCACAAACCCCTGAAACTATTACTAAGTACAGTCCAAGCGTAAAGATGGTTTTCATTTTCAATGTGTAGGACCAGCAGACCCAAGGACTCCTCTAACTCCTCCCTTTGGGGGGATAAAGAGGGCAGTACATACACACACATACCTGGACTCACATAAATACCTGGACACTCAGTCTCAGACTAAGTCTAAGACTAAGTCTAAGTCTATGTCTAAGTCTAAGTCTAGTCTAAATCTAGTCTAAGCCTAAGTCTCATTCTCAGTCTAAGTCTCTGTCTAAGTCCAAGTCCAAGTCTAAGTCTACGTTGTATTTGCAGATTAATTCCCAGGGAACCATCCTGTTTAAAGTCATTCCTGATGCAGCGCAAAGCGTCGGCAGCCAGACATCGGTAAGAACTCAGTAACTAAGTAGAAACTCAAGGTACTTATACTTGAGTATTTCCATGTTCTAGTAGATGTTGTACTTTTTACTCCATATTCCATATACCATATATACAGTGTATATACTGTGTATATATATATATATATATATATATACATATATTTTCCTCCCCTTCCTGTCCATATGTCCATGAGTGAAGCTGTCAGAAAATAAATATAATATATGCTGTATATATACTGTATATATAATATAATATATAAAATAATTAGAATAAAAAATGTGAGATTTCTCTCTCTCAATTTCAATTTCATGTTGCTTTATTAACATGACAAAGAATCTGTGTTGCCAAAGAACAAACATACTGTTCATATAAACAACAAAAAGGAGTAAATCCATCTGATATAATAATAATATAATAATATATATGAATTATATAACTGATATAATAATATTTATAATATGGGACTGGGCAACGATTAAAAGTTTTAATTGTGATTAATCGCATTGTTATACGCAAAATGGAATAATGAATTCAAAAGTAGTGTATATAGTGCAATTTTATTTTAAATGTTCTGCCATAACACTTAACAGCATTTTGTTTATACAGTAGTAGTTAACTAAATAAATATTTAGTATAAATCTCAATTTAAGGTAAATATAAAAGGAAAGCTTATTGCCACTGCCAGGGCATCAATGTTATCCTGTTTGTTATTAATAAAAATAAAAAAAACTGCCCACAAAATCTTGAGCAACAATCATAACATTAAAACAGGTAATTTCTGAGGTAACAGCAGAAACATTTTTTTTTCTATATCAGGAAGTAGCATAACTATGCTCAGTACCAAATTTCCTTTGGAGAATCTCACTCAAAAAGAACCACAAACAACTTTCAGTGCAGATTGTAGATTCCTAAAACTTGACGTTTTTTTACTCCTCTGCACTAAGCCAGTTGCTAAGGCACACAAGATTATTTACATTTTCAGATGATAAAGAAGTTTTTTCTTCTGTACAATATGACCAGCATGAGAAAACAACCTTCCACAGGGTACGGAGGTTGCAGGTGTGGCTAAGTACTTCTGAGCACAGGAGGCCAGCCTGCTGTGTAAGCCTGAATGTTTGGACCACCACTCTAATGGACAGGCCTCTGCTCTGTATCGACACACACTGTTCTCAATTGAGTCTTCTTCCTGTTGAGAATCAGACTCAGATGATGCAGCCAATAGGGTTAACTTTTTCTTTGGTGGCTGTGATGTTTTTTCTTCCACATGTTTCTCTGCAATAACCCTCTGTTCCTTGACTAAGTTGGTGATTAAGGCCCACACCTCACTCCTCTCAGCTCTGGGTATACACTTGAGGTCCTTGAATCTAGGGTCCAATGCAGTAGCAATTTTCAGATATGCATCGTTGGCATTTTCCTTGCGTGTCTCCAGGTCTTTTCTGAATGTAGACTTGAACTGGGCCACATAGGCAGGGTCATCATCTGAGCTCTCCATCACCCGAGAGAGATGGCAAAAAGCAGGCAGAGCCACAGAGCAGGAGACATACTTTTCTCCTCCCAAAAAGAGGTCAAATACCTGCAACAGAAAAACAACTCCACTTAAGTCAAAATAAATTGCATTCACTTATACGCAAAACATTATCCTCTACATATTCATACTGCATTTTTACACACATTTATTTAGTATTTCTTTCTTATATGCCCTCTGCCAGGATAGTGAGAAATATTATGTAAAACATACCTGCAAGGTGCCAGTAGTGTTTCCAACCTCGGCAGTTTGTCCATTTCAGCTGCTGTTGGCATGACAATCTTGGTGTTTGTGGTGAGGACATCCCTCAGTGGCTGTTCGTTTCTGCGGATGCTTTTTATCATGTCCAGAGTTGAATTCCATCAGGTTGGAACATCTTGCATAAGCGACTCCTTCTTCTGTCCACGTTCACGTTCTTCTGTTGTTGCTCTTACTTTGCAGCACTTGCTGGACTGTGTTTAAAGTGCCCCACAACTTTTCTGCACTTCGCAAGGACTCTGTCAAACGCACTGTTATGCAGAGATACTGTGACAGAACGCTGGAGACTGTGCGCAAAGCAGGGGACATGATCAAAAGGCAGATGTCTCGCAGCAGCGATCATATTTCGTATCTATTCGTACTATCTGTGCTAACTGTGGTGACTTTATTTGACACAGTCCACTGCTGTGCAACTTCAATAAAGTGTCCCTTGCATGTTTCAGCATAATGTCTCTCCTCTGTTTTCATTCCAGTCAGAGCATGTGAATGCAGTGCCGACTTTTCATCAATATAATGCACTGTAACTCCAAGATAATTATGGTTACCCAGTGAGTCCAGTAGTCCCCAGTAAGAGCAACAGTGGGTGCATGCTGTAGAGTTGTCGCTTTTGCAGTCCTCTCCTTTTCATACAACTCAAGTTTTCTTCTGGTAATGGTGCGTCTTGAGGGAATCTCATAACTGCCGTTATTTGTTGCGGTTTTCAGAATGTTTCTCAGACCAATGTCCTCCACAACACTAATGGGCCAGCAGTCTGTAGCTATCCACTTTGCTATGGCATTTGTTAGCTTCTCTTACCTTTGTTTATCGATACTTTTCCCACACGCTGCATCTAACATAGTTTGCTGAAGCCTCTTGCCACTGCTTGTTTCGTTGAATGATTTGCTTGTATCAACGGTGTGTATTGCATTTAGGTGATATTTCAGACTGGAACTACTCCGGTGATAAGAAAATTCAGCTTTGCAGTATTTACAAATCACATTGGTTCTGTCGACTGCGGCCCTGGAAGAACTTTGAAATGGAAATGACCATATTAAAGTTATGTAGCCTTCTGCATGTTTGTTGGTTTATTTCTCCGATGGTTTGGTGTTTAACGGTCAATTCTTTTCTTTTCCGTTTCCTGTAAGCGCGATAGCAGTCAGCAACAGACTTTTACAAACTAAAAGCCTGTGAGCAACAGACTTTTACAATAATAAAAGAAATAATAAAAACTGCGTTAATGCGCAATAAAAAATTGTCTGCGTTAATTAATTGGTTAACACGATAATCACGCGTAAAATTGCCCAGCCCTAATATAATATAATAATATGATAATATATATATGAATAATATATCTGATATAATAATAGGTAAACAGGATACTTATGATATAATTGTAGATGCTAAACAAATTATGTGCATGTCCCTCATCATCATAATAATATATATAACATAATAGTTCTAATAATATTAATAATATATATATGAAAAATATATCTGATATAATAATATAATATAATAATATATATGAATACTATATAAAATATAATAATATACAAATATAGTAATATATATGAATAATATATCTGATATAATAATACAAGTAAACAGGATAATTATGATATAGTTGTAGATACTAAACAAATTATGCGCATGTCCCTCAAAGGGTACTTTGAAACATTAAAAAAAGAATAGAAAATGAAAAATGATAATATATAAATTCTGTATGTATTTAGCTTGTATTGTTGCAGGAGAAGACATATATGCTGTGTCTTTTCCTCTAATAAAAAAAGGAAGCTGTTTGTCCTCAATGTAGGTAGTGAAGCCTGGATTATGTTTTTCACATTTTTGGAAATATTTGGTTCTTAACTCTTCATATTTGGGACATGTACATGTAGTCGCACATGCTCAGATTTAAACGGTTTATGACATCATACTGAAATTTGTGAAATCCATGAAATAATAAAGTTTTCTCATTACAAACAATAACAGAAGATGGAAATCATTTCAGAAACGTAGCTATCTATGGTTGATTGATTGCTAACGTTAGCTCAAAACACCATTCAACTGACAGCCTTTGTTGTGTTTGATGCTAACTTGTAGCCAACAGTGAACCAACTTCGTTAAGTCCGTTTTTACTGTATTGACATTACAGAAGTCTCTTGTTAGCATCTCGTAGGCTACTTCAGAGATTACAGAAGTCTCTCGTTAGCATCTCGGAGGCTACTTCAGACATTACAGAAGTCTCTCGTTAGCATCTCGGAGGCTACTTCAGACATTACAGAAGTCTCTCGTTAGCATCTCGGAGTCTACTTCAGATGTTACAGAAGTCTCTCGTTAGCATCTCGGAGGCTACTTCAGACATTACAGAAGTCTCTTGTTAGCATCTCGGCTACTTCAGATATTACAGAAGTCTCTCGTTAGCATCTCGGAGGCTACTTCAGACATTACAGAAGTCTCTCGTTAGCATCTCGGAGGCTACTTCAGACATTACAGAAGTCTCTCCTCTTTCAATTCTCTCTCTTTCTCTGTGTTTGTGTGCCAGGTGTTCATGAAGGCGATGGTGGACTACTGCCCCCTGCAAGACTCCTCCAGCCCGTGTCCCGATGCGGGGATGGCGTTCAGTAGAGGAGACGTGATGGAGGTTGTCGACCAATCAGACGGGCGCTGGTGGCAGGCCAGGAAGCTGCCGTGCTCTGCAGCCTGTGCCGGGCTCATTCCCTCAGCCAGCACGTTGAAAAGGTGACGCCCACTTCCTCCGTACCGGTCTCTGTTATCTGGAGACACGTTTTGGTTATTTTGCTTCTTTCATAGAGAAAACGTTTCTGTCTCAAGCTGTTCTCATGAAGCATTCATACATCAACGCTCTGAAGAGTAAAGTTCTGCAATTTGGATGTATTCCACATCTGTATTAGGCCTACTCTCTCTCTCTTTCTCTCTATCTCTGTCTCTCTCTCTCGCAATCTCTCACACTCTCTTTCTCTCTCTCTACGTGTGTGTGTGTGGCTGCGCCACCGGCATCAAAGTGTCTCTGGGGTTCCCGTGCTCGGTGGAGGAGTGCAGCCTGGCCGTGGGGGAGAAAGTCGGCCCAGGCAGCATCACGTCGGCCGCCCGGATGAACGGTGCGGTTGTTGTGTTTGTGGACAGCGTGGACAAGGCTAACGCTGTAGTGTAGTCGGGTTTGTCTCTGTGACTCCGGTAACTACACCGGCTACTAAAGTCTCCAACATCCCGCCATTCATCCAGGACGACGTCCTGCAGAGAGAGCTGGGCCGGTACGGCAAGATAGTGTCCCCGTTCAGGATGCTGCCGTCAGTCTGCAGGTCTCCTCCTCTGAGACATGTCGTGTCTCACGGGAGACAGGTGCTGATGATCCTAAGTAAAAAGGATGAAGAGCTGAATCTAGTATTCAGTTGACAATGTGTCATTGATTCGTGATATTTTGACCATCTCTGGTTTGTTGGGTCTGGAAACTGGTCTGGTTTCATTGGACCAGGAAAAGGCGTTTGACCGGGTTGAGCACCGTTACCTGTGGAAAGTGATGGAACGGTTCGGCCTTAGCCCTGGTTTCATCCCCAAGATAAAGGTCATGTATGAGAACGTTGAGAGTGTGCTGAAGATTAATGGAGGCTTATGTAAGCCTTACCCGGTAACCAGGGGTATCACACAGGGCTGCTCCATGTCCGGGATGTTGTATGCTCTGTCCATTGAGCCCATGTTGCACAATGATTACTGGCCTCATTTTACCTGGTTTTAATACTCGTTTTACTGTTTTGGCCTATGCAAACAACATTGTCGTCTTCACTCAGAACAGGCAGGATATGACGTTTTAGGACACATTGTTACTGTTTTTCAGAAGCTCTAGGCTGCTAGGGTGAACTGGGCCAAGAGTGAGGCCCTGGCAGTGGGGAGGTGGGCTGGAGGTCTCCCTCATTTTACAAATGGGTTGACTTGGGTTTCAAGTACCTGGCGGTTTACCTGGGAGATCAAACCATCACGCCCTTAAATTGGGATGGGGTAGTTGAAAAAGTGGAGGGGAAGTTGGGTAGATGGAGGTGGCTGCTTCCCCATCTGTCCTACAAAGGCAGGGTGCTGGTAGTCAACAATCTGGTTGCATCCTGTCTCTGGCACAGATTCAAATGTATGGAGCCCCCTGCTGGTCTGTTGAAGATACTACAGCCGATCCTTCTGGACTTTGTCTGGGACGGTTTACACTGGGTTCCTCAGTGTGTTTTATTCCTGCCAAAGGAGGAGGGGGGACAAGGTTTGGTTGATTTAGTATGACCAGACTGGAACCTGCAGCATCTCTGTTTTGGCTCATGGAGGAGCCTCTGGTTTGGGGACCCGGCTGGATCTCCGAGATGGCAGCAGACCGGGTCTCAGTGAGAGGCTGACAAGGGCCGGAGTGACAAAGCTGAGGGGGATCGTGGAAGCTGCTGGTCCCAGTTTCCTGAACACGGAGGCAGTGGCCTCCCTGCTGGGACTGAGGTTGGCACGCCAAACCAGAACCATCCTGACTGAGTGGACTAAGAGACTGGACATTGAGGAATCTGAGATGCTGCAGGACTATTTTAATGGGACTGACACCCCCAAATCCACAGACCCTTTTCCTGACATTGGGCTTTTAATTGAGCACACTGGCCCATCGGCACAGCGTGTGTTACCCTCTGTTGCGGATTTCCACCTGCAAACAGGAAAAGGTTTTTACAGTGAGGAAAATAAGTATTTGAACACCCTGCTATTTTGCAAGTTCTCCCACTTAGAAATCATGGAGGGGTCTGAAATTGTCATCGTAGGTGCATGTCCACTGTGAGAGACATAATCTAAAAGAAAAATCCAGAAATCACAATGTATGATTTGACCTCTATTTATTTGTATGATACAGCTGCAAATAAGTATTTGAACACCTGTCTATCAGCTACAATTCTGACCCTCAAAGACCTGTTAGTCTGTCTTCAAAATGTCCACCTACACTCCATTTATTATCTTAAATTAGATGCACCTGTTTGAGGTCGTTAGCTGCATAAAGAAACCTGTCCACCCCATACAGTCAGTAAGAATCCAACTACTAACATGGCCAAGACCAAAGAGCTGTCCAAAGACACTAGAGACAACATTGTCCACCTCCACAAGGCTGGAAAGGGCTACGGGGAAATTGCCAAGCAGCTTGGTGAAAAAAGGTCCACTGTTGGAGCAATCATTAGAAAATGGAAGAAGCTTAACATGACCGTCAATCTCCCTCGGACTGGGGCTCCATGTAAGATCTCACCTCGTGGGGTCTCAATGATCCTAAGAAAGGTGAGAAATCAGCCCAGAACTACACAGGAGGAGCTGGTCAATGACCTGAAAAGAGCTGGGACCACCGTTTCCAAGGTTACTGTTGGTAATACACTAAGACGTGATTTGAAATCATGCATGGCACGGAAGGTTCCCCTGCTTAAACCAGCACATGTCAAGGCCCGTCTTAAGTTTGCCAATGACTATTTGGATGATCCAGAGGAGTCATGGGAGAACGTCAAGTGGTCAGATGAGGCCAAACTAGAACTTTTTGGTCATAATTCCACTAACCGTGTTTGGAGGAAGAAGAATGATGAGTACTATCCCAAGAACACCGTCTTATTTATTTGAAAAATAAAGTTTTTTTAAAAATCAAATCTCTCTGTCTCTCTTTCTTTCTCTCTCTCTTTCTCTCTCTCTCTCTCTCTCTCTCTCTCTCTCTCTCTCTCTCTCTCTCTCTCTCTCTGCAGTAAACTGAAGGAGCATTGGTGGTGTCAGCCATTACACGTCCATACTTGCATCAGACCCTGTGAGCACGTTGTCATTATTACTTTTATCTGCACCTTTTTTGGCACTATATGGACTGCATATATACAGTGGGTACGGAAAGTATTCAGACCCCTTTAAATTTTTCACTCTTTGTTTCATTGCAGCCATTTTCCAAAAATCAAAAAAGTTCATTTTATTTCTCAGTAATGTACACTCAGCACCCCATCTTGGACAGAAAAAAACAGAAATGTAGAAATTTTTGCAAATTTATTAAAAAACAAAAACTGAAATATCACATGGTCATAAGTATTCAGACCCTTTGCCGTGACCCTCATATGTAACTCAGGTGCTGTCTATTTCTTCTGATCATCCTTGAGATGGTTCTACACCTTCATTGGAGTCCAGCTGTGTTTGATTATACTGATTGGACTTGATTAGGAAAGCCACACACCTGTCTATATAAGACCTTACAGCTCACAGTGCATGTCAGAGCAAATGACAATCATGAGGTCAAAGGAACTGCCTGAGGAGCTCAGAGACAGAATTGTGGCAAGGCACAGATCTGGTCAAGGTTACAAAAAAATTTCTGCTGCACTTAAGGTTCCTAAGAGCACAGTGGCCTCCATAATCCTCAAATGGAAGACGTTTGGGACGACCAGAACCCTTCCTAGAGCTGGCCGTCCGGCCAAACTGAGCTATCGGGGGAGAAGAGCCTTGGTGAGAGAGGCAAAGAAGAACCCAATGGTCACTGTGGCTAAGCTCCAGAGATGCAGTCGGGAGATGGGAGAAAGTTGTAGTAAGTCAACCATCACTGCAGCAATCCACCAGTCGGGGCTTTATGGCAGAGTGGCCCGAAGGAAGCCTCTCCTCAGTGCAAGACACATGAAAGCCCGCATGGAGTTTGCTAAAAAACACCTGAAGGACTCCAAGATGGTGATAAATAAAATCCTCTGGTCTGATGAGACCAAGATAGAACTTTTTGGCCTTAATTCTAAGCGGTATGTGTGGAGAAAACCAGGCACTGCTCATCACCTGTCCAATACAGTCCCAACAGTGAAGCATGGTGGTGGCAGCATCATGCTGTGGGGGTGTTTTTCAGCTGCAGGGACAGGACGACTGGTTGCAATCGAGGGAAAGATGAATGCGGCCAAGTACAGGGATATCCTGGACGAAAACCTTTTCCAGAGTGCTCTGGACCTCAGACTGGGCCGAAGGTTTACCTTCCAACAAGACAATGACCCTAAGCACACCGCTAAAATAACGAAGGAGTGGCTTCACAACAACTCCGTGGCTGTTCTTGAATGGCCCAGCCAGAGCCCTGACTTAAACCCAATTGAGCATCTCTGGAGAGACCTGAAAATGACTGTCCACCAACGTTTACCATCCAACCTGACAGAACTGGAGAGGATCTGCAAGGAGGAATGGCAGAGGATTGTTGCATCTTTCCCAAAACGACTCATGGCTGTATTAGATCAAAAGGGTGCTTCTACTAAATACTGAACAAAGGGTCTGAATACTTATGACCATGTGATATTTCAGTTTTTGTTTTTTAATAAATTTGCAAAAATTTCTACATTTCTGTTTTTTTCTGTCCAAGATGGGGTGCTGAGTGTACATTACTGAGAAATAAAATGAACTTTTTTGATTTTTGGAAAATGCCTGCAATGAAACAAAGAGTGAAAAATTTAAAGGGGTCTGAATACTTTCCGTACCCACTGTATATATACAGTGCCTTGCGAAAGTATTCGGCCCCCTTGAACTTTTCAACCTTTTGACACATTTCAGGCTTCAAACATAAAGATATAACATTTTTATTTTTTGTGAAGAATCACCAACAAGTGGGACACAATTGTGAAGTGGAACGAAATCTATTGGATATTTTAAACTTTTTTAGCAAATAAAAAACTGAAAAGTGGTGCGTGCAAAATTATTCGGCCCCCTTTACTTTACGTGCAGCAAACTCACTCCAGAAGTTCAGCGAGGATCTCTGAATGATCCAATGTTGTCCTAAATGACTGATGGTGATAAATAGAATCCACCTGTGTGTGATCAAGTCTCTGTATAAATGCACCTGCTCTGTGATAGTCTCAGGGTTCTGTTGAAAGCACAGAGAGCATCATGAAGACCAAGGAACACACCAGGCAGGTCCGTAATACTGTTGTGGAGAAGTTTAAAGCCGGATTTGGATACAAAAAGATTTCCCAAGCTTTAAACATCCCAAAGAGCACTGTGCAAGCGATCATTTTGAAATGGAAGGAGTATCAGACCACTGCAAATCTACCAAGACCTGGCTGTCCCTCTAAACTTTCAGCTCAGACAAGGAGAAGACGCAGCCAAGAGGCCCATGATCACTCTGAATGAACTGCAGAGAACTACAGCTGAGGTGGGAGAGTCTGTCCATAGGACAACAATCAGTCGTACACTGCACAAATCTGGCCTTTATGGAAGAGTGGCAAGAAGAAAGCCATTTCTCAAAGATATCCATAAAAAGTCTCGTCTAAAGTTTGCCACAAGCCACCTGGGAGACACACCAAACATGTGGAAGAAGGTGCTCTGGTCAGATGAAACCAAAATCGAACTTTTTGGCCACAATGCAAAACGATATGTTTGGCGTAAAAGCAACACAGCTCATCACCCTCAACACACCATCCCCACTGTCAAACATGGTGGTGGCAGCATCATGGTTTGGGCCTGCTTTTCTTCAGCAGTGACAGGGAAGATGGTTAAAATTGAGGGGAAGATGGATGCAGCCAAATACAGGACCATTCTGGATGAAAACCTGTTGGAGTCTGCAAAAGACCTGAAACTGGGACGGAGATTTATCTTCCAACAAGACAATGATCCCAAACATACAGCAAAATCCACAAAGGAATGGTTCACAAATAAACGTATCCAGGTGTTAGAATGGTCAAGTCAAAGTCCAGACCTGAATCCGATCGAGAATCTGTGGAAAGAGCTGAAAACTACTGTTCACAAACGCTCTCCATCCAACCTCACTGAGCTCAAGCTGTTTTGCAAGGAAGAATGGGCAAGAATGTCAGTTTCTCGATGTGCAAAACTGATAGAGACATACCCCAAGCGACTTGCAGCTGTAATCGCAGCAAAAGGTGGCTCTACAAAGTTTTTAACGCAAGGGGGCCCAATAATTTTGCACGCACCACTTTTCAGTTTTTTATTTGCTAAAAAAGTTTAAAATATCCAATAGATTTCGTTTCACTTCACAATTGTGTCCCACTTGTTGGTGATTCTTCACAAAAAATAAAAAATTGTATATCTTTATGTTTGAAGCCTGAAATGTGTCAAAAGGTTGAAAAGTTCAAGGGGGCCGAATACTTTCGCAAGGCACTGTATATATATATATATATATATATATATATATATATATATATATATACAGTACATATATAAATACCTAAAGAACTAATCCCTTTTATATTTCAGTATCTGTTCCAGAGGACGATCGGACACACGCTGAAGACAAACACACAGTCACAGGTAACACACCTACAACACAACCAGAAATACACAATCCAGTTTTCATAGAGTGAAATTACTCATCATCTTCTGTTTGTCTCTTCTCCACAGAGCTGGAAGAAATACATTTTGGTAAGTGTTTCTTTATATATTTCACAATGGAATAGGCTACTTGTCTGTGTTAACTATCTACTTGTGAATACAGTAATAAGTGTCCTTTAGTGTAAAGTGAGTGAATGTCTTCTTCCTTCAGATGAAGACGACGCTGATATTACTGATGGAGTCTACCTGGGTAAGACAATCTCCATTAGGTTCTTTAATATGGAAAAAATAAGTTAAAAAAATACATATATACAGTATATACAGTGAGGAAAATAAGTATTTGAACACCCTGCTATTTTGCAAGTTCTGCCACTTAAAAATCATGGAGGGGTCTGAAATTGTCATCGTAGGTGCATGTCCACTGTGAGAGACATAATAATTAAAAAAAATCCAGAAATCACAATGTATGATTTTTTAACTATTTATTTGTATGATACAACTGCTAATACGTATTTGAACACCTGTCTATCATCTAATTCTGACCCTCAAAGTTAGTCTGCCTTCAAAATGTCCACCTCCAGTCCATTTATTATCCTAAATTAGATGCACCTGTTTGAGGTTGTTAGCTGCATAAAGACGCCTGTCCACCCCATACAATCAGTAAGAATCCAACTACTAACATGGCCAAGACCAAAGAGCTGTCCAAAGACACTAGAGACAACATTGTCCACCTCCACAAGGCTGGAAAGGGCTACGGAGAAAATTGCCAAGCAGCTTGGTGAAAAAAGGTCCACTGTTGGAGCAATCATTAGAAAATGGAAGAAGCTAAACATGACTGTCAATCTCCCTCGGACTGGGGCTCCATGTAAGATCTCACCTCGTGGGGTCTCAATGATCCTAAGAAAGGTGAGAAATAAGCCCAGAACTACACGGTAGGAGCTGGTCAATGACCTGAAAAGAGCTGGGACCACCGTTTCCAAGGTTACTGTTGGTAATACACTAAGACGTCATGGTTTGAAATCATGCATGGCACGGAAGGCTCCCCTGCTTAAACCAGCACATGTCAAGGCCCGTCTTAAGTTTGCCAATGACTATTTGGATGATCCAGAGGAGTCATGGGAGAAAGTCATGTGGTCAGATGAGACCAAAATAGAACTTTTTGGTCATAATTACACTAACCGTGTTTGGAGGAAGAATAATGATGAGTACCATGCCAAGAACACCATCCCTACTGTGAAGCATGGAGGTGGTAGCAACATGCTTTGGGGGTGTTTTTCTGCACATGGGACAGGGCGACTGCACTGTATTAAGGAGAGGATGACAGGGGTCATGTATTGCGAGATTTTGGGGAACAACCTCCTTCCCACAGTTAGAGCATTGAAGATGGGTCGAGGCTGGGTCTTCCAACATGACAATGACCCGAAGCACACAGCCAGGATAACCAAGGAGTGGCTCTGGAAGAAGCATATCAAGGTTCTGGCGTGGCCTAGCCAGTCTCCAGACCTAAACCCAATTGAGAATCTTTGGAGGGAGCTCAAACTCCGTGTTTCTCAGCAACAGCCCAGAAACCTGACTGATCTAGAGAAGATCTGTGTGGAGGAGTGGGCCAAAATCCCTTCTGCAGTGTGTGCAAACCTGGTGAAAAACTATAGGAAACGTTTGACCTCTGGAACTGCAAACAAAGGCTACTGTACCAAATATTAACATTAATTTTCTCAGGTGTTCAAATACTTATTTGCAGCTGTATCATACAAATAAATAGTTAAAAAATCATACATTGTGATTTCTGGATTTTTTTTAGATTATGTTTCTCACAGTGGACATGCACCTACGATGACAATTTCAGACCCCTCCATGATTTCTAAGTGGGAGAACTTGCAAAATAGCAGGGTGTTCAAATACTTATTTTCCTCACTGTATACTGTAGGTACGGGTTAGGGGGTTAGGTACGGGTTAGGTACAGGTTAAGGTTATGTGGTTAAGTAAGGGCTAGGGGGTTAGGTTCTTGTTAGGTTTAGGGGGTTAGGTACGGGTTAGGTTTTCTTTAATGAATTGATTGATTTGTGTTGACCAGCTGGTTTCCGGCGGAGTTTCCGTCTCTGGCAGAGGACGTCTGCCAGGAAGAGACGGCAGTCCTGCACCTCGTGCTCGCCTAGCAGCGCCGCCCTGTCCTCTCCCTACGAGGAGGTGGCTCTGTACCAGCGCCCCCCGCAGGAGAACCACCGCCTTATCATCCTCGTTGGTCAATATCTCAACCATCCCAGTTCCTATACTGAGACAATCTTAATTCTCCATTTCTCTACGATATCACGATATATAATGTATTTTATTAAATAATACATTTCATGCGTCCAGGTGCTGCGAAAGTTGGAGTTAACGAACTGAGGAAGAGACTCATCAAATTGAACCCATTGACCTTCCAGGGACCCGTACCTCGTATGTGCAAATCTTACACGTCTAATATTAAAAGTGTCTCAACACTGGTTATAATAAGTGTATGGAAACTGATATCTGACAATATAATCTTTTAAAAAATCCTTTAAGTCTGAAAAACTTTCTCAAAATACTGACTCAAAGCATATCTCAAAGTAATTAGAGAGAAGGGGAAAAACATGCTGGAAATCGCCACAGGCACAAACCCCCCCGCACATGTGTGTCTATACCACTCAGAGGTGGGTAGTAACGAGTTACATTTACTCCGTTACATTTACTTGAGTAAGTTTTTGAAAAAATTGTACTTCTATTAGTAGTTTTAAATCACTATACTGTTACTTTTACTTGAGTAGATTAGTGAAGAAGAAACTGTACTCTTACTCCGCTACATTAGGTCACAATGAGGTTGTTACTTTTCTTTTTACCTCTTTGGTATTCTACGCGTCATTGTTTTTACCCCAGCGTACGTCTCATTTTAATGTTTTATTTTGACAGAGAGAGAGAGTCTTCCGCTGAAGGCTCTATAACGTGACTGTGTTTAACCAATCACACGTCGTTGTGCAGTCACGTGACCGTACTCGATCTCAGCGGTGGGACAGGTTAGCTTCACAGTCGTAGCAAAACAAATATATCAGAATCAACCTTCGCCAAGGCAACGCAGACCAGAGGACTATTGCACGAAACTAGGATAAGGGATTAAGCCGGGATATTCAAGTTATCCTGGATGAATTTAGCTTTGACTCGGTTGCACAAAACCAGATTGAATTAAGCCCAGCCAAGTAACCATGGAGATTTATTCTTTGCGGCTAGCCCGGTCCAGAGCAGGCTAACAGCCAGGCTAAGATTAATCTTGGAGTCCCCAGTAGCCGCTGCCTGGTGGCTGCTGCCTGCCGGCAGACCTGCGAGTCGCATCAGTGTCCACTCTCTCTGTAAAAGTAGAGATGAGCAGCGCAGCGTCCGTGGTCTCAGCTTCAGGTTTATACAGGACGCGCTCCGAAGATTAAGTGTGACGATATTAATGTAGCGATATTCCCAGATGATAATAATGGCAGACTGGTCAGAGATCAATACATTTATGATTTCATGTTCTTGTTGCTTATCCTTCTCTAATAAAGGACAGTTTGTGTTACTCCTTAATAGGCCTAATGTTTTTTTTATTATAGCTTACATTGGTTTCATAACCTTCTCCATTAGTCTCACATCCCTGGACCAATAACTTGGCCTATGTACAGTACGTATATAGTGTAGTTTACATTCATCACACCGGGAACACCACAATGCTTCTTAATCTTTTTATTTTGGTGCGGTCACTTGTCAGAAGAATAAAAAAACATGAATATTGTTTTACAAATGCTCACAGCGTGTATTGAAGTCGATCACCTCTTTTTCTAGTTGTTGTCCCTTTCTGATTGTTCTGTATGAACATTAATTGTACAAAGAATTAGACATAGCTTATAGAGATTTGTGCATATGGTTGTAAAACTTGCGTTGTGAATAAGGGTTTGAAATTAAGCCTAGAGTCATTAGGGTCCATTTCCCGAGGAACATTAATTCCCTCTGCTCACTTTTAAGGCAAAGGCTAAATAAAAATACATTTTATTTATATAGTGCTTTACATGGTAGGTTAGTCAAAGACACTTTACAGTAAAACCGAAACATGAAACTAGTATATTTAAAGCAATTAAAACACAGTATAGCCTACAACTTTATAAACATGTGGAGTGACTATAGGCTAACTAGATATTTTTACATCCTCACACATTAAGTCGGGTCCGCTATGTTGGGCTTTTTCTCTCCATTTGATAAGAGCCGTATTTCCCTTTTTGCATATTCTTCCCCTCCTCGTTACTTTCCATTAGAAGCTGCTGCTCATTGGGTGAAACATATGGCGCATGCGTCTTCTCCATCTCTGCATCAGTAAATCTGTGATCGATACCGTGGTCTATGTGAGAAAGCCGTGAACGTGCACTTATCCCAGCTATCTACACCTGGCTTGACATAACTTCACCTGTTCATCCTGGCTCGGCAAACGTGCAACCGATTAAGCCGCGATGAGCAGATCACACTAAGTCAAGCTGCGCTTTTTCATTTATCCTGGATATCTTTATTCTACTTTTGTGCAATAGGCCCCAGGAGGGCTTGTGTTAAGAAATAATTCAGACGTTACTTTTACTTGAGTACAATTTTTGGCTACTGTACCCACCTCTGATACCACTGATCCAACCAAGCCACTTGAATCTGATGTTTGACCAAGATAATCTCATTCATAGATGTATAAATTCATACACAACATTTCTTACTACAGCTTGTAGTGTATTAACTCGTGTGGACACAAACATCTCACTGGCACTACACCATCTAGGCCTTTTAAGTAGTATTCTCAAAAGCATCATTATATGCTACCTGTGATCGCTTCATGCTTCCCGTTTTAAAATTACAATATATAATGATTAAGTATATATATACAGTATATAGAGGTGTACAATACACATCAACATTGACAATTCTACAGAATCAGAACACATACTAAACTTAATGATTGCTAACAGGTTTTGA
This sequence comes from Etheostoma nigrum, assembly GCA_029931835.1. Taxonomy (NCBI): domain Eukaryota; kingdom Metazoa; phylum Chordata; class Actinopteri; order Perciformes; family Percidae; genus Etheostoma; species Etheostoma nigrum. Next base: position 7,779,631 of record CM057247.1, on the reverse strand, counting down.
TTGGCTGTTGCCCTTTTCCTGCAGACACTTCTCGTCCTATCAGAGCAGTGGAGCAGATGGGAAGAGAGTACCACTTTGTCACCAAAGAGCTGTTTGAGTACATGGTCTGTAACCACAGGTACACGCCTCTCTTTTCACTGTTTACATGGATTGGTTTTGGATTTTTGATGCATATTTATATTGCTGTGTGTGTGTGTGTGTGTTTGTATGTGTGTGCATGTGTGCGTGCGTGCGTGGAGGTTTGTGGAGTATGGCGAGTATAAGGGCCACCTGTACGGGACCAGCACCGATGCTATTGACGAGGTTCTGAAACGAGGACGGGTGTGTATCATCGATGTTGAACCACATGTGAGTTTCATGATAACATGGATCAACTGATTCCCCCCCAGTGTTTTCCGTCCTCGTATCTAAACCAGAGACGTAGCGGTCACAGTTATTAAGTTGTGACTTGGTCTCAGTTTGGTCACATTTAGACACCAAAACTACTGAGTTATGTAGAAAAGCAGAAATTAGGAATTATTTAGACTACAATTAATGGAATGTATGTTGATGGATAATCACAGACTGGAATATGTCAACTTTTACTCAATACTATTTCAAAACCACTTCAATTTGTTTTTCAAATACTATAAAATTGAATAAGACACCCCACAATTAATGAAAGTTGAGATTTGTACTTGCCAAAGAGCGTTGTGTGGAATCAATTGATGATTAAGACTTTAAAAATGACGAGTCCAAGGATTTCAGATCATTTGCAGCTTTATTCAAACAGAGAAGAAACTTTCATGACAGTGAGCGACTCTGTCACCACACGGATGTCAATACAAGAAAGCAGTGACCATCAGAATAACTGCGTTTCTTATAGTCTTCTTGTCTTGCACCGGTCAGTTAATCTATTTCTGTGAGACAGTTACCTTTGACACGACTCCTTATTTGTGAGACACTTCTACTCAATTACATATTCTGATCTATTTATATACATATATTTAGATTTTTCAGTTTTTTTAGACTTGGTATATTTATATTTATCACTCAACATTCCCAGCACACCCATTTAAGCATTGATTTTCCTTTATATAACTAATATCCCGCCTTTCTACTGTGTATTTAATTGTTTCTGTGCTGTATTCTTTTTAAGCTGTGAACTTTGCACGTAATTTTGTATTACAGTGTACTGGGTATGACAATAAAGAAATCTTGAATTCCTGCAACCTAATGTCCACTTCATGCTGTTTCTGCCCTGAAAAGCTCCCCGTGAATGATTAACTATATTTTAACTCTGTCATGCATAAATATCAACCTATCAATTTGTCAGATGAAAACCAACTTCCACATGCGAAAACGTCAAAATATTTGTATTAACGTTAGCTAGGTTAAAATGAAATAGTGCATGGGGCTTGACAGCAGCAATGAAGCAGTCTCCATCCTAACCCATAGACCATTAATATATATACAGTCTCCATCCTAACCCATAGACCGTTAATATATATACAGTCTCCATCCTAACCCATAGACGTTAATATATATACAGTCTCCATCCTAACCCATAGACCGTTAGTCTCCATCCTAACCCATACATTGTTAATATATATACAGTCTCCATCCTAACCCATAGACCGTTAATATATATACAGTCTCCATCCTAACTCATAGACTTTTAATATATATACAGTCTCCATCCTAACCCATAGACCGTTAATATATATACAGTCTCCATCCTAACTCATAGACTTTTAATATATATACAGTCTCCATCCTAACCCATAGACCGTTAATATATTTACAGTCTCCATTCTAACCCATAGACCGTTAATATATATTTACAGTCTCCATCCTTACCCATAGATTGTTAATATATAGTCTCCATCCTAACCCATAGACCATTAATATATATACAGTCTCCATCCTAATCCATAGACCGTTAAAAAATAGTCAGTCTCCATCCTAACCCATAGACCGTAAATATATACATTCTATGATCCTAACCCATAGACCGTAAATATATACACAGTCTATGATCCTAACCCATAGACCATTAATATGTATACAGTCTATGATCCTAACCCATAGACCGTTAATATATGCACAGTCTATGATCCTAACCCAACTCTTTTCCTTCTTTTGTCGACCGTGGCGCGAATATGTTGCTGGGCAGAATTTAGATTTACTATGCATCACATCAACAGTGTGTGTAACGTAAAGACATCCAGACGCTCAATAAACGATGCCTCCAAATGACATGCAAACAACATGTAATACATCAAACCGACATAGTTAGTACGTTGCTGCGATGTATAGATTTTCATCATAATAGGCTCAGGCTCAATAAACTACGTTCAGAATGCGCCGCAATCAATTGCAGATTAACCCTTGTGTTGTCTCCCCATCAAAATTGAAAATCAACACTTTTGTTGATGCTATTTATCAATGTTTTTAACTTTTTCTTACGTTTTTGTCCCTTTTTTAAACACTTTTGACGCTTTTTTCACTGTCACTTTATTTAATGTTTTCAACAATGCGTTTACTGACCATAAACGAATTTATGGTCAGTAAACCTCATTTTTAGGAAATTATACCTAATGTTTGAGTTAGAAAAGCGGAAATTAGGAAATATTTAGACTAAAATTACAGGAATGTACTGTATGTTGATGGATAATCACAAACTGGAATATGTCAACTTTTACTCAATACTATTTCAAAAACACTTCAATTTGTTTTTCAAATGCTATGAAATTGAATAAGACACCCCAAAATTAATGAACGTAGAGATTTGTACTTGCCAAAGAGCGTTGTGTGGAATCAATCATGTTATTTTGGGTAATTAAAAAGAACATATATAGGACAACATGAGGACAACATGAGGGTTAAGATCTTTTGCATACTTTGCGTTTGCATATGTGTGCTTACTGGGTATGAGAGAAAAAAAGTAAAAATACAGTAGTTCACTCTATTATTTACAGTACTATAGTGGCTATTTTGTGATTTTTTTACAGTAATACTTAGACTACTGTGATTTCAACTGTATTACTTAGACTACTGTGATGTTGTCATGGCGACAAGATTGTAATGTAAACTTTACAGCATTTATACTGTAAAAATCATATACAGTAGTGTTAGTGTGAAATCTACAGTAAATAACTGGAGATTTCACAGACATTATTTACAGTGCTGCTCCCCCCGTGACCTGATACACTGTAAATAATGGCTGTGAAATCTCCAGTTATTTACTGTAGATTTCACAGTAACACTACTGATTTTCACTGTAGAATGCTGTAAAGTTTACAACATTGTCGCCATGACAACATCACAGTAGTCTAAGTAATACAGTTGAAATCAAAGCACTATTGTAAAAAAAACACAATATAGCCACTAAAGTACTCTAAATAGTAAAGTAATCTATTGTATTTTTACTTTTTCATCTTATGATGTGTTTTTTTGTATTTTACAATGAATACATCAAATAATGTAAATGGAAGTATGGTACCTTTATTGTAAAGAGAATTCACAGTAACTTGCTGGACAATTGTTACAGTAAGTTACTGTGAATTTGACGTTGAATTTGTTACAGTGTACCGGATAAGCGGATGAAGATGGATAGATGGATTACACATTAATCCCAGATGTGTTTCTTTTATTATCAGAGTATCCAGTCGCTGCGGACGAAGAAACTGAAGCCCTACGTGATCTTCATCAAAGCTCCGAGTTCGGACAGACTGAGACAAACCCGGAGAGACGCCCGAATCTTCACCAACTGCACCGTCAACAGAGCCTTCACAGTAGGATCTTTCCTTCAATACAACTCAATGAACAGAGATTAAAAAAACAATAGAGTCCAGACCATGTCAGACACATTTTTGTCCCTTTTTTCAACACTTTTGATGCTTCTTTCAATGTTTATCACATTTTTTTTTTACATTTAACACTACGTAACACTAACTTATTAACTTTAGTTTTACAGTTATTTTTGGAATTTATTTTCAATAAACCTCATTTATAGAAAATTATACCCAATGTTTGAGTTAGAAAAGCAGAAATTAGGAATTATTTAGACTAATTAAAGGAATGTACGTATGTTGATGGATAATCACAGACTGGAATATGTCAACTTTTACTCAATACTATTTCAAAACCCCAAAATAAGACACCCCAAAATTAATGAAAGTAGAGATTTTTACTTCCACACAAGGCTAAAGAGCCTTAATCCTGTTATTTTGGGTAGTTAAAAAGAACATTTATGTAGGAAAACGAGTCAATTTCACCCGAGGACAACATGAGTGTTAAATCCACTTCTGTCAGCAGTAGGCACAGTTAGTCTTGACTCATTCTTTATTTCTAGTTCTTTTAGGTTTTTGCGTTTTGTGAATTTATTAGCAAACATTCCTGTACAGCCAAAGTCTTCTATATTCATCCATTTCCCCGAGCTTCTCTCAGACAGAAATCCACATTGAAAACGTCCAACTTTTACAGTTGAATACAGTGTACATCAACATCAAATAATCACTTATTCGTTACAGAGTTGACATTACTTTCATGGTGAAAACATTATTTTTTTTTAAGCGGTCTCCATATTTTGACACTTTGTTCATCGTTTTTTGATGCTTTTTTGTTGCTTTTGTCGCTTTTTCTAATGTTTTTGTCGTTTTTTCTGATGTTTTTGCATTATTTTTCAAAGTTTGTAACGTCTTTTCCCGACATCTTTGTGTCATTTGGACTGCCGACGCGCCTACCTATCCAAATCTTTAGTTCAGTTTTCTTCTATATTCATCCAATCATTTCCCAGAGCTTCTCTCAGACAAAAATCCACATTGAAAACGTCCAACTTTCCAACCTTTGTAGTTGAATACAGTGTACATCAACATCAAATAACTATAATAATATAGAAACCTAAACATTAGCAAATGCAAAAAACTCAAAATTACTTTTAGTTAACTTTGGCTCCTACACACCACGTTTTATTTTACATCTGAAATAGTTTCAGAATGAATATCTGGTGGAGAGGGTAGGGAGTTGCTGAGAGCTACTGTATTTTTTCTTAACTCTCATTGTCCCCGGGGAAAATTTGACCCATTTCCAAGTTTCTATATAAAAAATATAGGTATTTTTCAACTAAATTGCCCAAAAGTATCATGGATGGTTCCACACAAGACACAGGCTGTGATTATCAAGCAACATACGTTCCTCCGATCGTAGCTATTACTCAAAATAATTCATAATTTCTAGAGTTTGTTCAAGTCAAAAAGTAGGTATAATTTAATATGAATGAGCTTTATTGAGCCAATTTTATTGAGTCCAAAAAGAGGTGCAATACCAGTTCCCCTTCGAGGGGAACTTGAACTGCGTCGGTTACAACACTATGGGAACGCCTTTAGGCATGACAGGGCTGAATGCGAATGAAAACTACTCCAATCCTATTGGTCCTAGTGAGAACAGTAGCATGTGACGGCATAACCGTAGGGGCATATAAGCACGCCGGCACATAGCTCATTAGCTTTTTTCTATTCAGCAGGCACGTTGGTTGATGTTGTGTTTGAATGATTCCACTCATCTATCCTACTCATCTGGACGTTGCAGTATGTCCGAGCAGTTAACCAGTTACAGAGATGTGTGTCTCCCTGCCCGCGTTTCATCACGGTAGGAGACTCTCATGAGCTGTGTGTTGCTTGTCTGGGCCTGTCGCACGCCACGGCGGCTCTCGAGGGGGCTGTTTGTGTCCGTTGCGAGGCCCTGCCCATTGGGGTACTGAGGTCCCGCATGGCCCTCTTTTCCGCGGACGGTGGCGGATTCCGAGACGGCTGATGCCCCGTCTCGTCCTTCATCTGCCGATTCCGACTCCCCTAGTCCCCGTTCGAGGGCCGGCTTCTCGGCTTCTTCTGTTCGGGGACGCTGACCAACGAAGCGGTTGCACTCTGGCTTAGAGGAGCTCGATGTGCTTGGCGTTGTGGCGAAGGGAGCGGACTTCCGGGTGTCGGGCCGACGTCATCAGAAGAGCGCCGAGAGCGCCGGATTATAATGAGCTGCTGGAAGTGGTGACGCGAGCTGTGGCTAGACTCGGTCTGGATTGGCCACAGGCTGTCAGGGAGCTTGACACCAGTAACAGACTGGATGATCGCTTCCTGCGGAGCCACTCTGCGCCCCCGCGCCGATCCTTGCCATTTTTTTTTCGGACTTGCACAATGATTTGTGTAAGTCTTGGGATAAGCCTTTCTCCGCCCGGCTTTCTACTCCCCCAGCTGCTGGAGTATGGCAATGTGGCGGGGATCGGGGACTGCGGCTACGGGACGATGCCGCGGGTTGAGGCCGCTCTGGCGGGTTACCTCTTTCCTCAGCTGACGTCATTTTTCCGCTAGCCGGCGCTGCCGACCGGCCCGTGTCGGGTGACTTCCACGCTGGTGGGTACAGCTTATCTGGCGGCGGGCCAGGCTGGAGAGAGCCTGCACACCATGGCGGTTTTGCGAGCCTGCCAGGCGGACCTGCTACTGGAGATGGACCAGAGAGGGAGCCCGTCTGAGGAAGAGGTGGCAGAGCTGCGCATACCGGCTCCCACCAGCAGAGCCAGGGGCGGCGTGTGGCTTCTTGTGGTCCCCTTCGAGCGGCTTGGGACGCAGGCCTACGCTCCCGCGCTCTCAGGTTGGGCCTGAGAGCCATCATCCAGTCACAGCGGGGCAAGGCCAAGAGGCTGTGTGTTTTGCCCCCGGAGGCCAACTGAGGTGCCCTCTAGGATGGCTGCTAGCGTTGTTGTCCCGTCGCCGTGGCACTCGGGACGCGCTAGCCGCCGCCGGGCCTTTTCCGCTCTGCCTGCCCCGAGGGGTGGCAGTGGGCTGGGGGTTCGGCTCCCAGACTGGGGATCATCGGCGGGTTCTTCCTGGCGGCCCGCTTCAGGGGTTCATCTGGGATTGGCGCGACACACTGGCATCCAGCCCCGAGGGGTTGGTTCCGCTGGCGGATTTTGCAGAGGCTTGGCAGGGCTTGGTGAACATTTCCCCGTGGGTTCTGCGCACCGTTATCGGAGGGTACAGGCTGGAGTTCCGGGTCCGCCCCCCCAACTTCATTGGGGTGGTCCGGACTGTGGTGTGCCCAGACCAGGGCCTGGTGCTGGGACAAGAAGTGCGCCCTCTGCTGGAGAAGGGGGTCGAGGTGCTCGTTCCCCCGCTGGCCAGCGGGTCCTGTTTCTACAAACGGTGCTTCATCGTTCCCGAGACGGACGGGGGCCTGCGCCCTATCCTGGATATGCGGGTTCTGAACCGGTCTCTGAGGAGATACAGGTTCTGGATGCTCACCATCCCCGCCCTCGTGTGTCACATCCAGTCAACGGACTGGATTGCCACCATAGATCTGAGGGACGCGTACTTCCGCGTCTCCGTTCGTCCTTCCCTTCGGCCTGGCACTCTCCCCTCGCACTTTCACCAAGTGTATGGATGCGGCACTGGCCCCTTTGTGGCTCCAGGGCATCCGGGTCCTGTATTACATCGACCACTGGCTCATCCTGGCTCAGTCTCGGGGGTTGGCGGTTCGGCATTGAGATGTCGTCCTTGCTCGTCTTCTTTGTTGGGGCTAAGGCTCAACGAGGAGAAAAGTGTGCTGACACCCGCCCAAGGGACTGTGTTCTTAGGGGTGGTGTGGGACTCGTTGACAATGCTGGCACATCTGTCTCCGGCTCGTGTCGAGTCCGTTCTGGCCACGGTGTAGAGTGTGAGGCTGGGCCGCGCCATCACAGTGAAACACTTCCAAAGGGTGTTGGGCCTCATGGCGGCTGCTTCCAGCGTGATACCTTCTGGTCTTCTGCACATGAGGGCCCTGCAGTGGTGGCTGAATTCCAGGGGGTTCTCCCCGAGGGGAAACCCGCTCCACCTGATACGGGTTACGCACAAATGTCTTCGTGCCCTATCGGTGTGGTGGAAGCCTTGGTTCCTGTCCCAAGGACCCGCGCTGGGGGCACCCTGTCGCCGTGTAATTGTTTCGACAGACGCTTCCCTCACCGGGTGGGGCGCGGTCATGGACGACCACTCTGCAAGGGGTGTTTGACAAGAGCATCACTCGTCATGGAGCCCCTCGCACTTTCACCAAGTGTATGGATGCGGCGCTGGCCCCTCTGAGGCTCCAGGGCATCCAGGTCCTGAATTACATCGACGACTGGCTCATCCTGGCTCAGTCTCGGGAGTTGGCGGTTTGGCATCGAGGTGTTGTCGTTGCTCATCTTCTTCATTTGGCGCTGAGGCTCAACGAGGAGAGGAGTGTGCTGGCACCCGCCCAAAGGACTGTGTTCTTAGTGGTGGTGTGGGACTCGTTGACAATGCTGGCACATCTGTCTCCGGCACGTGTCCGTTCTCGAGTCCGTTCTGGCCACGGTGTAGAGTGTGAGGCTGGGCACATCAATTGCCTCGAGATGCTGGCCAGGCCACTTCCGGGCTCTGAGGAGCTTCCTGCCTTCACTCCTGGGTCACCACGTGCTGGTCAGGTCAGGCAATACGGCAGTGGTGGCCTATCTGAATCACCAGGGGGGTCTGCGCTCGCACCCTCTCTGCAGACTGGCGCATCAGATCCTCCTGTGGTCCCAGCGGAGACTGCTCTCTCTCAGGGCGATGTTTATCCCTGCGCTTCAGAATCAGGGTGCGGACCTGCTGTCGAGACAGGGGCTGAGGCCCGGGGAATGGCGGCTCCACCCCGAGGTGGTGGAGTCCTTGTGCGGAAGGTTCGGACCTATAGACGTGGACTTGTTTGCGTCTCGGGAGACTGCGCACTGTCCTCTGTGGTTCTCCCTGACGCCCCCGGTCCCGCTAGGGCTGGACGCCATGGTGCGGACGTGGCCGAGGCTGCGTCTGTACGCTTTTCCTCCAGTCGCTCTGCTCCCGGGGTTCCAGGAGAGGGTCCGTTGGGAGGGCATCCGCCTGCTTCTTGTAGCGCCGTTCTGGCCGACCCGAGTGTGGTTCTCGGACCTGATGGCTCTCCTGGACGGTCCGCCGTGTCCCAGGTAGAGGGCCTTCTTCCCTCCTCTAGGTACTGGGCCCCCCCCAGCTAGAGGAGGGCCTGACAGCAGGTGCGGTCGAGACTCTCCTTAGCTCCAGGGCCCCGTCTACACGGAGGATGTGTGGCCTGAAGTGGAACGTCTTCTCTGCCTGGTGCAGAGGGCATACGCTGGACCCAGTTACCTGCACGGTGGTTCAGGTGCTGGAGTTTCTGCAGGACCGCTTCTCTGCGGGCCTTTCCCCATCCTTCCTCAAGGTTTACGTGGCAGCCATTTCAGCTTTCCACGCCCCTTCAAGGGATGGGTCTCTAGGGGGGCTTCCCCTGGTCGTGCGGTTCCTCCGTGGGACCCGGAGGATGAGACCTGCGACTAACCCTAGGATTCCCACCTGGGATCTGGCGGTGGTTCTCGAAGCTTTGGCTGAGGCCCCCTTCGAACCCATGGTGTCGTCTGAGGCCAAGTACCTGACCCTGAAGATGGCCTTCCTCCTTGCTATCACCTCTATGAGGAGGGTGGGGGACCTCCAGGCTCTTTCGGTTGCTCCCCGATGCCTGGAGTTTGCCCCGGGTAACGTGAGGGCCATCCTGCACCCCGTTCCAAGCTGCATTCCCAAGTTGCAGTCCACTGTCATGGGGACCGTGGTACTGCAGGCGTTTCATCCTCCACCTCATGTGACGGCAGAGGACGGGAGGCTCCATTTGCTCTGCCCTGTCAGAGCACTGAGTGTCTTCACTCTGAGGTCCTCCCGGTGGAGGAAGACAGACCAGTTGCTGGTGTGTTTTGGGTCCCCCATGGCTGGGCTCCCCGCTTCCAAACATACTATCAGCGACTGGATCGTTCAGACTATCTCCCTGGCCTATCAGGTGCGCAGTTTGCCTTCACCTATGGCTTTAGGGGCTCACTCCACAAGAGGCATGGCGGCCTCCACGGCTCTCCTCTCTGGAGCATCTCTCCAGGGGGTTTGTAATGCGGCTGGCTGGGCCACTCCTCACACCTTCTTCAAGTTCTATAGTCTGGACCTTCCCTCCGCACCCGACACCCGGGTGCTCTCCTCCTAGTCGTGCCCACGGGTTGCTTGCACGCTAGGACAGGCGGGGTTAGTGGGTATCTCGTTCCCATAGTGTCGTAACCGACGCAGTTCGAGTTCCCCTCGAAGGGGAACGTCTCGGGTTATGTATGTAACCCTTGTTCGCCGAGATAGGGGAACGAGACACTGCGTCGGTTCACCGCGCCTTGCCCCGCTTGGAGTGCCTTGCTTCATAGAAAGAGCTAATGAGCTATGTGCCGACGTGCTTATATGCCCCTACGGTTATGCCGTCACATGCTACCGTTCTCACTAGGACCAATAGGATTGGAGTAGTTTTCATTCGCTTTCAGCCCTGTCATGCCTAAAGGCGTTCCAATAGTGTCGTAACCGACGCAGTGTCTCGTTCCCCTATCTCGGGGAACAAGGGTTACATACGTAACCCGAGACGTTTTATGTATATGGCTTTTCCCCCAAAGTATAACCAATTTACACATATCTAAGAATGTACACGAGTTTTCATACATGTACGTTGACATTTAAAAGTACATTAGTCTGATTAGAGGAGACGGGTATGTCTGCAGCCTGGAGCGTCTCATGTCATGCTGTCCTGTCTCATGCCGGTGTGTCCAAAGGTAAATTCAGAGGGTCAAAAATACAAAATTGCGAATAATTTTCCAGATGGAGTCATGGGTAAATTTGTGACCACGTTTGTTGAAATCAATTGAAAAATGTTAAAAACGGTAAAGTAACAATTTTTCCATACATATAGTTTGCTCATTTCTGAATGTTATTGTTGTGTTATTCCCTGATATTAACATAGCCTACATTTGATGAAACCTGCATCAGCGACGCAGCCATTTCTGCCAACTAACGGCAGTATTTCCTGAGGAGGGATAACAACGATCTGCACACACAAGAACAAGAATACAAAAATAAACATGTTATACTCTTTCCAAGACTCCTTTTAATGTTATATTGTTTTCACACTTCATTGGCACATTTCTGCAAATGCAATGTACTTATATAGGCTACAATATACTTTTCAGCATGGCGAGAGGGCATGAGACGGGAGAGGCTCCAAGTCAAGCCATAGAGTTAAGCTAGAAGAAAAGCCATGGAGGGATACGATGAGATGCTGAAGCATGTTTTGTTATGAGTCTTGAGTTGTTCTATGCTGGGGAAAGTGTCATTAAAGAAATGGACCAAGTTACACAGTCAAAGCTGTCTCCGTGCTCTTACTCTATACACGGCCCGAAAGTACTTGTATGTCATCACAACGAGTTAATAGTTAACGCAAACATTCACTGGCGTTACAATAGTGCATTTATTTTGTAGACATATTTTTAAGAATTTTATTCATTTGAATGATTGCCTTACTTACTGTTTAGTTAAATATATATATATATATATATATATATATATATATATATATAGATAGATCAATGACGGCACCAGGTGGGATGGCAGAAGGAATTTTTTTAGTTTGCCTATAATCTGCATTTATTTTATAGGCAGACATATATTTTTAAGTATTTTTTTCATAGCATGATAGTCGAAGCAAGCTTATTTTATTCCAGATGTGAGCTTTTATTTTGAAAAGTAGAAGCTCGGGGATGGCACTATGCGGGACGGCATGAGATGCGACGGCCTGACATGGGACGCTCCAGACTGCAGCCATACAGTAGGGCTCGAAAGTGTGGGCACCCCAGGTAAAAATTTGTATTAATGTGCATAAAGAAGCCAAGAAAAGATGGAAAAATCTCCAAAAGTCATCAAATGAAAGATTAGACATTTGTATAATATGTCACAAAAAGTTCAATTTTTTTTCCATCATTTACACTTTAAAAATAACAGAAAACAAAAAAATGGCATCTGCAAAAGTTTGGGCACCCTGCAGAGTTAATACCTTGTACTGCCACCCTTTGGCAATAATCACAGCTTGGAAACGCTTCTTGTAGCCAGCCAAGAGTCTTTCAATTCTTGTTTGAGCTATCTTCGCCCATTCTTCCTTCCAAAAGTCTTCCAGTTCTTTGAGATTTCTGGGCTGTCTGTCACACACTGCTCTTTTAAGCTCTATCAATAGATTTTCAATTATGTTGAGGTCAGGAGATTGTGAAGGCCATGGCAAAACCTTCAGTTTACACCTCTTGATGTAATCTACCGTGGATTTTGAGGTGTGTTTAGGATCATTATCCATTTGTAGAAGCCATCCTCTCTTTAACTGTGCCAATGGCTGCAATATAACCCCAAAGCATGATTGATCCCACGCTTTGCTATCTTCTTATAGCCTTCTCCTGCTTTGTGAGCGTCAACTATTTTTAGTTTCAGTTTTCTAGACAACTGCTTAGAAGAAGCCACGGTGCTGATTGTTGGGGCAAGATCAGATGAATCTGGGCGTTTAAAACCTTAAGATTGACATCACCTGGTCTTTCCAGACGATGATTGAGAACAATCCATGACACTGTCAGGTCTCACCTTTCCAAAGGGGGCGGTGCATGCTAGAAACTCTGCAGGGTGCCCAAACAGATGCCATTTTTTTGTTTTCTGTTATTTTGAAAGTATAAATGATGGAAATAAAATCTAACTTTTTGTGACATATTATACGAATGTCTAATCTGTCATTTGATGCCTTTTGGAGATTTTTCCATCTTTTCTTGGCTTCTTTATGCACATTAATACAAATTGTTACGTGGGGTTCCCAAACTTTCGGGCCCACTTTACACTCTTGGATTAGAGACTCCTTAAAGCTGTATTATATCTGATCTCCAACATGGGGGGACTCCTTAAAGCTGCATTATATCTGATCTTCAGCAGGGGGAGACTCCTTAAAGCTGCATTATATCTGATATCTCAGCAGGAATAATATAATATAATAATTAATATACAGCCTATGGTGTTGACATGTTCAGATGTTATTATTTTGATGTTTTAACGCTTTCTCCATATTTGTTAGCAATTTTTACATGCTGTTTTTTATGCTTTTTTGTTGCTTTTTATGATGTTTTTGTTGCTTTTTGTGATGTCACAAAGATGTCTTTTCCCGACATCTTTGTGTCATCTGGATTGTCGGAATGGCCTGCCATTCACCTTTGTCCCTTGTTACCGGTCCTGCAGGAGGAAGACTTTGTGGAGCTGGAGGAGGCGTCCCAGCTGATGGAGGCAAAGTACAAACAGCTGTTCGACGGCGTGCTGGTGAACAACGACCTGCAGGATGCCTGCATGCAGCTCTGCTCCATCATCCAGGCAGCGCAGAATGAACCACAGTGGATCCCCGTTGGCTGGAGCCAGACGGATGAGTAACAAGACGAAGGAAAGGAGAGAATAAGAAGGAGAGGAAAGGATGAGGATATCAAGACTACGAGTGGGAATAACAAGAGGTAAAAGACATAGATGCGTTGGATGAAACGGGACAATACTAATAACTATCTGACTGATCACACTTTCTCACGTTACCTCATTGCTACTGTTAAACGCTGCACTTTAAAGTTTATTTTAATGAAACTTAGCCTTGTTTTGGATACTATGTATGGTCAGTATTTTTAAACGTAATATAATTGAATGTATATACATTTAGGGACAATCAAAATAACTTCAAAGTTTCCATTAACTTCTGGGTCCCGTACTTAATATGTAATACCGCCAAGCTGACGATTTCAAGAAACTTACAAGAACACTTACGCCTGAAAATTACAACAGAAATAAACTACTTTGCAATACATATGCTGTATACAGTATATGTACTGCAAACTAGTTTATATATATATATATATATATATGTGTGTGTATATATATATATATATATATATATATATATATATATATATATACACATACATGTATAATTTACCCTCAAACTCCCAGGCCTCTGGTAGAGGACCCGAGCTTGAGGATGACACATACCACCCCACAAGGGGTGAAAGGGGAATTTTATATAGGCTATATATATATATAAATATTTGGTTATTTTAAAGTGCCCATATTCTTCTCATTTTCAGGTTCATAGCTGTATTTTGAGGTTGTACCAGAATAGGTTTCCATAGTTTCGTTTTCAAAAAACACCATATTTTCGTTGTGCTGCACATTGCTGCAGATCCTGTTTTCACCCTGTGTGTTTAGGTCTCTGTTTTATCTACAGAGTGAGACATCTCCCTAGTTTTATCTACAGAGTGAGACATCTCCCTAGTTTTATCTACAGAGTGAGACATCTTCCTAGTTTTATCTACAGAGGGAGACATCTCACTTCTATACTATCTTTGTTGGAAGCTGCACATGAAACCGGATCTCACTCAAAACACCATGGATGTTTTTTTCCAAGTGTGTATGCGTGTAAGCACCAGAGACCCAAAAATAACCCCCCAAATCCTAGAAAAGGGATTTTCTTTCATAATATGGGAACTTTAATGCTGTTACTTTTTTACTTTGGCTATTTATTTTAATCCATGACTTTCTCTAATAACTAAGTATTTTTACTCTGTGGTACTTTTACTTCTTTTAGTTTGTTTTTCTGTCATAAAAGTCAAGGTTAACTTTATAATAGAAAAGAAAGTTTATGACAGTTTAACTTAAACTTTATTATCTTATTTAATCTATTCGTCAAAGTGTTCATTTGTATTTTGGATCATAACCTTGTTTTGATTGTAATTATTTAGAAAAAGGAATAAAATACTATTCACAAATATAGAATTATTTGTCACTTTAAAGAAAACAAGAGTTAGTAAGTCAAGACCAGTCACTGTTTGTGACAATATTTCTTTATTTTTAAATGCTTATTGGTTATATAATAAAGGTAATCAGATGAATAAAAAACCCAACACACTCTTGTATCACAGAACGTTCTGACAACATTTGGACATTTTGGATGAGAAGATTGTCACCACTCATGTCTGGTAGGTGGACGTTCCTCCCTGTTTCCGGTCTTAATGCTAAGCTAAGCTAACGTCTACTCAAAGGAGGTTCATATTTAGTATACAGACAACAGTTGTATTGATCTGAACATCAAGTCTCAGAGAGAAATCAAATAAGTGTTTAAGTGTTATTTCATGAGATCAGTGGACGCTGTTTATTACAGACGATATTCAATGAACTAAAATGGAAAAGATGTCAGAGTTTTTGAATGTTTTCTGTATTTCATGTTGTGTTAACCCTCCTGTTGTCCTCGGGTCACATTTGACCCATTTTCCATGCAACACTCTTCACAAGTAGCCACTTCATTGAATTTTGGTGTTCAAATTAAAATAACATTTGGAGAAATTAATATTGATAACAGAACGTTGAAAAAAGAGACAAAGGTTAGAAAAAGTGAAAAAATAATTGTATAAAAGTAATAAAAACAGTGTCAAAAATGACCAAAAGGTTGCCTGGGTGACGGAAAGACAACACTAGGGTTATTCATAGATTAAAAATCCAATAACTGATTATGTTTCCTTCTCCAAACCCAAATGTGAACCTTTCGCTAACTCTTCAGATAATAACAAGTGAAAGTGAGTGTGTCAGCGGAGAGCTGTGTCTGTCTGCAGAACAAACTGAAAGTGAATTAATGATATGTTATAACAATTGACATAGTATAATATTATTATATCAATGATTATAGATGAGCTGTCGAGAGATCATGATGGGGGGAGGCCTCACAGGTTTTTGGAGCACAGGAAAGGAAATGCTAGTACTACTCCTGTAGAGAGAATTTCCAGAATTTTAATGTCTTAACTTTGTATCTTTCAGACTGGAACACATATAATGATGATGATAATAATAATAATAATAATGATGTATACTTTATTAATCCTGCAAGGGGAAATTACAATTTTACACTCTGTTGTTATTACACACATTACACACAGACCTGAACTACACACACATGCTCAGTACCCATACATGCACTAATGGAGAGATGTCAGAGTGGGGGCAGGGGGGCTTCCCATTGAAAGGCACCCCGAGCAGTTGGGGGCTCGGTGCCTTGCTCAAGAGCACCTTGGCAGTGCCCAGGAGGTGAACTGGCACCTCTCTAGCTACCAGTCCGAACCCCCAACTGTTAGGGGATCAATAAAGAGAATAAATGTATAAATTATGAAATATGACCGCCTGCTCTAAGTTTAGAGATCATTTTTGGATCATCAAGATGTGTCATAGGTTGTTGCTTTTTACTCTCAAAGTTCATCTCAAGATAGTGCTCCCCATCGAAGTTGCTAGGCTGCCCCACAGTACCCCAATGCTTGTAGTCGAATTGGGACCCATCAGACCACGTCCACACGCTCTCCTGGACGAGACAGATTGATTAAAAGTCAAAGTAAAATCAAAAGAGGATCCTATCGTTTTCTGTTGTTTTATTTAGAGTAATTTTCCTCCTTCTGTTCTTTATTTCTTTCATAAAATTTCATTTTCAATAGCGCGACCATTAGAGGGTGCCACCTCACAAAAAGTATCACCTTCACTGAGTCCGAGCCTCCGATCCAGGTCCGTTTGTATTCACCGCTCACTTGGTTAATGAAGGCTCTGAGGAATACATGTTTCTCTTCTGAGTGGACTGAAGCCAGATTCCCACCGGCAGCCTTGCAGAAGTTCTAATGGATACAATATAATAGGTTAAAACATTTAAGAAAACCATAAACCTATTCACAAGATGACACAGATGCATTCTCAGAACATCTCATTATAATACTGACATACCTTTGGAATGCAGGACTTTTACTGTAACAAAGTATTACTTTTAGAGACTGAACTGAACCTAAAAAGAGTCCCAGAAGTTGTTTGTTCAAGCAGCAATTAGGACTCATATTTAGGTTTATAGTGGAGGCGCCCTCTAGTGGCTGTAGTCTCGATAGTACTGCTGTACCTCAGCATTGATCCAACTTTTTCCATGGAAGTTAAAACTGAAACAGCGACAGCCGAACTGAGTCCAACCAGGAGGGAAGGGACCTAAAGAATAGAAAGTTAGATTCTTGTTATTCTTTAGTTTTTTTATGTTCTGTTTGTATTATTAATAAATCATATAGATAGATAGTTTTGCTCCTCCCATACATCCTTCAGAAACTTAATGTAATTTTTTTCCCTAATCTCTATCAGGACGTAACATATCTTTCCGCGTGATGCAATCATATCAATCAATCAAGAGCAGATGTACGGGAAGTTAACGTCTCGTCGTACAGAAAGGGACAGCGAGGTGTATGTGGTACCTATGTTAAACATGTGATGTACTGATATGGACTCCATCCTCCCAAATGTATACATGACTTGCATGCTAGAGAATGTCTTCAGTTCCTCTGCAGAGTAACTCAGGTCTTATGTTTTGCAACATCTTGGTCTCCCTGAAAATTCTTGATTAGTAAAATCTGCAAGTTGAAAAATCGAAGACAAACCAGCATGGAGGAGAGAAGAAGGAGGCGCACACCCACACACACACACACACAACAAAAAAATACAAACCCCTACGTAACATTATATGAACAAACAAGTCAGATACAATCAGAGCAACAAGTCAGAGATGCTGTACTGACCTGGGCAGGTTCGTCCACAACCGTGGGATCACAAAAAGACGTATTAAACACGAGCAGTCTGATTACAGGACTACTCTATTTAACTTTATTTATATATCATCTTTGATACAAACATGCAGCCCAAAGTGCTTCATAGAACAAACTTATCTAATATTTCAGCTTACAGTTTGCGCTCAGCCTACATTAAAACTAGTCACAATATTAATTATAATAATATAATAATAAATAATATTACTGTCTCATAATCTTACAGGTTGGGAAACCACTGCATTACACTGCATGTTCAACACAGTTTTTTTTTTTAAAGGAGAAACACTAACACCACCTTACTAGTTTTACACTTTTTGGAATTCATGGTCAATAACTCTCATTTATATAGAATTAAGTCTAATATTTGAGTTAAAAAAGCAGAAATTATGATTGATTTTGACTAAAAGTTAAGATCAGAGGAATGAAAGTGATCAACTGTATTTGCAAAGAGCATTGTATGGAATACAATCCATTTCTTGTGGTAATTTGGTTCTAAAGAAACCCATATTTCAGATATAGACATTTTTTAAAGGGGTCAAATTTTAAATTTGAGGAAGGGGTTAAATGCAGAGAGTGAATTTCGCTACATGTATGTGTATGTGACAATAAAGTACCTTTACCTCTATGTATGTGTGCAACTGCTCTACCAACTGACGGCCACATGTTACCCTTTAGAGATCAAGATGAAACCATGTGTGCGTGTGTCGCCCCCCTCTGTGTTTGTCAGGTTAATCCTTGGCAGGACGGCTGTAGCTCAGCCGATTTATCAGCCGGATTAGTGTCTCCTCGCTGCATCATTCAGCTTTACTGTCATCTATACAAAGAGCGGCGAGAGTTTCCGTGTTCTTTATCAGATGAAACCAAAACATCCAGCAGAAGATAAAGAGATCAATTAAAATGTTAGTGAGTATCTGGATTCAGATAAGGACTCAGATCTGTTATAATAGGCTCAGGTACTTTTATTTGTAGGGAAACAGCTACAACTTCATTTTTCAGTCCTTCTAGAAAAACCCAGTTGTCTTGTGATTGTTGCAAATATCCTTGATTATGCGCCACGTTTTCTTAAAAAATGCGATGGAATATGTGGGGTATTTTGTGCAATTTTATGCAATGAAATTGCAGGAACTTGCAAAAACTGGTTTGATGAAAAAGACACTCTGTTGGTCTTGTTGCGTGATTACGTCACTGCATAACGTTCCCATGGCAACAGGGAGAAACAGCTGCTCTTGTATGAAGTGAACGCAACATTTCAACATTCAACTTTCTGCTAATATTTGTGACTTTTTTGCAGTGAAAATGCGAGGATTATGAAACAGAGAGTCAAATTGTTGCTCCTAAGTTGTCTGAATTTTCCATATAGGTTTGTGCTCTAAATGCAATTTTAAATTGTTTCATGCAAAGAAAGTTGTATTAGTTTTTTAGTGTTTTTTTTTACATAATAATATATAAATGTTTTTAAATTGTTAAATATAATTGTTTCAATGGAAGTTTCCACTTATTAAGCCCCTTGTGGGTTTTTTGGCAATTGCTCATCACATCTTTTTGTGAAACATATAACAATGTCTTAATGTTTTTGTTGTGAAAATAAAATAAATCAAATCAAATCATGCAAGTCCCGCATTATTTTTATTATTTATTTATTTGAAAAAATGTTCCCTCCCCCCGCAAAAAATATGCAGACTTTATCCATTGAGTTATGCAATGGCATAATCATGTTTTTCTTGAGGATTTCTTAAAGGACAAACATCTGTGTAATAACCAGTGATGGAATGTAACTAAGTGCATGTACTCCAGTATATGCAAATATATTATCATCTACTGTATATGAGCATGTTGCTTTAGTAACTAAAGTTTTAGTTACTAGTTACTATTGTTAGTTACTTTAGTTACTCTGCTACATTCATCTGACAGCTTTAGTCACTAGTTACTTTAGTTACTAGTTACTTTCCACATTAAGATTCCTCAACACTAAACACATGTAGTTTATAATCTGATGTTATTATAAGTAACCATAGCAACAATCTAACGGCTCCAGGTCCAGCTGAGATGATGATGTCATATATAAGCTGAGATGATTAGTGAGTATAACGAGTGACTGGATTGGCTGCAGAGCAGGGGGACGGATTATAAAGTGACATTACCGCTGATCAACCAATCACAAAGCTCCCAGAGGCTGTCAGGGCTCAGGACCTGATCCACCTGCCGCTCTAAGACCCCGGGACGAGTTTCAATGCTGCATCCAAACCTCTTCCCCCCTCCCCCCGCTCCTGTTTCTCCTTTCTGCTTCATTTCATCTCCTGACGCCTTCACCCTTCCACTTGTTGGGATTAAACCCGAGCAGAAGACAGAGAAATAAAGGAAAAGGAGGGCGAGATTTTATTCTGAGGCTCACCCTAAGACACTCTGACAACATCAGAGATAGAAAGGGGGAGGGGGTTGTTTCTTCACAGACTGAGTCAGCTGCACAGGTGAGCTGAAATACACATTTCTTTTTAACCCTCATTTTGGTCAATTGCCCCGTTTTTAATTACCCAAAATAACATGATTGATTCCACACAACGCTCTTTGACAAGTACAGATCTTTTAGTTGCCTTTTGTTGCCTTTTTGTTGCCTTTTTGTCGCCTTTTTGTTGCATTTCGTTGCCTTTTTGTTGCCTTTTTGTTGACTTTTTGTAACATTTTGTCGCCTGTTGGTTGCATTTTTGTCGCATTTCGTCACCTTGTCATCACCTTTGACACCTTTGTGTTGGAAGTAGATCTTTTGGAGATTATGGTCTAGTGGCTGTTGGAGCAGTGTTTTCCATTGAGAACGAATTCCTTATAATAGTGACGTAGAAAGCCGTGCAGATGTTGAACAGCTCACCCGGAGACTGAAGACAGAGGACATTCAGAAACCGGATCTCACTCAGAACACCATGGATGGGTTTTTATTCCAAGTGTTTATGTGTGGGGAAGCACCAGAGACACAAAATAACATTTTTTTTCATTGTATGGGCACTTTAAGTGACAGTAAACCACTGTTTTTTTTTAAGATCATTCTTTGGGGCTAATCCAGGCGTCGCCATCCAAAGATCCGCGTTAATTAACTGACCTAATTCAATCAAAACACTCTCAGAGAGGAAGTGAGCCTCTGACACATCCTCCTGATTGATTTTAGTCACCTGACAGCTATTTAAAACTGTTGATCCTCTCACAGGGTAACCATGCCAACCGCCAGGAGCAAGAAGAAGAAGCCGAAGAAGGATGTTGCCGACGGCGAGGAGCAGGGCGAAGGTGAGAGGTGACTCCGTGCACACACACACACACACACACAGAAATACACACACATGCACACACATACACACGCAGTCAAAGAGACACACACACTCACTCACACATATACACACAGACACGCGCACGCATGCACACACACACACACACACTCACTCAAAGAGACATATACAGTATACACACACATGCACACATACACACACACTCAGAGAGACATATACAGTACACACAAACAAAGACACACACACACAGACACATGCACGAATGGACACACACACACGCACATTTACACACGCATACACACACACAAACACACACACACACACACTACGTGAGACATATATACACACACATGCACACACACACACACACACACACACAAACACACACTCAGAAAAGCATATATATACACATACACATAGACAAACACACTAAGAGAGACATACACACACAAGCACACACAAACACATCCACAGATATGTCTTTTCCACCAAGGCAGTTCTGGTGCTGGTTCGGAGTCAGTGCCAGATATCGAACCGGTTCTTTGCTTTTCCACACAAATAAACCTGGCTCTGGGCCAAGAAAACGGGTTCCAACTCAGCACCAACTCAGCGCTGGTCTAGAGATAAGAACCGGTTACGTCAGGTGCTGGGAGCGGGTCCCGGTAGGCTTTTTGTCGGGAAAATTGTGACCGCCCCGGTCAAACCGGGATGTCTGTTCACCCTAACGGTGTTTTGCTTGACGCTACTGATGTTGCCTTCGCAAGCTAGCAAAAGATAATAATAAACGTTAAATTATGCGAGATAATTCCCTTTCTTCTTGGACGTGTCCTCGGTCCATAGCGGTCACAAATAGCTGTCAAGGCCTGTCTTTGAATTCCAGTGGGAATTTGTAAAGCCAGGAGCAAAAGTATCGGCATGTAGTCCTCCATTATTGTTGACTGTCATGACGCGTTGCTATGACAACGGAGGTACTTGCAGTGACGTTGTAACGTAGCCCTGTTCTGGCTCTCAGGCTATGGAAAATCGAGCTGGTTCTTAGATAATTGACGAGTAGAACCAGCACCGAACTGGCTATAGCACCAGCCCAGAACCAGCACCCGGTTAGCCTTGGTGGAAAAGACATAGAGAGACACAGATACATGCACGAATGCACACACATACACACACACACACAAACGCGCACACACTCTGTTCTCTTCTGTTCCTTGCAGTGGGTCTGGAGCTGGAGACGGAGGAGGCGACCACTAGGAGCCGCTCTAACAGCAGAGACCCTTTGACCCCGGAGCCGCAGGATCCAGCACCACAGAGAAAAAAGAAAAAGAAGAAGGCATCTACTATTGGTAGCACCCAGGGGGGTAAGCCTCTCCTCTCTAAGCAAAGCTCCTATGGCGCCATTTTGATGCTAACAAGCCATCACCCACCGTTAGCATCCCATTGACTCCTATTCATTGGCGCCATTTTGACAGCAAATAACTTTACATCTGAAGCATTTAAAGACTCTATTTGCTTCTATTTTCCTTCACCGGTCTCTGTCCAGAACAACAAGATCTGTTGTTCCATTTCTTTAACTGTCTATAACCACTTAGATTTGTTTTAAGGGTTACCCTCATGTTGTCCTTGGGTCAAATTGACCCGTTTTCCTACATCAATGTTCTTTTTAATTACCCAAAATAACATGATTGATAAAAGATTAGTAAAAGTTGACACATCCATTTCTTTCATTTTAGTCTAAATAATTCCTAATTTCTGTTTTTCTAACTCAAACATTAGGTATTATTTCCTAAAAATGAGGTTTATTGAACATGAATTCCAAAAAATAATTGTAAAACTAAAGTTAATAAGTTATTGTTACGTAGTGTTGAATGTCAAAAAAGTGACAGACATTGAGCATCAAAAGTGTTGAAAAAAGGGACAAAAACATAAGAAAAAGTTAAAAACATCGATAAGAAGCGCCAACAAAAGTGTTGATTTTCAATTCTGACGGAAAGACAACACAAGGCTAGCTCACCCCGTGAGAGCGTGCGCCCCATGTAGGCTGAGTCCTTTGCCCCCCCCCCCCCCCCCGTATGTCCACTGTCACTGATGTATAAAGGGAAAAAGCCCCAAAAAATAATCCTTAAGAAAGAATCCAGTGTGTTTGATTAGTAAAAAACCTTGAAGCTTTGTGTCATGTTCAGATCAGGAAGCAGAGCACGCGGACGTGCCAAACGGCAACATGGCCGAGTCCGATATGGACGGAGAGGAACGGACTGTCGCTGTAACCAGGAAGACCAGAAGGAAGAAGTAAAGTATACTATAGTATAGTAGTATAGTATAGTACTCTACTTTACTCTACTCTACTGTACTCGCCTTTTTTGGTTTTCCATTATGATAAAAGTACTGAGGTACTTTATGTAGTACTACCTCAGTCGAGGTTCCAAGCTGCTGAGGAGATACCAAAAGCTGACGTGAAATCTCGCAGGCTGCTGATTGGTCAGAGAGATGGATAGATAGATAGATAGATAGATAGAGTGATAGATAGATAGATAGATAAATAGATAGATAGATAGATAGATAGATCCCAATAAAATGGGAAATTATAGTGGTACAGCAGCAAAATCAGTCACACAGCACAGAATATAAATGAAATACTAGGATACAATATACATACACACAATATACATGAAATAATAATAGGATAAAATACAAGAACAAATATTTGAATATATACACTTATATATACACTAATCACTGCGTCATCATCGCTAGCAACAGACGGGGGAGGGTCCTGAACAAACCCGCCGTGTTTAAATAGTTTATCCAGTGTTTTTTTTTTTTTTTTTGCTTCCAGGTTCATTAGAAACTATTTTTTCATTTATATTGTATGTATGTATGGGATCAATAAATATCTCTATCTATCTCTATCTATCTATCTATCTATCTATCTATCTATCTATCTATCTATCTATCTATCTCTCTATCACTCTATCTATCTATCTATCTATCTATCTATCTATCACTCTATCTATCTATCTATCTATCTATCTATCACTCTCTCTAACTATCTAACTATCTATATATCTATCTATCTATCACTCTCTCTAACTATCTAACTATCTATCTATCTATCTATCTATCTATCTATCTATCTATCACTCTCTCTATCACTCTATCTATCTATCTATCTATCTATCTATCTATCTATCTATCTATCTATCTATCACTCTCTCTAACTATCTAACTATCTATATATTGCACTATAATTCTTTTTCTTTAATCCCGTGGCAGGAAGGTGAAGGCAATGGAGCACTACAGCAATGACCTCGGAGCCGAAGACGACGATATCATCTCAGACACACAGTCCCCGATCCCCCAGCATTCCCTGTTCTCCGCCCCCCACGGACACAGCCAGCCAGTCGGCAAAGTCTTTGTGGAGAGGAACAGTGAGTGAGAAAGGCCGGAAGTGGAAACTGAAACGTTTTTTAGAAAAGAACTCCGGACAGTGTCAGAGGTATCGGTCATATCAGCAGTAACGTCACCCAGTCTGTGTTTGTGTGTGTGTTTGTGTGTGTGTGTGTGTGTGTGTGTAGGGCGTTTCCAGGCAGAGCGAGTTGAGCATCTCCGACAGTCAGAGCTGATGGATGACTACATGGACCCCAGACAGATCTGGACTACCAGAGACGTCGCTATGAGGGTCCACAATGGCTTCAGGTCTGCACGCATGCACGCATACCGTATACACACACACACGCATCCATGCATACACACGCACACAGGCGCACATGCATGCACGCATACATACACACGCACGCATACACACCCATGCATGCATACACACGCACGCATACACACGCACGCATTCACACACGCACGCATGCATACACACACACATGCACGCACACACGCATGAATTCACACACACACACACACACACACGCATGAATACACTCACGCATATAAGCATATAGACATAAGCACGCAGATACACACACGTGCATACACGCATACGCACGCATACATGCACGCATGCATACGCACGCATACACACATGCACGCACGCATACACACACGCACACACATGCATGCATACACACACGTGCATGCACACACGCATGCACGCATACACACACATGCATACACAAGTACACACGCATACACACACACATATGCATTCTGAAACTTGTATGTAGGGTCACTAAGCAGAAGTAATAAAAGTAGTGAGAAAGAAATGTGTGTGTATGCGTGTGTGTGTATGCATGCTTGTGTGTGTGTGTGTGTGTGTGTGTGCGTGTGTGTGTGTTTCTGTGTGTTTCTGTGTGTGCGTGTGCGTGTGTGTGTGTGTGTGCTCCCTCTACAGGGTGATTGGTCTGTTCTCTCACGGCTTCCTGGCCGGCTACGCCGTGTGGAACACCATAGTGGTGTACGTGTTGGCGGGCGAGCAGATGACAACGCTGCCCAACCTGCTGCAGCAGTACCACCTGCTGGCCTACCCGGCCCAGTCGCTGCTCTACCTGCTGCTGGCCGTCAGCACCGTGTCTGCCTTCGACAGGTAACACACACATTTAGCAACAAACAGAGAGAAAGTGCTCAGATACTTTACTGCAGTAAAAGTACTAGTACACACTGTAAACGTACTCCACTACAAGTCCTGTCTTCAAAAACTTACTGAAGTAAAAGTCTCATCAAAATGTACAGTAGTTCAACTTTACTTGACTATTTTCATGAGTTTTTTTCACTTTTTAATTATTACACCATTTTCCTTAAATTATATGGATGGTGTTGCCGGTTAGCTCACATGGCAGGCGCATATATTGGAGGTTATTCCTAGACACAGAAGGTCCAGGGTTTGAGACCTGTGATGGAGTCCTGCATGTCTCCCCCCTCTCATATCCTAACCCTTGTGTTGTCTTCCCATCAAAATTGAAAATCAACACTTTTGTTGATGATTTTTTTCAATGTTTTTAACTTTTTCTTACGTTTTTGTCCCTTTTTTCAATACTTTTGATGCTTTTTGTTCAATGTTTGTCACTTTTTTTGACGTTTTCAACACTACGTAACACTAACTTATTAACTTTAGTTTTACAGTTATTTTTGGAATTTATGGTCAATAAACCTAATTTTTAGGAAATTATACCTAATGTTTGAGTTAGAAAAGCAGAAATTAGGAATTATTTAGACTAAAATTAAAGGAATGTATGTTGATGGATAATCCCAGACTGGAATATGTCAACTTTTACTCAATACTATTTCAAAAGCACTTCAATTCAATTCAAATGCTATAAAAATAAGACACCCCAAAATTAATGAAAGTAGAGATTTGTACTTGCCAAAGAGCGTTGTGTGGAATCAAATCATTTTTTTTGGAAAATAAAAAGAACATTGATATAGGAAAACGAGTCAATTTGTCCCACGAGGACAACACAAGGGTTAAACCTATTTACAAATCACTTGAAAATACATGCTTTTCTCGCCTAAATTTTTACCCCAAAAAAAGTGATGCAGTTTCCACATACTTTGGCCCTCTGGGATGATCCTGAGGTCATTGGGAAGTTAA
This sequence comes from Etheostoma nigrum, assembly GCA_029931835.1. Classification (NCBI taxonomy): domain Eukaryota; kingdom Metazoa; phylum Chordata; class Actinopteri; order Perciformes; family Percidae; genus Etheostoma; species Etheostoma nigrum. Next base: position 7,753,317 of record CM057247.1, on the reverse strand, counting down.
CACTCTCTATTTTTTGTTTCTAGTGTCAGTGTGACACTAGGCCTTACTGACACAGAGCGAAAGAGGTTAGAATAGAGAATTTCTATTTCCGTCCAAGTAAATCATCTGTAAAATGATTAAAAAACACTACTGTAGGCATTTTACATGGGCTACATACAAAAATAGTACCCTAGCCACATGTCTCAACTTAATACAGAAAAAATCCAGAGGAAAATGAATCAGAAAATGGATTTTATATGAATTTATTTCTACAGATATGTCTGTGCGTTTTTCTTATTTCCTTTCAGAAAAAAAGCCCAAAAAGTGCAAAATACAAAACTTCTCAAATTAAAAAACACATCCACATCACTCACACACATACCTGAAATAACTACATGCATAAATTTATAGAAATAAGTAATTATAAATATATGAAATGGTGAAATGCCATAAGAGATCGTCTCAGGTTACGTATGTAACCCTTGTTCCCCGAGATAGGGGAACGAGACACTGCGTCGGTTACGACACTATGGGAACGCCTTTAGGCATGACAGGGCTGAATGCGAATGAAAACTACTCCAATCCTATTGGTCCTAGTGAGAACGGTAGCATGTGATGGCATAACCGTAGGGGCATATAAGCACACCGGCACATAGCTCATTAGCTCTTTCTATGAAGCAAGGCACTCCAGGCGGGGCGAGGGGCGGTGAACCGACGCAGTATCTCGTTCCCCTATCTCGGGGAACAAGGGTTACATACATAACCCGAGACGTTCCCCTTCGAGGGGAACTCGAACTGCGTTGGTTACGATACTATGGGAACGAGATACCCACTAACCCGAGCCGAAACCCCGCCTGCCCTAGCGTGCAAGCAACCTGTGGGCACGACTAGGAGGAGAGCACCCGGGTGCCGGGTGCGGAGGGAAGGGCCAGACTATAGAACCTGAAGAAGGTGTGAGGAGTGGCCCAGCCAGCCGCATCACAACCCCCCTGGAGAGACGCTCCCTTGAGGAGAGCCTCAGAGACCGCCAAGCCTCTCGTGGAATGAGCCTGTACAGCCATAGGTGAAGGCAAACCGCGCACCTGATAGGCCAGGGAGATAGTCTGAACGATCCAGTTGCTGACAGTATGTTTGGAAGCGGGGAGCCCAGCCTCGGGGGACCCGAAACACACCAGCAACTGGTCCAACTTCCTTCACTCGGAGGACCTCAGAGTGAAGACACTCGGTGCTCCGACAGGGCAGAGCAAACGGAGCCTCCCGTCCTCTGCCGTCACATGAGGTGGAGGATGAAACGGCTGCAGTACCATGGGCCCCATAACAGTGGACTGAACCTCGGGAATGAAGCCCGGAACGAGGTGCAGGACAGCCTAACGTCACCCGGGGCAAACTCCAGGCACCGGGGAGTAACCGAAGAGCCTGGAGGTCCCCCACCCTCCTCAGAGAGGCGATAGCAAGGAGGAAGGCCATCTTCAGGGTCAGGTACTTGGCCTCAGCCGACTCCATGGGCTCGAAGGGGGCCTCAGCCAAAGCATCGAGAACCACTGCCAGATCCCAAGTGGGAATCCTAGGGCGAGCCGCAGGTCTCATCCTGCGGGTCCCACGGAGGAACCGTATGACCAGGGGAAGCCTCCCCAGAGACCCATCCCTCGAAGGGGCGTGGAAAGCTGAGATGGCAGCCACGTAAACCTTGAGGGTGGATGGGGAAAGGCCCGCAGAGAAGCGGTCCTGCAGAAACTCCAGCACCTGAACCACCGGGCAGGTATCTGGGTCCACCATGCGTCCTCTGCACCAAGCAGAGAAGACGTACCACTTCAGGCCATACATCCTCCGTGTAGACGGGGCCCTGGAGCCGAGGAGAGTCTCGACTGCTCCTGCCTTCAGGCCAGCCTCTAGGTACTGCACCCCCTTAGGGACCAGACCCACAACTGCCACAGGGCGGGGCAAGGGTGAAAAACCCGGCCTCCTGCCTGGGACAGCAGGTCCCTCCCCAGAAGTCCACGTCTATAGGTCCAAACCTTCCGCACAAGGACTCCACCACCTTGGGGTGGAGCCGCCATTCCCCGGGCCTCAGCACCTGTCTCGACAGCAGGTCCGCACCCAGATTCTGAAGTCCAGGGAGAACACCGCCCTGAGAGAGAGCAGTCTCCGCAGGGACCACAGGAGGATCCAATGCGCCAGTCTGACAGACAGAGCGGCCTCAAGCTGCGTCATCCCCGTAGCCGCGGTTCCCGATCGCCACCACATTGCTATACTCCAGCAGCTGGGGAGTAGAAAGCCAGGCGGAGAAAGGCTTATACCAAGACTTACACAAATCATTGTGCAAGTCCGGAAAAAATGGCAAGGATCGGCGCAGGGGTGCAGAGCGGCCCCGCAGGAAGCGATCATCCACTCTGCCACTGGTGTTAAGCTCCCTGACAGCCTGTGGCCAATCCAGACCGAGCTTAGCCACAGCTCGCGTCACCACTTCCAGCAGCTCAACATAAGCCGGCGCTCTCGGCGCTCTTCTGATGACGTCGGCCCGACACCCGGAAGTCCCCTCCCACCTCCCCGATGCAAAGCACGCTGAGCTCCTCAGAGCCAGAGTGCAACCGCTTTGTCGGTCATTGTCCCCGAACAGAAGAAGCCTAGAAGCCGGCCCTCGAACGGGGACTAGGGAAGACGGAATCGGCAGACGAAAGACGAGACGGGGAATGAGCCGTCTCGGAATCCTGCAGCAGACCTCGCTGCGATCCCCATGACCGGGACCGCGAGCCGCGTCAGCGACCGCGGGGCAGAGCCACTGGGAGAGCGTAACTGGCCGTCCGCGGAAAAGAGGGCCATGCGGGACCTCAGTACCCGCACGGGAAGGGCCTCGCAATGGACACAACCAGCCCCCTCGAGAGCCGCCGTGGCGTGCGACCAGCCCAGACAAGTAACACACAGCTCATGAGAGTCTCCTATTGTGATGAAACGCGGGCAGGGAGACACACATCTCCGGAACTGGTCAACTGCTCGGACATACTGTCAACTTCCAGGTGAGTAGGATACGTGGAATCATTCAAACACAACATCAACCAACGTGCCTGCTGAATAGAAAAAAGCTAATGAGCTATGTGCCGGTGTGCTTATATGCCCCTACGGTTATGCCGTCACATGCTACCGTTCTCACTAGGACCAATAGGATTGGAGTAGTTTTCATTCGCATTCAGCCCTGTCATGCCTAAAGGCGTTCCCATAGTGTCGTAACCGACGCAGTTCGAGTTCCCCTCAAAGGGGAATCTTATTTTTGCTTTGACACAGGTGAAGCCATCACAGGGTTAAAACTTTCTGGTTATGTTTGGTATCAATCAACTCGTTTTCTTATTGGCTACACAGAGAGGCCAGTTTCATAACATTTAGTTGTAACTGGATGGAATAGTTGTCAATCTTTCCCAGGTTCCTCCTCTGTAAACCCTGCGACTTGATTGGCTTCCACAACTCAGGTTACAGTAGATGGATTGGCTAAAAAAAAGCTGTCACTCAATTCCTTAAGATTCAGGGTATTCGGCAGTGTTGCCAAGTCCGCTTATTATAAGTGACTTTGGGCTTGTTTTTCTGTAAAGTCGCTTGCAAATAATGGTAGTTGCGGGTCGTGGTTTTCTTGGGCTTGTTACTAAAGTGTAGTTGCTTATTTGGGCTTGTTGCCAGCTCCATAATAATTTGTCAAGCAGGTATTTTCTATATGTTATTTAAACGTAGGAGTTTGTCTTGCCTGTTCCCTCGGTCCCGCCCCTTTCCCCATACACACTGGAGACAGCAGAGTTATTTCCTGCCCACTTCCTGCTTCTTATTTGATGGCAACGAGTACCAGCCAATCAGAGGTAGAGCAGGGCAGTTGGTTTTTTTCTGGTTAGGAAAATGCGTGAGTAGCGAGTGATGGTTACTGGACTGTACGAGAGTTTTTGGAGGAATAAATGCCCGGGATGAAGTGGGCGAAATACGGGAAGAAATATAACAAAGACTGGGATAAAGAGAAAGAAGGAAAAGAATGGATTCAACCCGTCGTGGGGAACAATTCAAAATCACTGTGAAAACGTGTGCATTTGATATCCCATCAGTTTTCTCATGTTAAATAATGTTAAAAGGTGGTTTAAAGCCCATGTTGCAGGTTTTATTTTGCAACAAATTTGTGCAATTTGCTTGTTGGTAGTAAATATTTGAAGTGTTATCCATTGTATTTGATGGTGTTGGATATCGCAAAATTCAATATAATACGAAAATTAGGCAAAATTTTACAGTGTTTCATTTTCCCCCCACAATGCATTGCATGACGTCATATTGGGGAGATAACAGAGCGGCCTGCGTTGTATTTACCACTGGTCTGGCCTAATGTGGCTTCTGGTCTTTTAATATTAACAGTCTGTGGTCTTGACCGAGTCCAAGTGACTTTATTATATTTATAATAATATTGGAGGGAAAGTGAAACACAGCTTAGACAGGGATGTTGTTCGGCTTTTCACAAGTTTAGACTGCTAACTAACGCTGAGCCGCAGGACGTTAACACAACAGCGTTAGCCTAGCCTGCTAGGTAAATATTACGACTGCCTTTGGTGTTGCCTATATATGCGTCCATGTTGTCAACATCATACATGTGGCATTAGTGCACCTTTAGTACCATAATTGTATTGAATGAAATAGTAAGCTTCGCTCCTACGAGATGGAGGGGGGGGGGGGGGTGTTGTTACGTTACACACAAAGCTAACTGGCTATAGTTAGCCTGTACGGATGCTAGCGGATATAGCTAACGTCGCGTAGCCAGCCAGCAACTTCGGCAGTAGAGTTTCGGTAAGCTAACACGACAGCGTTGTCGCCCACAATCAACCTGCAGTGATGTTTGAAATATAAACAATTACAATACTGGTGCGTGCTGGTTGGGGAGGACCATGATCCTGTCTGAAATTAAACGGATTTAGGCATCTTCAGATCAGGTGGAGCTTCGCCACCACACGCACAAGCACCGGCCAAAGGAAGAGGTAAACACTTAGAAATAACACTCGGGGATGCTTTCTATTCCTATATGTACATAAGTGTACCAGTACTTATCTGAACTAACGACATGATCACTGTCACTAGATCGAAAGAAAACGTTGACGTTCACTCGGTGCTATTCACTGACAGTAAAAAGTAAAGTCATTGTATGCTGCGTTTCTAAAAAAAAGGAGATAAATAAAGGATATAAATGAAGGAGACAAATGAAGGAGACTTCCCCACAATCTTGACAATTCCTCATTTGCCCTCTCACGTCTGGCAGGTTGGTAATTATTCGGCTGCTGGCCTTTCCTCCTCTTCCACATCCCAGTCAGTGAGACTTCGCTCCCCAGTATGACGTCATCGCCGAATTGACTTCATAAACCCGCGAACACCAAAAATGACCAAAAACTAACTTTTAACACTATTTGGAGACATTTTTAAAAATGATATACATATCTTGAGTGTTTTTTGTACCCAATAATCAACAGTGGTGGTTAACCTGCAACATGGGCTTTAACTCCCTCTTGTGGTCATTGTCCTGAAGCTCAGGGGGAGAAAATAAACCTCTAATGTGTATACAGTTTACCAATCTGTCCACATGGATGGAAATTGACAATCCATCCCCACAGATTGTAAAACCGTGCACACAGGTTATTTATTTATCTCTTCCAGGATCTTAGGGGGGCTCCGTAGTAAAAGTTGCTTGTTTTGGGGTTGTTTTCACAGGCCTGGTTGCTTATTTGTCTCGCAAGATCTGGCAACACTGGTATTCGGCTGTGTGCAAAGATACAATGTGGCATCCTCAGGGCAGACGGCAGGAGCGATCAAAATCCAAAAATGATGGACTGTTCAGCTTTGTTTACGAGGAAACTCGGCCAGAATCTACAAGATTGTGAGGGGACCAGCTTGTTTTGGATTAAAAGGATTGGATGTACTTATTCTTTGAACTGTTGGCGATGTAGGAAAAAAAAGTTTATGACGATCTTTCACCGCTGTGAAGAATGACACAAGAAGGTAGGGATGCATGCTCGACTTTAGACAGAAACGGCGCAGAATCTTTCTGTGTTTCTTTATTTCATAACATGATTATAAGTCATTTTATGCTTTGTGTGTGGGCTTACTGGAATCATGAGACTTTAAGCTTTCTAATGATGTGCTGCATGAGCGTGTTTATGAAGATTTAATAGTTGCAATTTATGAGTGAAGAAAACGTCTCCTAAAATGGAGAAAACGGCCCGTCAGCGGGACCGTGCTGGCAGAGAGGTTTTAAAGGCTGATAAATCATACCTGTAAAAAACTATCCAGACAAAATTTTTGTCTGGATATATTATGACTGATTTCATAACTTTTTTACATATGAGACTAGAAAGGAGCACAACATGGAAAACTAGAGTGGCTTGAATTTGTGGCGACTAACAGCTTCAGTTTGTTCTCCCCTGCAGGGTGAACCTGGCCAAAGCCTCCATGGCTCTGAGAGGCTTCCTCACGCTGGACCCCGCCGCTCTGGCTTCTTTCTGTAAGTCAGACAACACAAGGAGAGATGACCATATAAAAGATGATCCTGCCCCGAAATACGCTCACAAAGGTCTTTTGTTCCAGCATCAGTGTTGCCAGATCTCGCGAGACAAATACGCAGGCCTGTGAAAACAAGCTCAAAACAAGCGACTTTTTCTACGGAGCCCACATAAGATCCTGGAAGAGATAAATAAATAAACTGTGTGCACGGTTTTACAATCCATGTGGACAGATTTGTAAACTGTACACACGGTAGGCTAGTTTATTTATTTTCTCCCCATGAGCTTCAGGACAATCACCACAGGAGGGAGTTAAACCACCTTTTAACATTATTTAACATTAGAAAACTGATGGGATATCAAATATAGACACTTATTCACAGTGATTTTGAGTTGTTCCCCACAACGGGTTGAATCCAATATTTTCCTCCTTTCTCTTTCTCCCGGTCTTTGTTATATTTCTTCTCGTATTTCGCCCACTTTATCCCGGGCATTTATTCCTCCAAAAACTCTCCTATAGTCCACTCACCATTAGTCGCTATTCGCGCATTTTCCTAACCAGAAAACAACCGACTGCCCTGCTCTGCCTCTGATTGGCTTGTACTCGTTGCCATCTGGGTCAGAGCCAATTAGAAGCAGGAAGTGGGCGGGAAATAATGCTGCTGTCTATAGTGTTTATGGTAAAAGGGGCGGGACCGAGGGAACCAGCAAGGACAATCTGGGAGCAAGCCCAAATAAGCAACTACACTTATTTACAAGTCCAAAAAAACTACCTAGCGACTACCAATATTTGTAAGCGACTTTACAAAAAAGCAAGCCCAAAGTCGCTTATAATAAGCGGACTTGGCAACAGGGCCAAATGTCCTGAGCTGCATCTCATGTCCCTGATTTGATAGCTCATCGACTCCGCGGCCCTTGCCTGAACCAGTTCTTCTGTCCTGTCTGTCCTTGGTAAAGGCCGTCTCAAAGCTCTTATTTCTGCTCTGAGGACCGAGGAGGGAGCATCAACGAGGGATCATTGAGGAAGGATCACTGAGGAGGGATCATCAAGGACGGAGCATTGAGAAGGGATCAACTAGAAGGGATCATCGAGGAGGGATCATCGAAGAGGGATCATTGAGGAGGGATCAATTAATCAATCAATCAATCAATCAAAATGTATTTATAAAGCACGTTACAGCAACCAGCAGGTATCCAAAGTGCTTACCATCAGAAACCAAGAATAAAAACACATAATACAATACAAAAAGTGAACATAGAAAACAGTAAAATCAGAAAAGGTTACAAAGAAAGGAGAATGAAATTGTCACACCACTGCTCTGTATCAAAAGCCAAACTAAACAGATACATTTTTAGTTTGGACCTAAAAAGAGCTACATCAGTAATAGTGTCAATATCAGGGGGTAACCTGTTCCAGAGTATCAGGGCAGCAACTGAAAAAGCTTGACCCCCCCCCCACACACACCTTTTACACCTTGGGACTTCTAAAACTCACTGATTGAAGACCGCAATGACCGGTTTTGCTCCCACAAAGTTAAAATTTCAGACAAATACTCTGGAGCGAGACCATTTAAAGCCTTAAAAACAAACAATAAAATCTTAAAATCTATTCTAAAACGCACTGGAAGCCTATGAAGGGTGTAGAGAACGGGAGTAATGTGTGCACGTCTAGATGTATTTGTTAAAAAGCGAGCAGCAGCATTTTGCACAAGTTGAAGACGTGAGATGGACGTCTGATTCAGACCAACATAGAGGGCATTACAGTAGTCCAACCTTGAACTAATAAAAGCATGATCATCGAGGAGGGATCATCGAGGAGGGATCATCGAGGAGGCACCATCAAGGAGGGACCATCAAGGAGGGATCATCGAGGAGGGACAATCGAGGAGCTATAGGCGAGGATACAGAGGGCAGTCTTCCTGGAACCCGTGCAGCTTAAGGATTTGCTAACTCTGCCCAAACAGTTGACAGAGTCAAGTGACGGTTCAGAGGAAAGGACGTCTCGTCAGGCTCGTTTGAGATGAGCCAGGTCTGTGCAGAATCGATCACCGGCGATCGGCGCCCGTTGCATGGAACAATGCGGATTCTGTCCTGGCCGTGGAATGGATCAGATGTTCACTCTCGCAAGGATCTTGGAGGGGGCCTGGGAGTATGCCCAACCAGTCTACATGTGTTTTGTGGATCTGGAGAAGGCGTATGACCGGGTCCCCCGGAAGAAATTGGGGAGGTGCTGCGGGAGTATGGGGTGAGGGGTCCCTTCTCAGGGCCATCCAATCTCTGTATGACCAAAGCCAGAGCTGCTCGTTCCAGGTGAGGGTTGGCCTCCGCCAGGGCTGTGCTTTGTCACCAATCCTGTTGTAATATTTATGGACAGGATATTGAGGTGTAGTCGGGGCGGGGAAGGGTTGCAGTTCGGTGGGCTCGGGATCTCATTGCTGGGATGAGGATCAGCACCTCTAAATCTGAGGCCATGGTTCTCAGAAGGAAACCGAGGGAGTACTTTCTTCAGGTAGGGAGTGAGTCCTTACCCCAAGTGAAGGAGTTTAAGTACCTTGGGGTCTTGTTCGCGAGTGAGGGGACCATGGAGCGTGAGAATGGTCGGAGAATCGGAGCAGCTGGTACGGTATTACATTCCGTTTATCGCACCGTTGTGACAGAAAGGGAGCTGAGCCAGAAGGCAAAGCTCTCGATCTACCGGGCAATTTTCGTTCCTACCCTCACCTATGGTCATGAAGGCTGGGTCATGACCGAAAGAACGAGATCAAGGGTACAAGCATCCGAAATGGGTTTCCTCAGGAAGGTGGCTGACGTCTCCCTTAGAGATAGGGTGAGAAGCTCAGTCATACGAGAGGAGCTTGGAGTAGAGCCGCTGCTCCTTCGCGTCGAAAGGAGCCAGTTGAGGTGGTTGGGGCATCTGGTAAGGATGCCTCCTGGGCGCCTCCCTAGGGAGGTGTTCCTGGCACGTCCAGCTGGGAGGAGGCCTCGGGGAAACCCAGGACTAGGTGGAGAGATTATATCTCCAACCTGGCCTGGGAATGCCTCTGGATCCCCCAGTCGGAGCTGGTTGATGTGGCTCGGGAAAGGGAAGTTTGGGGTCCCCTACTGGAGCTGCTGCCCCCGCGACCCGATACCGGATAAGCGGATGAAGATGGATTGATGGATGGATGGATAAGTGGACAACCTTGTCTTATGCCGCGACCAATATCAAATCTAGAACTTAATTGAACTGTTGCAACCCTTATATAGCGTTTTGACAGCTTTCAAAAATTGGTTACCAAATCCAAGACACTCAATAACTTTAAACTTAAATCGGTGACTAATGGTATCAAATGCTTTGTAAAAATCTACAAACAAAATAAAGCTATTGTCCAATATATATTCATCATATTCTATCATATCCAATACTAATCATATGTGATTACAGATATTTCTTCCTGGCATAAATCCCAATTGTTCTTCATCAATAATATCATCCAATCCTGATTTCAACCTTTTAGCAAAGACCAATGCGAATATCTTAGCATCATTATTTAACAGACTAATTGGTCTCCAATTCTCAATACTCAGTTTATCTTTTTTTGGTTTAGGAATCAATTTAATAAGAACTTGTCAAAGAGTTGGAGGCAATTCCCCTTTTCCTATGGCTTCTACAAACATAGCCACTAGAAAAGGTGCTAATGACTTATTAAATACTTTATAAAATTCACTTATCAGACCATCATTCCCAGGTGCTTTATTTTCTTTAAGACAGTCAATGCATTTTTGTACCTCTGTTAAACTAATTTCCTGGTCGCAAATTGATTTAAAACTGTCATCAATGCATTTCATGTTCCTTCCCATATCTTCCAGAAACCTATCCATATCTCTTTCATTTTCACATTCGGCTGCATATAACTTGTGATAGAAATCAGCGACATATTTTGAAATACCCTTAATATCTTTGCATATTAGATTATTAATTTTAAGTTTACACAGGGAAGACAACTCAAAGTTTCTCTTTTCCAAATTGAAAAAGTATTTAGAGCATTTTTTACCTTGTTCAAGCCACTTCCTCCTAGACCTTATATTGGCACCCCTGGCCTTCTCCTCGTACATTTTGTCCAGTTCCATTTGTAAAGATGATAACTCAATTACTTCTTCTCCAGATAAACTCATTTTCTCTGATAATGTTATCAGTTTCGTAATTATTAGAGACTCCCTTTCTTTCTTTGCTTTAGAAATTTGTTTCCCAAAATATAACGCTAAATTTCTGATTTCGTATTTCATTAATTCCCAACAATTTCCAAAAATAATTGAGTAATTTTGCGTCCAAATATATATCAATTATTATTTGGATTTCTTTTTTAAATTCTTTATTTTGTAAAAGTAATTTATTTAATTTCCAGTAATCTTTGTTAAGGTTGTGTCTACCCATTCCAATATTGATATTAATTGTTATAGCCTTATGATCTGTAAAAACTGTGGGTTCTATCAACACTGACTTCACCTTATTCTCCAAGTCTGATGAGACCAACCAGAAGTGTATACGGGACTGTTGAGATCTATCCTTATTATTCCAAGTATATATTTTTTGGTTTGGGTGTTTATGTCGCCAGATATCAATTAGGTCCAATTGACTGCATATATTTCCTAATTCATTTGTTGCTCTGTCTTTGGGTGGCCATCCATCCATACTTTCATCCATTACTGTATTAAAGTCTCCTCCCCATAAAACTAGCTGAAGGGAATACCATTAAGAGATCATTAATTTTACATTCTACTATTGAAAAAATAGCTGTATTGTTTTGCCTATTATTGGAAGCATATATATTAACCAAAACAAACAGAGATTGGTCAATGTCTACAAGAAGAATTATCCATCTACCATCTATTCTATTTTCAATTTAATTTTATTTATAGTATCAATTCATAACAAGCGTTATCTCGAGACACTTTACAGATAGAGCAGGTCTAGACCACACTCCAGCATTTAAAAGGACCCAACAGTTCTAGTAGTTTCCTACAGAGCAAGCAACAGTGTGACAGTGGCGAGGAAAAACTTCCTTTTAGGCAGAAACCTCGGACAGACCCAGGCTCTTGGTAGGCGGTGTCTGACGACCGGTTGGGGTTAAAATGAAGAGTGGCAATAACAGTCAGAAAAAATAGTAGTTTGTAGTAGTTCTTTGTAGTAGTTCATGGCATAGCAGGGCACTGTGCATCGTTACAAGGCACAGCAGGACGTTGCAGGACGTAGCAGGGCACAGCAGATCTTAGCAGGATGTAACATGGCATTGCAGGACGTGTAGCGTAGGGTGACCAGACGTCCCCGGTTTCCGGGGACAGTCCCCGATTTTGGGGACCTGTCCCCGGCTGGATCTGTCCCCGGAAATGTCCCTGTGACTGACAGACCCAACATTGGAATGAAAGAAAGAAAACACTGACCAAACGGAGCCGATCGAACAGCGCTGCTCAGAGCTCAGAGAGGTTTTAGAAAGTCGTATTTTACGATGCTAAAATCCCTGATTATTTACATGGAGTCTGGTGGAGATATGCTGCTCTAGACATGCTAAAAGTAGTGATTATTTACATGGAGTCTGGTGGAGATATGCTGCTCTATACACGCTAAAAGTAGTGATTATTTACATGGAGTCTGGTGGAGATATGCTGCTCTATACACGCTAAAAGTAGTGATTATTTACATGGAGTCTGGTGGAGATATGCTGCTCTATACCAGGGGTTCCCAAAACTTTTAGCCCACGACCCCCAAAGTAACGGTGCAAGTGACTTGCGACCCCCCCACTATAAACGTATATAAACATTGCACGCAACCGCGCACGCACTATAGGAGTATCCAAACACAAGCATATTGACCACACAAAATAACACAGCCATAACATTATTCTACAGTAATTTACTCATTACTTTAATTTGAATTGAAATGAGATGGATGTGCAATATGTTTGGAGCACAGCAAGTCCAATCTTGGTTTAATGTTGGAGACCGCTACTCGGAGATCATCCTCCACATTCAATCGCCATCTGTATTTATTTTTAAGGTACATCAGTGCCGAGAAAGTCTTGTCGCACAAGTAGGTAGTGCCAAACGGCATCAGCACACCCAAAGCTGCCCTGGATAGCTGTGGGTATTCCCTCTCAACTGAAATCCAAAACTCAGCCAGCGTCTTAGAATTAAACGCTGTCTTCAAGGTTCGGTCGCTTGACAGTTCAACCAATGCGTCCTCCAGCTCGGATGTCAGATGATTTGCCCTCGTTTCAAATTAAAAGAGCTGTTCCCTTTTTATTTATTTGATTGGTTTTATTTTAAATTTAGCCACTAGTTTTATCTTGTGTTAAAATCATGGCTAACATATGCTATTTCTAATCGTTTTTAAATTTTTATTTTATTTCTGGAAATCAACTTGCGACCCCCCCTCTCTGGCTCGCGACCCCCCTGTGGGTCCCGACCCCCACTTTGGGAATCACTGCTCTATACAAGCTAAAAGTAGTGATTATTTACATGGAGTCTGGTGGGTTTAGCGAACACAACTTCAGACTTTTGTTTTAAAAAAGGATCTTAATCTGTAACAGAAAGGTCGACCTTAGAAATCCTTTCCATAATGTTGTCAGACACTTAGAATATTAATCTCTGTCAGAAGCAAAACGAGCACTTTTATGAACATAAATACAAGCTGGACAATTATCTTATTAACTTCCATTGTTGCTTGTTTCTCTGCTGCCGACTGCAGAGATTTCGTTTCATACTGCATCAATGTCAAAGGAAACTAGAAAAGGCATTTCCTGCAGAAAATGCGTGGGAATGCTGAATAGCTGAATTGCTAATGCTAACCTGGTTGAATAGCTTAAATCAATAAAAGTTATAAGAATAGTTGAAAAGGTAGAAGTGGTTTTAATTAAGTTGAATAACACCTCTTATGTAAAAAAGATGTGGAAAAATTTTAAAATGCTAAAGCTAAACTGGATAAATAGCTTAAATCAGTAAGAAGAAGTAGAAGTAGTGAGAAGAGGTGAAAAATGTAGGAATGGTTTTAATTAAGTTGAATAACAATGTAAAAAAGGTAGAAAAAAATTGAAATGCTAAAGCTAAACTGGAGAAAAAGCTTAAATCAGTAAGAAGATGTTGAAGTAGTAAGAATAGTTTAAAAATGCTGAATAGCTAAAGCTAACCTGTTGAATAGCTTAAATCAGTAAGAAGAAGCTTGAGTAGTAAAAAATAGTTGAAAAAGTAGGAATGGCTTTTATTAAGTTTAATAACACTACTAATGTAAAAAAGGTGGAAAAATTAAAAAAAAAATTTAAATGCTAATGCTAAACTGGATAGATAGCTTAAATCAGTGAGAAGAAGTAGAAGTAGTGAGAAGAGGTGAAAAATGTAGGAATGGTTTTAATTAAGTTGAATAACAACAATAATGTAAAAAAGTAGAAAAATAAAAAAGAATCAAAATGATAAAGCTAAACTGGAAAAAAAGCTTAAACCAGTAAGAAGATGTTGAAGTAGTGAGAATATTTGAAAATGTTGAATAGCTGAATTGCTAAATCTAACCTGAATAAATGGCTTAAATCAGTAAGAAGAAGCTTAAGTTGTAAAAATAGTTGAAACAGTAGGAATGGTTTTAATGAAGTTGAATAACACCACTACACCATAAAGTGCTAGAGCTAGATTTTAAAAGTGGAATGGTTTTAATAACTTAAAGTCTGCAGAAGATACAGACAATCGAAAAACGTACGGAATAATAAATGATCATTAAAGGATTAAAAGCCTTTTTAACACTATGTGATGAGATCCCATTGTGGGATTTGAACCCAGGCCTCTGGCATGAAGGGCATGTCACATAACCAGTGGTGGGCTGTCAGGGCCATCAGGGCCTTCTCTGCTGGCCCTGTCAAAATCAAAAATATATTTTTTCACAATTAAATTAATGTGTGTCAAAAAATCAATTACTTTTTCAGTATGTTACGATTATATTTCCAGAAAGAATATGGTAGCTGGATTTTCCATGTCATCTAAACGCATCACACCTCCGTGGACCAGCACTAGTAGCATTGCTAGCCCTTCATTGAAGCTGCCATTTCCCATTTGATTATAACTTTGAGTGACGTGTAGCATCAGCCAATCAAATTTTGATGTATAGTAACAGAACGCCCTAGGGGCCCAGCGCTGTATCGGCGCTAGCCCCCGCTGATGTCATCAAAGCTTGAACCTTTTAGCGGGTTGTGAGTGAACCAGAGTGAACTAGCTATGGCCGCTGCTTTCACACCTCCTGACTAAAATAAAGGACTGCAAAAATTTTTTTGCGAATCTGGGAGGGTTGTCGGCATTTTTTACACGTTCTCCCAAGCGAACAAAACTGCTGGATGAGTTTTGTGAGAGGCGGCTGCCGCGGGTCTCCCAGGTGAGAGGGAACTTCAACTCCAGGTTGGTGGGCACGGTCCACGACAAAATAGCTGAGCTGGTCGAGCTGTTCCAGCACATCCTCGATCACGCGGAGGATTTTGACCGTGAAACGGTACATTGTGCATCAGGACACTTGTCACAGTTGAAAAGCTTTGAGTTCTGTTTTTTTCTCTTTGCTTTCATCGGCATTTTTGACTTTGCTGACGTACTCTTCGGAATACTGCAAAATAAGAGCTTGGACGTGCAGTTCAGTCTGGACAGAATTGAGGAGTTTTGCCAGAGTCTTGAAGGTGAGCGTGGAAAATTTGATGCCATCTATGAGAGTACCGCGGAGGCCGCGGGTCAGCCGAGCGCAGCTAGAGGCCGAACAGACCCACACGCGCACTACAGACAGCTACACACAGCGCTAATCGACAGCATCATCATGCAAATCAGGAATTGATTTGAGGATCACAAGCGACTACTGTTTGTTGCATTGCTGGACGCACAGCTGTTTACCAAGTTCAAGCAGACATTTCCCGAAACAGAGCTGATGAGCCTGGAGGAGAGCTACGGCGCACAGTTTGACCTGGCCAGACTCAGAGCAGAGCTCAAAGTGATGTACAGCATGACAAACTTTCAGGGAAAGAGTCCAAGTGACCTACTGACATTTCTGAGGAGCACGGGGCTTGCAGTCAGCATGTCACAGCTTCATGCCCTCACATGCTTGATCGTGACAATACCAGTGTCCACCGCATCAGTTGAGCGATCTTTCTCAGCTCTCAAGCGCATCAAAACGTATTCACGGAATGCAACCGGACAAACACGACTCTCTGCACTGGCATCTATTGCCATAGAGAAGGAGCTGCTCATTCATCTTAAGCAGGACGCTCAACTGCATGAGGAGGTCATTGAACGTTTCATCAGAAAGGATCGGAGGATGTATTTCATTTACAAGTAATGGGTGAGTGTTACTTACTGTTTAGGAGAGATAAAGTTATTGCGGTATTTTATACATTTGTATTGCTATTGTTTGGATATAGATGGCGATGCTGTGTTGATTTGCTTAAAGATGTTTAATGCACAGTGCTGTGCGTGTGCGGTGTAGTTGTTTGGTTGTTGTTTTTTTTTGGGGGGGGGGGGTTGGAGGTCGTTACAGAAGGCCCTGACTGAAAGCCCACGGTACGCTACTGCACATAACCACTGCGCCACCACTGTAATAACTTCTGGAAAAACTATACATGGTAATATATAATTTACAGTATCTGTGTGTCTCTGTGTGTCTCTCTCTGTGTGTTTCTGTGTGTGTGTCTCTGTGTGTATATGTGTCTCTGTGTGTGTCTGTGTGTGTGTGTGCGTTTGTCGCTGTGTGTTTCTGTGTGTGTGTGTGTCTATGTGTGTGTCTCTGTGTGTATATGTGTCTGTGTGTGTGTGTGTGTCTCTGTGTGTGTGTGTGTGTGCATTTGTCTCTGTGTTTGTGTGTGTGTCTGTGTGTGTGTGTGTGTGTGTGTGTATGTGTGTGTGTACACAGGGACACATACACACACACACGGACACACACTGACACACAGCTCAAATTTCTTTTTTCACTCTGTCTGTTTTAAGATGAGTTAACAGCAAAGCAATTGACAGAATGAAATGGTTGTTAAGGGATACAAACTACCAGTGGCCATGTTTGTAAACACAGCTAGGAATCCTTTGATCTCTGTGATGTCATCTCTTTGATCTGTAATCAGTTAACGACCGCAGCTGCTGTACCCTTCTTCATCTGTGGGAAACCGCAGTTATCCAGTCACCAGTGGCGGCTCCAGAGATTTTCTGTTGCAGGTGCTATGGGGATGCTCAACACTTAAGAGAAGGCGCTTTGAATTTTGGGGCGTTTCATTATGGAGGTCGCATCTGACCACCCTTAGTATATATATATATATATATATATATATATATATATAGCATATGCACACGCACATACACACACACATTAATTATACTCGTTCCACAACTATATATATATATATATATATATATATATATATATATATATATATATATATATATACAGTATATATACTGTATATACACATACACATCACAAGGGCTATAGATACAACATACATAAGCTTGCCAATGTAAACCTCTGTAAATAATATATATCACACAATTCTGTCATAGTTGAGCCCTGAATACAACAGAGCAGCAAAAAGCAGCAACAGACACTGTGCACGCTTTGACCTAAAATGCTCAGATCACAAAATCACACAGCCAGTTAGGCCTACCACCACTAGTCTAATGATGAATTAGCAGTGTTCCTATTGTTGAAGCATCATAGATGTAACTATGAAGAGCCAAGATTTGTGCTTCAACCACCAAATTAATTAAATTTGTAATAGCAAACAGAGGGGAAAATCAAGCTCTTACCAGACGTCTTCACAACAAAACAATATGTCTGATGCTGTGATTGAGTGCGAAGGCATCAATGATGTTGTCGCAGTCAAGCTAACTTCTTGTCCACAGCTGGATTATACTTCGCAATGACATGCAGCAACTCACAAAAGTTTTCCAAGTTGTGGGACTGTGGCCTCGCTGTGCGATCCCCTGGCAGGCTACAATCAAAGCGCAGGCTCTCCACCACAGCTTTCATGCGTTTTCTGTTCTCCATAACTAACGCAGAATGTCCCTTACTATTTTAGATCCGCTTGAATCTTTTTGTTTGAACTCACTCCATCCTTGCATTGCAAATTTGTGCCCCATACTTTCATGATGGCTCTTCAGAGATGCTGATGCTTTCCGCCAGCTGTTAAATCCATTGCTGGTAAATGTTGGCTCTAACAAATCCGTGCCCTTGTTTCTGAAAATGCCAACATGCAAAACAAAATGCTGCATCTTTTACCACGTAGTATTCCAGCCATGAATACTGATCCATCCAACTTTTGTTAAAACTTCTCTGCTGATTCCTAAATTGCCGTGTGGGGTGTGTTTGAAGGACTGGCCTTCTTGGGCCCTCTAGTTGCTAATATCACCTGCAGCACAAACCGTAACGTTAGCATCTTCAATGGAAACCGCCGCCGGCGATTCTCCTTCGTCTTCATCCCC
This sequence comes from Etheostoma nigrum, assembly GCA_029931835.1. Classification (NCBI taxonomy): domain Eukaryota; kingdom Metazoa; phylum Chordata; class Actinopteri; order Perciformes; family Percidae; genus Etheostoma; species Etheostoma nigrum. The sequence goes on along the minus strand of CM057247.1, from coordinate 7,735,375 downwards.
AGAATTTTCTTGGTCCTGGGGCTCTGTGACGACGAGCAGTGTGTCTTCACCTTCACAGTCTTGTTTCCCTTCAGATTGTGACTCAGAACGTGGATGTTTAGGGAGCAAAACACGATTCGTTTTGGTGTATTTTACTTTGCTAAACTTCCAAACTCGCTATCAAAAACAAGTTGCCCTGCGTTAAGGTCAAAGGTTCACTGGGCGCTGCGCCCATTGGCCAAAGAAGATCACCTGTTTCTTATTTTAGACTATATATATACAGTATATATTTAATTATTATTTAATTCAAATTTTTAACAACATGAAAAAGACTATTCAAACACAACATTAAAATATAAATATAAAAAATTACAGACATTTCTTGAGGGTGCTGGGCGGGTGCTATGGCTATTATAGGGGGAGCTACAGCACCACCTAGCTCCTCCCTGGCGCCGCCACTGCCAGTCACTGAACAAGCCCTCAAACAAATGGTCATTGCGCCAAAGGGATATGAGATATCAATAGAATAACCACCTCATGAGCACCAGAAGGTGTTCGTGAACGTATTGATATAAAATTCATGTGGATAAAGTTAAAAATGGGGGCGTATCGGCGATGTAAAAAAGTGCTTCGCTCTGCGTTTTGCTCAGAAATGAAATGAAGAATACCTACGTTTTGATGTATAAATTGTCCATGACAAGTTAGAATTGTTGGCGTGGGAGCAAGTTATAGAGAACGGAGTAAGATAATTTTTTTTGAAGCCCTTCACTTCACATCACTGCACACTCTGCTTCACGCAATACACACTCATGCTAAAGGCAGACAAATCATAAAACTTACACTATGCTTAAACAGCTTTTTCACAAAAACTGTAAAATATATCAATCTGAAAAGCCATAGCCAGATAGCGGAATATTTTGTGAACGTTTTAAAGTTTGAATCACATCTGTAGGTGAAAGTATGAAGGCGCTGAAAATGTTGGGAGCAGAAGAAGATTTGAAGGATTTGAAGCTTGCTCTCATTGACTTTAATGTTAAAAAAATAGTTTAAAAGCTTAATATTTGAAAAAGTATAAATAGTAGAAAAATAGTAAAAGAAGTCCCATCATCTGCTGAAAGAGCTGAAGATTGTAAAAGTTGAATGGTTTAAATGGCTGTGGAACAGCATTCTCACAAATCTTTCCTCGATAGTTTATATTGTATCCGATACTCAGCTCTAGGTCTAGTGTCCCCGTTTTAAGTTTTACAAAAATTAAAAACGACGTGTTTTGGAGGTATATACGCTTCTGAGCTGAAAATGTCCCCGGATTTTGTCTGAGAAATCTGGTCACCTTAGTGTAGCGGGACCATGGCGACAGCTGCAACCATGATTTTGGAGCCTCCCTGATCCATCTGTATCTGTTAGGTACTTGATGACATGACCTTTGAACTTTCCCTCCTGGGTCTTGCAGTTGGTGAAAAGCAACTGTGCTGCCTGCGTCTCAGAACTGCGGCTGCCTTGCTCTCGTGAGATTATCGTTGCCCACGTGTGCATGACGTCAGAGCAAGTCGGGATCAAGTCGGACACAAATCTAACCGGCATGCAACGGGCGCCGATCGCCGGTGATCAATTCGGCACAGACCTAGCTAATTGCAGCTTTTTGTCACCACCCCCGGCTGCTGCCACCTCACACCCGTCGCCAGACCTCAGTCTTAAGGGGGGCATATGAAATGCATGGGAGGGCACACTTATTATTAGCCTACAATACGTACACTTAAAATAATTGTATACTCTATTCGCACAGCACGTAAACATCACGTTAAACATAACCAACAGCAATATGACCAGATAGCCTATAGCCTACACCACATTACATAGAAGTAATTTTATGAATATCCATAAAACACTTGACTATACAACATATAAGATGTAACACCAGTAGCATCTCTCAAACATGGCATGTTAAAGCAGTCAACAGAGATATATGCATTGCCATGAGACACGCACGCACGCGCACACACACACACACACACACACACACACACAGACAGACTCTGAACCTACCGGTACTCTCTCCAGTCCCTCCAGTCAGTACAGCGGGAAGCGGCGTTTCTCCGAGCAGAACCTCCTCGTCAAAGTGTCCTTCCACTCGGACTTAAACTCGTGAGTGAGGTCCTTTTCAAAAGCAAGCTGAATCAGCTGGGCCTTGCGTTTGTGCAGCATACTGCGCCGATGGTCTGAGAAGACGCTTTTGAGCGTGGAAAATGAGTTTTCACACATTGCTGTGAAATCTCCTGAAGTTAGGGCAAGGAGCTAGCATCAGGCTCAGACTGTCGTCCAGGGTCTCCTTCTCCAACATCAGGCGTCGGTGTCGTTTCAATTGTGGCAGAGGCTGTTGGTGGGCTTTTCAACCACTTACGGATATCCATCTTCTTATATAGTGTCTATGATCTGAAGCGAGTAAGCGAAAACTCATCCAGTTTTTAAAAATTCGCGGTAACTGTTGAGTGGCTACATGGACGTAGGCAACGTCACGTACGTAACCTAACGTTCTTTTTAGTAAGGCCGTGATAGGCTGTTGCAGTGTAGATTCCCATCAATCAAACAAAATCACACCATTGTTTCTTTATATATTAATGTTTTAATGATAAAGAATTCAACATTAATGCAAGACAAATTTAGCAACTATGATAATATAAAATTACTGTATTTTTTAAAGAGATCTGTGCCTCAAGTGGGGGGGCACAAGCATTTTTGGGGGCGGGCCCAGCCCCCTATGGCCCACCCATAGCGACGGGTCTGTGCCACCTGCTCTCATTAGGCTTGTTCGAGATGAACTGCGCCTCACCTGTAAAGTAGACAAGAGCAGGCGGCAGCAGCCGTGGGCGGGGACAAAAAGCTGCTGTAAAGTCGGACAGTTTCCAGCCGATTCCAGCCGCCTTCAGACTGGACAGGAAGTGACAAAAACACTGTGGTGCGATTCCGATTTAATGAAATATAATCAGACCCACATATCAGCAGGTACACAGTCTCTAGTTGTTTTAATTATGACAGAGTAGCTCTCAGAATGTTCTACATCCGATCTGTTGCTGATTTTAATTAACAACACACTGTAGATGATCCGTGATCTGAACGGATTTAGTCTCTCTGACTTCTAAACGTCACTATCAGCCACACAACATGTGTTCTGTACAGAATAAGTCTTTAAATCAGACAAATAGCAATTCAAATCCCTCCAATTCAAAAACAATAAAAAGTTTATATAAAACGTCACCATGTTGTAAACCAATCAGGTGTCTCAGAACTGTGGCCACCTTGCTCTCGGGAGATTTCCGTTGCCCACGTGTGCATGACGTCAGAGCAAGTCGGGATCAAGTCGGACACAAATCTAACCGGCATGCAACGGGCGCCGATCGCTGGTGATCAATTCTGCGCAGACCTGGCTCATCTCGAACGAGCCTATTCACTTTATAGGGGAGGCGCAGTTCATCTCGAACAAGCCTATTTGCTCTGCTCCTCTCTCCTCCCATGATTTCCTTACGTCTCTCCCGTGTCTCCTGGTGAGCGGGGCTAAGACGTGAGGAAGGGTGGGAAGTGGAGGAGTCGAGAAGGCAATTTAAGCAACATGAGATGCAGTAGCCTATGGCAAGCCCTTTTAACATTTAAAAGCTAAGTTCGACTATCCGGAATTAACATTGTAGATATCAATAACGTCTTTATGACTAGTCGTAATTACATTTTGGATAGTTGGAATTGTCATTCAAGATATCTGTAACGTAATTGTGACTAGTCAAAACGACAGAGATATCTGTAATTCAGTTTTGCCTAGTTAAAACTGAATTACAGATATCTACAATGACGTCATTGAAAACGTCATTCAACGCGTCACACATCTTAAATGACAATTGCAGATATCTGTAATTCAGTTTCGACTAGGCAAAATGAAAGTTAAAGATATCTCTGATGCTGATGATGATGTAATGATGCTGATGATGATGATGATGATGAAGCTAAGTTCGACTATCCGGAATTAACATTGTAGATATCAATAACGTCTTTATGACTAGTCGTAATTACAAATATTTGCGGATATCCGAAATGTTCTTTTTGACTAGGCAAAACTGAATTAAAGATATCTGCGACATATCCAGTCTAGCTTTTAAATGTTGAAATGGCTTGCCATAGATGCAGTGCTGTAAAGGAGGCAGGTTTGGGGAATGGGGGTGATGATGCTGATGATGATGATGTAATGATGCTGATGATGATGATGATGATGATGATGATGAAGCTAAGTTCGACTATCCGGAATTAACATTGTAGATATCAATAACGTCTTTATGACTAGTCGTAATTACATTTTGGATAGTTGGAATTGTCATTCAAGATATCTGTAACGTAATTGTGACTAGTCAAAACGACAGAGATATCTGTAATTCAGATTTGCCTAGTCAAAACTGAATTACAGATATCTACAATGACGTCATTGAAAACGTCATTCAACGCGTCACACATCTTAAATGACAATTGCAGATATCTGTAATACAGTTTCGACTAGGCAAAATGAAAGTTAAAGATATCTCAAACGTCATTATGACGAGAGTCGTCTTGTTGTGGAAAGTAACGCTGAATCCTCATTTCTTGCTGCCAGCTCCTGTCTTGCACGGGCTGCATCATTAAAAAGACGATTAAAAATGCCTTCGGCCTCTGGCTGCTCCGACATGGTGCTAATGTGCTAATTACACAATTAACAGGTGCTAGCTATGTGATTTGATGATTTGAACAAGGCGCTCTGCTCCCGCCTGTGGGATGCGGGCCCAATTTGCATATCTGCAACATAATTTTGCCTAGTCAAAACTCTAATTTAAGATATCTGTAATTACATTTTGACTAGGCAGAATGAAAGTTAAAGATATCTCAAATTTCAGATATCTAAATTAAAATGTATTTCAAGATATCTATATCTTGATAATAGATATCTACTATTATATTACGAATATCCCTAACTCCAGTTTGAGATATCTACAATTAATTTAAGATATCTGAAAAGGACCATATAGATATCTTGAATTGAGTTGAATTAAAGATATCTTGAACTGGAGTTATGACTAGTCAGTATAAAATTGTAGATATCTCAAAATGGAATTACAGATATCTATAATTCAGATGAGAATATCCGTAATTCACATAGATATCACAGTAGATATCTGCAACTGAATTGTAGATATCTGTAATTATAAACCACATACAAATTAATGGCAAACGTGATGTAATTTGTCCTAGGAAGAATGTCTTTGTGGATATCTGAAATTACAATTGTGGATAGGAAGAAAATATTTGTGGATATCCGAAATGTTCTTTTTGACTAGGCAAAACTGAATTAAAGATATCTGCAACATATCCAGTCTAGCTTTTAAATGTTAAAATGGCTTGCCATAGATGCAGTGCTGTAAAGGAGGCAGGTTTGGGGAATGGGGGTGATGATGCTGATGATGTTGATGATGATATGGATGATGCTGATGATGATGCTGATAATGATTTAGATGATGATGAAGATGATGATGATGCTCATGCTCTCTGTGTTTAGTGTACTTCATAGCCCTGATCCTGTCCCTCAGTCAGCAAATGACGAGCGATCGCATCAATCTCTATCCTACAGCCAACCAGACTCTGTGGTGAGAATTTATGTAAATGATGCTCTTCTGTACTGTATTGTACTTGTAGTATTTTGTAGTATTTCGTGGTATTTTATTGTCCTCTCTGTAACCTCCTGCAGGCCTCCTGGGTCGGAGCAACAGATACTGCAGCCGTGGATCGTTGTGAACCTGGTGGTGGCGCTGTTGGTGGGCCTGGCCTGGGCTGTCATCTCCACCCGGCCCGACATCGACTACACAGAAGGTACAGCTGGAGACGGTTTAGACACATACACACAGCTGGAGACGGTTTAGACACACACACACACACACACACACGCACACACACACACACACACACACACAAACAAACACACACACACACAGGTGGAGACGGTTTAGACACACACACTCACACACACACACTACACACAAACACAAACAAACACACACACACACCCTAAACACACACACACACACCCTAAACACACACACACACACACTCTAAACACACACACACACACACACACACACTCTAAACACACACACACACTTTATAACTCTATATATATACAGTATACACACACACACACAGCTGGAGACGGTTTAGAACCGAGACGCCCCAACTCAGTGGAACTTCCTGTCTGAGTGTTTTGATTTTTGATGGAGAAATTAAACGTTATTAAGCTGATTTGTACTTCTGCGTTAAATCCGTCGCCATGACGACATACGTAGGTCCGTGTCTCTAAGCAGCCTGATGTGCATCTTTCAAAAAATGTTGCTTTGCCGTGGCATGGTACTCTACACACATACATACACACACAAACACTCTACACAAACAAATACACACACAAACACTCTACACACTCACACACACACTTTACACACAACCATACACACACTCTAGACACACACACTCTACACACAAACACACATTCTCATACACACACACACACACAGAGAGACACAGACACCCATGCGCACACACATACACACACACACAAACGCACTCTACACACACTATACACACACACACAGACACACTCTATGCATACAAGCACACACATACACACACACACTTTACACACACACACACACACACACTCTCACACACACACACACACTCTACACACACACACACACACTCTACACAAACAAACACACACACTCATCTACACGCACACACACACTACACAGACAGACACACACACACACACACAGGCCCTGCTGAGATTGACAAACACATAAACTCCGGCGCCTCCACACAACCATAAATCAGCTGTACGGTGGACAGGATAGATCTGAACGAGCGGAAATGGCTTCTTTTTCAACCAAATGTGGAAAAACTTCTAAAAATAACACCCAGATTTCTTTGTATAAAAACATTAGAGTACAGAGGGCCTGAGACTTTATGTCACTGTGTCATTCATGAAGCCATCACTAGATGGCGCCAACATATGAACTGTTATTAAAGCCTGCATGCACAAGGTGACTTTAAAGGTGGATGTGATGTTTTTCCCTGCAGAGTTTTTGATGACAATGGAAGTGGAGGGATACCCAAGAGGAGATGACAATCTGGATATCCCTGCCTGAAAACCTGTCTGTTTGACTTTTACTGTGTGTGTGTGTGTGTGTGTGTGTGTGTGTGTGTGAGTATGTCTGTCTGTCTGTCTGACGTTTACTGTACTATATCTATATCTGTGTGTGTGTGTCTCAATTTTACTGTAGCCTACTATATCTGTGTGTGTGTGTCTGTCTGTCTGTCTGTCTGACATTTACTGTACTATATCTATATCTGTGTGTGTGTGTGTGTGTGTGTCTGTCTGTCTCTCTGTGTCTGTGAGTGTGTGTGTCTGTCTGTCTCTGTGTGTGTGTGTGTGTGTGAGTATGTCTGTCTGTCTGTCTGACGTTTACTGTACTATATCTATATCTGTGTGTGTGTGTGTCTCAATTTTACTGTAGCCTACTATATCTGTGTGTGTGTGTCTGTCTGTCTGTCTGTCTGTCTGACATTTACTGTACTATATCCATATCTGTGTGTGTGTGTGTGTGTGTGTGTCTGTCTGTCTCTCTGTGTCTGTGAGTGTGTGTGTCTGTCTGTCTCTCTCTGTGTGTGTGTGTGTGTGTGTGTGTTTGTCTGTCTGTCTGTCTCGGTGTGTGTGCGTGTGTGTGTCTGCCTGTGTGTGTGTGTGTCTGTGTGTATGTGTATATGTCTGGCTGTCTGTCTCTGTGTGTGTGTGTGTGTGTGTGTGTGTCTGTCTGTCTGTGTCTGTCTGGCTGTCTGTCTCTCTGTGAGTGTGTGTGTGTGCGTGTGTGAATTCTACTGTACTATATCTATTCTGTATTTACTGTATGTTCTTAAAAGTAGCAGTACTTTGCCTTATTGTTTATTCCATAATGTAACATATTTATTGACTGTACACAACAAATGCACAATGTACACAATGTTAACTATGTGTACACAATGTTAACTATGTGTAAATGCATTCATTATGTACTGCACACTGAAAACTTACTTTGGTAATAAACGTGATTACATCCTGAAGTCTGCAATCGTGGATCTTGTGTTCAGGTTGGGCCGGTGGGGGGGTTCATGTCCTGCAGAAGTTAAGGAGAAAACACAAGACTTTTCACCAGGAAACAGGTGTTCATGTTTTTTAACTCCAACCACAATCTTTTTATCCAATCTTATCCCTTCTGTTGTCCTCGGGTCAAATTTGACCCGTTTACAAAAACTTTCTATATCAGAGCTATGACAAAAGAATGTTGAAAAAACTACAAAAACGCAGGAAAAAAATCAACAAAAACATTTTTTTAAACGCTGAAAAAGTGACAAAAACATCCAAAAATATTGGCAAAAGTGACAATTATTGTTTTTTTTTAAACTGACTAAAACATAAATTAAAAACGTCAAAGTGACAAAAATTGGAATAAAATGTTGAAATTTTATCCCAGAAAAACAAAGTTGCAGGTTGACGGGAAGATAACACGAGGGTGAACTCGTTTTGGTGCCTAAACTTAACTGTCGTTAAGTTGACGCTCACTTTAATTTAATTGTAAAGTGCTAAACTAACTGTCATGTGCCTGGCCGGCGTTTCCTAATTTTGTAGGATATCAAACGAATTGTGCATAAGTTTCAGAATGAGTTCTAATTAAAACCTGATGTGTCTACAGGATAATTCTTTTACTTTGCAACTATCATGTTTTTTTTCTCCAAATTATGTACAGATTTTTAGGTATTCAAATTGTTTACAATAATATTGCAAATAACTGCCATAAATGAGACCCCCCCCCAAATATTTAAACAATGTAATGTAAATAATGTAATTTCCCCATAGGGGATCAATAAAGAGTATAAATTAAATTAAATTAAATTAATATTTAATACTCTCGAGTTTTCATCCTGCTGTCGGTTATGTGTTGACGAGGTTAACCTGAACGCTCCATCACGCTCCACAACTGATGGGAATTAACATCTCGTAATAATTGGATATTATTTTTGTCATAATTACCTGTTTCTACAATGAGGTTATCATTAATACTGCTAAAATCGATGTAATCTGGCTATCGGAATGCTTCCGTTGAAAGTCACATTTCAGAAGAGAAAAGTCCCACTTTCCCCTTTTTTTCCTCCCCTTTTGTGTCATAGTTGTGGTTTTTCCCACTTCCCGTGAAGGCAGCGGGATACATCCAGTCAGCGCGCCGCAGCCGTTAGTAGTAAAACCATGCAAAGATGGCGGAGCTACAAATGCTGCTGGAGGAGGAAATTCCTGCGGGGCGAAGAGCTCTTCTGGACAGTTTTACCAACCTGGAAAGAGTAGCCGAGTACTGCGAAAGCAACTATGTCCAGGTACATGTTAGTATTCAAACACCAGGTGTATACGTCAAGTAAATAATGACATATCGGGGTAATGTTAGCAAGGAGTGGGCGGTTTGGAGATGGAAATGATGGGATGACCGTTATGTGACTGTTAGCTATTATATTGAAGATAAAAATAACTACCGGATTACATTTTTAAAATTATTTATTTTGTGGCTGAATAGCTTAGACCTCAACGTCAATTCGGCTTCTTAATATTCCACCAAATACGTTTATTTGAATGGAAATTCAACTTTTGTAACTCTGAATCGTGACTGTTGGAATGCCATACGTAATTAACTTATTCGGTTAAAAGTTGACATTTTACGTAATTATGTTTTTTTAATTGGTTTATAGCATATGTGCCGAATGAATGAGCGATTTGTGGTTAAGTATAATATCTTTAAAATATTCTTTTACACTGTGTGACATTTGTAGACAAGCAGGAATAATTAAACGGGTTCATTTCAATGGTAGTCTGGCGTGACATTTTTTTTCCCATTTAGCCTACTGTATGGAAGTTACCATAAACAATCGATAGGAACGTTTTTTGCTATACATAATCGTGTTGCGCCAATATATAGCCTATCTCTATATATAGAGGAAAAATAAAGAATTTCTATATACAGGTGTATATATACATATATCTCTTTGTATAGAGACATATGTGTGTGTACCTGCCTGGCATGCAAAACATTTGTTTTGGGAGAAAAAGCCAAAAATCTTAGAGGACATTTCTTAAAAATACAGGTTCACTGAAACAGAATGATAAACAATAATTTTGCGTGTGCGTGTGTGTGTGTTTGTGTGTGTGTTTTTCTCTGTGTGTGTGCATGTGCTTTGCGCGTGTGTGTCTCTGTTCGTGCGTGTGTATCTGTGTGTGTGTGTATGTGTGTGTGTGTGTTTCCCTGTCAGTGTGTGTGCGTGTGCATGTGCTGTGCATATGTATCTGTGTGTGTGTGTGTGTGTGTGTGTGTGTGTGTGTGTGTGTGTGTGGGTGTGGGCAGGCAAGGCTGTTCTGGACAACTGTTCTTCTTCAGTTGGCTTTGAGTACACACCTGCTCAATGCCAGATTTCATCTTCATCACATTTCAGCAATAAGACATTATCAGTCTGCCTTTTTAAAATTACATACGCATAAATTAATATAGGTTTTGTGTGTGTATAAGATGTATAAAGGAAAATTCCCCCCCTTATTCCTTCTTCTTTCCTTTATTTTTCCTAATTTTTAATCTGTGTGTGTGTGTGTGTCAGTACGTACGTACGTACGTGTGTGTGTGTGTATCATAGGGCTGCACGATTATGGCCAAAATGATAATCACGATTATTTTGATCAATATTGAGAGCACCATTAATTATCACGATTATTTGTTGATTTTAACCATAACAAATTGTCCCATAGGCTAATTATAACTGCTTTCACATCCATATGGTGCTACACTCCTTTGTTGTAGGATACTATGAAGAAGTGTGTGTATATATATATATATATATATATATATATATATATTTACACACATGCGCGTTTGCCATAAAAAGACCCAGGCAATGCAATTTTCTGTTCACGTTAACACATTTTATTTGTATTGCACTTGACATTTCAGCAATCTCAAAGTGCTACAGAGTAGAGCCTGACTGATAAAGGATTTTTAAGGCCGATACCGATGCAAATATTTGGTTATTTAAAAATCAGATATGCCGATATATCAGCCGATAATATACTGTATATTTAAAAAAAACAAAATCCAGTAATTTGTAGTTATTTATGAGTTCTCACTAAAATAATATAATTTTGTGGTATTGTCTCAACAAAGCATCAAAATATATTAAGTTCTGATGAATAAAAATACAAACTTAAGATATGAAACCTAAAGTCTTTTGAACAAAAACACATTAACAAAAAAAAAGATAAAAAATAATCAGTGTAAAACTAACAGGGACGTTGTAGAGCGTCCCCTGGTGGACAGACTATGCAACGCCATCGCTCATAACACGGTTGACGTCCGTTTTTATTTTTTTAATATTTATGAGTGTGAGGAAAACAGGATAACAGTGAGGAAAATAAGTATTTGAACGCCCTGCTATTTTGCAAGTTCTCCCACTTAGAAATCATAGAGGGGTCTGAAATTGTCATCGTAGGTGCATGTCCACTGTGAGAGACATAATCTAAAAAAAAATCTAGAAATCACAATGTATGATTTTTTAACTATTTATTTGTATGATACAGCTGCAAATAAGTATTTGAACACCTGTCTATCAGCTAGAATTCTGACCCTCAAAAGACCTAGTCTGCCTTCAAAATGTCAACCTACACTCCATTTATTATCCTAAATTAGATGCACCTGTTTGAGGTTGTTAGCTGCATAAAGACACCTGTCCACCCCATACAATCAGTAAGAATCCAACTACTAACATGGCCAAGACCAAAGAACTGTCCAAAGACACTAGATACAAAATTGTACACCTCCACAAGGCTGGAAAGGGCTACGGGGAAATTGCCAAGCAGCTTGGTGAAAAAAGGTCCACTGTTGGAGCAATCATTAGAAAATGGAAGAAGCTAAACATGACTGTCAATCTCTCTCGGACTGGGGCTCCATGCAAGATCTCACCTCGTGGGGTCTCAATGATCCTAAGAAATGTGAGAAATCAGCCCAGAACTACACAGGAGTAGCTGGTCAATGACCTGAAAATAGCTGGCTCCATCGTTTCCAAGGTTACTGTTGGTAATACATCAAGACGTCATGGTTTGAAATCATGCATGGCACGGAAGGTTCCCCTGCTTAAACCAGCACATGTCAAGGCCCGTCTTAAGTTTGCCAATGACCATTTGGATGATCCAGAGGAGTCATGGGAGAAAGTCATGTGGTCAGATGAGACCAAAATAGAACTTTTTGGTCATAATTCCATTAACCGTGTTTGGAGGAAGAAGAATGATGAGTACCATCCCAAGAACACCATCCCTACTGTGAAGCATGGGGGTGGTAGCATCATGCTTTGGGGGTGTTTTTCTGCACATGGGACAGGGCGACTGCACTGTATTAAGGAGAGGATGACCGGGACCATGTATTGCGAGATTTTGGGGAACAACCTCCTTCCCTCAGTTAGAGCATTGAAGATGGGTCGAGGCTGGGTCTTCCAACATGAAAATGACCCGAAGCACACAGCCAGGATAACCAAGGAGTGGCTCTGGAAGAAGCATATCAAGGTTCTGGAGTGGCCTAGCCAGTCTCCAGACCTAAACCCAATAGAGAATCTTTGGAGGGAGCTCAAACTCCGTGTTTCTCAGCGACAGCCCAGAAACCTGACTGATCTAGAGAAGATCTGTGTGGAGGAGTGGACCAAAATCCCTTCTGCAGTGTGTGCAAACCTGGTGAAAAACTACAGGAAACGTTTGACCTCGGTAATTGCAAACAAAGGCTATTGTACTAAATATTAACATTGATTTTCTAAGGTGTTCAAATACTTTTTTGCAGCTGTATCATACAAATAAATAGTAAAAAAAAATCACATATTGTGATTTCTGGATTTTTTTTTTTTCGGTTATGTCTCTCACAGTGGACATGCACCTATGATGACAATTTCAGACCCCTCCATGATTTCTAAGTGGGAGAACTTGCAAAATAGCAGGGTGTTCAAATACTTATTTTCCTCACTGTATATACAGTTTTTTTTTTTTTATCGGCCATTATAAATGCCAATACCGATAGATTGGGAAATGCCTAACAACGGCCGATAATATCTGCCCGACTATATATCGGGCAGGCTATAATTGATAAGCTATTAAAACGACTTATAACACGCTAAACAGCAGTTAGCTGTAGCAGTTAGCTAACAGGCTACATGCTGACAGCTAAGAGTATTTAACTGGAGAGGATTCCTACATAAAGCTAGGAGTCAATTCAGACAAAAAGTCAATTCAAACGGTCGCCCCGATCCCTACCGTAGGTGTGGGCGGTACTATGGTAATAAGGTATACCGCTGGGTTGTAAAATGGCAACGGTAACAGTTTCAATAACGTTAATAAAATGCAATGCACTTATATAGGAGACAAGGATAAAATATTAAATATTATTTATTTAATGCCTAATAATGCTTATGTGCAGTTGTCATCACGTGACAGTGGGAAGAGAAAGAGGGAGGGAGAGAGAGATGGAGAGAGATGGAGGTCATAGAGAGAGATGGGGAGAGAGACAGAGCGAGAGAGAGGGGGAGAGAGAGAAATTGAAAGAGAGAGATAGAGAGAGGGAGGGAGGGACATAGACAGAGACAGAGCGAGAAAGAAGGAGAGAGAGAGAAAGATTGTGAGGGAGGGAGGGACATAGAGAAATAGAGACAGAGGGAGATTCTGAAAGAGAGATGGGGAGAGAGAGATCTGGTCTGGAAGAAGAACAGGACTTGTGCAGTGTGGCAGCATGTTGGGTTCCTCCCTGATGAGATGGTGTTTCAGTATCAGTTTGGTTTGGACTTTCTGAACGGTGTTGGCACACGCCAACGGTTTGGTAACTCCGTCATCATGTTTAATTAGTCACGGTAATACCGTACACCACCCAGACCACTAAAGCCTATATATTTTCTTTCACTCCTAAATCTATTTTTGTCTGTGTGAGAAACAACTTTCTTCTCTCATTAAATCACAGCACATCCTCCTGTATAAAACTCTCTTTTCTCCCTCATTAGCCTGCTCCGTATTCCATGTCCAAACCGGGCCTAACAGGGCTAACTCTGTGCCGACTGGCTGGCCTACATTCCCGCTGCCAGCAGATGATGTGAGCCATTACGTAATCCAACAGTTGAGCTGTTGATCTTGTTTCATGGGCTAAATATTTGGATTTGGGGTTGACCCGGGTTAAGCCTCGCTTGTCCCTGTTTGACCCCCTCCTGGGCTATCAGACACTGTCGGGATCACATCTGTGGAGATTTACTTAAAGCTGGGCAGCTGCTCTTCGTTATGCTATTAATTTTATTGTTTTTATCAATATTAAAAGCTCACTGAGGCTATTCTGATCAGATACTTCAGGATTTAAAAGGACTTATTTATTACACTATATTATATATTATATTGATTATACTATATTGTATATTATGTATTATATTGATTATACTATATTGTATATTATATATTATATTGATTGTACTATATTGTATATTATATTGATTGTACTATATTGTATATTATATTGATTATAATGTATATTATATTGATTTTACTATATTGTATATTATATTATATTGATTATACTAAGCATGATGTGAGGGCTCCACATCGCTGTGGAGGAAGGTCTGGCTACACCACAGATCCATGTACAGTGTGTCTGTGTGAGTCTGTATGTCTGTGTTTGTATGTGTGTCTGTGTGCGCATGTGTGTGCCTGTATGTGTTTGAGTGTGTGTGTGCGTGTGTCCTTTATGGAGAACATAAACGGGAGTATTACTTTCGGAACCTCAACATGATCTGCGTTGTCAGTCTGTCCAGTAGAGACCGGTCATTTAGGGCCCGGTGGAAACCGGCCGTCTAGGGCCCGGTAGGGACCGGCCGTGTGCCTGGTGGAGACCGGCTGTCTGTCTAGGGCCCGGTGGAAACCGGCCGTTTAGGGCCTGTGGAGACCGTCTAGGGCCCGTTAGAGACCGGCCGTCTAGGGCCTGGTGGAGACCGGCCGTCTAGGGCCTGGTGGAGACCGGCCATCTAGGGCCCGGTGGAGACCATTTAGGGTCTGGTGCTGTGTTGGCGCCTGGTTTCTGTACCCAACCCAACCCTAGTGACAGAGAGGAATCTGTGTGTGTCACAGTAACGTTAACCTCACAACTCTCTCTAAACACATACGGCCACTGCTTTTACCTCACAAGGACTGTCCCCTCGGGGCCTACAGATGCTGTATCAGCCATAGACAAGGAAAATTAATGCCAACCAACATGTTAGTTAACATGAACATAGGCTCAGGCTAATTACTGCTAACTAAGACGCTAGTTAACATTAACATAGACACAGGCTAATTACTGCTAACTAACATGCTAGTTAACATTAACATAGGCACAGGCTAATTACTGCTAACTAACATGCTGTGATCAAGCCAGTCCGCCAGATTTCTTTTCGTAATATTAAAAACATAAATACGGACATCCTATCCTCCCACATTGACAACTTGTCTATCCCTGATCTTTCCTCTCCAGACCACCTTGTCACCCATTATAACTCTGGACTTTGCAATATTCTTAACCTCCTTGCCCCTCTCAAAACCCGATCTGTGTCCTTTTCCCGCTCTGCCCCTTGGTTTTCATCTGAGCTCCGCCTCATGAAAGCCAAAGGTCGCCAACTTGAACGCCTCTACAAAAAAACTGGTCTCTCCATTCACAAAGAAATGCATAAATCTCATCTTCTTCATTACTCAAACTCAATAGCCGTAACTAAATCAAACTACTATTCTGACCTCATCTGCTCCAACGAAGGAAACTCCAGGACTCTCTTTTCAATACTCCATAATACTTTTAATCCCCCTGATTCCCTACCTTCTCACATGTACTCAGTTGAGACTTGTAATTCATTGGTTGTCTTTTTTAATGAAAAAATCAACTCCATTCACCAGCAATTACATTTGACCCCCTTGCCTTCCCCTCCCCCTTTGCCCCTCCCCAATAGCCAGTCATTTTGCTGCTTTCTACTGCCCACCCCCTCCGAAATTTCTGATTTCATTCGTAAATCCAAGTCCTCAACCTGTTCTCTTGACCCCCTCCCCACAGCTCTGGTCAAAACCTGTCTCACTTCCCTCCTCCCCTTCATAACTTCCATTATTCATTCCTCTCTCTCCTCTGGTATTGTCCCCTCACTTTTCAAAACAGCATCTGTCTCACCGATTCTGAAAAAACCTGGTTCAGATCCCACTAACTATAATAATCTTCGTCCTATCTCTAATCTTCCCTTTATTTCTAAAATACTTGAAAAAATAGTGTCTGTTCAACTCCATGCCTTTCTTACCCTTAACAGTCTTTACGAACCTTTCCAGTCCGGTTTTCGCCCCTCCCATAGTACTGAAACTGCCCTAATAAAAATCACCAATGATCTCCTCACAGCTGCTGATTCCGGACTCATCTCTATCCTCATCCTCCTTGATCTTAGTGCGGCCTTCGATACCATTTCTCACTCCATTCTCCTCAATAGACTATCTTCTCTCGGCATCTCTCACACCCCTCTTGACTGGTTCCGCTCATATCTCTCCGACCGCACTCAGTTTATTCAACTCAAATCTTTCACATCCCACCCTTCCCCTGTTACTACTGGCGTCCCTCAAGGTTCAGTTCTTGGCCCCCTCCTTTTCATCACCTACCTACTTCCCCTTGGCAATATCTTCCGCAAATTCAACATTCATTTTCATTGTTACGCAGATGACACCCAGCTCTACTTATCTAGCAAACCCACCTCCTTGCTCCCCCCCTTGTCCCTTACTAACTGCTTACTTGAAATTAAAGACTGGTTCACCTCAAACTTCCTTAAACTAAACAGTGATAAAACTGAACTCCTCCTTGTAGCCACCAAATCCACCCTTTCCAAAATCAATAGTTTCACTCTTCCTATTGACAACTCCTTGGTCTCCCCTTCCCCTCAGGTCAAGAGTCTGGGTGTCATCCTTGACTCCTCCCTCTCCTTTCAGTCACACATAAATAATATCTGCCGGTCTGCATACTTCCACCTACGTAATGTTAACCGCCTCCGTCCGTCCCTTACCACTCACACTGCCTCCATCCTTATCCACAGCCTCATCACCTCCCGCCTTGATTACTGTAACTCCCTTCTTTTTGGCCTTCCTCAAAAATCCCTCCATAAACTTCAACTTCTTCAGAACTCAGCAGCTCGTGTCATCACCAGAACCCCGTCTTTTCATCATATAACCCCTGTCCTTCAGCAGCTCCATTGGCTTCCAGTTCAATTCAGAATACAATTTAAAATCCTTCTCTATACTTTCAAAGCCATCCATAACCTTGCTCCTCCATATCTATCAGAACTCCTTCACATCGCCGTTCCCTCCCGCTCCCTCAGATCCTCCTCCTCTATCCACCTCACTGTCCCCCCAGCTCGACTTGTCACCATGGGGAACAGAGCCTTCAGTCGCTCTGCTCCCCAGCTCTGGAACTCACTCCCACCTGACCTCCGCAATATCGACTCTCTCCCCCTGTTCAAAACTAGACTCAAAACCCATCTGTTCCAGCTTGCTTATTTGTAAATACACTGTCCCTGTAATTTGTTTTGCCTTGTTTTGTTTTGTTTTGTTTTGCTTTATTTTGTTATAACTCTGTTCCCTCTATTTCGCTTTTTTGTCTGTAAAGCGACCTTGAGTGTTAAGAAAGGCGCTGTTAAATAAAATGTATTATTATTATTATTATTATGCTAGTTAACATTAACATAGACACAGGCTAATTACTGCTAACTAACATGCTAGTTAACATTAACATAGGTTCAGGCTAATTACTGCTAACTAACACGCTAGTTAACATTAAAATAAACAGAAGCTAATTACTGCTAACTAACATGCAATGCTTATGGTTAATCAGTTTGGTCAGAATACTGTTTATATAATATAATATGGTTGTCTTTTTCAACCCTTTTGTGTCTTTCCTACAATGATTCTGTCGCTTTTTCAACGTTTGTTGACTCTTTCTGAGCCTTTTGAAATTTTCATGAGTTTTTCCCCAAATTTTTAAAGCTTTTTTTTTACATTTGTCACTTTTTTGACATTTTTGTTACTTTGACATCTTTTCACATTTTTTTCAGTTTATTTGACATTTTTGTTACTTTTTTTGATCCCTTTTCACATTGTTGTCACTTTATTTGACATTTTTGTTATTTTATTCGGCATTTGATCACAAATTAGTCATTTTTATTCTCTTTTTTTTTACACTTTTTTACAGTTCTTTTACCAATTGTTTTTTATAGCATTTGAAAAATGCTATAAAATTGACAAAAAACACCCAAATTCAATTAAAGTAGTGAACTGATTATTTATTTAACTTGTAAGTTATAATCCTGAATAACTGCAGGAGTGAGAACTATTTTAGTTTTTATGCTGTGAAACCATTTTGTCTCAGGTCTGAAACTGGCGAGCTTCTAAAAAACAAAGCCCGTCTTTCCAAACCGCTCAGCTTGGTTCAGCCCCCGCAGGAGCTGAAGGTGGAGGCTGATACTCCTTCTACTGGAAAAGCAATCGCCATGGTTTCCAATGCAAAACACACACACACACACACACACACACACACAGCCTCCTGCAGTTGTACCATGTGTTTCCAATGAGCAGCAGGAGGTTGAGTTACATTACGACCAGAACCAGCTGCTGGGAATCCAGAAAACATGCAACATTACTCTGCTACGTTCCCCCTCTCATTCCCCCTGCTCTTGCGTTTCCCCCTCTCATTCCCCCTGCTCTGGTTTTTCCCCCTCTCATTCCCCCTGCTCTGGTCTTTCCCCCTGCTCTAGTGTTTCCCCCTCTCATTCCCCTGCTCTGGTGTTCCCCCCCTCTCATTCCCCCTGCTCTGGCATTTCCCCCTCTCATTCCCCCTGCTCTGGCGTTTCCGAGCCCCTAAACCGGAGACATTAGGAACACTTCTGACCGTGTTGGTTTGGTATCCGTCTCAACGGCTCCAACTGGAAACCTTTGACAACGCCGACGCCAATGATTCTGATCGGTCACAGCGCAATATTGATATTGAGGTATTTGGTCATGAATAACGTGATATCTGATCGCCCAGGCCTATGTACAGCTATATTTAGATTTCTTTGCTGGAACACCGCCTTCATCTGCCATTGTTATTGGCTCGCTCTCGGGTCTGAACTTTCCGCGATGAGTTATCAACGGGTTATTAACGGGTTGAACATTGTTATATGGTGTGTGGATTGTGTGACTAGATCTGGCAACTGGTCAACATATTGGTCCGCTTATTTATAAACAATAACACACTGGGAGGGTCCCGGGGGGGGAAAAGGGAGAAACCCGGGAAAAACGGGAGTGTGGGCAGGTATGTCCCAACCAATTAATCTTATTAATCTAATTCATCTTTGCAGCGCTTACCGTACGTTTACACTGCCGCCAAGAAGCACTGGCCGCCGGCCAAGGACGCTTGTCAAAAAGTACGGAGTACGGAGTATGAGCTTGTCCTTTAATGTTTTGGTAGTAACCAAAGTTACATCATATGTTTCTCCGAGATCAGCCAGCACGAAGGACGTCTATAATCCGATCGGTTGCTGGCGCGCAGCTGAACCACGTCATAGCTCATTACCATAAAGTTAAACATTTTTTGACTTTCTGATTAACACTCAACACGCAAAAAAAAACGCGGGATCAGCCAGCGCAAAGAACGTCTATAATCTGATTGGATGCTGGCGTTCGAAAAATGTCAACTTTCTGATTGACGCTCAAAACGCTTCCATTTAAAATTAATGATTTCTGGTAACTTTAGACGCTCAAGTTGGCGGCGGTGTGAATGTACGGTTACTCAAACGGTTGTAGAAGAGGATCCTGCATTTTTCTGTCTTCACCTTATTCGTTAAAATAGGGTAATTTGACAGTATGTTTTCCGTTAGTTGTAATCTCTTTTCATGCCAATGTTCGTGTCGGCTTGTTCAAAATTTCTTCAACTCAAAAATGATTAATACGTTACATATATTGCATATAACATATATTACATATAACAGCAGGAATGTGAGTGTTGGTGTGTCTTCATAAAAAAAAGAGGTCAGAGGAATTAGAGCGAACATTTGATTACACGCAGATCTGATTTGATTTATGTACATGAACCTCATACATTTAGCTGGATTTGGAAAAAAAGTGTGTGCGTGTGTGTGTAAGTGTGTGCGTGCGCCCTGCCTTTGGGCCAGAGGAGGCAGCCCTCCAACTAGGTCACCGCTAACAGGACATCAGATGGCTACTGGGAAAAAGCAGGAGTGAGAGAGAGAAAATAAGAGATGTAATGAGGATGTGATGAAGAGAGGGAGGAGTGGACTGGAAAGAAAGATCCATAGTTCTTGGTTAGAGTGTTTCTGTGACTGTGTGTTTCTATGTGTAGAGTCCCACTTTATCTGACATGGACCTCAGTAGAAATATACCTACATATTAGGGCGTGTTTTTCAGCTACTATTATATTCGTAGTTGAGATACACCTGACGGATTGTGGGTAACTTAAGCTTCCGTTGTTGGTGTTAGTCATGATGTTGTAAATATATGCTGAGAGAGAGAGAGCCCAACTGATATATTGGCGGGTCGATATTAGATATTATCGGCCGATATTAGCCATTTCCTGAATCGGTATCTGCATTTATATGTGTGTGTGTGTGTGTGTGTGTGTGTATACACACACATAAATAAATATATATATATATATATATATATATATACAGTACAGGCCAAAAGTTTGGACACACCTTCTCATTCAATGTGTTTCCTTTATTTTCATGACTATTTACATTGTAGCATGTAGCATTGTGGCATCAAAACTATGAATGAACACATATGGAGTTATGTACTTAACAAAAAAGTGTGAAAAAACTGAAAACATGTCTTATATTCTAGTTTATTCAAAGTAGACACCCTTTGCTCTGATTACTGCGTTGCACACTCTTGGCATTCTTTTGATGAGCTTCAAGAGGTAGTCACCTGAAATGGTTTCCCAAGAGTCTTGAAGGAGTTCCCAGAGATGCTTAGCACTTGTCGGCCCTTTTGCCTTCACTCTGCGTTCCAGCTCACCCCAAACCATCTCGATTGGGTTCAGGTCCGGTGACTGTGACGGTCACACTCCTTCTTGGTCAAATAGCCCTTACACAGCCTGGAGGTTCAATTCCATTTTATTTATATAGTGGTAAATCACAACAACAGTTATCCCATTGAGGAAAGTCTTAAGCCTACTCTTAAATGTGGAGACGGTGTCTGCCTCCTGAACCCAAACTGGAACCTGGTCCCACAGTAAAGGAGCCTGATAGCTAAACGCTCTGGCTCCCATTCTAGTTTTAGAGACTATAGGAACTACAAGTAACCCTGCATTCTGGGAGCGCAGTGCTCTGGTGGGA
Organism: Etheostoma nigrum; assembly: GCA_029931835.1. Classification (NCBI taxonomy): domain Eukaryota; kingdom Metazoa; phylum Chordata; class Actinopteri; order Perciformes; family Percidae; genus Etheostoma; species Etheostoma nigrum. The sequence goes on along the minus strand of CM057247.1, from coordinate 7,713,886 downwards.
TAGCAAGGTACTATGAGCTCTTTAAGATAAGATGGTGCCTGACCATGAAGAGCTTTGTAGGTGAGAAGAAGTATTTTAAATTCTATTCTGGATTTTACAGGAAGTCAATGCTTTCCCTGGTTCCTTTCCAGCATTCTGGATCAGTTGAAGAGTCTTTATGGAGTTTATTTTTGAGCAATTTGATAATAAAGAATTGCAGTAATCCAGCCTAGAAGTAAAACATGCATGGACTAGTTTTTCTGCATTATTTTAGGATATTCCTGATTTTTGCAATATTACGTATGTGAAAAAAGGCGGTCCTTGAAATTTGCCTTATGTGAGAATTAAACAACAATGTCCTGATCAAAGATAACTCCAAGATTTCTCACAGTGGTGCTGGAGGCCAGGGTGATGCCATCCAGAGTAACAATCTCTTTGGATAATGCGCTACGGAGGTGCTTGTGCCCCAAAACAATAACTTAATATTAGAAAATTACAGTTCATCCCGATTTTAACATCCTGAAGGCACATTTGAAGTTTAGATAACTGATTAGTTTCATCCGGCTTGATCGATAGATATCATCACAAGGTTTAATGTGTGTGCATAACAGTGCACATAGCCTGAGGGATTTCTTCTTTTATGCACGCCTGTACGTCATTAAGTCTCGATGCCATTACAGCTGCTCCGTCATAACACTGTGCCACTAACTTTGTTTTGCAATCGTAGCTGCCCAACACGTCAAGTAATGAAGCTGCTAGATCCTGAGCTCGGTTTCTTTCTGTGACATCCTCAAACTTTAAAAATCTCTCTTTTAATCCGGTGTCAGTAACATACCAAAGCACAAATGTCAGCTGTGCAGTGTTGCTTAAATCTGTGGTCTTGTCCACCATAACTGCGACAAACTTGTGGATCTCTTTTTTTGATGGCATCATTTAGCACCTCAGCAACAGCACTTATGAGATCATTTTGGAATTATCCCAGATGTTCCCATAAAAACAGTGGCCGTGGCAAGGTGGTGTTGCAAGTCAGCATCATATTCTGATAACAGAGGTAATAGCTCCAAATTACCTCGATTCAGGGACTCGTCATGCCCCCTGAAAGACAATTCTTGTTGTCCCAAAAAGATGACACAATCAATGAGGCGCTTCTGTATGTCCACGTTTTTTCTCACTCTCTCATTGTGGAGGCTTGTCTCTTGTCTCCGCTGCTCATCCAGTTGCAAATCCTCCCTGGACTAACCAAAGGTCTTGTAAATGTACCACCATCGTGAGGTGTCACTTGGATGCCTGATGTTTGCTAGCTGCCTTGGTGAAGCTATTAAGGCTGTTAAAACCTTTAGTGTTCCATGTTCCCTGACTGGTATTAAAAAGCAAACACGGCCAGCAAAATTGTAGTTGCAGTCAGTGAAGTGCCGCACAAAACTTTTACCAGCCTTGGTCAGCCCATCCAGCTTAGGTGTAGGTCTTCCTCTTAAAATAATGTCTTTCTTCTCTCGAAACGATCGCCTTAAAAAAGACACATGAAGGAGATCGGAAACAGAGCCGTTAGGAGATGTGAAGGCAGCGGCCATAGCTCGTTCACTCCTGGTTCACTCACAACCCGAAGCTGTGATGCGTTTAGATGACATGGAAAATCCAGCTACCATATTCTTTCTGGTAATTGATTTTTCAACACACATTAATTTAATTGTAAAAAAATATATTTTTGATTTTGGCCCTGCCAGCCCACCATTGGTTATAAGTATAGCAAAAAGACTCATGTTCAACTTACATTTGTATTACTCCGTCGCTCCTTCTGTCGCTTCCACGGCCGCCATTATCAAAAGATTTTTTACGTTAGCTCCGCCCCTTCCGCAACGTACCCAAGATGGCGACCGTTGAGTGTGGAAAGTGTTCGATCGATCCACACTCAACTTTCTGACCGTTTTGAGTTCACCATCCTGGTACTTTAAGTGCACTGCATTTGACCGCACTGTGACAATGTGAGCGCACCCTGTACTCAAGTAGTTAGTATAAGTACAGAAGTGCGCGATTTGAGACCGACCACGGGTCTTCCTTTCCTGGGGCGGTCCTCATGTGAGCCAGTTTTGTTGTAGCCCTTGATGGTTTTTGCGACAGCACTTGGGGACACATTCAAAGTTTTTACAGTTTTCCGGACTGACTGACCGTCATTTCTTAAAGTAATGATGGCCACTCGTTTCTCTTTACTTGATTGCTGATTGGTTCTTGCCATAATATGAATTCTAACAATTGTCCAATAGGGCTGTCGGCTGTGTATCAACCTGACTTCTGCACAGCACAAATAATGGCGCCAACCCCATTAACAACTAATTAATTCAGTTATTTCACGCTTTTTTGTTCATTCATAGTTTTGATGCCTTCAGTGATAATATAATAAAAATATCGCAATGTACGATTTTTCCAATATCGTGCAGCCCGCATGATATTGGAAAAATCGTACAAATCTTATTTTTTTCCCCTGTGATATATATTAAGATATGAAAAAAGAAAAAGTACTTTTTAAAAGATGACATAAATAGCTCTATTTGGAAATTATGTCATCTTTTAAAAATACTCATTCTCGACTACTGTGGCGATTTTTGTAGGGGAGTGCATCTACATAGCAGAAAAAAATGACAGATCTTTTCTAAACCATTCTTTAAACTTTAATGCTTTACAAACACCAAAGCAAGTCAGCTGTTACTAATGTTACTCTTCTGAAGTGATTTTGGAGAGGGATATTAGTTAGAAATACACTGGTTGACTAGCATGACACCAGTGTATTCATATAATACTCAATCCAGGCTAACGTGAATGACAGTGACTGCATGTTGCTTCCTCTAAATTTCAGGTTGTGGTTGACTAGCGGGGCCAGCTCGTTAGTTTAATAAATTGATCAGACCTGCACGTCACGTGCACTAGCAACCAACTCTGTGTATCCAAGAACAATTAATTCAGTGGAAATTAGATCAGACACAGACTTCTGTAGTAGATTAGTGTTACGTTTCCAGCGTTGCGTCGCGGCTCCGAACCGTAACGTTAGTTGGGACAGACGGACCCCTTGGATGTTTAGGCTAACTATATTAGCTTTAGCCTGGCTGGTAGCAGTTTTCTGCGGGGGGAAATGACCGGGAGACATTGTGATTATGTTGCATTAATCAGGTGATTTAGTTCGTATTTGCAGCGAACATAAAACAGTGACTACTGTAGCTTCACTGACTACCCATCAAAACTATGCGCATCACTGTGTCAGCGGCAGCTACGTTGCGATGTGACTGTCGTGCATGCGCACATCGCGATGTTGATGCTAAAACACAATATTGTTCAGCCCTAATGTAAATCATAAATGTAAGTCATGAAAATAAAGAAAACACATTGAATGAGAAGGTGTGTCCAGCCTGTACTGTGTGTGTGTGTGTGTGTGTGTGTATATATACACTCACCGATAGGATTATTAGGAACACCATACTAATAATGTGTTTGACCCCCTTTCGCCTTCAGAACTGCCTTAATTCTACGTGGCATTGATTCAACAAGGTGCTGAAAGCATTCTTTAGAAATGTTGGCCCATATTGATAGGCTAGCATCTTGCAGTTAATGGAGATTTTGTGGGATGCACATCCAGGGCACAAAGCTCCCAATCCACCACACCCCAAAGATGCTCTATTGGGTTGAGATCTGGTGACTGTGGGGGCCCTTTTAGTACAGTAAACTCATTGTCATGTTCAAGAAACCAATTTGAAATGATTTGAGCTTTGTGACATGGTGCATTATCCTGCTGGAAGTAGCCATCAGAGGATGGGTACATGGTGGCCATAAAGGGATGGACATGGTCAGAAACAATGCTCAGGTAGGCCGTGGCATTTAAACGATGCCCAATTGGCACTAAGGGGCCTAAAGTGTGCCAAGAAAACATCCCCCACACCATTACACCACCACCAGCCTGCACAGTGGTAACAAGGCCAAATTTTGACTCTACCATCTGAATGTCTCAACAGAAATCGAAATCTGCCCAATTTTGGTGAGCTCTTGCAAATTGTAGCCTCTTTTTCCTATTTGTAGTGGAGATGAGTGGTACCCGGTGGGGTCTTCTGCTGTTGTAGCCCATCCACCTCAAGGTTGTGTGTGTTGAGGCTTCACAAATGCTTTGCTGCATACCTCGGTTGTAACAAGTGGTTATTTCAGTCAAAGTTGCTCTTCTATCAGCTTGAATCAGTTGGCCCATTCTCCTCTGACCTCTAGCATCAACAAGGCATTTTTGCCCACAGGACTGCCGCATACTGAATGATTTTCCCTTTTCACACCATTCTTTGTAAACCCTAGAAATGGTTGTGCGTGAAAATCTGAGTAACTGAGCAGATTGTGAAATACTCAAACCGGCCCGTCTGGCACCAACAACCATGCCACGCTCAAAATTGCTTAAATCACCTTTTTTCCCATTCTGACATTCAGTTTGGAGTTCAGGAGATTGTCTTGACCAGGACCACACCCCTAAATGCATTGACGCAACTGCCATGTGATTGGTTGATTAGATTATTGCATTAATGAGAAATTTAACTGGCGTTCCTAATAATCCTTTAGGTGAATGTATATATATATATATAAATATATATTTTCACTGATTTATAAATGTGTCTAAAGGGTCGTTCACACCAGGCACAATAACTATAACTGCCTAACATAACTGCTGAACAATTTGTGTGCGTGTGTGTGTGTGATACACATCGTTGTCAGTGTGTTTCTTGTCATCCTCGGGCATGGATGAGTTAGCGCTGACCTATTTCATGCTTCAACACGCACACACAACACACACATACATACACACATACACACACACACACACACACACACACATTTGAGCATGTTCATTAAACCTGTTCTGTATCTTCATCCATGATTTACACATCAATATCGTGAGTCTTAAGATATTATTATGATATAATGATTTAATTAAGGAACTGTAACTTGATTGATTGATTGATCAGCAAATGTTTTGGGGTTTGTATTTTAAATAAATAAATGTCCTTCTTTAAAATACAGGGGGCATAAGTATACACCCCCCCTATGTTAAATTCCCATAAAGGCAGGAACATTTTTATCATTAAAGGCCAGTTATTTCGTGGATCAGGATACTATGCATCCTAACAAAGTTCTCTTGGCCTTGGGAATTAAAATAGCTCCCCCCCCCATATCATCACATACCCTTCACCATACCTAGAGAAAGGCATGATTTTATTTCAGTTATCCTAACAGCTGGTTTGATTTGCATTGAGTGATGATCTTATGGAAAGAAGCATGGGTGTGTAAACTTATTCAAGCCACTGTACATACTGACAAACATTAGATTGAAAACACTGAGGGTTATTTTTGTAATTAAAGATTTAAAGGTATGGACATTTCAGTAAGGGTGTAGGACAATGATTTTGCCTCGTCCTACTCCTTTACGGACCGTAGCTAGGTTATCTGGCACTGCTGTTTTCTTCTGGGTCAGGGTTCCGGTTAAAATATTTCCTCATGTCGTCAATTCAATTAAATTTTATTTATAGTATCAATTCATAACAAGAGTTTGAAGAGATCTCAAGACACAGATAGAGCAGGTCTAGACCACACTCTTTAATTTACAGATAGAGTAGGTCTAGACAATTCTATAATTTACAGATAGAGTAGGTCTAGACCACTCTATAATTTACAGATAAAACAGGTCTAGACCACTCTATATTTACAGATAGAGCAGGTCTAGACCACTCTATAATTTAATTTACAAGGACCCAACAGTTCTAGTATTTCCCTCCAAAGCAAGCAGCAGTGCAACAGTGGCGAGGAAAAACTCCCTTTTAGGAAGAAACCTGGGACAGACCCAGGCTCTTGGTAGGTGCAGTCTGACGGGTCCGGTTGGAGGGGTGATGAAAAGTGGCAATATGTAATAGGTAATAATGTGTCTCCTCTCTCTCTGCAGTCAGCAGACAAGGAGCGAGCGCTGGAGGAGACGAAGAGCTACACCACGCAATCTCTGGCTAGCGTCGCCTACCTCATCAACACGCTGGCCAACAACGTGCTGCAGATGCTGGACATCCAGGCGTCTCAGCTCCGCCGCATGGAGAGCTCCGTCAACCACATCTCACAGGTCACAGGCCAGCTCGCTCTCATTTAGAAACACTCGACAGACAATGCTCCGAAATCAGTCATCAATGGGGGGGTGATCAGCAAATGCCTCCCAATACGATATTGTCACGATACTTATGCCACGATACAATATTATTGCGATATATTGCAATTTATAACCTTTGCTACAACTTCTACATTTTTTCTAATTTCAAATGACAAATCCCAAAAGGAAACTTTGTCAACATCTGTTTTATCTAAAAAGAAAGATTTCTCTGTTTGTTCATATCACTTCAATGTTATTGCTGCAAAATGGGATAAACTGACCACCACATATATAATACAGTGAGGAAAATAAGTATTTGAACACCCTGCTATTTTGCAAGTTCTCCCACTTAGAAATCATGGAGGGGTCTGAAATTGTCATCGTAGGTGCATGTCCACTGTGAGAGACATAATCTAAAAAAAAGAAATGTATGATTTTTTAACTATTTATTTGTATGATACAGCTGCGAATAAGTATTTGAACACCTGAGAAAATCAATGTTAATATTTGGTACAGTAGCCTTTATTTGCAATAACAGAGGTCAAACGTTTCCTGTAGTTTTTCACCAGGTTTGCACACACTGCAGAAGGGATTTTGGCCCACTCCTCCACACAGATCTTCTCTAGATCAGTCAAGTTTCTGGGCTGTCGCTGAGAAACACGGAGTTTGTGCTCCCTCCAAAGATTCTCTATTGGGTTTAGGTCTGGAGACTGGCTAGGCTACGCCAGAACCTTGATATGCTTCTTCCAGAGCCACTCCTTGGTTATCCTGGCTGTGTGCTTTGGGTCATTGTCATGTTGGAAGACCCAGCCTCGACCCATCTTCAATGCTCTAACTGAGGGAAGGAGGTTGTTAACCCAAAATCTCGCAATACATGGCCCCGGTCATCCTCTCCTTAATACAGTACAGTCGCCCTGTCCCATGTGCAGAAAAACACCCCCAAAGCATGATGCTACCACCCCCATGCTTCACAGTAGGGATGGTGTTCTTGGGATGGTACTCATCATTCTTCTTCCTCCAAACACGGTTAGTGGAATTATGACCAAAAAGTTCTATTTTGGTCTCATCTGACCACATGACTTTCTCCCATGACTCCTCTAGATCATCCAAATGGTCATTGGCAAACAAGACGGACCTTGACATGTGCTGGTTTAAGCAGGGGAACCTTCCGTGCCATGCATGATTTCAAACCATGACGTCTTAATGTATTACCAACAGTAACCTTGGAAACGGTGGTCCCAGCTCTTTTCAGGTTATTGACCAGCTCCTCCCGTGTAGTTCTAGGCTGATTTCTCACCTTTCTTAGGATCATTGAGACCCCACGAGGTGAGATCTTGCATGGAGCCCCAGTCCGAGGGAGACTGACAGTCATGTTTGGCTTTTCCATTTTCTAATGATTACTCCAACAGTGGACCTTTTTTCACCAAGCTGCTTGGCAATTTCCCCGTAGCCCTTTCCAGCCTTGTGGAGGTGTACAATTTTGTCTCTAGTGTCTTTGGACAGCTCTTTGGTGTTGGCCATGTTAGTAGTTGGATTCTTACTGATTGTATGGGGTGGACAGGTGTCTTTATGCAGCTACCGACCTCAAACAGGTGCATCTAATTTAGGATAATAAATAGAGTGCAGGTGGACATTTTGAAGGCAGACTAACAGGTCTTTGAGGGTCAGAATTGTAGCTGATAGACTGGTGTTCAAATACTTATTTGCAGCTGTATCATACAAATAAATAGTTAAAAAATCATACATTGTGATTTCTGGATTTTTTTTTTTAGATTATGTCTCTCACAGTGGACATGCACCTATGACGACAATTTCAGACCCCTCCATGATTTCTAAGTGGGAGAACTTGCAAAATAGCAGGGTGTTCAAATGTAGAATCCATCCGGTCACCTTTTCTCCGTCGCACAAAGACACGGCGGTAGGAACCAAAGATCTCATCAGATATCCACTGGTCTATTGTCCATTTCTTGTGTTTCTTGGACCAAACCAATCTCTTCTGCTTGTTGCCTCTCCTTAGCAGTGGTAACTTAGCTGCTATTTGACCATGAAGGCCTGATTCACGCAGTCTCCTCTTAACAGTTGTTCTAGAGATGTGTCTGCTTCTAGAACTCTGTGTGGTATTCATTTTGTCTCTAACCTGAGCTGCTGTTAACTTGCAATTTCTGAGGCTGGTGACTTAGATGAACTTATCCTCAGCAGCAGAGGTGACTCTTGTTTCTTCTCTCCTCATGTGAGCCAGTTTTGTTGTAGTGTTGTGTATGGTTTTTGAGACTGCACTTGGGGACACATTCAAAGTTTTCGCAATTTTCCGGACCGACTGACCGTCATTTCTTAAAGTAATGATTGCCACTCGTTTCTCTTTACTTAGCTGATTGATTCTTGCCATAATATGAATTCTAACAGTTGTCCAATAGGGCTGTTGGTTGTGTATCAACCTGACTTCTGCACAACAAAACTGATGGTCCAAACTCCATTAATAAGGCAAGACCCTGACAAGGCACACCTGTGAAGTGAATACCATTTCAGGTGACTACCTCATGAAGCTCATTGAGAGAACACCAAGGATTTGCAGTGCTATCAAAAAAGCAAAGGGGGGCTACTTTAAAGAAACTGGAATATAAGACACGTTTTCAGTTATTTCACACTTTTTTGTTAAGTACATTATTCCACATGTGTTCATTCATAGTTTTGATGCCTTCAGTGATAATCTACAATGTAAATAGTCATGAAAATAAAGGAAATGCATTGAATGAGAAGGTGTCCAAACTTTTGGCCTGTACAGGGTTGCTGGTTCAAGTCCCCATAGTACGGAGTGTGGACTGGTAGCTGGAGAGGTTCCAGTTCACTTCCTGTCAAGGTGCTCTTGAGCAAGGCACTGAAGCCCCCTCCCCCAGCACTCTGACATCTCTCCATTAGTGCATGTATAGGACCTGAGCATGTGTGTAGTTCATGCCTGTGTGTAGTGTGTAATAACAACAGAGTGTAAATTGTCATTTCCCCCATAGTAGATCAATAAAGAGTAGAAATTATTAGTAGAACTTATACATTATTATTATACAGACAATCATATCCAAACTCATTCTGCTTTATTTAAATTTCTTTTTTAATGTCTTAATGAGGAACCAAATGCTCAAAAACCCAGATAGATTAGACTTGTATATCTTACTATATCAGCTTATTTTCGTTAAGGGCGGGGTAAAAAAACGATACAGCATGGTATCGCGATATGTTTAGTGGCAATACTGTATCGATACACAGGCGCCAAGTATGGATCTTTTATTAGTTATTATACATTATATATGTGTTTGTCAGTTTGCCCCCTTTTGCAGTAATATGATGTGATATGAATAAACAGAAATATTTCATTTTAGATAAAACCGATGTTGACAAAGTTTCCTTTTGGGGACGTCATTTTAAATTGGGGAAAAAGTAGAAGTTGGAAAAAAGGTTATAAATTACAATTAATCGCAGAACATTGCAATATAAAATCGCAATAATATCGTATCGTGGCATAATTATCGTAATGATATCGCATCGGGAGGCCTCTGTTAATTTTTACCCTAATCATTTCCAATTTAACCTATTTGCCACTGACCTTTCCAAAGCGCAACCAATGAGATTACAGCATGCCGTTATTTGGCAACGGTAAATAGCTTCCTTGCCATCCTTGATGACAAATACCTGCGCTTTCATGTGTAGGCGGCTTGAGGGAGAAGAGAAAAAAAACATGTAAAATATGTATGATTGTTGTACATTACACATTATTATGATTTATTATTCGTGGGATTTCCCTGCACATATAGGGAAATATATATAATATATATTATATATTATATTATATCCCCCCAAAGAGACACAAAAACCCATTTAAGGACGTCATCTTGGGAACTCACCCGCGTGTCATGTTTCCTAAACTCAACTGTTGATTTCTTACGTGAAGTCATGACGCCACGTTGTATCCAGAAGAACAATGAATATGATTGTTAGTTGCAGCTCGGGTCCGTGATGTCACCCTTCTCATCCCTCTTGAGTTAGCAGGCCTGTCTCTTTAAGTATTAATGAAAATACAATTAACACCTCTCTTGACTCAAGGACCGGCAAACAGGTTTTCATGAATATCCAAATGCATAACTCCCAAAATATCTGCAGAGTGAGAGCACAGAACCAACCAGTGTTAAATGTGAGAACTAACTCTCTTCTCTCACGGTGAATACGTTCAGAGCGTTGGGACATTATGATTAGAGAATCTGTGTTAGAAGCAGTGGATTTACACAAATTTAATGAATAGGTAGTTGCATGGTTGTTGAATTTGTACCAAAATGTCTTAAAGGCTCCATGGCATGAAAATGTCCCTTTTTATGAAGTTTTAAAACATTAATACAAGTCGTCGTCGTCCCCCCCCCCCGCCAGAGGGGACCACTAAGGTCTATATAAAAGAGACTTCAGATACAGTATTAGGGGATCACTAAGGTCTATATAAAATAGACTTCAGATACAGGATTAGGGGACCACTAAGGTCTATATAAAAGAGACTTCAGATACAGTATTAGGGGACCACTAAGGTCTATATAAAAGGGACTTCAGATACAGTATTAGGGGACCACTAAGGCCTACTGTATATAAAAGAGACTTCAGATATGTTAAGGCTGTTGCTAGTTGCACCCTGTCTCTGCTCTCCTCCCCTCTGTCTGTCCTTGATTGCAGGAGTGAAGCCTGGTGTGCGGGAGTCAGGGTTCCAGCTGCGGCTCATTAGACCCCTGGATCACTGGATTATTGGACACGGTACCACACACGCTCTGCATCCTGGAGTATTATTGGATTTGTTTTGGACTTTGTTTTTCACCATTGCATCCCGACATTGGACACTGGAAATAAACCTGTTACACTATCATTCTGGTCTGCGTATTGTCTGCATTTGGGTTCAACTTGTTTCCACATGTAACAGTATGATCTGACCTCAACATGAACCCAGCAGACAGTAACGTGGAGACCACACCTGATATCAATCAGATGCGGACTGCTTTAGCCACTCAAGGTATTTTACTCGGTCAACATGATTACGTTTGTAGCCGTTTCTGAAAACAGTCAGATGTTGCTCCACCAGGTGCGACTCCTCACCGACCAAGTATCTGCCCTTTCCACCCAAGTTAATGCTGCACCCCCCGTCCAGGAAATACCAGCCGCTTCTCTGTGTGTTTTCTCCGCTCCACCTTCTCAGGTCAGAGACCCGTTTTTTCCTGCTCCTGAGCGTTACACTGGGGATATGGGTGCCTGCGGGGAGTTTTTGGTACAATGTTCTTTGGTTTTTGCGCAACAGCCCCTCTCTTATGCTACTGACAGGTCCCGCATTGCGTACCTCATCAACTCTACTACCGGTTCTGCACGTTCCTGGGCATCAGCTGTCTGGGAGAGTCAGTCAGCTGTGTGCCACTTGTACGCAGTTTTCACTGCTGAGATGCGAAAGGTATTCAACCACCCTGTACAAGGTAAAGAGGCTGCTAAACGTTTGTGTTCTCTTCGACAGGGATCACGCAGTGTGGCAGAGATGGCATTGGAGTTTCGGACCTTGGCAGCAGTGAGTGGTTGGAATGATGAGGCACTGCAAGGTGTGTTCTTACATGCTTTATCGGATACTCTTAAAGATGAACTTGTGTCACATGAGGAGTCTGAGACATTGGATAAACTGTTCTCTCTCGCTATCAGAGTTGATAACCGGGTCCGGGAGCGCCGCCGTGAGAGGAACGACAGCGCCAGACCACCTTTTTTTTCGTTGACCAACTCTTCCCCGCCGCTTTACGACGGAGATGGGCAAGACTTCTCCAGAGACCATGAGGGGCGCGGAACCCGAAGCCATGTAGGTAGGACGTGCACGGTTATCCCCGGAGGAGTGTGTACGCCGTATGCAGGCTCGTGCTTGTCTGTATTGTGGAGAGACTGGACATTTTGTCTCTTCCTGCTCTGTTCGTTTGGGAAAAGGACCGGCTCATCATTGATGGGAGAAGCTTTAGTGAGCTGAGCAGCTAGTTCTTCTCCTTCGCTTCGCATTCTGCTTCCGACATCCCTTCAGTACCTGACCCGGAGTTTGTCTGTTGCTGCGCTTGTGGACTCTGGAGCTGACGAGAGTTTTTTGGACCGGGAGTTAGCTCGACAATTGGACATTGGGATTGTTCCTCTTGACAGTCCACTGCAAGCCAAGGGTCTTAATGAACAAGTAATGACGTGTGTTACTCATCAGACTGTACCTGTTTGCCTCCATGTGTCTGGAAATCATCAAGAGAGGATTAGATTGCATATTATGGACTGTCCTCGGACGCCCTTAGTACTTGGTATTCCGTGGTTGATTAAACACAATCCACACATGGACTCGGTTACGGGTAAAATCATTTCTTGGAGCACCTTTTGTCACACTGTTTGTATTCTGCTCAAACCCCTGTCAATACAGCACCTCAAAACCCTCCGGAATCCGTGGATCTCTCCGCCTTGCCTGAAGTATATCATGACCTGGCATTTGTTTTCTGCAAGCACAAAGCTACTGCTCTTCCTCCTCACCGGCCTTACGACTGCGCCATAGATCTCCAGCCTGGCACCCCTTATCCCAACAGTCGGCTGTAAAACCTCTCCCGCTCGGAGACTGAGGCTATGGAGGTATACATTCGGGACTATCTGGCGGCCGGTATCATCCGTCCATCCTCTTCGCAGGTAGGAGCAGGATTCTTTTTTGTTAAAAAGAAGGATAAGACCCTCAGACCCCGTATTGATTACCGTGGCCTTAACAACATCACCATCAAGAACAAATACTCACTGCCATTAATCAGTTCTGCTTTTCCTTCTCTACACGGCACTTCCTTATTCACTAAACTGGACCTACGAAACGCATACCATCTGGTTTTTACACGCCCCTGGGACATTTCGAGTATCTGGTGATGCCGTTTGGGTTGTCTAATGCACCCGCCGTTTTGTTTTTGTTTGTTTGGATGACATTTTGATATATTCCAGATCTCTGGAAATTACGAGCTACATGTGCGCCAGGTTTTGCAACGGTTACTGGAAAACAAACTGTTTGTTAAAATGGAGACATGTAAGTTCCATGTTTCTAACACCGCCTTTTGGGGTACATTATACCGCAGGGGGAGCTACGGATGGACCCAGCCAAAGTCTCTGCGGTCACGGAATGGCCAGCCCCTTCTACCCGTAAACAGCTGCAGCGATTCCTGGGGTTTGCCAACTTTTACAGGAGGTTCATCAGGAACTACACCAGCCTTGCTGCGCCCCTCACCGCTCTTACCTCCACCTCTCTGTCCTTCAAGTGGACTGACGGAGCTGACTCTGCATTTGAGAAGCTGAAGCACTGTTTCGCTTCTGCACCCATTCTGGTGCAGCCCGACCCCACTTGCCAATTTGTCGTGGAGGTGGACGCATCCGACACTGCGGTAGGTGCAGTGCTTTTACAACGTGCTACCGATAATAAGATTCACCCTTGTGCTTTTCTTTCTTGGAAACTTTCTCAGGCGGAGCGTAACTACGATGTGGGCAATAGGGAGTTGCTCGCTGTGAAGCTGGCCCTTGAGGAGTGGCGTCATTGGTTGGAGGGGGCGGAACATCCCTTCATCATTTGGACTGATCATAAGAATCTGGAGTACATCCAGTCAGCTAAGCAGCTTAATTCCCGTCAAGCCAGGTGGGCGCCATTTTTTTGGACGATTCAACTTTTCCCTTTCTTATCGGCCTGGGTTACGCAAGGTTAAGCCTGATGCCCTATCTCATGTGCATTCTGCCCTAGAGACTGGTTATAATCCTGAGCCCATTTTGCCCTCCACCTGCCATATTGCAGCCATTACCTGTGACATCAAGAGGGTAGTTAGACAGGCCCAAAACCTTCAAGCTGACCCAGGTAACGGTCCCCCTAATCGTTTGTTTGTTCCAAAGTTTGTTCACGCTCAGGTTCTGCAGTGGGCTCACTCGTCTCCCCATACCTGTGATCCTGGTGTGACTCTTACCTTGGATTTCCTGCATCGGCATTTCTGGTGGCCTAGGATGGAGGTAGACGTTCGAGCTTTCAGCGCTGCTTGTCCGGTATGTGCTCGCAATAAGAACTCTACCCAGCCCAGCGCTGGTCTGCTTCAACCTCTGCCCATACCCAGCCATCCTTGGTCCCACATCGCTTTGGATTTTGTCACCGGACTTCCCCCCTCCTCCCGTAACTCTGCCATACTCACAATAATTAATCGTTTCTCCAAATTTGCTCATTTTCTGGCCCTACCCAAACTTCACACTGCCAGAGAGACCGCTGACATCCTGATGAAACATGTGTTCCGCTCTCATGGTCTACCTACAAACATAGTCTCTGACCGAGTCCCCAGTTTGTCTCTCAAGTTTGGAAAACCTTTTGTACTGCTTTGGGCATTACTACCAGCCTGTCCTCTGGTTATCATCCTCAAACTAATGGTCAAGCCGAAAGGGCGAACCAGGAGATGGAGACCACTCTCAGTTGTGTCACTGGTGCCAACCCAGTGTCATGGAGCAGCATGCTTCCCTGGGTGGAATATGCCCATAACACCCTGACTAACGCTTCCTCTGGTTTGTCCCTGTTTCAGTGTGCGCTAGGCTATCAACCTCCCCTGTTTCCTTCCCAGGAAAGGGAACTGGCAGTACCCTCTGTGCAGTCACACATTCGCCGCTGCTTCAAAGTCTGGAGGAAGGCTAGGATAGCGCTGGCTCGTGCATCTGCCTACATGCAGAGGAAAGCCAACCATCATTGTTCTCTGGCTCTTGTTTATGCACCTGGACAAGAGGTATGGCTTAAATCTCGTGATATTCCTTTGAGAGTGGAGTCTAAGAAGATGGCACCCCGTTTTATCGGACCGTTTAAGATCCTGTCCGTCATTAACCCCTGTGCTGTAAGACTCCAGCTCCCTGCCTCTCTACGGATTCATCCCACCTTTCATGTTTCCCAGATTAACCCGTTTGTGCCGGATGCTTCGCGCCGACACATTTCATCTACCGCCGGTTACTGCGTTGCGCAACTCTGAACCTCCTGCCGGCTGCTGCAAAGGGTCATCCAGCACTTCATCATCATCATCTACCTCATCCTCCCTCCCAAACTCCTCACTATCTTCCAACTCAATGTCACTGCCCTCGCTGTCAAAATCCTCTTCTGTTGGAGCCTTTTTTGTCACTCGTCTCTCAAAAATTCATAAACAAACGCACATGTATGTCTGGTTGATTGACATGATTTTCAGCAAACTACAGTACATTTTGGTGGTCACATGGCTTTAAATGGCCAACAAGACCCGCCTCATGTGTATTTGAACCAATGACAGTGCGTTCTCTGCTGCACGTGTCATGAAAAGACTGACAAATACCAAATGCTGCGCCACGCAGCAGCCGGCAGTAGGTTCAGAGCTGCGCAACGCAGTAACCGGCGGTAGATGTAATGTGTCGGCGCGAAGCATCCGGCACAAATGGGTTAAGCCTGTGTCTGTGAGTCCTCTGTGCCCTCCCTCTCGTCCCCCTCCTCCACCTCGGGTCGTTGGTGGGGGTCCTGTCTACACTGTTCGGCGGCTGCTGGATTGCAGTACCTCGTGGACTGGCAGGGTTATGGCCCTAAGGAGCACTCTTGGGTTCCCCGGCGTTTCATTGTGGATCCTGCGCTGGTCCGTGATTTCCATCGGCTGCATACTGATTGGCCGCCAAGTGGTGTCCGTTGCGGGGGGGGGTACTGTTAGGGCTGTTGCTAGTTGCACCCTGTCTCCGCTCTCCTCCCCTCTGTCTGTCCTTGATTTCAGGAGTGAAGCCTGGTGTGCGGGAGTCAGGGTTCTAGCTGCAGCTCATCAGACCCAATCACCTCTGCTTCAAATCCCCGGTCAACCTACCACTCCTTGTCAGATCACAGTTTAGACAACAACGTTAGTCTCGCTGCTGACTCTACCATTGGATTAGTTTTTGTGACACTCGTATGCTTGTACTCATTGTTTTTTGTCTGCCACAGCTCCGTGAACCTGACTCCTGCTGCCACTTCACTCTTGCCATTCATCACTCCTGCCATTCACCACTCCTGCTCTCCGCCCTGGATCACTGGATTATTGGACACGGTACCACACACGCTCTGCATCCTGGAGTACTATTGGATTTGTTTTGGACTTTGTTTTTCACCATTGCATCCCGACAATGGACACTGGAAATAAACCTGTTACACTATCATTCTGGTCTGCGTATTGTCTGCATTTGGGTTCAACCTGTTTCCACACGTAACAAGATACAGGATTAGGGGACCACTAAGGTCTATATAAAAGAAACTTCAGATTCAGTATTAGGGGACTACTAAGGTCTATATAAAAGAGACTTCAGATACAGTATTAGGGGACCACTAAGGTCTATATAAAAGAAACTTCAGATTCAGTATTAGGGGACCACTAAGGTCTATATAAAAGAGACTTCAGATACAGTATTAGGGGACCACTAAGGTCTATTTAAAATAGGCCTGCACGATATTGGAAAAATCTGACATTGCAATATTTTTTTCCCCCTGCGATATATATTGCAATATGAAATAAGAAAAAATAATTTTTAAAAGATTACATAAATGGCTCTATTATATCATTCTCGACTACTGCAATGATTTTGTAGGGGAGTGCATCTACATAGAAAAAAATGAAAAAGGATCTTTTATAATGTAAACCATTCGTCGAACTTTAATGCTTTACAAAACATAAAAGCAAGTCAGCAGTTACTAACGTTACTCTTCTGAAGTGATTTTGGAGAGGGATTTTAGGGAGAAATACACTGGTTGACTAGCATGACACGAGTGTATTCTTATAGTAATCAATCTAGGCTAACGTGAATGACAGTGACGGCATGTAGCTTCCTCTAAATTTCAGGTTGTGGTTGACTAGCGGGGCCAGCTCGTTAGTTTGATAAATTGATCAGACCTGCACGTTACGCGCACTAGCAACAAACTCTGTGTATCCAAGAACAATTAAATCAGTGGAAATTAGATCAGACACAGGCTTCTGTAGTAGATTGGTGTTACGTTTCCTGCGTCGTGGCTCCGAACCGTAACGTTAGTTGGGACAGACGGACCCCTTGTTTCTTCAGGCTAACAATATTAGCTTTAGCCTGCCTGGTAGCAGCTTTTTACTTGTTTCTTTAGGCTAACTATATTAGCTTTAGCCTGGCTGGTAGCATCTTTTTGCTTGTTTCTTTAGGCTAACTACATTAGCTTTAGCCTGGCTGGTAGCAGCTTTCTGCGGGGGGAAATGGCCGGGAGACGTTGTGATTATGTTGCATTAATCAGGTGATTTAGTTTGTATCTGCAGCAAACATAAAACACTGACTGTACTTCACTGACTACCCATCAAAACTATGCGCATCATTGTGTCAGCGGCAGCTGCTGCCTACGGTACTTTTCTACACACGGAGAGGATGACTTCCCATAACAAACCCCGTCGGACTAACATCACATACACACGTTGGCCACATGGCTACCTCTCTTAAAGGGGAAGGGTCGGACGGTAATAATCATGTAAAAGGGGAACGATGGAAGTTTACTTTTTCTATCAAGCAGCAAAAAAGGATTAGCGTCAACATCGCAATGTCCTGCAATGTGACTATCGTGCATGCGCACATCGTGATGTCGATGCTAAAACACAATATCGTTCAGCCCTAATATAAAAGCATTCAGAGAGCACCATGGCATGGGACCTTTAATATATATATATCTGTAAATATCTTATCTGTTAACGTTGAACTTAAAGGTTCTCTAAGTAACATTTGTTGTCACATACAGCAAATATCTCCTCACTATTGGCTAGCTGCCTGTCCCCTGAACACACTGTAAAAACCGAAGGGAGAGGACGGGATAAGGAGGGAGGGGCGAGCTAGTCTCGTTTTGTTTGAAATTACTTTAAACGTCAACAAGAAGTAACGTCACCCAACTTTGCCTGTAGCACCTTTTAATGTGCTGTCGTATCAAAGAGAGAAAAAAAGTCTAAATGCATGCTAGCTCGTTCTTAATATATAAAAGAAGTGAGATGTCTCACTCTGTAGCTAAAACTAGTGATATGTCTCACTCTGTTGGTAAAACAAGTGAGATGACTCACTCTGTTGGTAAAACAAGTGAGATGTCTCACTCTGTTGGTAAAACTAGAGAAATGTCTCACTCTGTAGCTAAAACAAGTGAGATATCTCACTCTAGAGCTAGAACAGAGACCTAAACACACAGGGTGAAAACAGTATCTGCAACAATGTGCAGTGCAACATAAATATGGAGTTTTTTTTTAATCAAACCATGGAAACCTATTCTGGTACAACCTCAAAATACAATTATGAACCTGAAAATGAGCAGAATATGGGACCTTTAAACGTTGAACCCTGTGTGATAAATCACAGATTACAATTTTTAAACCCAGTGTATAAATTAGCCCTTTAAAATTTACTCTTTGTCTCCTTTCAGACTGTTGACATCCACAAAGAGAAGGTGGCAAGGCGGGAGATTGGCATCCTGACGACCAATAAGAACACGGCCCGCTCACATAAGATCGTCGCCCCATCCAACATAGAGAGGCCGGTGCGCTACATCAGGAAGCCTATCGACTACAATGTGCTGGACGACATCGGACACGGAGTCAAGGTGGGAATCAGTACGGCCGACGTGCATGGCACAAAGCGATCACAGTAGTCAAGCGTGCTCGGGCACAATTAAATTGCGTGTAGCCTGTGAATCAGCCTCAGAGCTGCAGTTTTCTGGGAGTTTGTTCTTGGAGTTGGGAGTTGTTGGATCTAAACAAGCTTGTGTTCGTAGTGTTTGTCTCTCTGAATATGAAGAGTATGCATGTGCAGTGATGTAAAATACAGAGTAGAGCCCAACCGATAAAGGATTTTTAAGAACGATACGACTATTTGGTTATTAAAAATCCGATATCACAATATATCGGCCGTTATATACAGTGAGGAAAATAAGTATTTGAACACCCTGCTATTTTGAAAGTACTCCCACTTAGAAATCATGGAGGGGTCTGAAATTGTCACCGTAGATGCATGTCCATTGTGAGAGACATAATCTACAAAAATAAATCCAGAAATCACAATGTATGATTTTTTAACTATTTATTTGTAAAATACAGCTGCAAATAAGTATTTGAACACCTGAGAAAATCAATGTTAATATTTGGTACAATAGCCTTTGTTTGCAATTACAGAGGTCAAACGTTTCCTGTAGTTTTTCACCAGGTTTGCACACACTGCAGAAGGGATTTTGGCCCACTCCTCCACACAGATCTTCTCTAGATCAGTCAAGTTTCTGGGCTGTCGCTGAGAAACACGGAGTTTGAGCTCCCTCCAAAGATTCTCTATTTGGTTTAGGTCTGGAGACTGGCTAGGCCACGCCAAAACCTTGATATGCTTCTTACAGAGCCACTCCTTGGTTATCCTGGCTGTGTGCTTCGGGTCATTGTCATGTTGGAAGACCCAGCCTCGACCCAGCTTCAATGCTCTAACTGAGGGAAGGAGGTTGTTCCCCAAAATCTCGCAATACATGGCCTTGGTGATCCTCTCCTTAATACAGTGCATCTCGCAATATTATATTATATTAAACTTCTGATAAATAAAATGTATACAAATACAACCTTAAGATATGAAACTTAAAGTCCTTTGAACAAAAGCACAATAACAAAAATAATAATCAGAGTTGCCAACAGGGACTTTGTAGAGCGTCCTCTGGTGGACAGACTATGCAACACCATCACTAACGCCATCACTAATGAGACGAGTATGGCTGCATCCTGGAGGGTCCCATGTCATGCTGTCTTGTCTCATGCCGAGGTGTGTCCAACAATAAATTCAGAGGGTCAAAAATACGAAATCGCAAATAATTTTCCAGATGGAGTCACGGGTAAATTCGTGACCATGTTTGTTGCAATCAATTGAAAAACCTTAAAGTAAACAATTTTGCCATACATATAGTTTGCTCATTTCTGAATGTTATTGTTGTGTTGTTCCCTGATATTAATGTAGCCTACATTTGATAAAACCTGCATCAGCGACGCAGCCATTTCTGCCAACTAACGGCAGGATTTCTTGAGGGGGGATAACAAGGATCTGCACACACAAGAACAAGATGAAAAAAATAAACATGTTACACTCTTTCCAAGACTCCTTTTTAATTTTATATTCTATATTGTTTTCACACATTGCTGCAAATACAATTGCTTATCAGCATTGCGAGAGAGTTGCAACCATAGAAGGAATTTGCCTATAATCTGCATTTGTTTTTAGAGACGGACATATATTTTTAAATAGTAAAAAAAACAAATATTTTATTCGTTAGCATGATAGTTGACGCAAGCTTTTTACTTTGAAAAGTAAGAGAGAGATTGTTTAAAGTATTTGTTTCCACATTCAAGCTTTTATTTTGAAAAGTAGAAGCTCGGGGACGGCACCAGGCAAGATGGCAGAAGGATTTTTTTAGTTTGCATATAACCCTTCATTTATTTTACAGACGGACATATATTTTAATTGTTTTATTCATTAGTATGATAGTCTGCATTTATCTTGTAGACATATTTTTTAAAGTATTGTATTCATTTGTATGATTGCCGTTACTGTTTAGTTAAAAAAAAAACACCAAATATTTCAAGGATTTTATTCAGTATCATGATAGATAATTCAAAATATTTTATTTTGAAAAGTAGAATCTCGGGGACGGGACCAGATGGAATGGCAGAAAGAATGTTTTTAGTTTGCCTATAATCTGCATTTATTTTAAAGACAGACATATACTTTTTAAGTATTTTATTCATAGCATGATAGTTGCCGCAAGCTTATTTTATATACGTTGTAGAGCGTCCTCTGGTGGACAGACTATGCAACACCATCACTAACAGGGATGTTGTAGAGCGTCCTTTTTTGGACAGACTACGCAACGCCAACACTCATAACATCGTTTTAATTTTTAAATATTAATTTATCAGAACCATTTATTTGTCATTATAAATGATTCTGATGAATGAATATTTAAAATACACTCACCTAAAGGATTATTAGGAACACCTGTTCAATTTCTCATTAATGCAATTATCTAATCAACCAATCACATGGCAGTTGCTTCAATGCATTTAAGGGTGTGGTCCTGGTCAAGACAATCTCCTGAACTCCAAACTGAATGTCAGAATAGGAAAGATAGGGGATTTAAGCAATTTTGAGCGTGGCATGGTTGTTGGTGCCAGACGGGCCGGTCAGAGTATTTCACAATCTGCTCAGTTACTGGGATTTTCACGCACAACCATTTCTAGGGTTTACAAAGAATGGTGTGAAAAGGGAAAAACATCCAGTATGCGGCAGTCCTGTGGGCGAAAATGCCTTGTTGATTCTAGAGGTCAGAGGAGAATGGGCCGACTGATTCAAGCTGATAGAAGAGCAACTTTGACTGAAATAACCACTTGTTACAACCGAGGTATGCAGCAAAGCATTTGTGGAGCCACAACACGCACAACCTTGAGGTGGATGGGCTACAACAGCAGAAGACCCCACCGGGTACCACTCATCTCCACTACAAATAGGAAAAAGAAGCTACAATTTGCAAGAGCTCACCAAAATTGGACAGTTGAAGACTGGAAAAATGTTGCCTGGTCTGATGAGTCTCGATTTCTGTTGAGACATTCAGATGGTAGAGTCAGTATTTGGCATAAACAGAATGAGAACATGGATCCCTCATGCCTTGTTACCACTGTGCAGGCTGGTGGTGGTGGTGTAATGGTGTGGGGGATGTTTTCTTGGCACACTTTAGGCCCCTTAGTGCCAATTGGGCATCATTTAAATGCCACGGCCTACCTGAGCATTGTTTCTGACCATGTCCATCCCTTAATGGCCACCATGTACCCATCCTCTGATGGCTACTTCCAGCAGGATAATGCACCATGTTACAAAGCTCGAATCATTTCAAATTGGTTTCTTGAACATGACAATGAGTTTACTGTACTAAAAGGGCCCCCACAGTCACCAGATCTCAACCCAATAGAGCATCTTTGGGATGTGGTGGAACGGGAGCTTCGTGCCCATGATGTGCATCCCACAAATCTCCATCAACTGCAAGATGCTATCCTATCAATATGGGCCAACATTTCTAAAGAATGCTTTCAGGACCTTGTTGAATCAATGCCACGTAGAATTAAGGCAGTTCTGAAGGCGAAAGGGGGTCAAACACAGTATAAGTATGGTGTTCCTAATTAGCTTATAGGTGAGTGTATATTAATATATTTTTTCTTTAAATCGGCCATTATAAATGCCAATACCAATAGATCGGGAAATGCCTAATATCGGCCAATAATATCGGCCTGTTG
Source organism: Etheostoma nigrum (assembly GCA_029931835.1). Taxonomy (NCBI): domain Eukaryota; kingdom Metazoa; phylum Chordata; class Actinopteri; order Perciformes; family Percidae; genus Etheostoma; species Etheostoma nigrum. The sequence continues at coordinate 7,691,425 of CM057247.1, read as the reverse complement.
ATACATCGGTTGGGCTCTAATACAGTACTACTATTATTATTAAGTACAGTTTGGCATTTTGGTAATATCTTTACTGCATCGTTTCCCACTTACTCTTTTTCTTTCTGCGTCCGTTTCTCCGAGTTTCTGTTATTTCTGTGTTTTCATGTCGCAGCACTAACCTCTACACAACTTCTCTCTTCTTCCTCTTGTTCCCATTGCTTTTACTGATGCGTTAAGTGGTTGCTGAGGTTCAAGGTAAGGACGCACAACACACCTGTACCAGTGGTCTAGTCTAATGTGTTGTAGTGGGTATACTGTACTGTATATGTATGGGCCAGGATGGGGGGGGGGTGTCTGGGTATCCTCCCTTAGGAAAATTTTGAGCGTTAAAGACTTCATTTCCTGCATTCAAACACACTTGTATGCACCAAGTTATGGTGGAAATAACTTTTAATTACCCTATGCAAAGAAAAAAACGATGACAATTCAAAATATATCAAACTAATAATGCAAAGTATGTTGTTACGTGTCATTGGGCATTTTTAAGTCGCTGTATGGAAATCCTGGAGCTTTCTTAGTGGGTATACTGCGTATAGATTACACCACTGACCTGTACATAAAACAATACCTGGACAATAACTCATCTCGTGTGTGTAACTGAGGGAGGAACAAAGCATCATGGGTGTGAGAGAGATACATGTATAGAGATAAAGATTTGTAACACACATTATAATGAAGCATGCCCTCATACTCTGCTTCTGACTGGCTAGTAGTCCTTACCTAGGTACTGTCAGGGCACGCCCTCATACTCTGCTTCTGACTGGCTAGTAGTCCTTACCCAGCTACTGTCCGGGCAAGGATCCCTTTAGAGATAGACCTTTAAAACTCTTTGAGACCTTTCTGTTTAACCAGAAACAGTCGCTAATGCTAAACCCACCAGACTCCATTTAAAAAAACAATACTTTTAGCGTGTATAGAGCCAACATATTTTCACATGTAAAACAGTAAACTATGTTAATTTCGACCAAAACTCGAGTTTTGATAGTTGGAAAAGAGGAAAGACGACCCCAAAACAGCTTAATTTGTTTTTTGTCGACTTTGAATGAAGTGTATTTTACGATGCTAAAATTGCGGTTTATTTACATGGAGTCTGGTGGGTTTAGCAGCATAATTTTGTGTTTTCATGTTTAAAAAAAACAATGTTACTCTTTTTTTTTAGATAATGTTTTGGGCATTTTAGGCCTTTAATGACAGAACAGTTGAAGAAATGAAAGGGGAGAGAGAAGGGGAATGACATGCAGCAAAGAGTCGAACCCTGGCGCGCTGCATCAAGGAGTAAACCTCTACATATGGGCGCACGCTCTACCAACTGAGGGCGCCCCAAAAGGATTTTACCCTTTAAAACAATGTTTAAACAATTTGGCATCATACAAAGTAAATTTTCATTTCCATCCAGGGAACATAATAATTTTACTTTACTAAAATATTGTATATAAATAAATTCAAGAAAATAATTTAAAATATAAACAGCAAAAGGATAATAACAAATACATATAACAAAGTACAATACAAGGACAAGATGAAATGAAATGAAGGCTATATAATTATAATTCCGTAAAAAAATCTTGCAGTAGATCAGCTATATAGATAGATTTCTTACTATTAAGAATTTGGATAGACTCAAAAAAGTTCCAAAATTCAATTCTGAAGTGAGTTAAAATAAAATAAAGCTAAAATACTTAAAGGGACAGTTCACTCCTCAATCAGAAATACATATTTTATAGTCATGGTCAATATTTTTATCATTATCTACTGCACTGTTCACATTTTCACTTGATCACTTTTTCACTTTTGCACTTTAATCATTACACACAGTCTACAATAGCATCTCACCATATCATGGTCATTGCATTTCTGTGAGTGATTTTTAATTTTTATTGTGTGATATATGTGTGTATATGTGTTTGTTGTGTTATGGTTGTCTTGCTACTGGATGCCTAAAATTTCCTTTGGGATGAATAAAGTATCTATCTATTAAAGCTTCAGTAGGTAACTTTTGTAAAAATGTATTTTTTACATATTTGTTAAAACTGTCACTATGTCCTGACAGTAGAATATGAGACAGATAATCTGTGAAAAAATCAAGCTCCTGTGGCTCCTCCCTGTGCTCCTACTGCCACTTGCAGAAATACACCGCTCCCGGTCAGAAACAGCCAATCAGAGCCAGGAGGAGTGTCAATCACTCTCGTGTACGCGCTGCTCATACCCCTCCCCCTGCACAGCGCGTACCGTGTTCAAGCTCAAGATTGCCAGTGTGCTACAGCTGTGCTAATCGCGGAGAAACAACTTTTCAGGAAAACTGCCAATTTCTCGAGTGACACCTGCTCAGAAAACAAAGACGGGGAAACAGAAGAAGACCGATGACGAAAAGCTAGCTAAAAAGAAAGAATTAAACCGAGCCGAAATAAAACGAGGGTCAACATCGGAGCGGTTTTTCAGAAGTGGAGGGAGCTACGCCTCCTGAAAGGATTCAACACGGATTCAACGCTAGCCACATTTCTGCTTGACATGTAAGTATCCCTGCTTGATTTGTTTCATTTTGTAAGAACTACACAACTAAGATAGCGATATTTACAGTATCGCTGGTGATAGCGCAAATCTCATTTTACACTGTAGCTTGTTGCTAAGTCTAACAGTTAGCTTGTTAGCTTGTAGCACGGGAGGAATGTTGTAGCAGGTGAAGTTTAACTTTACCTGCTAACTCCTTCACCCTCAGTATAAGCAATATTGTTTCAATACCTACATTTAGTAAGCCCAAATGTTTTTTTTTTGTCGATCCCTATTACATGTAGCTATGGTGAAACTACTTTAATTGTGCACTGTCCCTGTCGGTGTTTGGCAAGGCAGAATTCTATTTTTGATTATTTTGAAACATACACGTTTTCTTCCCCCTCAGGATGTAATTTGTAAATCAAATGTCTGACACAAATTCTTTATGCTCCTTCAACAGGTCAGACATTGCCCCAGACACAGAGGCAGGTGAAGGAATCGTCTTTCAGTCCAAATCAAGATGTTCAGTATTTCCTTGTGCAGGAGTACTTTGCAAAAAAGCTGATTTATTTTGCCCATATGCAAAATAAAACCTAAGACATATTTCTAAGATGTTGTTATTCCTTGGCTTAGTGAGCTTCCTCAGTGATTCATCATTCCTACTGAAAGTTTAGTGTTTTAAATTTATCCAAAAGGTAATTCAGTAATGTACTGTGTAAAGTGCTGCTTTTGTTCTCACAAATGAGCGATTATTAAAAAATATTTACAAAACTTATATTTTAAATAAGCATTTTTTTTACATAAAGTATTCAAAGTTTTAAAAGCACAGCACACAACAGCTATACCCTCTAAGAATAAATCCTCTGTATTGTCCATGAGGATGTGGAAAGCATCGGTGGCCCTACTTACTAGCCTGCGCGTTCACGGCAGGTTCTGCTGTGGGGGAGCAGCTGTGGAGGGGGGGCTGTAGCGCAGCAGAGAGCAAAGGGGGAGGGACCTGTAAGGTATGCTTGTTCAAATTTTTAGGCTAAGTCCACGTTTTCTCAGAACTCCCTACTGCAGCTTTAATCTATCTATCTTTCTTTCTTTCTTTCTTTCTTTCCCTACCTGTAGTGCTATTTATTGTTTTGGTGTGAGTGTCCCAGATCTGCTACTACATGGCGCTCGGCACCAAAAAAAAAAATCCATTTAGTGGCCAGGATAGCTTAGTTGGTAGAGCAAGCGCACGTACAGAGGTGTATGTCTCCACGCAGAGGGTCCAGGATTTGAGTCCCATTAAAGGTGGAATTTCTGATTCTGATTCTGAAATGCCCCCAAAAAAATCTTTACAAAAAATAATAAATTCAACAAATACTCAACAGCAATGTCTCTTTCTATTTTCTTTCTACCGAACTACACCCGCTGACCGTATCCACTAATGTGCAGATTAGATTCCAGGGTGAAGGATCTCTTTTAAATTCTCTCTAGTTCCTGGACCGTTTTGGTCGTAAACGGAATAGTTGGTGTATTTGGTGCTAGTTATTGGCCATTCAAAAATATGGCCAATAACTAGCAGATATCCCAGACACCCTTGACCCCCAGACACCCAGACGACCCCCAGACACCCAGACGACCCCCAGACACCCAGAACCCCAGACACCCAGACGACCCCCAGACACCCAGAACCCCAGACACCCATACAACCCAGACACCCCCCCAGGTCGCCTTAAAAAGTTTTTTTTATTTTCTGCAGGTGAACGGCCAGCAGAACATTAAACTAGGAGGGGGACTCTCCCGGACCAACCCCCCCACCCAGAAACCACCCAGCCCTCCAAGGGCCGGCAAGGGTATATTAGGGTATGTACCCAGCTTAACACACACACATGCACCACATATTCTCACACCCTCTGTCTCACTCTCTGCTCTCTCTGTCTCTCTCTGGTCTCTCTCTCTGTCTCTCCCTCCCTCTCTCTCTCTGTCTCTGTCTCCCTCCCTCCATGTGTCTCTCTCTCCCTCCCTCTCTCTGTCTCGCTCTCTCTGCTCTCCCTCTCTCTGTCTCTCTCTCTGCTTTCCCTCTCTCTATGTCTCTCTCTCTCTCTCTATGTCTCTCTCTCAAACATGAATCTGTCGTGTGTGTTAGTCTTCTGTTTTCATGGTTTTAACGGAAGTGATTGTAATTTTGTCCTGAATGTGTGAAAGACGTCTGAATAATGTGGCTTTTTGCATAAATGTTCTATTATATTATAAATAAATGTTAAATGTCTAAATTGAACATTTCATTTTCTTTTATATTATAAATAAATGTTAAATGTTCTATTATATTTTAAATATATGTAAGATTGTGTGTCGACACAAATCCTCCTTCACAGAATCAGAGATGTATCGTTCTTATGCAGTTTGTGTGTGTTTGAGGATGGAGGATCCCGCGGCGAGTTTATTACAGATTAGACCCGGCAGAAGGGGTGACATCTCACACACACACACACACACACACACACACACACACGAGTACGTCATGCGTTGTGAAAGCTTGTTGTGTTCTCAAACATCTAGGTCATCCAGCTGTATCTTTTCTTCCTTTTCTCTCTTCATCTTCTCCACCATTCTGATTCTTTTGTTTTTTCTCTTTCTGTTTTTCATTCTTTTTCTATTTTCATTCTTCTTTCCCCCTCACTATATTTCTGTCCATTTCTCTGACCGCCTCACCTCTTTTCTGACCTATCTTTCTGGTACTAAGGCTGCAACTAACGATTACTTTCATAGTCAATTAATTGTCAGTTATGTTCTCGATTAATCGATTAGTTGTTAGATTTATAGAAATGTCAAAACATGGTGAAACATGTGGATCAGTGTTTCCCAAAAAGCCCAAGAGGACGTCCTCAAATGTCTCGTTTTGTTCCCAACTCAAAGATATTCAATGTACTGTCCTAGAGGAGAATATGTAGTATATGAGTAGAATATGAGTATATGTATGTCCTATATATGTTCTTTTTAATTCCCCAAAGTAAGTACTTTCACTCTACTTATTCAATTATATAGCATTTGGAAAAAATTGAAGTGGTTTTGAAATAGTATTGAGTAAAAGTTGACATATTCCAGATCATCCATCAACATACATTCCTTTAATTTTTGTCTAAATAATTCCTAATTTATGCTTTTCTAACTTAAATATTAGGTATAATTTCCTAACAATGAGGTTTATTTACCATAAAATCCAAAAATAACTGTAAAACTAAAGTTAATCAGTTAGTTTTACGTAGTGTTAAATGTAAAAAAAAAGTGACAAACATTGAAAAAATGGACAAAAAACGTAAGAAAAAGTAAAAAACATAACGGTCCGTGTACTTGGCGACCAACGGATTTTCATTTTGAAATGAAAAAAAACAAAAACGAAAAACAGCCAGTTTCCTATTTCCCATTAGTAAATAGGGAAACAAAAAACGTGAAACAACCCTTTTTTCGTTTTGATATAAAAAAACGGAAAACGAAAAACAATCTCGTTCAAAATTGTCTTTGACGCGTTTATAGATGGAAATCGGAAAATAAAATACGTGTGTATACGTCTCATTTCTCAATCTTACAATGTTTTTTTTCGTGACCCGGAAGCGATCGTAAGTAGTCTTAACTAATATGTGCAAAACTAAATGTTATTGTGTAATATCTTATATATTGAACAATGACAGCACCTGAAATATCCTGCATACCTTATCCACAGACATGTCATCGTCAGAGCCAACAGACGAGTGTCATTTTAGTGCAAAATAATTAGGTCCAAAACGATTTAATATACTGCAAATAGCCTACAAGGACAAGTACTGCAGGACAGTACAGTTAATTAATATAGCATTTTTTTCCGCACCCCCCACCCCCAATTTTCACGACTTCAGTTGACTAAGATTTTCTTTGGTTGATTACAGCCCTACTGGCCTGGCAGCATTCGGCCTTCCTGGCGTTGTGATTGGTCAGCTGGTCTGGCAGCGGTCAGCCCTCCTGGCGCTGTGATTGGTCAGCTGGTCTGGCAGCGTTCAGCCCTCCTGGCGGTGTTTCTTGTTTCTAACCTGCTGATTGGCCGCCTGTTTCTGTTTCTATGTCCCAGCGTGTTGTCTGGAACTCTTCAACAATATTATCTTTACTATATTATGTTTTCTGAATACAAAAAATACAAACATGTAATTACAACAAACCTAGGTGGCAGGATCTTTGTCCCGCTAAATGTGTCGAAGTGACCTGAAGATTTAAATTAGAAGGAACATAGAAATAAATATGTTAAGAAATGTTTTTTTTCTAATTTAATGGATAAAAAAGAGAAGGCGTTTGAGGAACAGAAGCTGCAGAAACGCTTGTCGACATGCCAACAGAGAGAGAGAGACACACACACACACAAACAGACACAGAGACACACACAGAGGCACATGCACAGACACACACAGAGACACACACACACACACACACACAGAGAGACAGGCACACACATATACACACACACACACACACACACACACACACACAGAGACAGGCACACACATACACACACACACAGACAAACACACACACACACACACACACACACACACACTGCCTACCAACAACACCCCAGAAACACACTTAGTCACACATCATTTTCAGTTGCACACAACAAAAAAAATTTTAATTATTTATTTATTTATTTATTATAAGCTGAATACCAGACACTCAGTTATTTTCTTGATTAGTTATTAATTATACACAATAATATATACTCGCTAATAAATACACTAATATATACACACTAATATATACTTACTAATTTATACGTACACACTAATATATACTCACTAAAATATATACTTACTAATATATACTTACTAATATATACACACTAATATAGACACACTAATACACACTAATATATACTCACTGATATATATTCACTAAAATATATACACACTAATATAGACACACTAATATATACTTACTCATATATACTCACTAATGTACACACTAATATATACTCACTAATGTACACACTAATATATACTCACTAATGTACTTACTAATATGTACTCACTAATGTATACACACTAATATAGACACACTAATACACTCTAATATATACTCACTGATATATATTCACTAAAATATATACACACTAATATAGACACACTAATATATACTTACTAATATACAGTGAGGAAAACAAGTATTTGAACACCCTGCTATTTTGCAAGTTCTCCCACTTAGAAATCATGGAGGGGTCTGAAATTCTCATCGTAGGTGCATGTCCACTGTGACAGACATAATCTAACAAAAAAATCCAGAAATCACAATATATGATTTTTTAACTATTTATTTGTATGATACAGCTGCAAATAAGTATTTGAACACCTGTCTATCAGCTACAATTCTGACCCTCAAAGACCTGTTAGTCTGCCTTCAAAATGTCCACCTCCACTCCATTTATTATCCTAAATTAGATGCACCTGTTTAAGGTCGTTAGCTGCATAAAGACACCTGTCCACCCCATACAATCAGTAAGAATCCAACTACTAACATGGCCAAGACCAAAGAGCTGTCCAAAGACACTAGAGACAAAATTGTACACCTCCACAAGGCTGGAAAGGGCTACGGGGAAATTGCCAAGCAGCTTGGTGAAAAAGGTCCACTGTTGGAGCAATCATTAGAAAATGGAAGAAGCTAAACATGACTGTCAATCTCCCTCGGACTGGGGCTCCATGCAAGATCTCACCTCGTGGGGTCTCAATATCCTAAGAAAGGTGAGAAATCAGCCCAGAACTACACCGGAAGAGCTGGTCAATGACCTGAAAAGAGCTGGGACCACCGTTTCCAAGGTTACTGTTGGTAATACACTAAGACGTCATGGTTAGAAATCATGCATGGCACGGAAGGTTCCCCTGCTTAAACCAGCACATGTCAAGTCCCGTCTTAAGTTTGCCAATGACTATTTGGATGATCCAGAGGAGTCATGGGAGAAAGTCATGTGGTCAGATGAGACCAAAATAGAACTTTTTGGTCATAATTCCACTAACCGTGTTTGGAGGAAGAAGAATGATGAGTACCATCCTAAGAACACCATCCCTACTGTTAAGCATGGGGGTGGTAGCATCATGCTTTGGGGGTGTATTTCTGCACATGGGACAGGGCGACTGCACTGTATTAAGGAGAGGATGACCAGGGCCATGTATTGCGAGCTTTTGGGGAACAACCTCCTTCCCTCAGTTAGAGCATTGAAGATGGGTCGAGGCTGGGTCTTCCAACATGACAATGACCCAAATCACACAGCCAGGCTAAGCAAAGAGTGGCTCTGTAAGAAGCATATCAAGGTCCTGGCGTGGCCTAGCCAGTCTCCAGACCTAAACCCAATTGAGAATCTTTGGAGGGAGCTCAAACTCCGTGTTTCTCAGCGACAGCCCAGAAACCTGACTGATCTAGAGAAGATCTGTGTGGAAAAGTGGGCCAAAATCCCTTCTGCAGTGTGTGCAAACCTGGTGAAAAACTACAGGGAACGTTTGACCTCTGTAATTGCAAACAAAGGCTACTGTACCAAATACTAACATTGATTTTCTCAGGTGTTCAAATACTTATTAGCAGCTGTATCATACAAATAAATAGTTAAAAAATGATACATTGTGATTTCTGGATTTTTTCTTTTTTAAGAGTATGTCTCTCACAGTGGACATGCACCTACGATGACAATTTTAGACCCCTCCGTGATTTCTAAGTGGGAGAACTTGCAAATTAGCAGGGAGTTCAAATACTTATTTTCCTCACTGTATATACAGTATATATATATATATATATATATATATATATATATATATATATATATATATATATATATATTATGAGAAATCTGAGAAAAGAATTACATTAAATGAAAGAATAAGAAACACTTGAGGCCGTTTTATGGTTCTGCGTAAACACCACGCTGTCACTGTTGTGACCCTTTTCAGAATTCTAAAATAGCAGGGTGTTCAAATACTTATTTTCCTCACTGTATATGTAATGTAACATTAACAGTATGAACAGCTCTGAAATAGAGAATGATGAATAAATAATATGTTATTATATAAGTATTATATTACAATATGAAAGGCTCTGAAATAGATGAATAAATAATAAGTGGGACGTATCTTGGACTCTATCACACTTGACATTCATATGATTCACATCTACAATTTGAGGAATAGTTAGGACCACAGATGATTTAATCCTTGTGATCATTAACATATGAACAAACGTATAGTATATATATATAAAATCCCCCTCTCACCCCTTGTGGGGTGGTATGTGTCATCCTCAAGCTCGGGTCCTCTACCAGAGGCCTGGGAGTTTGAGGGTTCTGCGCAGTATCTTAGCTGTTCCTAGGACTGCACTCTTCTGGACAGAGACCTCTGATGTTTTACCTGGAATCTGCTGGAGCCACTCTCCCAGTTTGAGGGTCACAGCCCCCAGTGCTCCGATTACCACTGGCACCACTGTTGTTCTTACTTTCCACATCTTTAGCTCCTCTTTCAGCCCTTGGTATTTCTAAAGCTTCTCGTGGTCCTTCTTCTTGATGTTGCTGTCGCTTGGGATTGTCACATCTATCACTACTGCCTTCTTCTGCTGTTTGTTGATCAACACGATGTCTGGTTGGTTAGCCATCACTAGTTTGTCAGTCTGGATCTTGAAGTCCCACAGGATCTTAGCTCGGTCATTCTCGACTACCTTAGGAGGTGTCTTCCATTTTGACCTTGGGACTTCCAGCCCATACTCGTGGTAGATGTTCCTGTACACTATGACAGCTACCTGGTTATGGCGTTCCATGTACGCACTTTCCTGCCTGCATCTTACACCGTGCTTTTATGTGCTGTACTGTCTCAGGGGCATCCTTGCACAGTCTGCACTTGGGGTCCTGCCTGGTGTGGTAGACCCCGGCCTCTATTGATCTTGTACTGAGTGCCTGTTCTTGTGCTGCCATGATTAGTGCCTCTGTGCTGTCCTTCAGTCCAGCCTTTTCCAGCCACTGGTAGGATTTCTTGATATCAGCCATATATATATATATATATATATATATATATATATATATATATATACAGTATATATATATATATATATATATATATATATATATATATATATGTATGTAGGAAACATTCAAGGTCAGCCTTTAAGGCTAAAATACACCTTCTGTCCCACCTTCCGACCTGTTTTTACCGTTGATGGTTTCTCTGCAGCTTGTGATGCTGCAGGACTTGTACGCCTCTAAAAATACATCCCGACTGTTAACCAGAACCACAACACATTTCTGTTTCCCTGACAACCAGAAGATAAAACCCGTAGAAATACTCTATAATTACCCATCAATGATGATGCTATATCTATGTACGCAGCTACCCTGAAATCTGTGAGTATTGATGTATTATATATAATATTTAATTATGACTGACAGTTAATATTCTGCAGTTGGGGTTATGGTATAAGAGCTACAGCGCCCTCCTGTGACTCTGGAACGTAAGTTTATTTCATTTAAACAGCACTTTGCACCAAAGTGCTTCACAAAGACATATGTATGCGCACACACACACACACATACACACATATATACACTACATAAACAGTATATATATACAGTGTGTGTGTGTATATATATACACACAAATATAGTGGAAATACTTGAATCAAGTTAAACAAGTTGAGACACAAACCCAAATTGAAACCCTTGAAATTACATACACATAATATATTTACACACACAAACACACATACTACACACACTCATACTACACACACACACACACAGGCTCACAACACACTCTCACTCTCACACATACATGCATCTCTACACACACACGTGCTCTCTCACACAAACAAACACACACACACTCTACACATACTAAACACACACAGACACAACACACTCTCACTCTCTCACACACACGCACTCTACACACCCACACACACACACACATACATACACACACACACACTCTCTCTCACACACACACATACATACAAACAAAAGACAGAAGCAAAGAAAAAGTTAATTAACACCTGACACCTTAATCTAACCTGACGTGCTAGCGTTTTGTTCCAGGCCCTCGGGTGTTTGAGGATGACGTCTCCAGGAACGAACGCCTCCGTTAACTTTGTTTCCACCCTCACATGTACAGGAAGAACTCCCCCTACAGGACTCTGGAGCCGGTGCGCCCCCCAGTGGTGCCCAACAATTATGTCTCCAGCCCCACCAGAAACAGTCCGGCCGTGGGACCGCTGCTCAGTCCGGGCCGCACCGCCACACTCAACCACCGACCCCGAACCTACAGGTAGCCGTGTCGGCGTGTGAAACATGGCTGGCAAAGCGCAAGGGTGTCAAACGCCGTGTCACCGCGCGTCACGCTGGAGAAAGAATCACATCAAGGGACACACGTGGCGTTTACTTACATACTTTTTATTTAATCGAAAAAGTCTCTAATTCTTGGAATGTATTACTGTACGGCGCTTCGTCTGATATTGCTGTTGCTTTATACGCCGTTTTTGAACCAAAAAAGGCATGTAGAGGCGAGGCGAGAATGTAAGATGTGATGGGAAAACTAAAATAGTCGAGTAGAGCAGGTACCATGTGATGAAAACTAAAATACGCGAGTAGAGCAGGTACCATGTGATGAAAAACTAAAAAAGGTGAGTAGCGCAGGTACCATGTGATGAAAAACTAAAAAAGGCGAGTAGAGCAGGTACCATGTGATGAAAAACTACAAAAGGCGAGTAGAGAAAGTACCATGTGATGAAAAAACTAAAAAAGGCGAGTGGAGCCCGTACCATGTGATGAAAAACTAAAAAAGGCAAGTAGAGCAGGTACCATGTGATGAAAAAAACTAAAAAAGGCGAGAAGGACAGGTACCATGTGGTGAAAAACTAAAAAAGGCGAGTAGAGCAAGTACCATGTGATGAAAAACTAAAAAAAAGCGAGAAGAGCAGGTACCATGTGATGAAAAACTAAAAAAGGAGAGTAGAGCAGGTACCATGTGATGAAAAACTAAAAAAGGCGAGTAGAGCAGGTACCATGTGATGAAAAACTACAAAATGCGAGTAGAGCAAGTACCATGTGATGAAAAAACTAAAAAAGGAGAGTAGAGCAGGTACAATGTGGTGAGGGCCGTTACAGTCTCAACGCATCCGTACGCATACGCTTCCGCAAAGCTACGAGCAAAATGTGTCGTCCCAGTTGTTGTTACGCAAGGCACGCAATACTATGCGTTGACGGTGGCAGCAATATTGCAAGTATTGTACATTGTTTCAAGTATATGTTATATTTACAGACGAAGGTTTGAATACAACCGACCGTTCCTGCAGAGAGAGGGGGATAGAGAGGGTGAGGGAAAGCGAGAGGAGTGACATATACACCACTTTTTGTAATCACCTGGGCCATTTTCTACAAAATCTCCCACAGGAACATGCGGCAGTATGTTTTAATTTGACTTAATTTGGCTCCCAATGTTGTTACAGCTACATGCTGTTACTGGCGTAATTTGTTATTGACATTTGTTACGTTCCCAATGTTCAGTAGCCTTCATATGAAAATGAATTATCCCACTGTCACCATTTAAATGTTGGCTAGGCTGTACGTTCAGCAGAAAATAAGCAATAGGATCCTCTTTAGCTGCCATTTTGATCTTAACGTTACGGGAGCGCGTTACCGGAGCGCATTACTCTCCAACCAATCAGAGCAACGCTGGTTGATAATTAAATTTTAAACGCTTCCTTTTTTAACCCTTGTGTTGTCTTCCCTTTGACCATGAAAAACGTTTTTCCCTTATCTCAAAGTTTTTGTTGGTCTTTACAAAGTTTTTGTGTGATTTTTGACGTTTTTGGTCACTTTTTTCAATAACATTTTTTACAACACTTTTTCCCCTTACATTTTGTCACTTTTTCCAACGTGTTTGACGTTTTCTTTTAGTGTTTTAGTTGTTTGTTTTTTTGATTTTGTGGCTTTTTCCAACATTTTTCACTGTTATTGCGACTTCTTTTACTTTGGATATGATAAATAAAAATAACTTTGAAAACGGGTCAAATTTGACCCGGAGACAACATGAGGGTTAAGAATGACTTCAGGGCTTAATTCCAAGTCTTCCAGAGTTGCAACCATAGACATTAATATTATATATACAGTGAACCCTCGCTGTATCGCGGTTCACCTTTCACGGTCTCGCTGCTTCACGGATTTGCATAGTGCAGTGTGTTCTGCATTCTGATTGGCTAAACAGTCTCTCAGCTTCTTCTCTGCCTGTGTGTCAATAACGTTGCGGTTCATACACGTACGTAAAACAGCTTGCCAAATTTAAGTTTGCAAATTCTATAAAACCCATAATGTTGACAAAACGTTCTGCACCGACAAAGGCACTTGCGGTGCTGATCTCCCCAATTTGAAGCCTTCAGTTCGTATTGATGATTAAAATTATTATTTTACAGTACAGTAGTTATTTGTAAAAAACAGTATACAGTACTTTTATTTGTTAAACAAATGCTTGGGCCTGTAAAAAGGTTTTGTTCTTTGGTTTTAATGTATTATGTAGTATTTCATCGTATAATAATTGTAAAAAAATAAAGGTTACTACTTCACGGATTTCGTCTATCACGGGTTCTTTTTGGAACGTAACCCCCGTGAAAAACAAGGGTTCAAAGGTTTGGGCACCCCAGGTAAAAAATGTTATTAATGTGCATAAAGAAGCCAAGAAAAGATGAAAAATCTCCAAAAGGCATCAAATGACAGATTATACATTTGTCTAATATGTCACAAAAAGTTAGATTTTATTTCCATCATTTACACTTTCAAAATAACAGAAAACAAAAAAATGGCGTCTGCAAAAGTTTGGGCGTCCTGCAGAGTATCTAGCATGCATCGCCCCCTTTGGAAAGCTGATACCTGACAGCGTCATGGATTGTTCTCAATCATTGTCTGGAAAATGTAAGGTTTTAAATGCCCAGACTCATCTGATCTTGCCCCAACAATCAGCACCATTGCTTCTTTTAAGCAGTTGTCTAGAAAACTGAAACTGAAAATAGTTGACGCTCACAAAGCAGGAGAAGGCTATAAGAAGATAGCAAAGCATTTTCAGATGCCAATATCCTCTTTTCGGAATGTAATTAAGAAATGGCAGTCATCAGGATCAGTGGAAGTTAAAGCAAGATCTCGAAGACCAAGAGAAATATCAGACAGAACAGCTTGCAGGATTGTGAGAAAAGCAAGTCCAAACCCACGTTTGACTGCACGATCCATCCAGAAAGACCTAGAGACACTGGAGTTGTGCTTCACCATTCCACTATAAAGAGATACTTGTACAAATATGGTCTTCATGGAAGAGTCATCAGAAGAAAACCTCTTCTACGTCCTCACCACAAAAATCAGCGTTTGAAGTTTGCAAATGAACATATAGACATGCATGAGGCATTGTGGGACCACATTCTGTGGACTGATGAGGTTAAAATAGAACCTTTTGGCCGCAATGAGCAAAGGTACGTTTGGAAAAGAAAGGGCACAGAATTTAATGAAAAGAACCTCTGTTCAACTGTTAAGCATGGGGGGGGGGATCAATCATGCTTTGGGGTTGTATTGCAGCCAGTGGCAAAGGGAACATTTCACAAGTAGAAGGAAAAATGGATTCAATAAAATTTAAGCAAATTTTGGACGCTAACTTAATGCCATCTGTGAAAAAGCTGAAGTTAAAGAGAGGATGGCTTCTACAAATGGATAATGATCCTAAACACACCTCTAAATCCACGGTGGATTACATCAAGAGGCGTAAATTGAAGGCTTTGCCATGGCCTTTACAATCTCCTGACCTCAACATAATTGAAAATCTATGGATAGACCTTAAAAGAGCAGTGCGTGACAGACAGCCGAGAAATCTCAAAGAACTGGAAGACTTTTGGAAGGAAGAATGGGCGAAGATACCTCAAACAAGAATTGAAAGACTCTTGGCTGGCTACAAGAAGCGTTTCCAAGCTGTGATACTTGCCAAAGGGGGCAGTACAAGGTATTAACTCTCCAGGGTGCCCAAACTTTTGCAGACGCCATTTTTTTGTTTTCTGATATTTTGAAAGTGTAAATGATGAAAATAAAATCTAACTTTTTGTGACATATTATATGAATGTCTAATCTGTCATTTGATGCCCTTTGGAGATTTTTCATCTTTTCTTGGCTTCTTTATGCACATTAATAACATTTTTACCTGGGGTGCACAAACTTTTGAACCCCACTGTATGGTCGTCACTCTGCCGTCCTTATGTTAAGCCCCACCCACCAACTCTATACACAATGTGATTGGCCGGACCAGAATTTGTTTTTTTCAGCGTGCAAGCCAACAAAGAGTTGCTAGACTGACGCTGGCTGCAGATTACAGTTGCTGCCACTAGGGTGCGTCTAGATTTCTAGGCTAGTCGTCTGACACACGTGCTCTAATGCTTTCTCTAACTACCACTCCAGATGCCTCTGTGTCTCTAGAGTCTCTAACGTTCTGCTTTCATCCTCTCAGCGCCAACTAACTAACTGACTGTCTTCACATTCATTGATTCATTTTTGAATGTGTTCCCTTTCACTCCTCTGCAGTTGATGTAAAGTCAGATCTTTCCCATCCAATCAGCCAATCAGAGTCTGCGTTCGCAGCTTTTTCGTTGTTTCTTTGCTTCTGTGCCAGTGACTCGAGTCCCTCTGTTCTTACAGCCATCGCTCTGCTTTTACTCTGTTTTTCTACAGGCAGCGGACTTCCTGTCTGTCTTTGTCTTTTCTTTTTGTCTTCATCCGGTTGTCTTTCTGCATCTCTGCCGCTCTAACATCCTCTTTTCTACCGCCAGCTTGTGTGTCTTAACGTCCTTTTTAAAAATAAGGATATGATATCAAATTGATATCCGTGCAGATATGTGATGCAATCACAGACAAAGCCTCAATATACTGAATAAAACATATATATATAAACTGACTTAAATTTTCTCAAAGAGGAAAAATCAAGAAGACACGGGAAACCTTAAAATAAAATGTTTGTGTGTGTGTGTGTGTGTGTGTGTGTGTGTGTGTGTGTGCGCGCGTGCTTCTGCATGTGTGTTTTCATGCTTCTGCATGTGTGTTTGTGTGTGTGTATGTGTGTGTGTGTGCGTTTGTGTCTCTGTGTGTGTGTGTGTGTGTCTCTGTGTGTACATGTGTGTGTGCGTTTGTGTGTGTCTTTCTGTGAGTTGTTCGTTTGTGTCTGTGTGTGTGTGTGTGTGTGTGTCTCTGTCTGTCTTTCTGTGTGTGTGTGTGTGTGTGTCTCTGTCTGTCTTTCTGTGTGTGTGTGTGTGTGTGTGTGTGTGTGTGCGTCCGTCCGTGTCTCCCTCTGTGCGTCCGTGTCTCCCTCTGTGTGTGTGTGTGTGTGTGTGTGTGCGTGTAGTGGTAGCAGCGGGGGCAGCCATCCCAGCAGCAGCAGTCGGAGCAGCAGCAGGGAGAACAGTGGTAGCAGCAGTGTGGGCATTCCCATCGCTGTGCCGACGCCTTCCCCGCCATCCACCTTCCCAGGTAACACACACACACACACACACACACAGAGGGAGACACAGACGGACACACACACACACACACACAGAAAGACAGACAGACACACACACACAAACACACACACACACACACACACACACAATTTGAGATATTTCCAGTTACTGTGTGTGCTGTTTTCTTCACTTCCTTCCTTTCTTCCTCCCTTGCTTCCTTCTTCCATCTCCTTCTTAAAGTTTCCCCAACTGCTGGACCGGCTAGCTCGTCCTCCACTGCTCCTAACTCCTCCCCCTCTGCCTCCCCAACTCCTTCCTCCTTCTCCTCCTCTTCCTCCACCACCACCTTAACCCAACCCAGCGTCCCCCTGCCTCCAAACTCACCCCCCCAGCACGCTGACTCACTCCCTCAACCACACTCGCAATCAAACGCTCCCGCCGACCCTTCTAACCCCGCCCCCGGTACGTCCGACCTTCTTCCTCCACTCTCCTCCTCTTCCTCACCCCCTGCCGAAGGTGAGTTTCGCCTGCTCTCTCTCTCTCTCTCTCTCTCTCTCTCTCTCTCAAAACTTCCACAAACTTTCACATCAGCAGCACTTACAGGCACCTAACCTTCCACTTCTCTCTCTCTATCTATCTATATATATATATGTATATACTGTATATACCACTAGGTCTATATAAAAGGTCTATATAAAAGAGACTTCAGATACAGTATTAGGGGACCACTAAGGTCTATATAAAAGACACTTCAAACAATATATCGTGCAGCTTTTATAAGAATAAATACAGAAACATATACATACACAGCGCAGGAAAAGGAGTCTGAAATCTCTCTCTGTCTTCTCAGGTAACATCGTCCCTCAGTTCTTCAGCATGAACCGTCCGCAGCCCCGACAGCAGGCTCTACAGGTGGGTGGGTCGCTGCCGTACCGCCGCCCCCCCTCTGTGACCGGCCAGCCAATCGTAACAGAGAACCAGATCAACGGTGGCCCCTACTACAACCAAAGCCCAGGTACGCTCTGTCCCGGGTCCAGCTGCACCGGTCTTCTTATGGCGGTTTTCCACAGCATGGTATCTACTCAACTCGTCTCAACTCTACTCGCCTTTTTTGGTTTTCCATTACAAAAAAAAGTCTCTGGGACCTGCTACCAGGTACGTTTTTTAGTACTACCTCAGTTGAGGTTCCAAGCGAGCTGAGGCGATACCAAAAGGTGACGTGGAAACCTGCTGGTTGGTCGGATCACTGCGTTTTTAGCAGACAAGAGTGCGGAGTGTGTGTCCGGAACAAACGCGACATTTAAAAAAAAAAATCTAGCCAGACACCGACAGATTATCTACTCTCTGCACTATTCTCACTTTTCAACTGTTCAATATTAAGTGCTATTAGGGGTTCTTGCATGTCGTTTCCAATATTGCACACTGTTACTTTAAAAAAAAACAAGACAATATATCAAAGAAAGGTTATTATTTATCTATTCAAGTAGCGCATCAAACCCTTCCGTACATCCCGGTCTTCTTCTTCTGCACCATGTGACAGTGTCACAACCGGCTCTGCTGTCCCACATGCATCCCAGTCATTGTCATGAGCCTCTCAATGATAAAGATTATACGAAGCACAGCAGGTCAGAATCAGAGATTTTACCAGTTGTACATCGAACGCCCACCAGACGGTCTGCGGCGGCGATTTTGCAAAGCAAAGCGTGAAAGATCTGAAACACAAACGGTACACAGCATACATGTTTTGGTGTGTAATCATGGTTGCTAAAGTTCATGTACTTTATATAGCGTATAGTAAATACTGACCGGGGCCCCGAACACATGCAAATGTAAGCTAACATTACGAGGAAACTTAACTTAACCTTTTGTGTCGGCGAACAATAGGCATGTCAACGTCTGAACTCCGTCGGAATTCCCAAACTCCTGTTTTTTTTCAGCAGTGACTTTTGTTGCTTCCTTCAGCTTCTTTTGAAACAAAAAAATTCTTCTGGCTGTGGCAAGTAGCCAATGGGCTGTTGTGAGTCGCATTGAAAATTCCATCATCACGCGTAGCTATGGTGACCAGCCACGCTGACACTTTACTCAATCTGCAATAGAAAACGGACGCAGAATGCGGCGAGTCGAGTAGAGACGAGTCGAGACAAGGCGAGTCAAGCTGTTACCAGCAGTGGAAAAACGCCATTAGAGGACCTTGTCTCTTTTTTCTATGTTATTGGCACTTTTCCAATAAAGGTTTTCACTTTTATTGATGTTTTTTCTTTCATTTCAACATTTTGGTCACTTTTCCAAGGTTTTTGTCACTTTAATTGCTCTTTAATTCACGCTCTACATTAAATTCTTTTGGGAAATGAACAGAATTTATAGAAAATTACTTCAGACCAAGGTGTGTATGAGACATTTTCATCCTAATAGAACTCTTATTGTGATTTATTAGTTTAATAAAGAGTCTGGTGTGTGTGTGTGTGTGTGTCTGTGTGTGTGTGTCTGTCTATCTATCTGTGTGTGTGTGTGTGTGTGTCTGTGTGTATTGGCAGCCTCCCCTCCGCCCCCCTCCCTCCTCCAGTTCAGTCCTCAGCTTCCTCTGATGGGTTTCGTTGCCCGAGTTCAGGAGTCCAGTGAGTATACATGCACACTAATATTCTGAACATGACAATATTATGAATTTGATACATATAAACAGCATATTCTGTGTCTGTTGGCCTTTTAAAACAGGGCATTTCCAGATTAAGACATGTGGGATATGTGGTTATTATTCAGGTTTTAGAGGCATTCTTTGGACATGTGTACAGCGCATCCGTCTCAATCTGGGTTTTTACAGCAGTTTGTGACACTTTATGGTTTACGGTCAGCTACATGTGTTGCTATGGTTACTGTACACAAACCAACCAGCAGTTTGCAAGGCTGCAGACCCGATAAGAAGGAGGAACACAGCTGCTTTTAAACATCATCAAAGAATGTCTAATAAAGGAAGAACGTCCACTCACTCGGTACTAATGAACTGGTTGCAGTTCCACCAGAGTTCCACTAGATGTTGCTCACAGGCCAGTGTAGAATGAATAGAGGTCTATGGCGCTATACCCCTCAAAATCCACTTTTCTCAGGATATAATTGTCTGTATAGTAATTTGATTATTGCATTCGAAAGGGGAGGCTAAGACAACACACTCTGCTGGGTGTTAGACTTTTTCAACCACTTTTGTTGACACTTTTTATCAATGTTTTTAACTTTTTCTTACGTTTTTGTCCCCTTTTTCAAACACTTTTGATGCTTTTTTTTATGTTTGTCACTTTTTGACGTATAACACTACATAACACTAACTTATTATAGTTTCACAGTTATTTTTGGAATTTATGGTCAATAAACCTCATTTATTGGAATGTATACCTAATGTTTGAGTTAGAAAAGCAGAAATTAGGAATTATTAAGACTAAAATTAAAGGAATGTATGTTGATGGATAATCACAGACTGGAATATGTCAACTTTTAGTCAATGCTATTTCAAAAACACTTCAATTTGTTTTTCAAATGCTATAAAACTGAATAAGACACCAAAGAGCGTTTATTTTGGGTAATTAAAAACAACATTGATATAGAGAAACAGGTCAATTTGACCTGAGGACAACATGAGGGTTAAAGTAGCTTTTTTAATCTAAAAAGCCTTTTAAAATCTCAATAACGTCATACACATTGTACGGCTTTACGGTGAGCTCTGAGTCACTTCCTTTGTTCTCTCGAGGCACCGACTACACAGCGGACAGGTTAGGCTCTCCCTGTTAACACACATGCTCGAAAGAGGTCTGCTAATGTTTTAAAGACCACGTCTGGTTCTGCCATCAAACGGGATCTTCAGCCATAATCAGTCCTTCACCGACCAATCAGCATTCACCTGTAACGAATCAAAAGGACACAAGTACTCGTTTATTCAACTATCGACCTATAATCCACGTTGAACCTGCAAAAACTACAATCAAATCTGAGATTTCTCAACAACAATCAGGCGAAAGAGACACATTTAGCCGTCTAGCTTCATAGACTCCCATTCATTTAGCTGTCTAGCTCCATAGACTCCCATTCATTTAGCCGTGTAGCTCCATGGACTTCTATTCATTGAGCCGTCTAGCTCCATGGACTCCCATTCATCTAGCCGTCTAGCTCCATGGACTCCCATTCATTTAGCCAAATAGCTCCATGGACTCCCATTCATTTAGCCAAATAGCTCCATAGACTTCCATTTATTTAGCCAAATAGCTCCATAGACCCCAATTCATTTAGCCGTCTAACTCCATAGACTCCCATTCATTTAGCCATCTAGCTCCATAGACTCCAAGTCATTTAGATGTCTAACTCCATAGACTCCCATTCATTTAGCCATCAAACTCCATAGACTCCCATTCATTTAGCCATCTAACTCCATAGACTCCCATTCATTTAGCCGTCTAGCTCCATAGACTCATAGATTCATTATAGTGCTCATACCCGCCGTATGCATAAATACAATACAATAAATACACTATACTACAGTAAAATACTATACATAAATACAGTAAAATAAAATAAAAACTTGTACGTTTGTACAACATCATCAAAGACTTGGATATCAGCATGTTTCTGGATATGAGCCAACCTTTTCAATGTGCATTTAACCATGGTCACAGAAATGTCTTTTCTTGGAAATACAAGTCCGTCTGATCTATTTAATCTGCCTGCAGTATGTGCGTTTCTGAATGTTTAACGTACATCCTCACCTCCAGTCTCAGACACCCCTCCCTCCCCTCACCCGGCTGCTGAGAGCCAATCAGGGCCCGAGGAGCCACTGCTTACTCCGAGTTCCCAGCAGCTGGAGGATGGACGTGAAGAGGAGGACTCGGCCGTGGTGGAGTACAGCGACCCGTACGCGGAGGAGGACCCACCGTGGGCCCCCAAGAGCTACCTGGAGAAAGGTCCGCCCACTAAAACAGTTCGTACTGTTTCCGCTTCAAGTTTTAACTACTGTAATACACTAGAGCTGGGTCGTTCTGGGCCTTTCTGTGTGGAGTTTGTATGTTCTCCCCATGTTTGTGTAGGGGCCCTTGAGCCCTGTCCATGGATCTGAGCATTGGCTCAGATCCATGGACAGTTAAAGAAATGGACCAACAGATCCCGTTGTTTTGGATGACCAGTGAAGGAAAATAGAAGCACTTTTTCCGGTGATGGCTAATTACTGCTAACTAACATACTAGTTAACATTAACATAGGCACAGGCTAATTACTGCTAACTAACATGCTAGTTAACATTAACATAGGCACAGGCTAATTACTGCTAACTAACATGCTAGTTAACATTAACACAGGCACAGGCTAAATACTGCTAACTAACATGCTAGTTAACGTTAACATAGGCACAGGCAAATTACTGCTAACTAACATGCTAGTTAACATTAGCATAGGCACAGGCTAATTACTGCTAACTAACATGCTAGTTAACATTAGTAATTAAACAGCTGATGTAAGTCCTAACTGTTTGCGAGCTTCTCCTGACAATACGGTGATTTGTTGACTATGCAACAGCAAGTCGCGTGATTATGACACAATCGTTAGCCTATACGGAGCCATAACGTGAGATACAAGGTAATGGAGCCTTTTATACATTGTTGTGTTTTTTTAGAAATAAACAACGGACAAATAGAGTCTTTAAACAGTTCAGATGTAAAGTTATTCACTGTCAAAGTGACGCCAAAATGAATGGAAGTCAATGGGATGCTAACGGCAGGTGATGGCTTTGTAGCATTAAAATGCCACCATGGGAACTACGCTTAGAGATTATAAATGTAAGGTAATGTCAGATCTATTCATGTCATGTCCTAGATGGGGGGGGTAGTGACTTGATTTATTATTTGATTATTTTGTCGCCCTCCAGTGGTGGCTATCTACGACTATGCGGCCGACAAAGAGGACGAGCTGTCGTTCCAGGAAGGATCGATCATCTACGTCATCAAGAAGAATGAGGACGGCTGGTACGAAGGCGTGATGAACGCCACCACCGGCCTCTTCCCGGGAAACTACGTGGAGTCCATCATGCACTACGCTGACTGACGGGGACGGAGAGGGACCAGAACCGGAAGAGAGAAGATGACTCCGCTTTCCATTTCATTCAGATTCACACAAACCAATCAGACCATCATATTTTAGTGTGAGTGTAGTTTATTGGACAGAATCAGAACCAGTAAGTGAGTTTGTTTTGTTTTTACATGTGTCTCTTTTTACTCCATAAGGCCTTGCATTTCGGGGTTTCTTAATGCTGGTTCAGATTATGTTCTCAAATAAGTATTAATGTGTTCTCCTGTTGGGTGACTGGGAGGCGTTTCAGGCGTGTTGTTATATGGTGTTATAACGTTTCTGTTTTTCCATACAATCTCAGACGACAAGAAAAGATGCATTCTTTTCATATTTTTCTTGTGATCACAAGAAATTGGTTTTAAGGTGCCGATATAACAAGTTTGTTTTCCAAAAATCACAAAATAATTCAGCAAAATGTCACTTTTTTTCCCTCTCTGAGTCAGAACTCAGTTAAATCTGAACACGCTGACCATTGTCCAAAAGATACTGTTTCTAATTCCACGTCTTCCCCGGCCCCCTGGGAGCATGTCGGCCTGTGAAGCTAATTGAACATAGCGTCCGAACAAACAGTGGAACTCCCGACCTGTCATGTGACGCCCTCCAACCCAAAAATACTTTCCCCCGCAGACTAACACGGAGAAAGGGGCGTTATTTACCCTGATATATTCTTCTTGCTTTGTGTCTGTCTGCATCACAACCCCTGCGAATCTGATCCATTTAGTCCGATAACATTAAGAAAGTCTAGAAGGACTGCATGATTAAATTATGTAATCCCTGTTCCAGTTAACGGAGCGCTAAACAGGAAGTAGCTATGAGCTATGAGCAAGCATCGAGGAGGGATCTCTGAGGAGCTATGAGTGAAGATGGAGGAGGATCTCTGGGGAGCTATGAGTGAGGATGGAGGAGGGATCTCTGGCAAGCTATGAGTGAGGACGGAGGAGGGATCTCTGGGGAGCTATGAGTGAGGATGGAGGAGGGATCTCTGGGGAGCTATGAGTGAGGATGGAGGAGGGATATCTGAGGAGCTGTGAGTGAGGATGGAGGAGGGATCTCTGAGGAGCTGTGAGTGAGGATGGAGGAGGGATCTCTGAGGAGCTGTGAGTGAGAATGGAGGAGGAATATCTGAGAAGCTATGAGCGAGGATACAGAGAGCAGTCTTCCTGGAAGCCGTGCAGCTGCTAACTCTGCCCAAACGGCTGACAAATTCATATGACGCTTCAGAGAAAAGGATGTCTTATCCCTCTAAAAACACATTTCCCATTTTCCCCTCTACTCCCATGCTTTCTCGGGACAAACTAAGGAAAGGAAGCAAGTGGAGGAAACATGGATGTACCCCTGGTCCTATTACACATCCATAAGTAAGACCCCACCCGATATAAGACTTTGTAGATAAAAGGAGAGCAAAACAAGCGAGTGTTCAAGTATATAATACACTAAATATAAAAGTGTCTTTGTCTTGATGGGAGAAGCTGTAAAAACAGGTAAAATTAATTTTCTCACCTCATCTTTAGCACTTTGTTTTTCAATCGTGGAACAATGATTTCATGCTCACAGGAAAACAGATCTTGTTATGTTCAGGTCTTTAATTTTTGCTGTGATCAAAAGAAAAACAATGCGTGTATTAGACTTCAGTATGTCTTCTCTGGGCTTCCGTAGTTTTAACCTCTCCTTCCCCCACCCCACCACCCTCCGACATAAGCTGTTTTCTGTCTTTCCCCTGAAGCAAAGACTTGAGATTATTTTTAGTATTAAATAAGTAGGAGCCCAGAAGAAATATGAAAAAGCTTAAAAAGCTATGCAAAAGACAATTTTGCACTAAACATTAAAGGTGCTCTAAGAGATGTCACATGTTTTTAGGCTACAACATTTTTTGTCACGCACAACGAACTCACTATCTGCTAGCTGCGTGTCCCAAGAACACACTGTAAAAAACATCTCACTATCTGCTAGCTGCCTGTCCCCTGAACACACTGTAAAAAACATTTCCTCACTATCTGCTAGCTGCCTGTCCCCAGAACACACTGTAAAAACCATCTCACTATCTCCTAGCTGCCTGTCCCCTGAACACACTGTAAAAAACATCTCCTCACTATCTGCTAGCTGCCTGTCCCCAGAACACACATTAAAAAACATCTCACTATCTGCTAGCTGCCTGTCCCCTGAACAGCCCCCCACCCCCCCGCTTTGTTTGACAATACTTTGAATGTCAACAAGAAGTGACATTCCAAACATCGCTTAGAGCACCTTTAAATTCAAAATACATTCTTTCTCCTTTTGTTTTATTTCTCCCTTTCTTCCTCTAAGCACTTTTGAAGCTTTATCTTCATCCTATCTGACAATGAAGTAAATATATATATATATATATATATATATATATATATATATATATATATATATATATATATATATATACAGTGAGGAAAATAAGTATTTGAACACCCTGCAATTTTGCAAGTTCTCCCACACTGAAATTGTCATTGTAGGTGCATGTCCACTGTGAGAGACATAATCTAAAAAAAAAAATCCAGAAATCACAATGTATGATTTTTTAACTATTTATTTGTATGATACAGCTGCAAATAAGTATTTGAACACCTGAGAAAATCAATGTTAATATTTGGTACAGTAGCCTTTGTTTGCAATTACAGAGGTCAAATGTTTCCTGTAGTTTTTCACCAACTGCAGAAGGGATTTTGGCCCACTCCTCCACACAGATCTTCTCTAGATCAGTCAGGTTTCTGGGCTGTCACTGAGAAACACGGAGTTTGAGCTCCCTCCAAAGATTCTCTATTGGGTTTAGGTCTGGAGACTGGCTAGGCCACGCCAGAACCTTGATATGCTTCTTCCAGAGCCACTCCTTGGTTATCCTGGCTGTGTGCTTCGGGTCACTGTCATGTTGGAAGACCCAGCCTCGACCCATCTTCAATGCTCTAACTGAGGGAAGGAGGTTGTTCCCCAAAATCTCGCAATACATGGCCCCGGTCATCCTCTCCTTAATACAGTGCAGTCGCCCTGTCCCATGTGCAGAAAAACACCCCCATGCTTCACAGTAAGGATGGTGTTCTTGGGATGGTACTCATCATTCTTCTTCCTCCAAACACAGTTAGCGGAATTATGACCAAAAAGTTCTATTTTGGTCTCATCTGACCACATGACTTTCTCCCATGACTCCTTTGGATCATCCAAATGGTCATTGGCAAACTTAAGACGGGCCTTGACATGTTCTGGTTTAAGCAAGGGAACCTTCCGTGCCATGCATGATTTCAAAGCATGACATCTTTGTGTATTACCATAGTAACCTTGGAAACGGTGGTCCCAGCTCTTTTCAGGTCATTGACCAGCTCCTTCCGTGTAGTTCTAGGCTAATTTCTCACCTTTCTTAGGATCATTGAGACCCCATGAGGTGAGATCTTGCATGGAGCCCCAGTCCGAGGGAGATTGACAGTTCATGTTTCTTCCATTTTCTAATGATTGCTCCAACAGTGGACCTTTTTTCACCAAGCTGCTTGGCAATTTCCTCGTAGCCCTTTCCAGCCTTGTGGAAGTGTACAATTTTGTCTCTAGTGTCTTTGGACAGCTCTTTGGTCTTGGCCATGTTAGTAGTTGGATTCTTACTGATTGTATGGGGTGGACAGGTGTCTTTATGCAGCTAACAACCTCAAACAGGTGCATCTAATTTAGGATAATAAATGGAGTGGAGGTGGACATTTTGAAGGCAGACTAACAGGTCTTTGAGGGTCAGAATTGTAGCTGATAAACAGGTGTTCAAATACTTATTTGCAGCTGTATCATACAAATAAATAGTTTAAAAATCCTACATTGTGATTTCTGGATTTTTTTTAAAGATTATGTCTATCACAGTGGACATGCACCTACGATGACAATTTCAGACCCCTCCATGATTTCTAAGTGGGAGAACTTGCAAAATAGCAGGGTGTTCAAATACTTATTTTCCTCACTGTATATATTATGAGAAATCTGAGAAAAGAATTACATTAAATGAAAGAATAAGAAACACTTGAGGCCGTTTTATGGTTCTGCGTAAACTCCACACTGTCACTTTGTGACCCCTTTCAGAGTTCTGCGTCGGGGTTGAACGTGTATCTTTGCATCGCCAAAATGCTGGAGGGGTGGGGCGGGTCTCCGGAGGGTCAATCGCAAAACTCTTTGTTTACTTGTGTGTGTGTGCGCGGGGGGTGGGGGGGGGGGTGGTGATAAAACGAGAGACAAAGTGAGAGTCAAAGTGAGAGAAACCAATTGTTATGCAACGCTACCACGCCACGGTGGACAGACGTGCGTCGCCGCGACATGTAGTTACAATTCTCGAGAGGTGACGTCAGGCGATTCTACGTACAACCATAACATGGCCTTTACCTTCCAGCACTTCTATAATCACTGAAACTGGATCAAAGTGTCTATATTTCCTTTAACCCTTGTGTTGTCCTCCCGGGTCAAAAAAGATTTACACTTATTTTTTTCTTTTACTCTTTTTTCAACATTTGACATTTTCAACGCATTATTTATTTATTTTTATTTCACTAACACCACCTTACTATCACTAGTTTTACACTACTTCTACACTACTTATGGAATTAATGGTCAATAACCCTCATTTAAACAGAATTATACCGAATATTTGAGCTAATAAAGCAGAAATGATGAATTATTTTGACTAATAGTTAAGATCAGAGGTATGTTGAGTGGATGCTGATTTGAAACCATTTCAGTTTACACCTGAAATTCAATGAAAGTGATTAATTGTATTTGCAAAGAATTTGCGTGGAATCCATCCTTTTGTTTGTGGTCATTTGGTTAAAAATATTTCTTATATAAATATATATATTTTTTTTTTATGAATATCTTTGGGCTTTCTGCCTTTAATGGACAGGACAGCTAGGTGAGAAAGGGGGGAGACATGCAGGAAATCGTCAGAAGTCGGACTCGAACCCTGAACATCTGTGTCAAGGAATAAACCTCTGTGTACTATACTGTATGTGCGACTGCTCTACCCACTGAACCAACCCAACCACAGGAATGCTATATTTCTGATATAGACATATAGTGTTAAATTAAACTGAAAAAACAACAATAATCCCAGAGCAAAAGCTCTCTGTCTTGCCTGTGACTCACACAATGCTATGCAGCATATCAGGTGGAGACTCCATTTAAAAAAACTATACTTTTAGCCTGTATAGAGCCAATATGGGCAGCTGTGGCTCAGTGGTAGAGCGGTTGCCAATTGGAAGGTTGGTGGTTCAATCCCTGGCCCTGCAATCCGTCAAAAGTGTCCTTGGGCAAGACACTGCGCCATCGGAGTGTGAATGTGTGTGAGTGTTATGAGTGTATCTGATGAGCAGGTGGCACCTTGTACGGCAGCCTGGCCACAGTGTGTGAATGGTGAATGGTTGCTGTACGTAAAAGCATGTATGTAAAAGCGCTTTGAGTAGTTGTTAAGACTAGAAAAGCGCTATATAAAACACAGCACATTTAAATACAGCACAATATATCGTCACATGTAAATCAGTAACTAAGTGTTAATTTCACTCACTAGAGTTGGGGTGGTTGGAGAAGTGGAAAGACGACTCAAAACAGCTTTTTGTAGTTTTATTTTGTTTCTTCAACTGAATGAAGTGTATTTTACAATGCTAAAATTACTGTTTATTTACATGGAGTCTGGTGGGTTTAGCTAGCAAACGCAATTTCGCGGATGTTTTTATGTTTTAAAAAAAGGATTTTACTTTTTAACAGAAAGGTTGACCTCCTTAGAAATCCTTTCACAATGTTATCAGACACTTAGAATAATAATCTGAGTCAGTCAGCGGCAAAACGAGCACTTTGTGAAGGTAAATAATAAATCAGTCAAAAAATGCGTCATGAAGAGGAAAAAACATATAAGTCGCACTGGACTGTAAGTCACATTTATTTAGAAATTTATTTCACAAAATCCAAGACCAAGAACAGACATTCAGCACACAGATCAACAGGCTGAATAGGTAGGTGTCCAGTATG
Organism: Etheostoma nigrum; assembly: GCA_029931835.1. Classification (NCBI taxonomy): domain Eukaryota; kingdom Metazoa; phylum Chordata; class Actinopteri; order Perciformes; family Percidae; genus Etheostoma; species Etheostoma nigrum. The sequence goes on along the minus strand of CM057247.1, from coordinate 7,662,313 downwards.
TTAACGTAACACACTAAGTTATTCAACTACACATTAGCACACAGATCAACTACCAGGGCGTGGAGACGTAACTATACCGCTGACAAGCCTCTCTTCAAGCACCCATCGTACTTCAGACATTTCAGAAGTCTCTTGTTAGCATCTTATATGCTACTTGTCGCAAAGTGATGCATGCCCAACTCACATCTTCACTCGACTCACATTGGGGAGTGACAGTTAACTTTTTGCCAGTCCCTCACTCACCCCAAACTTTCTTTCTGCTGCTCAATGCTCTTTGCAAATACAATTAATCACTTTCATTGAATTTAAGGTGTAAATTGAAATGGTTTCAAATTAGAATCCTGACCAAACTCATCCACTCAACATACGTTCCTCTGATCTTAACTATTAGTCCAAATAATTCATAATTTCTGCTTTATTAACTCAAATATTAGGTATATAAATGAGGGGTATTGACCATGAATTCCATAAAGTAGTGTAAAACTAGTGGTAGTAAGGTGGTGGAAGTGAAATAAAAATAAATAAAATTGGTGTTGAAAATGCCAATGTTGAAAAAAGGGTAAAAAAATAAAATAAGTGTTAATCTTTTTGACCTGGGAGGACAACAAGGGTTAATTTCTACCAGTAAATTGACATATTGAACATGAATTGACGCGTATTTAAGGTCTAAGCTCTGAGCCTTTTCATTCCTTGTGCCCGTGGAGATTGTCAACCTGTTGCCGGTGTTGAAGTTTACATTGTGTTTGTTTGCCTGCATGCCTGAAGTATACCTGACTATTTTTATTCACAATTCTTTTAATATTCTTTGTATTCTTTTTACAAACTTTGCTTAATGTGTTGGGTCAGCTGGAGGTTGTGGTGTTTTTCTTCAGTGCTGTTTGGGTGTGTAGACTTTTTAAAACGATGTCCGGACTCCAGATGGAGGTGGATGCTTTTGTGCTGTGTGTGTGTGTGTGTGTGTGTGTGTGTGTGTGTGTCTCTCTCTCTCTCTGTCTGTGTGTGTGCCTTTCTGTGTGTGTGTCTGTCTGTCTGTGTGTGTGTGTGTGTGTGTGTGTGTGTGTGTGTGTGTGTGTCTCTGTGTGTGCGTGTGTCTGTGTGTCTCTGTGTGTCCAAGTCTGTGTGTGTCCGAGTCTGTGTGTGTGTGTGTGTGTGTGTGTGTGTGTGTGTGCGTGCGTGTGTGCGTGCGAGTATGAATAATCCTTCCCTTGTGGACTAAAGTGACTATGGACCTGAAACCGTGTTTCCGTGTTGAACGGTGTTATTTAAAAGGCACAAAAACCAGATTATGTAGTATATTCTGTCTTTGTTTGGCCTGCAGCTCCCCTTTAATCCGAGATGTGTTACAGACGGCGTCTCTCAGGCTAATTTTACCAAGAATGTGCTTCATGTTTCTCCCTCAGACGTCTAACCTCTGACTTCACGATCACACTCTGGCTCTGAAAAAGTGAAAAGTTGGTGCACAAATTCATTAAAGCCTAACAAATGTAATATCAGATATGTATCTCTTTTGTTTCTTATTTGTGTGTGTGTGTGTGTGTGTGTGTGTGTGTGTGTCTGATATGAAATAAACAAAAGCCTACCTAAATATATACTGTACATATATTCTGTACATGTACACACACTCAGACACACACAAATGCAGGCACACATACACACACATTAATATTAATTAACATTAATATGAAATAAATAAATAAATAGCCTACATAAACAAATCTATACTGTACATGTTCACATACACATGCAGACACATACACACGCAAATACATTAATATGAAATAAATAACCTGCATAAACAAATATATACAAAAATAACTGTTTAGCATAAGAAAAAATGTAAATGTTCTTAATCACAGTTTGAGTTATTTTCCACCTCTGATTCTTATTTCTTCTCCATGAGAGGAAGAATAATTTCCAACGGACTACTACAGCTTTTAATTTGGCAGCCCAAAACACCGGAAGTATATCGCAAGTGATTATGGGTAAACAAGTTCGTTGGTTAGTCGAGTAAGCGTTAATTTCTTGTCAGTTTTGTCTTAAAAATTGTAGCTTGAGATATCATTGACTCGTACATACTGATTGAAAACTAGTTTAACTGCAACATATTATCGTAAAGTGTTAGTTTTTGTGAAAACGAGAGTCCGATTTGTGCAGGAAGTAAAACCCCGGAATACGAAACTACGCTACCCATAATGCCCCGCTTTGGAAGAGCCATGTCCGAATTTAAACTGCTAATGCAGCAAAGCAGTGTGTACTAGTCGTGGTAACGCTTCAACAGACGAATCGTTAAGCTCGGTCGATGTTTCCCGGTGTTGTAAGACCGTTATGGAGCCACTGAACCGGGCAGTGAGAGCTTAGTTGCGCGGACTCTTCAGTTTGTGCCATGACTACGCCGGTTCTTGTCAGCTAGCGTTAGCTGCTAGGCTAAGCTAACTCGCTGCTAACGTGTGATGACTTTCAGACTGTTGTTGTTTTCAGCTGCAAGAATGGATTAACTTGACGCAGGTTATGTCAGGTTATATCAGGTTATGACAGGTTAGTTGTATTATTCGAAGAAATTGAGCTGAATCACACAGAGCTGAGCTAACCGCCCAACCATGACGCTCGCGCCGAAGGAGCTGTCCAACCTGCTGAGCATCATCTCAGAGGAGGCATGCAACATTTCTTCTTTATTTGTTTTTGAGTTATTGATGCTAACTTCAAACCGAAACATAAGAAAAACAACAAAAACTATGTTATACATAAACAATTGGGGGGGATCACCAGACGCCTCCCCATACGATATTATCACGATACTTATGCTTACTTACTTACTTATTGCGTAACATATGTCTGCGATATTTATTGCTATGTATAACCTTTTTACAACTTCTAATTTTTCCCAATTTCAAATGACATCCCCAAAAGGAAACTTTGTCAACTTCTGTTTTAACCCTCATGTTGTCCTTGGGTCAAATTGACCCGTTTTCCTATATCAATGTTCTTTTTAATTACCCAAAATGAGACGATTGATTCCACACAACGCTCTTTGGCAAGTACAAATCTCTACTTAATTCATTTTGGGGGGTCTTATTCAATTTTATAGTATTTTAAAAAAACAAATTGAAGTAGTTTTGAAATAGTAATAAGTAAATTGATTATGCATCAACATACATTCCTTTAATTTTAGTCTAAATAATTCCTAATTTCTGCATTTCTAACTCAAACATTAGGTATAATTTACTATAAATGGTTTATTGACCCTAAATTCCAAAAATAACTGTAAAATTAGTTAATAAATCAGTCTTATGTAGTGTTAAACGTCAAAGTGACAAACATTGAAAAAAAGCATCAAAAGTGTTGAAAAAGGGGACAAAAACCTAAATAAAAAGCGTCAACAAAAGTGTTGATTTTCAATTTTGGCAAAATAGGAAAAACTGACCAACACGTAAAATATATTATATATAATAATGGATCCATACTTGGCGCCTGTGTATTGATACAGTATTGCCACTGAAAATATCGCAATACTATGCTGTATCCCTTTTCCCCCCGCTCCTAGCAACAATGAACTGTGTCTTCCAGGCATGCACCAACACCTTCGAGGGTCTCTCCACACACTTCCATCACTACTTCGGGAAGGCAGAGCACTTCCGGGTGGGCTCGGTGCTGGTGATGCTGTTGCAGCAGCCGGACCTGCTGCCCAGCTCCCCGCAGCGTCTCACCGCCCTCTACCTTCTCTGGGAGATGTACCGCACAGAGCCTCTGGCCGCCAACCCGTTTGCCGCCGTGTTTGCGCACCTGCTGAACCCCTCACCCGCTGGGGAGGAACCGGAGAAGCTGCTGTCCGGTGTGTGTGTGTGTGTGTGTCTTGTGTTTGTGTCTTTTAGGTGTAGGTGTGTGTGTCTGTGTGTAGGTGTGTGTGTGTGTCTGTGTGTAGGTGTGTGTGTGTGTCTGGTAGGTAGGTGTGTGTCTGTGTGTAGGTGCGTGTGTCTGGTAGGTAGGTGTGTCTGTGTGTGTGTGGTAGGTAGGTGTGTTTGTGTGTGTGTGTGTGTCTGTTTTGTGTTTGTGTCTGGTAGGTGTGTGTGGGTGTGTAGGTCAATCATCACATACCCTTCACCATACCTAGAGATTGGCTTGGGGTACTTTCCATAAAATAATCTCTTAATGCAAATCAAACTAGTTATTAGGCTAACTGAAATCAAACCATGGGGGGGGGGCTATTTTAATTACAAAGGCAAAGGGAACTTTATCAGGATGCATAGTATCCTGATCCATGTAATAACTGGCCTTTAAAAATATTTATTTTTTTAACATAGGGGCGTGGAATTTAACATAGGGGCGTGGATATTTATGCCCCCTGTATTTTAAGGGACATTTATTCATTTATGATGTCCTTAAAGGGTTGGATTTTCCTAATTTTTCTTAATTAAGGCATTGAGATTAATTTCCATAAGATGTTTTTTTATTCCTCTTTTTAATCAACTTTAGCTTGGGTTTGTAAAGTTATTCGAGCCACTGTATATGGCTCTAGTGGCTGTAATTCTACACCGAGACTGAATTTCGGGAAAGAGACTTCAAATACAGTATTAGGGGACCACTAAGGCCTATATAAAAGAGACTTCAGATACACCATTAGGGGACCACTAAGGTCTATATAAAAGAGACTTCAGATACAGTATTAGGGGACCACTAAGGTCTATATAAAAGAGACTTCAGATACAGTATTAGGGGACCACTAAGGTCTATATAAAAGAGACTTCAGATACAGTTTTAGGTGACCACTAAGGTCTATATAAAAGAGACTTCAGATACAGTATTAGGGGACCTCTAAGGTCTATATAAAAGATACTTCAGATACAGTTTTAGGGGACCACTAAGGCCTATATAAAAGATACTTCAGATACAGTATTAGGGGACCACTAAGGTCTATGTAAAAGAGACTTCAGATACACCATTAGGGGACCACTAAGGTCTATATAAAAGAGACTTCAGATACAGTTTTAGGTGACCACTAAGGTCTATATAAAAGAGACTTCAGATACAGTATTAGGGGACCACTAAGGTCTATATAAAAGAGACTTCAGATACACCATTAGGGGACCACTAAGGTCTATATAAAAGAGACTTCAGATACAGTATTAGGGGACCACTAAGGTCTATATAAAAGATACTTCAGATACAGTTTTAGGGGACCACTAAGGCCTATATAAAAGATACTTCAGATACAGTATTAGGGGACCATTAAGGTCTATGTAAAAGATACTTCAGATACAGTATTAGGGGACCACTAAGGTCTATGTAAAAGAGACTTCAGATACACCATTAGGGGACCACTAAGGTCTATATAAAAGAGACTTCAGATACAGTTTTAGGTGACCACTAAGGTCTATATAAAAGAGACTTCAGATACAGTATTAGGGGACCACTAAGGTCTATATAAAAGAGACTTCAGATACACCATTAGGGGACCACTAAGGTCTATATAAAAGAGACTTCAGATACAGTATTAGGGGACCACTAAGGTCTATATAAAAGAGACTTCAGATACAGTTTTAGGGGACCACTAAGGTCTATATAAAAGATACTTCAGATACAGTATTAGGGGACCACTAAGGTCTATATAAAAGAGACTTCAGATACACCATTAGGGGACCACTAAGGTCTATATAAAAGAGACTTCAGATACAGTATTAGGGGACCACTAAGGTCTATATAAAAGAGACTTCAGATACAGTATTAGGGGACCACTAAGGTCTGTATAAAAGAATCAAAAGATCACCATGTCATGGTCTTTCAAGTAGTTTAATGAGCTTTAAATTGCTTTAGTTTGAAAAGCTGGTTGTTTATTAATCATATATTATTAGTTAAATGTAATATGTAGTGTTACTACCCCCCTTTATTCCTCTTTGTAGTCAACTTTAGCATAGGTTCATAAACCTATGAGCACCACTTTAGCTACATAGCTTTTATTGTCATTCAACTTGCATATGAGTCCACAAATGAACAAAATTTCATTCGACTGGCTCATAAATACTGCCTTAACAAAAAACTAAATGAGTATAAAAATAAATACATACTGAGCCACTGAGTTTTAACTAGTTAAGTCTAAACTAACATGCAACACTAAAACAGAATTTTGACAGCAGCATAAATATCAATGTTGCACATGTTGAATGGCGGCAAATAAAAATGTCCATACTTTCCCGGTCGACATTCTAACACACAAGTCTGTTTTGTGTCATCCTGTCTTTCTGCAGGCTTCCTGCCTCCCATCACACAGCCCGAGAAGTTCTTCCTGTCCCAGCTGATGCTGGCGCCGCCCCGGGATCTCTTCAAGAAGACGCCCAGACAGGTGTCCTGCATGGACGTCGGCAACATGCCGCAGTCCATAGACATCAGCGGGCTGCAGCTGGCGTTAGCAGGTTAGCATACACCCAAAACAACAGCGCTCACTGGACCTCTGTATCCTCAAAAATAAGGTTGTTACATTTGTCCTAGTCTATATCAATGGTGTTTCATTCACGGGATTGTTCCGGTTCCGCCAGATGTTCCTCATTTCAGCTGGATGTCTGTCCCTGTCCTCTGTCTCTGTGTTGGCGCTCTAACCTGCTGCTGATTTCTGAGGACTATGGTTACCTGCTCCTCAAATCTCTGCAGGGTACATCCAGACAGCTAGCTAGACTGTCTGGCCTTTTTGCCGCCTTTTTGCCACCTTTCGTCGCCTTTTCGGATATCCGTTCCCGGATATCACTGACCTGGTCCTACCAGATTCTGGTCCACTGGCCTGGTCCTACCAGACTCTGGTCCACTGGCCTGGTCCACTAGCCTGTTCCTACCAGACTCTGGTCCACTAGCCCGGTCCTTCCAGACTCTGGTCAATTAGCCCGGTCCCTACCAGACTTTGGTCCGTTAGCCCGGTCCTTACCAGACGGTAAAGATTGGAATATACCGCAAACCCAGGCGGAGTACTAAAAGAACATGAAAATTGAGTGAAAGCACGTAGGAGGGCGGAGCCAGGTTAGCTCACCCATTGGTTGTTGATGTTCACGTGATTTAACGTTCACTACCAAGACTTCAAACTTAGGATAATATCTGATAATGTTGTAGGTTCTCTTTCTGTTTTTCATTTACTCCACACACTCTGTATATCTTATCTGTAGTTATATTTTTCCATTACAAGTAGTTACTTTTTGAATATCATTTATGGTCACAGGTAAATATAATTTATATTATGGTTACCTACTTTTGCTATATTACTTTAATTACATATTCAATTTAATTTTAACGTCACTTACTTACACTGCAATATTGTTTGTTTGTTTTTTGTACTATGGCAACCGCACTTTACAATACCTTTATTTGATGCCACTTTACATTCAGTCTACCCTCTGCTCATTGTCTGTTGTTTGCCTGTATGTTTGTGTGTTTACTTGTTTGTTTGTTTTGCTTTTGTTGTAGAAAATGCTGCTGTAACAAGGGAATTTCCCTGCTATGGGATAATAAAGTATTATCTAATTTAATCTATCAAACACGTTTGATTTTGTCTGAACGTCCAGACGGGCAAAAGACTGACAGGGACTGAGTTTAATGAACTTACACTAAACGATGGAGACGATTCCCCCCCCGTGTGTGTTGTGTGCAGAGCGTCAGTCGGAGCTGCCCACTCAGAGTAAAGCCAGCTTCCCCAGCATCCTGAACGACCCCGATCCAGACTCCTCCAACTCAGGATTCGACAGCTCTGTGGCCAATCAGATCATCGAGTCACTGGTCACAGGGCCCCGCCCCCCACTGGAGAGTGAGTGGGTTTAATACTGATGTTGGTTTAAATGTGTAGAAAACAGTACAGAGTTGCATGTGCAGAATGTTTCCAAACTTAAAACTTCCTCTGCGGTAGCTCAGGTGGCATATAAATGCTCAGATTAATATTCTATTTAAAATCATTTTTTTGGACATTTTAGGCCTTTATTGACAGCTGAAGACATGGAAGGGGAGAGAGAGGGGGGATAATGCAGAAAAGGCCGCAGGGCGGAGTCAAATCTGCGGCTTTAAAGCGAATAATAACCCGTGGTGATGACTTCACACGTTGTTTTGCGATCAAATTGGTATATTGAATTGATTTGAGACATTTTAAGGTGTTTCCATTCATTTTCACAGAATCTCACAACAGTCACGTCTACCAGCGCATGATCAATATGGGACAATTTGTAATAGTTATAAAACAATGACGCTATCAACACATCGCTATGACGATGCAGACGCAACTTGTCTTTTATTGTCCCTCTGGCACCACTGCGAGACTTTCTTTGAGAAATGTCTCGCTGTTTGAGCACCTTCCATTTACTCCGCAAGACGTCCCACGGCTTGTCTTAACCTTTGTCGGCCGTTTTATGTTCCTGGTAAAGTAAATTCAGAAAGTCTCGTACGTCCACTTCGACCTGTCTCTGTCAGAGAGGAAATACTGGGTGAAAATTAACTAAAACTTCTTCTTCTTTGTTTTGTGGCAGGTTGCAACCATAAATAGACTTGAAACCTAATCGCAATTCATTATTTATTCAGCAAATAACGTTTCCATCAGCGTTTATCACATAAGCCGAATATCGATCAAGATAAAATCTGATGAGACCAAACGTATTTCCTTTGAGTCGATTTTCATGAAATTCCATCAAATTTTACTGTTTCCATAAGGCTTTTTTAATTCAATATCACTCAATTCGGATAAAAACGGGTGGATGGAAACATAGCTACAGACAGTGTAACAACATGAGGGTCCTAACTCTCTCCCCCTTCAGGTCACTTCCGGCCCGAGTTCATCCGGCCGCCGCCACCGCTGCACGTGTGCGAGGACGAGCTGGCGTGGCTGAACCCCACTGAGCCGGACCACAGCGTCCAATGGGATCGCTCCATGTGTGTGAAGAACAGCACCGGCCTGGAGATCAAACGCATCATGGCCAAGGCCTTCAAGAGCCCGCTGTCCGCCCAGCAGCAGTCCCAGGTGAACTCCTCTTTCCCAACACCACGTCAAACCTAAATCTACATCTTAGTCTTAAAAGGTCTAAAAAAGTATTTTGTTATAGTCTTAAATAATTAATAATTATAATTTATTTATTTTTTTAATTTATACTCTTTATTGATCCCCTATAATAGGGAACATTTCTAATAATAATAATATTAATGATGATGTATGATAGGGAACGGTTTCTAATAATAAGGGATTCCCCACAAGGGGAAATTATTGTTGTATTATTGTTATTACACACTGCACACAGGCCTGAACAACACACACATGCTCAGTACCTATACAGGTCTGGAGCCCTTAGAAAGGCGCCCCGGGCAGTTGGGGTTTTGGTGCCTTGCTCAAGAGCACCCTGGCAGTGCCTAGGAGGTGAACGCCAAACAATCAGAGCAACGGATAGACCTACAACCAACAACCAATCAGAGCAACAGATAGACCTACAACCAATCAGAGCAACAGATAGACCTACAGCCAATCAAAGCAACAGATAGACCTACAGCGATTCAGGGCAGACGTGGTTGATTACGTTACTGTTGATCATCCGTCCGTCATCGTATAAGCCCCGCCCTGACGATCTGATTGGTCCCAACAGCTCTGGTTTGAGCATAGTTGCTCCACACAGATCAAGTCAAGACCCAACTTCCCGACCTCAACTGTTGTGGGCGGGGCTACGTTTGACTAGCGTCTAGACTAACCAATCCCATAAGTACATGAAAATTTGACAGGTGCTTTCTTCAGTGCAAAAGTTAGAAGTTATCTAACCATATGTCTGTGTACAGCTGTGTCGAATTTGGATTAATGTTGAAACATTCAGACATTTTTCACAACTTTTTTCTTGAAATATTACCTTTTCCCCAACTTTTATTTAATATCTTATTTGTTTTGTCTATTTCTTTCTTTCTGCTCATTCTGTTCTTTCTTTACATATAAAAACGAAGCTTTGAATGATTGAAATGCAGCCAGTTGATTGTGGTTTGGCCCACAGCTGCTGGCGGAGTTGGAGAAAGATGTGAAGCTGGTGTACCACATCGGTCTGTCCCCGGCCAAGCTGCCCGACCTAGTGGAGAACAACCCGCTGGTTGCCATAGAGATGCTGCTGAAGCTGATGCAGAGCAGCCAGATCACCGAGTACTTCTCCGTCCTCGTCAACATGGACATGTCTCTGCACTCCATGGAGGTCGTCAACAGGTCAGCACTGCCGTGTGTGTGTGTGTGTGTGTGTGTGTGTGTGTGTGTGTGTGTGTGTGTGTGTGTGTGTGTGTGAGAGACCCAGATTATTAGACCAAGGGAGTTCCTCTCTGTTTCTCCTCAGGTTGACCACAGCTGTGGATTTACCTCCAGAGTTCATCCACCTTTACATCTCCAACTGCATCTCCACCTGTGAGCAGATCAAAGACAAGTACATGCAGGTACACTACCACACTTCACCCCTAATAATAATAAAGTTTTGACCCCCAGGAGCGCTCTCCGTCGCCGGTTGGTCAGGTTTAGACACCAGAACTTGTAGTTCACTAGAGTTACTTTGATTAAAAGATAGAGGTCTGGGTTCAATCAGATGTTACTTCCCTTCCTGAAGGTTACCACGGTGACACAGCTTTTTTTTCTGGGGAGGCAGACTGATCTCATGAAGTTGTGTATGTATGACACGCCATTATTGGCGTGTTATCAAGATGCATACTTGCTTTTTAGCGTGTATATCTACGCCGTTTGGCCTCTATTGACTTACATTACCTTGTGATAGCGTGTGAATTTACACCATAGCAAGTAGTATGAAAGGAAAAATTATAGTGGTACAGCAGCAAAATCAGTCACACAGCACAGAATATAAATGAAATACTAGGATACAATATAACATACAATATACATGAAAAAATAATAGGCTAAAATACAAGAACTAATATTTGAATATATACAAGTTGGAATACAAAAATGTGCAGCTGCTTAAATAGTATGATAGTAAATCCGTGTAGGGAGGTTGGTCGGGGGGCCAGGCATCGTGTCCCCCTTGTGTGACATTTCTTAAACTCAACCGTCGCCACGAATGTTTACGTCCGCCGTTGACATACACGCGGAGATCTCAAAATGCGTCCAGATAACACGCTGCTTGGCTTAGGAAAGTGGGCGTGTATATTTACGCCAAGTCATGATGTCATTTTGGGGGAGCACAGTCCCGTGTCTTTATCAACCGTACAACAGCAAATCTCCTTAATCTATCGCTGCATGGATTTTAGCAGCACATGTTTCCGTACATTAAAGGGTAACAACTTTTTCATTCAACCTGAACCCTACGTTCCTGTATGTTTGTGTCTAAGTGACTGATAGAAACAACAATCTTTGACAAGTGTCCAGTATATTTATTTATTTAATGAACTGTTTGTATGTATGTATGTATGTATGTATGTATGTATGTATATATAGTGTGTATCTGTATATACGTGTGTGTGTGTGTGTGTGTGTGTGTGTGTGTGTGTATACACTATGTATAGTGCCTTGCGAAAGTATTCGGCCCCCTTGAACTTTTCAACCTTTTGACACATTTCAGGCTTCAAACATAAAGATATAACATTTTTATTTTTTGTGAAGAATCACCAACAAGTGGGACACAATTTTGAAGTGGAACGAATCTATTGGATATTTTAAACTTTTTTTAGCAAATAATAAACTGAAAAGTGGTGCGTGCAAAATTATTCGGCCCCTTTACTTTCAGTGCAGCAAACTCACTCCAGAAGTTCAGCGAGGATCTCTGAATGATCCAATGTTGTCCTAAATGACTGATGGTGATAAATAGAATCCACCTGTGTGTAATCAAGTCTCTGTATAAATGCACCTGCTCTGTGATAGTCTCAGGGTTCTGTTGAAAGCGCAGAGAGCATCATGAAGACCAAGGAGTTTAAAGTTTAAAGCCGGATTTGGATACAAAAAGATTTCCCAAGCTTTAAACATCCCAAGGAGCACTGTACAAGCAATCATTTTGAAATGGAAGGAGTATCAGACCACTGTAAATCTATCAAGACCTGGCCGTCCCTCTAAACTTTCAGCTCAAACAAGGAGAAGACTGATCAGAGATGCAGCCAAGAGGCCCATGATCACTCTGGATGAACTGCAGAGAACTGCAGCTGAGGTGGGAGAGTCTGTCCATAGGACAACAATCAGTCGTACACTGCACAAATCTGGCCTTTATGGAAGAGTGGCAAGAAGAAAGCCATTTCTCAAAGATATCCATAAAAAGTCTCGTCTAAAGTTTGCCACAAGCCACCTGGGAGACACACCAAACATGTGGAAGAAGGTGCTCTGGTCAGATGAAACCAAAATCGAACTTTTTGGCCACAATGCAAAACAATATGTTTGGCGTAAAAGCAACACAGCTCATCACCCTCAATACACCATCCCCACTGTCAAACATGGTGGTGGCAGCATCATGGTTTGGGCCTGCTTTTTTTCAGCAGGGACAGGGAAGATGGTTAAAATTGAGGGGAAGATGGATGCAGCCAAATACAGGACCATTCTGGATGAAAACCTGTTGGAGTCTGCAAAAGACCTGAAACTGGGACGGAGATTTATCTTCCAACAAGACAATGATCCCAAACATACAGCAAAATCTACAAAGGAATGGTTCACAAATGAACGTATCCAGGTGTTAGAATGGCCAAGTCAAAGTCCAGACCTGAATCCAATCGAGAATCTGTGGAAAGAGCTGAAAACTGCTGTTCACAAACGCTCTCCATCCAACTTCACTGAGCTCGAGCTGTTTTTCAAGGAAGAATGGGCAAGAATGTCAGTCTCTCGATGTGCAAAACTGATAGAGACATACCCCAAGCGACTTGCAGCTGTAATCGCAGCAAAAGGTGGCTCTACAAAGTATTAACGCAAGGGGGCAGAATAATCTTGCACGCACCACTTTTCAGTTTTTTATTTGCTAAAAAAGTTTAAAATATCCAATAGATTTCGTTCCACTTCACAATTGTGTCCCACTTGTTAAGGGTCCAAGCCCGAGGCTGTGGAACCCTATTGTTTTCCTAGGGTTTCTTCATAATTAGGGGTCCAAGCCCGAGGCTGCGTGTACCGCGTGTAACGCGGTTCACACGTGCAGTTCTAGTTGGTGATTCACAAAAAATAAAAATTTTATACCTTTATGTTTGAAGCCTGAAATGTGTCAAAAAGTTGAAAAGTTCAAGGGGGCCGAATACTTTCGCAAGGCACTGTATGTACAGTGAGGAAAATAAGTATTTGAACACCCTGCTATTTTGCAAGTTCTCCCACTTAGAAATCATGGAGGGGTCTGAAATTGTCATCGTAGGTGCATGTCCACTGTGAGACATAATCTAAAACAAATCCAGAAATCTCAATGTACGATTTTTTAAAACTATTTATTTGTATGATACAGCTGCAAATAAGTATTTGAACACCTGAGAAAATCAATGTTAATATTTGGTACAGTAGCCTTTGTTTGCAATTACAGAGGTTAAATGTTTCCTGTAGTTTTTCACCAAACCACACTGCAGAAGGGATTTTGGCCCACTTTTCCACACAGATTTTCTCTAGATCAGTCAGGTTTCTGGGCTGTCGCTGAGAAAGAAAAGAAAAGAGTTTGAGCTCCCTCCAAAGATTCTCTATTAATGAGATGTAAAGGCACAGTGTATATTTAAAAAAAAAAAAAAAAGAGCTTAAACTGCTGTGGGGTATTTAATAAAAAAAAAAAAAAAAAAAAAACCCTCTCACCCCTTGTGGGGTGGTATGTGTCATCCTCAAGCTCGGGTCATCTACCAGAGGCCTGGGAGTTTGAGGGTTCTGCGCAGTATCTTAGCTGTTCCTAGGACTGCACTCTTCTGGACAGAGACCTCTGATGTTTTACCTGGAATCTGCTGGAGCCACTCTCCCAGTTTGGGGGTCACAGCCCCCAGTGCTCCAATTACCACTGGCACCACTGTTGCTCTTACTTTCCACATCTTTTCTAGCTCCTCTTTCAGCCCTTGGTATTTCTCGAGCTTCTCGTGTTCCTTCTTCTTGATGTTGCGATCGCTTGGGATAGCCACATCTATCACTACTGCCTTCTTCTGCTGTCTGTCGAACAACACAATGTCTGGTTGGTTAGCCATCACCAGTTTGTCAGTCTGGATCTTGAAGTCCCACAGGATCTTAGCTCGGTCATTCTGGCCTACCTTAGGAGGTGTCTTCCATTTTGACCTTGGGACTTCCAGCCCATACTCGTGGCAGATGTTCCTGTACACTATGACAACTACCTGGTTATGGCGTTCCATGTACGCACTTTCCTGCCTGCATCTTACTCCCTGCTGTTATGTGCTGTACTGTCTCAGGGGCATCCTTGTAAAGTCTGCACCTGGGGTCCTGCCTGGTGTGGTAGACCCCGGCCTCTATTGATCTTGTACTGAGTGCCTGTTCTTGTGCTGCCATGATTAGTGCCTCTGTGCTGTCCCTCAGTCCAGCCTTTTCCAGCCACTGGTAGGATTTCTTGAGATCAGCCACTTCTTCTATTTGTCTGTGGTACACGCCGTGCAGCGGCTTGTCCCTCCATGACGGTTCTTCATCTTCCTTGTCCTCACCTTTGGGTTTCTGCTGCCTGAGGTATTCACTAAGCCCTTCATCTTTGGGGGCCATCTTTCTGATGTACTCCTGGATCTTTGTCGTTTCATCCTGGACAGTGGTCTTGACACTCACTAGCCACTCACTAGCCCTTGGCCTCCCTCGCTACGCTTGGTGTACAGTCTCAGGGTGCTGGACTTGGGGTGAAACCCTCCATGCATTGTGAGGAGCTTTCTGGTCTTGATGTCAGTAGCCTCTATCTCCTCCTTTGGGCAGTTTATTATACCAGCGGGGTATCTGATGACTGGCAGGGCGTATGTGTTGATAGCTCGGATCTTGTTTTTCCCGTTCAGCTGACTTTTCAGGACCTGCCTCACTCTTTGTAGGTATTTGGCTGTGGCGGTCTTCCTTGCTGCTTCCTCATGGTTTCCGTTAGCCTGTGGCACCCCAAGGTATTTGTAACTATCCTGAACATCTGCATGATGGTGACTTGTGCAATTAGCTTTGAGTTGGCTTCCAGACTTGTTTTCCACAGCCCCATTGCGTTCTTGATGAAGGCTATTAGTGTCCTGTTGACCTTGTACATCTCCAAGCATTCCAGTATCCATGTATGTGGCATTGAGTCATAGGCTTTCTTGTAGTCAATCCAGGCGGTGCACAGATTGGTCTGCATGGTATGTATGTATGTGTATATTTATATATATACAGTGGGTACGGAAAGTATTCAGACCCCTTTAAATTTTTCACTCTTTGTTTCATTGCAGCCATTTTCCAAAAATCAAAAAAGTTCATTTTATTTCTCAGTAATGTACACTCAGCACCCCATCTTGGACAGAAAAAAACAGAAATGTAGAAATTTTTGCAAATTTATTAAAAAACAAAAACTGAAATATCACATGGTCATAAGTATTCAGACCCTTTGCCGTGACCCTCATATGTAACTCAGGTGCTGTCTATTTCTTCTGATCATCCTTGAGATGGTTCTACACCTTCATTGGAGTCCAGCTGTGTTTGATTATACTGATTGGACTTGATTAGGAAAGCCACACACCTGTCTATATAAGACCTTACAGCTCACAGTGCATGTCAGAGCAAATGACAATCATGAGGTCAAAGGAACTGCCTGAGGAGCTCAGAGACAGAATTGTGGCAAGGCACAGATCTGGTCAAGGTTACAAAAAAATTTCTGCTGCACTTAAGGTTCCTAAGAGCACAGTGGCCTCCATAATCCTCAAATGGAAGACGTTTGGGACGACCAGAACCCTTCCTAGAGCTGGCCGTCCGGCCAAACTGAGCTATCGGGGGAGAAGAGCCTTGGTGAGAGAGGCAAAGAAGAACCCAATGGTCACTGTGGCTAAGCTCCAGAGATGCAGTCGGGAGATGGGAGAAAGTTGTAGTAAGTCAACCATCACTGCAGCAATCCACCAGTCGGGGCTTTATGGCAGAGTGGCCCGAAGGAAGCCTCTCCTCAGTGCAAGACACATGAAAGCCCGCATGGAGTTTGCTAAAAAACACCTGAAGGACTCCAAGATGGTGATAAATAAAATCCTCTGGTCTGATGAGACCAAGATAGAACTTTTTGGCCTTAATTCTAAGCGGTATGTGTGGAGAAAACCAGGCACTGCTCATCACCTGTCCAATACAGTCCCAACAGTGAAGCATGGTGGTGGCAGCATCATGCTGTGGGGGTGTTTTTCAGCTGCAGGGACAGGACGACTGGTTGCAATCGAGGGAAAGATGAATGCGGCCAAGTACAGGGATATCCTGGACGAAAACCTTTTCCAGAGTGCTCTGGACCTCAGACTGGGCCGAAGGTTTACCTTCCAACAAGACAATGACCCTAAGCACACCGCTAAAATAACGAAGGAGTGGCTTCACAACAACTCCGTGGCTGTTCTTGAATGGCCCAGCCAGAGCCCTGACTTAAACCCAATTGAGCATCTCTGGAGAGACCTGAAAATGACTGTCCACCAACGTTTACCATCCAACCTGACAGAACTGGAGAGGATCTGCAAGGAGGAATGGCAGAGGATACCCAAATCCAGATGTGAAAAACTTGTTGCATCTTTCCCAAAACGACTCATGGCTGTATTAGATCAAAAGGGTGCTTCTACTAAATACTGAACAAAGGGTCTGAATACTTATGACCATGTGATATTTCAGTTTTTGTTTTTTAATAAATTTGCAAAAATTTCTACATTTCTGTTTTTTTCTGTCCAAGATGGGGTGCTGAGTGTACATTACTGAGAAATAAAATGAACTTTTTTGATTTTTGGAAAATGCCTGCAATGAAACAAAGAGTGAAAAATTTAAAGGGGTCTGAATACTTTCCGTACCCACTGTATATATATATATATATATATATACAGTATGTGTGTATATATATACAGTGGGTACGGAAAGTATTCAGACCCCTTTAAATTTTTCACTCTTTGTTTCATTGCAGGCATTTTCCAAAAATCAAAAAAGTTCATTTTATTTCTCAGTAATGTACACTCAGCACCCCATCTTGGACAGAAAAAAACAGAAATGTAGAAATTTTTGCAAATTTATTAAAAAACAAAAACTGAAATATCACATGGTCATAAGTATTCAGACCCTTTGCCGTGACCCTCATATGTAACTCAGGTGCTGTCTATTTCTTCTGATCATCCTTGAGATGGTTCTACACCTTCATTGGAGTCCAGCTGTGTTTGATTATACTGATTGGACTTGATTAGGAAAGCCACACACCTGTCTATATAAGACCTTACAGCTCACAGTGCATGTCAGAGCAAATGACAATCATGAGGTCAAAGGAACTGCCTGAGGAGCTCAGAGACAGAATTGTGGCAAGGCACAGATCTGGTCAAGGTTACAAAAAAATTTCTGCTGCACTTAAGGTTCCTAAGAGCACAGTGGCCTCCATAATCCTCAAATGGAAGACGTTTGGGACGACCAGAACCCTTCCTAGAGCTGGCCGTCCGGCCAAACTGAGCTATCGGGGGAGAAGAGCCTTGGTGAGAGAGGCAAAGAAGAACCCAATGGTCACTGTGGCTAAGCTCCAGAGATGCAGTCGGGAGATGGGAGAAAGTTGTAGTAAGTCAACCATTACTGCAGCAATCCACCAGTCGGGGCTTTATGGCAGAGTGGCCCGAAGGAAGCCTCTCCTCAGTGCAAGACACATGAAAGCCCGCATGGAGTTTGCTAAAAAACACCTGAAGGACTCCAAGATGGTGATAAATAAAATCCTCTGGTCTGATGAGACCAAGATAGAACTTTTTGGCCTTAATTCTAAGCGGTATGTGTGGAGAAAACCAGGCACTGCTCATCACCTGTCCAATACAGTCCCAACAGTGAAGCATGGTGGTGGCAGCATCATGCTGTGGGGGTGTTTTTCAGCTGCAGGGACAGGACGACTGGTTGCAATCGAGGGAAAGATGAATGCGGCCAAGTACAGGGATATCCTGGACGAAAACCTTTTCCAGAGTGCTCTGGACCTCAGACTGGGCCGAAGGTTTACCTTCCAACAAGACAATGACCCTAAGCACACCGCTAAAATAACGAAGGAGTGGCTTCACAACAACTCCGTGGCTGTTCTTGAATGGCCCAGCCAGAGCCCTGACTTAAACCCAATTGAGCATCTCTGGAGAGACCTGAAAATGACTGTCCACCAACGTTTACCATCCAACCTGACAGAACTGGAGAGGATCTGCAAGGAGGAATGGCAGAGGATTGTTGCATCTTTCCCAAAACGACTCATGGCTGTATTAGATCAAAAGGGTGCTTCTACTAAATACTGAACAAAGGGTCTGAATACTTATGACCATGTGATATTTCAGTTTTTGTTTTTTAATAAATTTGCAAAACTTTCTACATTTCTGTTTTTTTCTGTCCAAGATGGGGTGCTGAGTGTACATTACTGAGAAATAAAATGAACTTTTTTGATTTTTGGAAAATGCCTGCAATGAAACAAAGAGTGAAAAATTTAAAGGGGTCTGAATACTTTCCGTACCCACTGTATATATGTATGTGTATGTATATATGTGTGTGTATATATGTGTGTATATATATGTGTATGTATATATGTGTGTATATATGTGTAGATATATATGTATATATATGTGTATGTATATATGTGTGTATATATGTGTATGTATATATGTGTGTATATATATGTGTGTATATATGTGTATATGTATATATGTGCATATATATGTGTATATGTATATATGTGCATATATATGTGTATATGTATATATGTGCATATATATGTGTATATGTATATATGTGCATATATATGTGTACATGTGTGTATATATATATATGTGTATATAATGTATATGTATATATGTGTATATGTGTATGTATATATGTGTATATATATGTGTATATATATGTGTGTATATATATGTGTGTATATGTATATGTGTATATATGTGTGTATATGTGTATATATGTATGTGTGTATGTATATGTGTATATATGTATGTATATATATGTATGTGTGTATGTATATGTGTATATATGTATGTATATATATGTATGTATATATGTATGTATATATATGTGTGTGTGTGTGTGTGTATGTGTGTATATACAGTGGGTACGGAAAGTATTCAGACCCCTTTAAATTTTTCACTCTTTGTTTCATTGCAGGCATTTTCCAAAAATCAAAAAAGTTCATTTTATTTCTCAGTAATGTACACTCAGCACCCCATCTTGGACAGAAAAAAACAGAAATGTAGAAATTTTTGCAAATTTATTAAAAAACAAAAACTGAAATATCACATGGTCATAAGTATTCAGACCCTTTGTTCAGTATTTAGTAGAAGCACCCTTTTGATCTAATACAGCCATGAGTCGTTTTGGGAAAGATGCAACAAGTTTTTCACATCTGGATTTGGGTATCCTCTGCCATTCCTCCTTGCAGATCCTCTCCAGTTCTGTCAGGTTGGATGGTAAACGTTGGTGGACAGTCATTTTCAGGTCTCTCCAGAGATGCTCAATTGGGTTTAAGTCAGGGCTCTGGCTGGGCCATTCAAGAACAGCCACGGAGTTGTTGTGAAGCCACTCCTTCGTTATTTTAGCGGTGTGCTTAGGGTCATTGTCTTGTTGGAAGGTAAACCTTCGGCCCAGTCTGAGGTCCAGAGCACTCTGGAAAAGGTTTTCGTCCAGGATATCCCTGTACTTGGCCGCATTCATCTTTCCCTCGATTGCAACCAGTCGTCCTGTCCCTGCAGCTGAAAAACACCCCCACAGCATGATGCTGCCACCACCATGCTTCACTGTTGGGACTGTATTGGACAGGTGATGAGCAGTGCCTGGTTTTCTCCACACATACCGCTTAGAATTAAGGCCAAAAAGTTCTATCTTGGTCTCATCAGACCAGAGGATTTTATTTATCACCATCTTGGAGTCCTTCAGGTGTTTTTTAGCAAACTCCATGCGGGCTTTCATGTGTCTTGCACTGAGGAGAGGCTTCCTTCGGGCCACTCTGCCATAAAGCCCCGACTGGTGGATTGCTGCAGTGATGGTTGACTTACTACAACTTTCTCCCATCTCCCGACTGCATCTCTGGAGCTTAGCCACAGTGACCATTGGGTTCTTCTTTGCCTCTCTCACCAAGGCTCTTCTCCCCCGATAGCTCAGTTTGGCCGGACGGCCAGCTCTAGGAAGGGTTCTGGTCGTCCCAAACGTCTTCCATTTGAGGATTATGGAGGCCACTGTGCTCTTAGGAACCTTAAGTGCAGCAGAAATTTTTTTGTAACCTTGACCAGATCTGTGCCTTGCCACAATTCTGTCTCTGAGCTCCTCAGGCAGTTCCTTTGACCTCATGATTGTCATTTGCTCTGACATGCACTGTGAGCTGTAAGGTCTTATATAGACAGGTGTGTGGCTTTCCTAATCAAGTCCAATCAGTATAATCAAACACAGCTGGACTCCAATGAAGGTGTAGAACCATCTCAAGGATGATCAGAAGAAATTTACAGCACCTGAGTTACATATGAGGGTCACGGCAAAGGGTCTGAATACTTATGACCATGTGATATTTCAGTTTTTGTTTTTTAATAAATTTGCAAAAATTTCTACATTTCTGTTTTTTTCTGTCCAAGATGGGGTGCTGAGTGTACATTACTGAGAAATAAAATGAACTTTTTTGATTTTTGGAAAATGGCTGCAATGAAACAAAGAGATGAAAAATTTAAAGGGGTCTGAATACTTTCCGTACCCACTGTATATGTGTGTGTGTGTATGTATGTGTGTATATATGTGTGTGTGTGTGTGTGTGTGTGTGTGTGTATATATGTGTGTGTGTATATATATATATATATATATATATATATATATGTATATGTATAATGTATATGTGTGTGTGTGTGTGTGTGTGTGTGTGTATGTATATGTGTGTGTGTATACTGGACCAATGTCAAAGATTGTTGTTCAGTCCAGGTTCAAAATAACGGTCGTTACCATTTAACAATTATTTTATCCAGACCAAACGTGATGACAGAATTTCAACACAAGTCTTCAGGCATTTAATCAGGTCCAGTTTGCTAAGACTCCCCTTCGTTTCCATGGGGATTGCATCCCAATCTGAGAGTGGTTTTCTCTCTGTTCTCCAGAACCGTCTGGTCCGTCTGGTCTGCGTCTTCCTCCAGTCGCTGATCCGGAACAAGATCATCAACGTCCAGGACCTGTTCATTGAGGTCCAGGCTTTCTGCATAGAGTTCAGCCGCATCCGAGAGGCCGCCGGCCTCTTCCGCCTCCTCAAGACCCTGGACACGGGAGAAACCCCGGCTGAGGCCAAACCTGCCAAATAGTGGTCCCCAGAGACACTGGACAGATAGAAGGGCCCGAGGCGAGCGTCCTTCATTTCTTTGTTCAACACCACAGTTAATAGTGTAAATATGTAGTGACGCTTTCCTCTCTCTCTCTCTCTCTCTCTCTCTGTGTGTCTCTCTCTCTGTCTCTTTCTCTCTCTCTTTTTTCCAGAAGTTATGAACAAAAGGATTAACTCAGTTCACCTTTGTCTTTTCTTTTTTTTTACCAGAGCTCTCTTTCCTTTGGACAATGTTGCATCTTTTCTCTAATTATTAAACAGATTTGTTTAATTGAATCTTGTATTTTAATTATTCAGTCATGTTTTCTCCTAAGTTGATGTCGTCGATGTTAGGGTTGGGTACCAAACCCGGTACTGACCAAATCACGTCAGTATTACTGTAAAATGAAACTGATCTGATCACACACACACACACGTTACACTTCCTCTGAGACGAGCAGGCTGAGGTTGTAAGGCAATCTTTTTTCTACAGCAACAAGGCGACTCAAAAAGCTTTACATGAAACAAAGAGCAATTATTAGGCTAAAATATAATTATATACAAATACAAGAAAAAAGTTACAGTGAGAAATAAATAAATAATGTAATAGGTTGTAGGGATGGGTTTGGGAGGAGAGAGGGAGGGGTTTTATTTTTGTTAAAGTTCTGTCAGGGTAAAAAATAAATACATATTTTTTTGTAATTACAGAGGGGGAAAAAGTATCGTTTGGTACCAGGAACCGAATTTTGGGTATCAGAATCCGCTTTATTTGCCAGGTGTGAGGACACATACGAGGAATTTTTCTTTGGAGCGTCGTTACTCACAATGTGCTTACACATACAAAAATGTACACACTAATATATACACAATATATACATACTCAAAACAGAAACAATATAGAAGCATGAGTGCAATGAAGAGTTAAATTATTTAAATGTGGAGCATAGTGCAAAGGATACTGGGATAAATAGTATTATGTTATTATATTACAATATGAACAGTTCTGAAATAGGAAAGGAGAATGATGAATAAATAAAATAAGAGATGTGAGAATGGGAATGATGAGTAAATCGTAAATAAGTAAGATATATCCGATATATCGGGACTAGTATTGGTTTATTGTGAAAGTCCATGTCCTGTGTGTGAAAGAAACTAATCATCACTCAGCATTTTAACCTCTGAGTCAGCTGTTACTGGAACCATGCAACGTCAGGGTTCAATGCTGAGCTTTTTTTTTCACTCGTCTGGTGGGGAAAGTTAAAATAATTCTCCATTTTTACAGGCACCTATAAAAAATTTTTTATTCAGCCGCATATAAAAGTTTTTGAGGTAAAAAGCGTTAAAATAGAACATCACAATATCAGAAAAAAATTCAGATTTAGACAAAAAGAGATTTGGAAAATGTTTGTTTATGACTATTTTTGACATACTATGACTTTTTATGACTTTTTGAACATACTGCGCTTAGTTTTTAGATATTTAGACACCTCTTGGGTATTTTTCCCTGATTTTTTATAACTTTTTTCTGTATACTACTGTATACTTTGACTTGTTATGACATTTTTGAACATACTATACTGTAACTTGTTATGACATTTTTTAACATGCTACTGAGCAGTTTTTGGTTGGGTTTGTCTTTTGGGTTCTGTTTTTTTTTCCTCACACGCACCTACACTACTGAAACTACTGAAATACATGTTTTATCCTATTTTATGGTCATATTTCATTTGGGTTGAATAAATTGGTTTTAATTTGATGCTTAATTATGTGTGGTGTCTCTTCTTTTGTTGTGAATTTGAGCTGGTTCATGACATATGATACTATGACTATGATTTTTTTTTTACATAATATACTATGCCTTTGTTGATATACTATATTATGACTTTTTATGGCTTTTGGCATACTATATTATAACTTCATGAATTCTTTGACATACTATACTATGACTTGATAAATATTTTTTGACATACTATAATTTTTTTGACATACTATGCTTTACTATGTTGACTTTTTATAACTTTTTTAACATACTATACTTATAGAATGTTAAAAGAAAAGTTATTTTTCGACATACTATGTTTTTTATGACTTTTTCAACATACTATACTATGACTTATGACTTCTTTGAATATACTACACTGTTTTAGTGTAGTACCTACACTACTGAAATCCTTAATTATGTGTGGTGTCCCTTCTTTTGTTGTGAATTTGAGCTGGTTCACTATGACGTTTTATGAATATTTTTGACATAATATACTATGACTTTCTCGACATACTAAACTAGGACTTTTTTGTCTTTTTTAACATACTATACTATGACTGTATTTGTCTTTTTCGACATACCATACTGTGACTTTTTCTGATGTTTTTCGGCTTAATATACTATGACTTTACATTTTTCAACATACTATACTATATTTAAGAAGTCTTAAATTGCTCTTTACATTAGATATGTAGTAGTTGTTACAGGACAATCTCTCTAAATTTAAATACACCAGGACAACACAAGGTTTAATACAAAAATCTGTTTATTTGTTTGTGATTTGGATACTTTTATAATCAAGAGGAAACCTGAGACTCAATATTTATCCCAGAAACAAACGGTAACATGTGAACAAATCCTTCATAATGCTGCAGAGAATTACAAGGATTCAAACAAAATAAGAATGCAACAAAAAAAGGTTTTAACAATCGCATTTAAAATGTTTGTGGGAATAAAACAAGAACTGCTTGAGTTTTAAAGTCAAAGTTTTTCTAAAGTATACAGTGGCTTGAATAAATTTACACACCCATGCTAATGTTGATTAAAAAGAGGAATAAAAAAACACCTTTTGGGAATGGATCCTAATGTCTAAATTAAAACAAATTAGAAAAATCCAACGTTTAAGGACACCAATTGTCTTTGTGAATGAATAATGTGTCATAAACACAAATATTCTTCCTTAAAATACAGGGGGCATAAGTATAAAAAATGAAAATAAGTGTCCTCATCCATGAAATAACTGGCCTTTAATAATAAAAATGTGCCTGCCTCTTTGGGAATTTAACATAGGGAGGTGTTTACTAATGCCCCCTGTATTTTAAGGAAGGACATTTATTTATTTACAATACATTATTTATTTACAAATAAAATTGGTGTCCTAAAAGGTTGGATTTTTCCTAAATTTTTTTGAATTAAGGCATTAAGATTAATTTACAAAACATGTTTTTTTATTCCTCTTTTTAATTAACTTTAGCATGGGGGTGTAAACATTCAAGCCACTGTGTGTGAGGAATATCTGTAACAGACTGCTGTGGGGTATTTAATTTATTATGTTTGTACTATGTACTTTATTTTATATATTTATGTATGTACCTTTATGTGTTGTCGATGGAGCATTGTTGCTTTGCGAAATGAAATGTATTATTCTTACAAGAATTTGTAATGTAATTTGAAATTAAGTTTAATAAAACTTTTTTTTAAAAGAGTGCAGTGGTTTTACCAAACTTTTCTTTCCGATGTTGTCTTTATTTTCATACATTGATGTTTTTGAATGTGTCCCAAGATTTATCTTCCATTCTTCTGGTGTGTGAATATTTTGGGTGTCTGTGGTCTTCAGGCTCTCTTCATGCCGCGGGCCATGAGGCAGGCGAACACCGTCATCACCATCTTGGGTTTGATCTCCACCAGGTCCTCCGGCAGCGCGTACACCCGGGCGCCGATCTTCCTCGCCATGGAGATGGCGTACCTGGTAACACAAGCACGCAGTGATGAGAACAACGTTTCTCTCTCTACACCTCCTTCACAATCACTTTGGGACGTTGTTTGACATGCAATACTATGATTTTTTTTTGTCTTTTCCCCACTTACTATACTATGATTCATCTGTAATCCCACTCCAAACGTAAAATACGGTAAAAAAAATTTTTAATCATCAATACGAACTGAAGGCTTCAAATTGCGGAGATCAGCACCGCAAGTGCCTTTGTCGGTGCAGAACGTTTTGTCGACATTATGGGTTTTAGAGAAACTTGAAATTGCAAGAGAATTTGCAAACTTAAATTTGGCAAGCTGTTTTACGTACGTGTATAAACCGCAACGTTATTGACACACAGGTAGAGAAGAAACTGAGAGACTGTTTAGCCAATCAGAATGCAGAACACAATGCACGATGCAAATCAGTGAAGCAGCGAGACCATGAAAGGTGAACCGCGATATAGCAAGGGTTCACTATTCCTATATGCTGTATTTCTACATGCTGTTTTCCTACATGCTGTATTTCTACATGCTGTATTCCTATATGCTGTATTCCTATGTGCTGTACATGCTGTATTCCTACATGCTGTATTCCTACTAGAGGATGGATACCCGACCCGAGCCCGACGGGACCCGACGGTACCCGACGGGTCGGGCCGGGTTCGGACAGATTTTTAGAAAGGATGCTCGGGTTCGGGTCGGGCTCGGTCACATCAGCGCGATAAGGCATTGAACATTTTGAATTTAAAACAGCTTAAAATAAATGTCAAATATTACCCTAACATCCGTCTTCCTGTGTGCTGTGACAACGAAAGATGTGCGTATTAAGCTCCATGTGGCAGCGCAACGATGGAAGATGTTAAAAAGAAGTTGGCCGCAGGAGATTTTAAAACTATTGAAAACGAAGGAAAGTCAGCTGTGCATTGATGCGCTCATCTGTTGACATTTCCCAATGCCTTCCTACCATTGCTTAATAAAAGCGGCTTTCCACACAAACAAACGTACATGTGTCATTAGTATGAAAAACAAATGCGATTTTAACTGTGTCGGGCTCGGGTCGGGCTCGGACATTAATATCTTAATGACTGTCGGGCTCGGGTCGGGTTCGGTTACTGCTCTGTCGGACGCGGGCCGGGCTCGGACAGAAAAATCCGGCCCGATCCGCACTCTAATTCCTACATGCTGTATTCCTATTTGCTGTATTTCTACATGCTGTATTTCTACATGCTGTATTCATACATGCTGTATTCCTACATGCTTCATTTCTACATGCTGTATTCCTATATGCTGTATTCCTATATGCTTTATTTCAATTTAAATTGTAACTGGTGTGCCGTCTTGGCCAGGTCTCCCTCGGAAAAAAGATTTCAATCTCAAGGGACTTCCTGGTTAAATAAAGGTTAAATGAATAAAAACGTAATCAGATCATTAGTGAAGAGACATGTTCCTACTTTGCGTTGTTGAGTTTCTCGTCCTCCGTCAGGTCTTCTGTCTTCACCAGGTCGTAGCGGATCGATCCGGGCTGGATGGAGTCGATCAGGTCCAGAACCGGCATGCTGCTGCTGATGGACAAGTCCTACACACACACACACACACATGCACACATGCACACACACACATACACGCACCCACACACAGACACACACACACAGACACACACACACACACACGCACCCACACACAGACACCCACACACACAGACACACACGCACGCAGACACACACGCACTCCCACACACACACAGTCAGACACGCACACAGTCACACACACGCGCAGTCACACACACACGCACACACGCAGACACATACACACACACATATATTGACAGACACAGACACACACAAACACACGGACACACACCCACACAGACACATACATGCACACACACACACACACACACAATTAAATCCTCCTTCCGTTACCACCACAGACAGGGAGCTGCTCGGCCAGCGGCGCCAGAACACTTTGTCATGAACTATATTAATGGAAAAAAAGCTCAGAATGAGAAAGCAGCAACGTGATCATCACAACATACCTTGAAGCTGGAGATTTTGTGTTTCCCAGCGTGTGTGAGAGTGTCGTTGACCCAGGACACGATGGTGTCGTCGGTCACCTTCTGCCCGTCGCCCAGGTCCTCCAGGATGTTCAGTGTGTATCTGAGGGAGCAGACAGCAGCTTTCAAAATAAAGGCTTCACCTGCCTAGGTGGTAGCAATATACACTCTAAGTGAAGGTCTATTTTCTTTTTAAAAGGTGCCCCCTAACAGCTAGCCAATGAGAGCCTGGCTATCAGCATCCTTTACCCAGCTCATGAATATTTCTGAGCTCAGGCAACATGACGTCAGACTGACCAGCTGTTGTGATTGGCCTGATTTCTCCTCTTATTTCTTTTCAGTGGTTTTGAGCTGACACACACACACACACACATTTCTGTAAAGAAAACAACACTAGAACAAAAAATTCAAGATGGGAAACTAACAGCTAACACACACACACCTTACCAGAGTGTCCCATTTCAAACATCTGTACTTGTCTTTTAACTTTTGTGAATGAAACTGAACTGAACATGAAGGTTTGAAAGCGTTTGAACTAAGAGTTGTTACCTCCTCATCAGCTGCCAGAGCAGAGCAAGGGTGAGGGTTCGATTTCCGGCGTTCAGGTCCTGCCCGGCGATGCCCACCAGAGAGAACTTGGCCACGTCCTTTCCTAACTTAACTGCGTAGTTACAGTTCTCCAGCTGTGACAGACAGAGATTACACTTCAGTTTCAGTTCTCTCAAAATGAATTTAAATATATATACCTTAGTGGTCCCCTAATACTGTATCTGAAGTCTCTTTTATATAGACCTTAGTGGTCCCCTAATACTGTATCTGAAGTCTCTTTTATATAGACCTTAGTGGTCCCCTAATACTGTATCTGAAGTCTCTTTTATATAGACCTTAGTGGTCCCCTAATACAATATCTGATATACAAAAAAATACAATTGGTGCAGAATTACAGATAACTTCTGCTAGGATTTGACACTATGAATAAAATTTAATAGAAAACTAAGTGCCAAGTTTTTTCTTGACAGAAGCCTCGTTTTGGATTGTGTATGTGTGTGTGTGTGTGTACGTGCGTGCGTGCGTGTGTGTGTGTGTGTGTGCGCTGTGGTACCTTCTTCATGTTGCTGCCCAGTTTGGGGTAGGGCGGCTTGTTGACTTGGTCCCAGTCCACTCTGACCTTAATCTTCTCGTACAACTGAAAGATCACCAGGGCGTCATCAATGTCTCTGTAACATACACACACGCAGGCAGGTGCACACACACACACACACACACACACACACACACACACACGTCTTTTTAGTCACGCCGTGAAGAAAGCTATCTGTGTATCTATATATTTTTTCTAGAGCCCAAACGATATATTGGCTGATATTAGACATTTCCCGAACTATTGGTATTGGCATTTATAATGGCCGATAAAAATAACAATATTAGCGTTGCATAGTCTGTTCACCAGAGGATGCTCTGCAACGTCCCTGTTAGTGATGCCATTGCTTAGTCTGTCCACCAGAGGACGCTCTACAACGTCCCCGTTAGTTTTGCCGTTGTATAGTCTGTCCACCAGAGGACGCTCTACAACATCCCTGTTAGTGATAACGTTGCATAGTCTGTCCACCAGAGGATGCTCGACAACGTCCCTGTTAGTGATGGCGTTGCATAGTCTGTCCACCAGAGGACGCTCTACAACGTCCCTGTTAGTGTTGGCGTTGCATAGTCTGTCCACCAGAGGACGCTCTACAACATCCCTGTTAGTGTTGGCGTTGCATAGTTTGTCGACCAAAGGATGCTCTACAACGTCCCTGTTGGCAACACTGATTTTTTTTTTGTTAATGTGTTTTTGTTCAAAGGACGTTAAGTTTCATATCTTAAGTTTGTATTTATATACATTTTATATGCTTTTTAAATAATGTTGAAGAAGGGTGCCTTGGATTTCCCTTTGTTTCTATACTTAACTGAATTCCCGACCCCAAAGATTACCTTCAAACATCTGACTGAACTTCCTGAGCACCCTGGACTTTTGTTGTGTTTCCACCTATGTCTTTTGTTTGCTTCCATATTTCACATACTTTCTTTTTCAAAGGCAGGAAGCGATGTAGTGTTTTAGAGAAGAAGAGTAGCACAACGGAGAATATTTATGGAATGGAAATCATCTACACCTCCAAAAGCCTCCATGTGGCTTTCTGATATTATGTTTCTAAAAATAGAAAAAAAAAAATACAAATCAAATACTCCCTTAGAGGATCATCCAGAAAATTTTACAAAAACTGGGACCTTTTACATCATACTTTGAAAGACTTACTACTCTTCCCTCTTTATAACTGCTACGGATGGAAGGATGGTAGGTGGTTTTGTCTGTTACTTTTTAAATACTATTTTATTTATTACTTTTTTATTTTATTTATTTAATTATTCATTTATTTTAAATTCATTTTATTTTATTTTATTTATTTTTTGTTTATTTTATTTTCTCGGCATAAGGGTTTGTAGTGGGTAGGACGGGGTCAATAGAAAGATGTCTTGTTACAATTGACATTGTAATGTTGGACTGTATATATATATTCTCTAAAACAATAAAAATACTTGTAAAAAATAAAAAAGATGAAGAGTGCGTGTTCTTACGCGTAAAGGTGGTTAACCCGAGGGTTGACCCCCAGCGAGTTCATCCAGTTCCTGAAGGTCCGCTCCTCCCTGGTTTCCCCTGGATGAAAAACATTGGTGAAATTCCAACAGAAGAGGTGTAACAAAGCTGAATAATAATAAATAAACAACTGACATGTGAAGGAAGGCCTCATTATAAAACCATAATTTCTTTCTTTTTCAACCTGGACCCCAGTTTCCCATGCATTGTCTGCTGTCTGTCTGTTTTACGTGTATGTTAACGTCGCTGTATACAGCGTAGACATACACACACATAGCTCAAAATGCGTACAGATAACACACCACAAGATGGGATGTATGTCTACGCGAAGTCATGATATCACGTTGAAATGACAAAATAAATCTTTCTCTGACAGGCTCAGATTATTAATCTAAGATTCTTTTAGTTTAACATGAAACAGACCTGAAATCCCCATCACCAAACCCACCAGACTCCATGTAAATAATCAGTTCTTTTAGCGTGTACAGAAACAAACTCCATGTAAATAATCAGTACTTTTAGCGTGTATAGAACCAGACTCCATGTAAATAATCAGTACTTTTAGCGTGTATAGAAACAGACTCCATGTAAATAATTAGGACTTTTAGCTTGTATAGAACCAGACTCCATGTAAATAATCAGTACTTTTAGCATGCATAGAGCCAGTCTCCATGTAAATAATCAGGACTTTTAGCGTGTATAGAGCCAGACTCCATGTAAATAATCAGGACTTTTAGTGTGTATAGAGCCAGACTCTATGTAAATAATTAGGACTTTTAGCGTGTATCGAGCCAGCCTATCTCAACATGTAAATGGGTGAATTAAGAGTTTATTTCAACCAGACCAGAGTGGTGATTGTTGGAACAGTGGGAAGACAAACCAAGACGACTTTTGGTAGTTTTATTTTGTTTCTGTTGACTTTGAATGAAGTGAGTTTTACGATATTAAAGTCCTAATTATTTACATGGAATCTGGTGGGAACTAAAAGGATCTTACTCTTTAACAAAAAACTCTCTCTGTAGGGATCCTTTCCATAATATTGTCAGACATTTAGAATAAATAGAAAATGCATTTCCTGCAGAAAATGCGTGGGAATGCTGAATAGCTGAATTGCTAAAGCTAACCTGGTTGAATTGCTTAAATCAGTAAGAAGATGTTGAAGTTTTAAGAATGGTTGAATAAGTAGGAATGGTTTTAATGAAGTTGAATAACATCACTAATGTGAAAAAGATGTGGAAACATTTTTAAAATTTTAAATGGTAAAGCTAAACTGGAGAAATAGCTTAAATCAGTAAGAAGATGTGGAAGCAGTGATAATAGTTAAAAATTGCTGAATTGCTAAAGCTAAACTGTATGAATATCTTAAATCAGTAAGAAGACGCTTAAGTAGTAAAAAATAGTTGAAAAGGTAGGAATGGTTTTAATGAAGTTGAAAAACACCACTAATGTAAAAAAGGTGGAAAAATAAAAAAAA
Source organism: Etheostoma nigrum (assembly GCA_029931835.1). NCBI lineage: Eukaryota > Metazoa > Chordata > Actinopteri > Perciformes > Percidae > Etheostoma > Etheostoma nigrum. Next base: position 7,631,080 of record CM057247.1, on the reverse strand, counting down.
ATTAAATGCTAAAGCTAAACTAGAGAAATAGCTTAAATCAGTAAGAAGATGTTGAAGTAGTGATAATAGTTGAAAAGGTAGGAATGGTTTTAATTAAGTTGAATAACACCACTGCACCATAAGGAGCTAGAGCTAGATTTTAAAAGTTGAATGGTTTTAATAACTGAAAGTCTGCAGAAGATACGGACAACCAAAAAACGTACGGAATAATAATCATTACAGGGTTAAAATCCTTTTTAACACTAGGTGATGAGATACCATTGTGGGAATTAAACTGGATCTCTGGCACGAAAGGCATGTGGCATAACCACTGCACCAGCACTGAAATGTCTTCCTGAAAAAATATACATGGTAATATATAATTTATCTGTGTGTGTGTGTGCGTGTGTCTGTGTATGTGTGTGTCTGTGTGTGTGTGTGTGTGTGTGTGTGTGTCTGTCTATCTGTCTGCGTGTGTGTACACTCTTGGCGTGTGCGCGCACACGCACACACACACACAGCTCAAATTTCCTTTTTCACTCTGTTTTAAAATGAGTTGTGGAGACAATAGCAAAGCAATTGACAGACTGAAATGGTTGCTAATGGATACCAACTATCAGTGGCCATGTTTGTAAACACAGCTAGGAAGCCTTTGATCTCTGTGATGTCATCTCTTTGATCTGTAATCAGTTAACAATTCAGCTGCTGTACCCTTCACCTGTGGGAAACCGCAGTTATTAAGACACTGAACCAGCTCTCAAACAAATGGTCAGACGGGCAAAATGAAAAGTTGATTCAGGCAAATAACCTCATAATGAGCACCACAAGGCCTTTGTGAACGTATTGATATAAAATTCATGTGGATAAAGTTAACATTGTGGGCGTATCAGCGATTTAAAATGTGAAATGTGCTCAGAAATGTGAACGATGATTAACATGGCAGTGAATGGAGGAAGATTTTAAAGTCTTGTCATTTGAAATTCATATCGCATAACTGAGCACATCGTCTCAAACAAGACAAGAATACCTACGTGTTGATGTATAAATTGTCCATGGCAAGTTAGAATTGTTGGCGTGGGAGCAAGTTATAGAGAGAGTACCAAGATTATCAATCAATCAATCAAGTTTATTTGTATAGCCCTTTACAATAGCCGAAAGGTACCCAAAGTGCTTTACAACAAAGCCATAAAACAATACAAAACACATGTCGAACAAACAGATACAATTAAAAGTGCTGTAGGGGTGCAGCGCTGCAGGACATTAAAAGCCTTCCAGAAATGTATAAAAAGGAGCAGACAGAAGGAGGACACCTAAGAGACAGTATTGTCCTAGTCAGAATTAAATGCTAATTTAAAAAAGTGGGTCTTAAGCTTCGTTTTAAAAAGGCTGAGGTCAGTAGTGGTGCGGATGTCAGGGGGTAGTTTGTTCCACAGTCTGGGAGCAGCGACGGCAAAAGAACGATCGCCCCACTGTTTAAGTCTTGACCTAGGGACCTCTAACAGAAGCTGACCCGAGGAGCGCAAGGCTCTGCCACAATTGCGAAAAGTAAAAATCTCAGACAAGTAAGAGGGGGCCAAGCCATAAATGGCGTTGAAAACAAACAGCAGGAGTTTAAAATCAATTCTGAAACGGAAGATTATCTTTTTGACTCTCTTCACTCCACACTCATAAATGCAGAAAAATCCTTAAATGTACAATGTATGTAAATGTTTTTTTCACAAAAACTGTAAAATATGTCAAAATACAAAATAGACCCTGAATACCTGAATATTTTGTGAATGGTTAAAGTTTGAATCACGTCTGTAGGTGAAAAACTGTCGGAAGAGATACATTGTAAAGCAGAAGATTTGAAGGATTTGAAGCTTGCTCTCATTGACTTTAATGTTAAAATAAAATGTTTAAAAGCTTAATATTTGAAAAAGTATAAATTATGGGGCGCCGTTTGTAAAGCGGCTCACGCTGAAAATAACAGCAACATTTTGTCACATTTAGCTTTAAATAATGTTTAAAAAACTGGTCTGAAATTTTGAGGGTCACTTTCTTGCACATTTACAACAATATTTGTCAACTTGGAAATATTTTAACTAGTTAAATCCAAATATTAAATATTACACCTAAATGTTAAATCTTAAATCTAAATGCTAAATCTAAATCTAAATGTTAAATCTAAATCTAAATGTTAAATCTAAATCTAAATGTTAAATCTAAATCTAAATATTAAATCTAAATCTAAATGTTAAATCTAAATCTAAATATTAAATCTAAATCTAAATGTTAAATCTAAATTTAAATGTTAAATCTAAATATTAAATATAAATCTAAATGTTAAATCTAAATCTAAATCTAAATGTTAAATCTAAATATTAAATCTAAATCTAAATCTAAATCTAAATGTTAAATCTAAATATTAAATCTAAATGTTAAATCTAAATCTAAATGTTAAATCTAAATCTAAATGTTAAATCTAAATCTAAATGTTAAATCTAAATCTAAATGTTAAATCTAAATATAAATGTTTCGAGTGAAACTAAATATTTAGCTAATATGCAAATGAAATGCCGGTAACCGGAAGTAACAAAATAAAAGCTCGAGGAGGTCAGTGTATGTTTATATTGTCAAATAACGAATAAAAATCCTCTCATCCGGGGATATGGACACTTGAACTTGGATACACGTGATAATAACTACCTAAAATAATAAACACAGTTGGAGAAACTGTATTTGAAGAGTACTTTGAGTTTTTAGTGTCACTTTTATGAATGGTGCCGGACTTATGACCTGTAACCACTATAGCCAGCCACCAGGGGGCTCACTTTGACTGGTCTGTCACGTTCGCTTGCAGGTTAGCAAGAGCCTATCTATCCCATAGACCGTTAATATTAATAATATACGGTCTATGATCTATCCCCCGACAAGGCACGGTACTGTCGGCCATAGTCACACTGCGAAATGTCCAACGAATCAGCGTTAGCCGAGAACATGGGCAGAGCCGTCCCGCTGGCTCTACAAACTTATTCAACAGCGACAGCAATAGCCTCAGGGCCGCCGCAGGCCACCTCGGTTAGTATGTTTTCCAAAACACGTAGCTAGCATAGTAGAGATTTGCTACTACCTTGACAACGATCCAATGCTAGCTACGTGTTTTGGAAAACATACTAACCGAGATAGGGTGAGAAGCTCAGTCATCCGAGAGGAGCTCGGAGTAGAGCCGCTGCTCCTTCGCGTCGAAAGGAACCAGTTGAGGTGGTTCGGGCATCTGGTAAGGATGCCTCCTGGGCGCCTCCCTAGGGAGGTGTTCCAGGCACGTCCAGCTGGGAGGAGGCCTCGGGGAAGACCCAGGACTAGGTGGAGAGATTATATCTCCAACCTGGCCTGGGAACGCCTCGGGATCCCCCAGTCGTAGCTGGTTGATGTGGCTCGGGAAAGGGAAGTTGCTGCCCCCGCGACCCGACTCCGGATAAGCGGATGAAGATGGATGGACTAACCGAGGTGGCCTGCGGTGGCCCTGAGGTTGTCGCTGTCGCTGTTGAATAAGTACAGCCACCGGGACGGCTAAGCCGATGTTCTCGGCTAACGCTGGTTCGTTGGACATTTCGCAGTGTGACCATGGCCGACAGTACCGTGCCTTATCGGGGGCGGGCGGGGATAGATAGGCTCTTGCTGACCTGCAAGCGAACGTGATAGACCAGTCAAAGTGAGCCCCCTGGTGGCTGGCTATAGTGGTTACAGGTCATAAGTCCGGCACCATTCATAAAAGTGACACTAAAAACTCAAAGTACTCTTCAAATACAGTTTCTCCAACTGTGTTTATTATTTTAGGTAGTTATTATCACGTGTATCCAAGTTCAAGTGACCATATCCCCGGATGAGAGGATTTTTATTCGTTATTTGACAATATAAACATACACTGACCTCCTCGAGCTTTTATTTTGTTACTTCCGGTTACCGGCATTTCATTTGCATATTAGCTAAATATTTAGTTTCACTCGAAACATTTAGATTTAGATTTAACATTTAGATTTAGATTTAACATTTAGATTTAGATTTAACATTTAGATTTAGATTTAACATTTAGATTTAGATTTAACATTTAGATTTAGATTTAACATTTAGATTTAATATTTAGATTTAACATTTAGATTTAGATTTAGATTTAATATTTAGATTTAACATTTAGATTTAGATTTAGATTTAACATTTAGATTTAATATTTAGATTTAACATTTAGATTTAGATTTAGATTTAACATTTAGATTTAGATTTAATATTTAGATTTAGATTTAACATTTAGATTTAGATTTAATATTTAGATTTAGATTTAACATTTAGATTTAGATTTAACATTTAGATTTAGATTTAGCATTTAGATTTAAGATTTAACATTTAGGTGTAATATTTAATATTTGGATTTAACTATTTAAAATATTTCCAAGTTGACAAATATTATTGTAAATGTGCAAGAAAGTGACCCTCAAAATTTCAGACCAGTTTTTTAAACATTATTTAAAGCTAAATGTGACAAAATGTTGCTGTTATTTTCAGCATGAGCCGCTTTACAAACGGCGCCCCATAATAAATTGCAGAAAAATTGCTGAAGAAGTCCCATCATCTGCTGAAAGTGCTGAAGATTTGAAAAGTTGAATGGTTTAAATAGCTGAAATAGCTGATTTTCTAAAGCTAACCTGGTTGATAGCTTAAATCAGTAAGAAGAAGCTTAAGTAGTAAAAACAGATGAAAAAGTAGGAATGGTATTAATTAAGTTGAATAACACCACTAATGCAAAACAAAGATGTGGACATTTTTTTAAAATTTGAAATACTAAAGCTAAACTTTAGAAATAGATTGAATCAGTAAGAAGATGTTGAAGTGGTGATAATAGTGATAGCTGAAATGCTAAAGCTAAACTGGTTGAATACCTTAATCAGTAAAAGTTGTAATAATAGTTGTATAATGGTTGTAATTAAGTTGAATAACACCACTAATGTAAAAAAAGATGTGGAAAAAATGTAAAAAAAAAACTTGAAATGCTAAAGCTAAACTGGAGAAATAGCTTAAATCAGTAAGATGTTGAAGTGGTGATAATAGTTTAAAAATGCTGAGTAGCTGAAATGCTAAAGCTAACCTGGTTGAATAGCTTAAATCAGTAAAAGTTGTAATAATAGTTGTATAATGGTTGTAATTAAGACCACTAATGTAAAAAAAGTTGAAATGCTTCTCTTTGATCTGTAATCAGTTAACGATGCAGCTGCTGTACCTGTCAACTGTGGGAAACCGCAGCTCCTTAGACACTGAACCAGTTTCCAAACAGACGGGCAAAATAAAAAGTTATTACAGGCAAATAACCTCCTCATGAGCACCAGAAGGCCTTTGTGATTGATATAAAAATCATGTGGATCAACTTAAAAATGTGGGCATATCAGCGATTTAAAAAAGTTCAGAAATGTGGACTATGTTTAACATGGCAGCAAATGGAGAAAGATTTGAAACTCTTGTCATTTGAAAGCTTGCTGAGCGAAAAGTATAATTCATATTCATAACTAAACAAGAATACCTACGTTTTGATGTATAGATTTGTAGAATTGTTGACGTGGGAGCAAGTTCTAGAGAACGGAGTAAGATAATTTTTTCAAAGCACTTCACACTAGTGATGTCACTCCACACTCTACGTCATTCAATACACACTCATTATAAATGCAGAAAAATCCTAAAATGTTCACTATACTTAAACTGCTTTTTCACAAAAACTGTAAAATATATCAATCCGAAAAGCACAAGCCGGATAGCTGAATAGTTTTTGAACGTTTTTAACCACGTCTGTAGGTGAAAGTATGAAGGAGCTGAACCTTTTGGGAGCAGAAGAAGATTTGAAGGATTTGAAGCTTGCTCTCTTTGACTTTAATGTAAAATTTTTTTTTTAAAAGCTTAATATTTGAAAAAGTATAAATAGTAGAAAGATAGTAGAAGAAGTCACATCATCTGCTGAAAGAGCTGAAGATTGTAAAAGTTGAACGGTTTAAATAGCTGAAAGTATGCAGAAGTTACGGAAAGCCAAAAAACATACGGAATAAGAATAATAAAGAACCAAATAACAATAGTTGAAATGCTGTGGAACCACAATAATTTAAGCCCGTCAGCCGCAAAACAGAACTTTTAGTGGACGCTAACTGACTCCACATCGTAATGCGCAATTAGACACAAAAGCATGGGTAAATAGGTTGAAAAAGCCAAAGTTACCTGTTAATGTTGGACAATAATCTGTGTGCATTTGATATTCTTCCTCTCATGCTTGAGAACTTATGTGAGAAGATAAATAGAGATACTTCATTATATTTAAATATAATAATAGATATATATTTAACCCTCATGTTGTCCAACATTGATATAGGAAAATGGGTCAATTTGACCCATTTTCCTATATCAATGTTCTTTTTAATTACCCAAAATAACATGATTGATTCCACAAAACGCTGTTTGGCAAATACAAATCTCTACTTTCATTAATTTTGGGGTGTCTTATTCAATTTTATAGCATTTGAAAAACAAATTGAAGTGGTTTTGAAATAGTATTGAGTAAAAGTTGGCATATTCCAGTCTGTGATTATCCATCAACATCCATTCCTTTAATTTTAGTCTAAATAATTTCCTAATTTCTGCTTTTTTAACTCAAACATTAGGTATAATTTCCTATAAATGAGATTTATTGACCATAAATTTAAATAAATAAAAAGTTAGCGTTATGTAGTGTTGGAAACGTAAAAAAACAAAACAAACATTGAAAAAAAGGGACAAAAACGTAAGAAAAAGTTAAAAACATTGATAAAAAAGCGTCAAAAGTCCGCACTACCTTCGATGGAGCTCCAGTCAAAGTCCTGGTTCTCGGGTTTCTTCAATGCCGGGTACTTGTTGAACAGATTGGCAACAAAAGCCAGGTTCAGTTTGGGGTTTCCGCGGACAACATCCGTTGGCATGACGAACTGTCGGGCTCCGAGCCGGTCGGCCTGATCCAACATGCACTCGGCTCGCTTCACGTCGTCTTTCTCCTGCAGAGCAACATCAGGCTCCGTTACTTATATTACTTACATTACTTATATAAAAATTATATATTAAAAAAAATTACATATTACTTATTACATTACTTATTACATTACTTACATTTGGCTCCATTTACTCTGCTACACTTTGGTTTAAAAAGGAAGATCTTCTACTACGTTTCCCCCTCTCATTCCCCCTGCTCTGGTGTTTCCCCCTCTCATTCCCCCCCTCTGGCATTCCCCCCTCATTCCTGCTCTGGCGTTTCTCCCTCTCATTCCCCCTGCTCTGGCGTTTCCCCCTATCATTCCCCCCTGCTCTGATATAATTTATATAATTTGGTATTGAATTTGGTACCCAGCCCTATTAAGCTGCTGTGTGACTCCTCTCACCCGGATACCCGACATGTCGATGGCGATGGGGGGGATTCCCTCCTCGTCTCCTTTGGGTGCCACCTGGTTCAGAAGGTTGTAGTACGCCTTAGAGTCCTGCAGCACACACACAGACACACACACACATACACAGGATACACAAACACACACACACAGACAAACACAGGACACACACACACACACAAACATAGGACACAGGACACACACAAGCACACACACACACGAACACACACACACAGACAAAAGGTGTTATATTACTTAAAGGTATTATTATTATTATTATTATTATTATTATTATTATTATTATTATTATCATGATGATGATGATGAGTGTGTGAGTGCTCACCTTGATGTCGGAACTGAAATTACTGATCTTAGGGCCGCCGGCCGCCTCCAAGTGATAGTTGGCCCAGCGCAGCAGCAGCTCCTCAGGGGAGAGTTTCATCAGATCCTCCAGACTCTCTCCGTCACGCAGCAGGGCGACCAGAGCTGCACACAACGCCAAACAGTGTCAAACGTCTCGCTCAAAGAGCTGCACACAACGCCAAACCGTGTCAAACGTCTCAATGTACAAATGTTTGTCCCGACGTGCTGTAACCACGTTCAGTGTTGTATGTTTCTGCAGAACAGGAACCTGCTGAAAACCAGTTTTTAAACTGAGTCAGGCCTGTTTATATTGTAATGTAATGTTACTTTTAACATTCCTGTATAATAAATATGAATGAATGACTCAAAGGTTTTTATTCCAGCTCAGAGGTCCGTAGCAAAATATTTAATCCACTCACTTCTAACTTTAAAAAGCAACATACATTCAAGCTAAGTTCTCCACTTTTGTACCGATTTCGGTATTGCTATCTGGAATATGGTACTTTTCCCCCGCATTTGATTTTTTGATTTTTTTTTTTATCAACAATTTATTGATCAATAGAACAATAATTTCAATATAGAAAACGCACACACACACAAAAGGTGGTAGATTGCTCACCTTGATGTTGGAGCACACACACACACAGACACACAAAGACATGCGCACACACAAAGACACGCACACAGACACACAGAAGGTGTTATATTACTTAAAAGGTATTATTATTATTATTCTTATTATGAGTGTGTGAATGCTCAACTTGATGTCGGAGCACATACACACACACACACACACACACACATACACACAAAAGGTGTTATATTACATAAAGGTATTATTATTATTGTTATTATGAGTGTGTGAGTGCTCACCTTGATGTAAGCGCACACATATACACATACACACACAAAAGGTGTTATATTATATAAAGGTATTATTATTTTTATTATTATTATGATTGTGTGAGTGCTCACGTTGATGTCGGAGCACACACACACACACACACACACACACACACACACACACACACCTTCGTTCTTGCTGAGCTCGATGTCGGCGAACAGCCCGATCTTGATGATCTGCCAGAGCAGACCGAGCACCAGGTGCTGCCGGCCCTCCTTAATGTCCTCGGCGCCGATGTTCACCACGTGGCAGCCGATGGCCGACGATGAGTTCAGAGCCAGGTTCAAGTTCTCCTGTCGCCCGGAACGACACAGGTTCAAGTTCAGGTTACTTTATTTTTAACCGTAAGTACATTTGTTGTGCAGTTAAAAAGTGCAGGGCATCCAAAACACTGTATTGTGTGTGTGTGTGTGTGTGTGTGTGTGTGTGTGTGTGTGTGTGTATATATATATGAGTACAGGCCAAAGGTTTGGACACACCTTCTCATTGAATGTGTTTCCATTATTATTTATTTATTTACATTGTAGATTATCACTGAAGGCATCAAAACTATGAATGAGCACATGTGGAATTATATACTTAACAAAAAAGTGTGAAATAACTGAAAACATGTCTTATATTCTAGTTTCTTCAAAGTAGCCCCACTTTGCTTCTTTGATAGCACTGCATACCCTTGGTGTTCTCTCAATGAGCTTCATGAGGTAGTCACCTGAAATGGTATTCACTTCACAGGTGTGCCTTGTCAGGGTTAATTAGTGGAATTTATTGCCTTATTAATGGAGTTGGGACCATCAGTTGTGTTGTGCGGAAGTCAGCAAATCAGCAGTCAGAAAATTTTGTGCAGTCACAAAAACCATCATGCGCTACAACCAAACTGGCTCACATGAGGACCGCCCAGGAAAGGAAGACCAAGAGTCACCTCTGCTGCTGAGGATAAGTTCATCTGAGTCACCAGCCTCAGAAATCACAAGTTAACAGCAGCTCAGATTCGAGACCAGATTAATACCACACAGAGTTGTAGCAGCAGACAGATCTCTAGAACAACTGTTAAAAGGAGACTGTGCAAATCAGGCCTTCATGGTCAAATAGCAGCTAGGAAACCACTGCTAAGAAGAGGCAACAAGCAGAATAGATTTGTTTGGGCCAAGAAACCCAAGGAATGGACATTAGACCAGTGGAAATCTGGGCTTTGGTCTGATGAGTACAAGTTTGAGATCTATGGTTCCAACCACCGTGTCTTTGTGCAACGGAGAAAAGGTGATGGACTCTACATGCCTGGTTCCCACCGTGAAGCATGAAGGAGGAGGTGTAATGGTGTGGGGGTGCTTTGCTGGTGACACTGTTGGGGATTTATTTCAAACTGAAGGCATACTGAACCAGCATGCCTACCACAGCATCCTGCAGCGACATGTCATCCCATGTCATCATTTATTTTTCAACACGACAATGATCCCAAACACACCTCCAGGCTGTGTAAGGGCTAATTGACCAAGAAGGAGAGTGATGGAGTTCTGCACCTCCACAGTCACCGGACTTGAACCCAATCGAGATGGTTTGGGGTGAGCTGGACCGCAGAGTGAAGGAAAAAGGGCCAACAAGTGCTGAGCATTCCGGGAACGCCTTCAAGACTGTTGGGAAACCATTTCAGGTGACTACCTCTTGAAGCTCATTGAGAGAATGCCAAGAGTGTGCAAAGCAGTAATCAGAGCAAAGGGTAAAAGACATGTTTTCAGTTATTTCACACTTTTTTGTTAAGTACATAACTCCATATGTGTTCAATCATAGTTTTGATGCCTTCAGTGATAATCTACAATGTAAATAGTCATGAAACTAAAGAAAACGCATTGAATGAGAAGGTGTGTCCAAACTTTTGGCCTGTACTGTGTGTATATATACAGTGAGGAAAATAAGTATTTGAACACCCTGCTATTTTGCAAGTTCTCCCACTTAGAAATCATGAAGGGGTCTGAAATTGTCATCGTAGGTGCATGTCCACTGTGAGAGACATAATCTAAAAAAAAGAAATGTATGATTTTTTAACTATTTATTTGTATGATACAGCTGCGAATAAGTATTTGAACACCTGAGAAAATCAATGTTAATATTTGGTACAGTAGCCTTTGTTTGCAATAACAGAGGTCAAACGTTTCCTGTAGTTTTTCACCAGGTTTGCACACACAGCAGAAGGGATTTTGGCCCACTCCTCCACACAGATCTTCTCTAGATCAGGTCTAGGTCAGGTTTCTGGGCTGTCGCTGAGAAAGACAGAGTTTGAGCTCCCTCCAAAGATTCTCTATTGGGTTTAGGTCTGCAAACTGGCTAGGCCACGCCAGATCCTTGATATGCTTCTTACAGAGCCACTCCTTGGTTATCCTGGCTGTGTGCTTCGGGTCATTGTCATGTTGGAAGACCCAGCCTCGACCCATCTTCAATGCTCTAACTGAGGGAAGGAGGTTGTTCCCCAAAATCTCGCAATACATGGTCCCGGTCATCCTCTCCTTAATACAGTGCAGTCGCCCTGTCCCATGTGCAGAAAAACACCCCCAAAGCATGATGTTACCACCCCCATGCTTCACAGTAGGGATGGTGTTCTTGGGATGGTACTTATCATTCTTCTTCCTCCAAACACGGTTAGTGGAATTAGGACCAAAAAGTTCTATTTTGGTCTCATCTGACCACATGACTTTCTACCATGACTCCTCTGGATCATCCAAATGGTCATTGGCAAACTTAAGACGGGACTTGACATGTGCTGGTTAAAGCAGGGGAACCTTCCGTGCCATGCATGATTTCAAACCATGACGTCTTAGTGTATTACCAACAGTAACCTTGGAAACGGTGGTCCCAGTTCTTTTCAGGTCATTGACCAGCTCCTACCGTGTAGTTCTGGGCTGATTTCTCACCTTTCTTAGGATCATTGAGACCCCACGAGGTGAGATCTTGCATGGATCCCCAGTCCGAGGGAGATTGACAGTCATGTTTAGCTTCTTCCATTTTCTAATGATTGCTCCAACAGTGGACCTTTTTTCACCAAGCTGCTTGGCAATTTCCCCGTAGCCCTTTCCAGCCTTGTGGAGGTGTACCATTTTGTCTCTAGTGTCTTTGGACAGCTCTTTGGTGTTGGCCATGTTAGTAGTTGGATTCTTACTGATTGTATGGGGTGGACAGGTGCCTTTATGCAGCTAACGACCTCAAACAACTGCATCTAATTTAGGATAATAAATGGAGTGGAGGTGGACATTTTAAAGGCAGACTAACAAGTCTTTGAGGGTCAGAATTCTAGCTGATAGACAGGTTCAAATACTTATTTGCAGCTGCATCATACAAATAAATAATTAAAAAATCATACATTGTGATTTCTAGATTTCTTTTTTAGATTATCACTCTGACAGTGGACATGCACCTACAATGACAATTTCAGACCCCTCCATGATTTCTAAGTGGGAGAACTTGCAAAATAGCAGGGTGTTCAAATACTTATTTTCCTCACTGTATATATATATATACTGTATATATATAATAAAAGGGCTTGTTGTTAACTTATATATATTTTATATACACTGTATATATTATATAAAATATATATAAATAAATATATAATAAATAAATAAATAAATATAATTGTTAATTTATTTATGTATTTTTTAAATCAAGCCCTATTGACAAATATGGACATACAGTAGGAAACAAAATCTTCTGTAATAAAAGGTCTTGTTATTACAATATACTTTCTCAACATGACATGACTTTGAGTAAATATACACGCCAATTTTCTTAAGCCAAGTGGGGTGTTATCTTTTGATCTATCTGCGTGTACGTCTACACTGTAAACAGCAGGCATACACATACACTCCACTTGCCGTATTATCGCAATCCCCGGTCTCGCAAGGTAATGTAAGTCAATGGAGGCCAAACGGTGTTTATATACACGTTAAAAAGCGAATATGCGTCTTGATAACACACCAATAATGGCATACAGATTAGCGTGTCATACATTTGCCATGAGATTGGTCGGAGAATCGGAGCAGCTGGTGCGGTATTACATTCTGTTTATCGCACCGTTGTGACGAAAAGGGAGCTGAGCCAGAAGGCAAAGCTCTCGATCTACCGGGCAATTTTCGTTCCTACCCTCACCTATGGTCATGAAGGCTGGGTCATGACCAAAAGAACGAGATCCAGGGTACAAGCGGCCGAAATGGGTTTCCTCAGGAGGGTGGCTGGCGTCTCCCTTAGAGATAGGGTGAGAAGCTCAGTCATCCGAGAGGAGCTCGGAGTAGAGCCGCTGCTCCTTCGCGTCGAAAGGAGCCAGTTGAAGTGGTTCGGGCATCTGGTAAGGATGCCTCCTGGGCGCCTCCCTAGGGAGGTGTTCCAGGCACGTCCAGCTGGGAGGAGGCCTCGGGGAAGACCCAGGACTAGGTGGAGAGATTATATCTCCAACCTGGCCTGGGAACGCCTCGGGATCCCCCAGTCGGAGCTGGTTGATGTGGCTCGGGAAAGGGAAGTTTGGGGTCCCCTACTGGAGCTGCTGCCCCCGCGACCCGACTCCGGATAAGCGGATGAAGATGGATGGATGGATGGACATTCGCCATGTCATGACATTAGTCTGTATACAGATACCTAGCATGTGTGTTACACAAATACAGGCTGTGCAAATTCGGCAATCTCCATCAGTGTGACGGCCGCTAAAACAAAGTGTTTTTATATAGTTTTTACACCTTGGAATTAAAAACGTCTTTCTGGAAGGGAGAAGAGGAAAGTTGTCGCGCTGTCATTTTAAATGGAAACGGTTATCCGCTGTAGCTGTACAGGGACGCTGGGAACAGGATTTGCAGGATGAACACACACACACACACACACACACACCGACTGTCCGTCTCACCTGGACGGTGAACGGTGTGAGCTTCTTCTTGTTGATGGTTCTCTCATCGATGGTGTCAGGCACAGACAGGTTGATCATCTTACTAACAAAAGACAACACACGGTTACAGGATAAAGCAATATGTATCAAATAAAGGCCTTAAAATGCCCAAAAAATATTCTTAAAAATTCTGCAAGACAGCAAAAACATGGCGGAGATGTTGTTTATGTACCAGAACACAATCCCGTCTCCCATGGCGGTGAACAGGTCGTTGCTGTTAGGATCCATGGGCAGGACGTGTTTGCAGTCTGCGTCCTTCTCCAGAGCTTTATTGATCCAGTTCACAAAGGCCACCTTCTCTTCCTCTGCAGACGGAAGAAAGCTTGTGTCAGGTCACAGAGAGAAACCTCGCATCAGGTCACAGAGAGAAACCTCGGGTCAGGTCACAGAGAAAAAGCAATTTCTCATTTTAACGTCTCAAAACGTTTATTGTTATTGCAATAAACCGCACCAAGAAAGAAACTGCGTCCGTGAGTATGTGTGTCTCTGTGTCTGTATGTGTGTGTGTCGCTCTGTGTGTGTGTGTGTTGCTTTATGTTTGTGTTGCTGTGTATGTGTGTGTGCGTGTGCGTGTGCGCGTGCGTGTGTGTATGTGTGTGTGTGATCACAGACCTGAGTACGAGTGCTGGGTGCCCGACTGCTCCGAGGTTCCCGCCACGTGAAAGATTCCCTCTTTCTTATTGATCGCCTTCCTGAAGGTCTGCGCCACCTCACTGCTCTTCAGCCCGTGGACGATCTGGTAGGGACGCCAAGAAAAAGAATCATCATCATCGTTAGAAAGACCAAGAGGTAGAACCAATCAAATCTAAGCATTGACGTCAACGCTGCTGCCAGTTCTGCAGTTTACCTTTTTCTTCTTCTTCTAGTCCGTAGAAATATCAATATTGGTGCCTTTCCTCAAACCCCTCTATTCAGGAGAAAACTGCAGCTAGTGTTGCGCCCACCACGCGGGAGTATGAACAGTTTTGGTGTTCCCATGACGTCACACTGGTGCAGCGAGTACACCAGACATTTAAGTCTCGAAAAACGAATACTGAATCCTCCTCCCATCCTCATCCATTAATGGGGGGGGGGGGATCACCAGACGCCTCCTGATACGATATCATCACGATACTCTTGCCACAATATTATTGTGATTTTAAAAATATTTCAATATTCTGCTATATATTGCAATTTATAACCTTTTTTTCAAGTTCTATTTTTTTCCCAATTTCAAATGACGTCTCCAAAAGGAAACTTTGTCAACATTTGTTTTATCTAAAAATATTAATTTCTCTGTTTGTTCATTTCACTTTAATGTTATTGCTGCAAAATGGGACAAACTGACCAACACATGTATAATATATGATGTATAATAAAAGATCCATACTTGGCGCCTGTGTATCAATACATTATTGACACTGAAAATATTGCAATACGATGCTGTCTCGATTTTCCCCCCGCCCCTATCCATTAACACATTAATGAGATGTGAGTCTGTGTGACCTTTGACCCACCTGCGTGAACTCATCCAGGGTGAGCTGGTCGCTGGTCTTGGTTAGCTCCTGGACAATCTCGCGGACCCTGTAGCCCGGCAGCGGCAGGTTGGCCGCGCGGAAAAGCGCCGTGAGCTCGTCCTTGCTGATGAATCCGTTGTTGTCGACATCTGGAAAAAAGACGGGTACATTAACCCTCAGACATGCAGGAAATCATCACAGGTCGGATTTTAACCCTGGACCTCTGCATAGATGCACAAACCTCTCAGTACCCCCTTAAGGTGTGATCTTAGAATTGCCCTTGTGCTCAATCCCCATTGATTTGATTTTTTGATTTATTTTATTTTCACAACAATTACATTAAAACAGTGTTATATGTTTCACAAAAAGATGTGATGGACAATTGCCAAAAAACCCTCAAGGGGCTTCTCAGTGGCAATCTCTGTAGAAACAATGATATTTAACAATTTAAAAACATTTATATATTATTATGTAAAAAAACATTTATTCTTTGTATAAAACAATTTAAAATAGAATTTAGAGCATAAACCCATATGGGTTTAAACTGTTCTTTAGAAACCTCAATGAGTGATGTGAAAGGACTGTTCCATATTTCTGACCTTCTGTATAATAATATAATATAATAATATCATATTTATCTGTATAATACACTAAACTTAGTTTGAGTTGTACGAGAGTAGGGAGGCCTAATAAGACAACTACTACGAGTCGGATACTGGTGAAATTCATTATTAAAAGTAAAATGAATACAAAAGTGCTGGGGAAATAACTTTTTTATAGAGCTATAAACGAATAAAGCAATTTGAAGTTGATTTACTTGGTAAACAGTAAGAATACTTGCCTGAGCAAACAGTGATTGGGAGAAGTGTCTACAATTTACACAAAATATTATTCTTAAAGTTTGCTTCTGACGTCGAAGATCTTTGATAGCAACTTAACAGGTTAATTCAATTTAGTTAATAAGGTTGTCCTGATGGAGCTTTTTGTTAAATCAAAAGAGGAAATGGCCGAAACCTCGTCGGTCGGTTGACTTACCAATCTTGGCGAAAGCTTCTCTTAGTTCCTCCTGCTCCTCCGGGGTGATCGGCGCTGCGGCAGCCATGTTGGGAGCCTGAAACTGACCTAGGACAAAGAAAACAACACCCGTCAGAGCCAGAGCGTGGAAGCACGGAGCAGCTCGCTGACAGAAAAGGAGGAAGTTGGTACTTCCTGGTTGTTGTGATGATAGTTCTCACTTCTGCAAGGCAACTTCTTGCTTCAGCTGCACTTCCTACCTGACTCTCTTTGGTAACTGAATACATTTACTCAGGAACTGTACTTAAAGGTCCCGCATTATGCTATTTTCTGATTCATACCTGTACTACATATTTTGGGATTTTCACTAGAACATTTTCACCCGCACCCTGTCAGACACACGCTAATCCTAGAGAGAGACTGCCTCTATTCTGCAGGGGGAAATTCTCTGCCTCCTAAAAGGTCCCACGGCATAAAAATGTCCCTTTATGAGGTTTAAAAAAAGCCTCTTGGGGGGCAACCTCTGGCTCACCCAGTAAGAGCGTTTGCCCCATGTTGGCCCGGGTTCAGCGTCATTCCTCATCTCTCTCTCCCCCTTTCATGTCTATCCACTGTCACTAATAAAGGGAAAATTGCCCTAAAAATAATCTTAAAAAAAAAAAAGCCTATTGGATCAGCTGGAAAATGCACCGTCACAAAGCTGAAAATAGGGCTGTTATTCTGACACTGGATCTACTGGTACTCTGGTGCCATAACTTAGTCCCTCCAGGATTTAGCAATGTCGCGAATTCAACCAATCACCCTGACTTTGGCGCGACTCACAGTTTTGACCAATCACAGCAACTTTTTCGCTAATTTGACCAATAACCGGAGTTTCCCACAACTTTAACCAATCCCAGCAGTCACACGTAGTGTGTACAGGTAGTGTGTATCCTGCCACCGAGATGAGCAGTGGTCTGATCACTTCATTTCAGACTTGTAGTTTTCAACCAAAGAACATTCTGGAAAAAACACATATTTCATGGTTGTCTTTCAACTAAGTAATTCAACTGCAATGCATACATTATAAATAAATGTAAGGGGAAGAAAAAAAGTTTAAAAAGTTCTACAAGCATAATTCCACAATTCCAGCATGGCTGAAACAATAACACTGTCACGCAAGGACATTTATCAGACTTCACACAGAGACACTAAAGGCCTTTAAACCTCATGTTGTCCTCGGATCAAATTGACCCATTTTCCTATATCAATGTTCTTTTTAATTAGGCAAGGCAAGGCAAGGCAGCTTTATTTGTATAGTACATTTCAGCAACAGAGCAATTCAAAGTGCTTAGACAAAAACAGTTAAAAAACAGATAAAACATAAGAATAAACCGTTAAAAATAAAAAATAAAAACAGATAAAACACAAGAATAAAAGTTACAGTGCAGAATAAGAAATTAAACATTAAAGAAATTAACAACCATTTAAAGAAAGGCAACATCAAAAAGAAAGGTCTTCAGCCTTGATTTAAAAGAACTGGGAGTAGCAGCGGACCTGCAGTTTGCTGGAAGTTTGTTGCAGATATGAGGAGCATAGAAACTGAACGCTGCTTCCCCCTGTTTAGTTCTGACTCTGGGGACAAAAAGCAGACCTGTCCCAGACAACCTGAGAAGTCTGGGTGGGTCATAGTGTAGTAGAAGATCTGAAATGTATTTTGGCCCTAAACCGTTTAAAGATTTATCAACTAGCAAAAGTACTTTGAAATCAACTCTTTGAGGAACAGGAAGCCAGTGTAAAGACTTGAGAATTGGAGTGATGTGATCCACTCTCTTGGTCTTAGTGAGGACTCGAGCAGCAGCGTTCTGAATCAGCTGCAGCTGTCTGATTTATTTTTTAGGGAGATCTGTAAAGACCCCGTTACAGTAATCAAGTCTACTGAAGATGAAAGCATGGACAAGTTTTTCCAAATCCTGTTGACACATAAGTCCTTTAACCCTTGATATATTCTTAAGGTGGTAATAGGCTGACTTTGTTATTGTCTTAATGTGGCTGTTAAAATTCAGGTCAGAGTCCACGACTACACCAAGATTTCTGGCTTTGTTTGTTGTTTTTAACATTGTCGTTTGAAGCTGAGCACAGACTTTTAATCGTTCCTCTTTTGCTCCAAAAACAACTACTTCAGTTTTTCCTTCATTTAATTTCAGAAAGTTTTGGCACATCCAGCCATTAATTTGTTCAATGCACTTAGACAGTTTTTGTATTGGACTATAGTCCCCTGGTGATAAAGTTATGTAAATTTGTGTGTCGTCTAACTATGGTAACTTATTTTGTTGTTTTCCATAATCTGAGCCAGTGGAAGCATGTAGATGTTAAACAGAAGAGGCCCCAGAATGGAGCTTTGGGGTACTCCGCACGTCATATTTGTATGCTCAGATGCATAATTACCTATTGCCACAAAGTTGTACCTATTTTTAAGTAGGATTCAAACCAGTTTAGATCTGAGCCAGAAATGCCAACCCAGTTTTCCAATCGGTCTAGTAATATGTCATGGTCGACCGTATCAAATGTAGCAATGAGATCATGTAATACTGAGACTGAAATGTTCCCACTATCTGTGTAAAGGTGGATGTTATTAAAGAGCTGTCTCAGTGCTGTGGGGTGGTTGGAAACCCAACTGAAATGTATCAAAACTGTTGTTTAATGACAAGAAATGGTTCAGTTGTTGAAAAACTGCTTTTATATAATTTTACTTAAAAACGGAAGGTTTGATAGTTGCTTGCGTATAACTGTGCATTAGTGATGTGTCTTGGTTGTTCTTTTTTTTTAAAAGATCATTTTTTGGTTTATTTTTTCCCTTTATTAAATAGATACACAGTGGACAGACGTGAAAGGGGGAGAGAGATGGGGGATGACACGCAGCAAAGGGCCGCAGGCAGGATTCAAACGCAGGCCGCTGCAGGACTCAGCCTATATGGGGCGAGCGCACTAACTGAGTGAGCTACAGGCTGCCCCATAGGTTTTTGTTTTTTTAAGAGTGGCTTGATTACTGCAGTTTTCAGTGCCTGTGGAAAGATACCTGAAAGAAGAGACGTGTTCACAATCTGTAGAAGATCAGAAGCCAAACAATTCTAAACATTTTTGAAAACACTCGTTGGTAGAATATCAAGGCAACAGGAGGATGTTTTCAGATGTTGTATAATGTCCTCCAGGTTTTTATGGTTGATCGTATGAAATTCTGTCATACTGGAATTAGTTTTACCTGAACACTGTGACAACACATATCCTGTACTTCATATGGAGGCACTGACTGTTTGTCTAATCTTCTGAATTTTGTCTTTGAAGAAGGAGGCAAAATCATTGCAGGCCTTGGTAGATAAAAGTTCAGATGCTAGTGGTTCTGGAGGGTAACAGTAGCAAACAAAGCACATGAATTATTATTATTTCTGGCAATAATGTCAGAGAAGAAGGGCCTCCTTGCATTCCTCAGTTCCAAATTATAAATGCAAAGTCTTTCTTTATAGGTGTCATAATGGACCAGAAGAATTGTTTTTCGCCACCTATTTTCAGCTTTTCAACACTCTCTTTTTTATGTTCTCACCAGTAGGACATTTTTCCATGGAGATCTTCTTTTACCGGAGACAACTTTGACCATAGTGGGAGCAATGGCATCAATAACATTTGCCATTTTACAGTTGAAATTATCTACATGCTCAGTCACGGAGAGCCCAGAGAGGGTGGGTGTGGAGGAGAAAAGCTGAATAAATGTTCCACTGGTGTTTTTAGTGATATACCGTTTTCTGATTAAATTTGTTTGGACACTTTTGGGCACAGAGATAGTGCCATTGAAGAAAACACAGGAATGATCAGAGAGAGCAACGTCAGTCAACACAACCTTGGAAATATTCAGACCCTTGGAGACAATCAAGTCCAGAGTGTGCCCCTTATTGTGCATGGGCTCTGTCACATGCTGAGTCAGTCCATTGTTCTCAAAAACACAACACAGTTCTTTGGTCCCCCTGTCCTGGGGGTTGTCAACATGAATATTAAAATCACCCGCAATGACTACACAATCAAAGTTAATACAGATTATAGACAGCAGTTCAGTGAAGTCATCAAGGAAAGTTGCACAATATTTAGGTGGCCTGCAGATATTTAGAAATATCGCTTGAGGGGAAGACTTCAACTTAAGAGCCACAAAAAGAAAGAAAAGAAGCAAAATTTTCACAACATATTTGCGTACAGTGGAATGAGTCATTAAACAAAATGGCAACTCCACCTCCTTTCTGATTTGCTCTATTCTCGCTCATAAAACTAAAGTTAGGGGGAGCTGACTCGATGAGAACAGCAGCACTGTTATTATGGTCTAACCAGGTTTCAGTTAAAAACATAAAATCTAGATTGTGATTAATAATAAAATCATTGATTAAAAATGATTTTCCTGCCAAAGACCTGACGTTAAGTAAAGCTAGTGTTAGTGTGTTTTCATTTTTTGGGACAGGCTGTGGCTGACGAGGAATGGATCCTAAGTTTGCTAAGTTAGCAGTTAAGTGCTTATTCGCCATTCTTTTTCTATTACCTATCACAACATAAATTGAGGAAGAATCGAATACACAAGGCCTGGGCTTGTCTTGGAAAGAGTCATGAGTGCCACTAGGCATGTTGCCTGGACCCGGCAGATATATCAGTTAATGCTTGCTGGATTTGCACACAAGGGTCTTTATCAGTCTGGGGAGAAGGAGTTAGCTGACATCCTGGCAGAGGTGCCTGGCGTTTTACTTTTGGCCGGGGTTGAATGATGGGGGAAGGAAGGGGTGTAAATTTGGTTCCAGCATCTACCAGCTGCTTCATCTGGTCAGTGAACTCCAACATGGGGATGGAGGAAAGAGGGGAAAGAATGAGTGGAGACAGCAATGGATCCTCAAAGGGTTTGGGATTATCAGTAAAAATATGCAAGCAGAGGCAAGAGCAAGCAGCAAAAGCGTCTGCATTGTAAGAAGCAATAACTTGACTGATTCCACACAACGCTCTTTAGCAAGTACAAATCACTACTTTCATTCATTATTCATTACTCTACTTATTCAATTTTATAGCATTTGAAAAACATTGAAGTGGTTTTGAAACAGTACTGAGTAAAAGTTGACCTATTCCAGTCTGTGATTATTCATCAACATACATTCCTTTAACTTTAGTCTAAATAATTCATAATTTCTTCTTTTCTAACTCAAACATTAGGTATAATTTCCTATAAATTAGGTTTATTGACCATAAATTCAAAAAATAACTGTAAGAAAAAAAACATCAGAAGTTGTTGCTGTGGATTTTCAATTTTGACAAGAAGACAACACATAGTTAAAACATAGTCCAAGAGCCACTTGCACCACTTGTTTGTTAAGACCAGTCTTTCGAATTGACTTCACGTTGGTTGCACCAACCAAACTTAAGCGTAGGCTTAACTACGCCTGGTCTTAGCGATGAGCGTTCATGTGAACAATGGCTATTGCCTAGCAGGATACCTTGTACATGATTTTCCTCTATTTTGTAAAGTTGCAGCCATTTCTAAAGGAGGATCAAAGAAAAAGAAAAGGTAATTTCACTGACTTTGACATAGGACAATTGATAGAGCTGTACAGTCAGCACAGACACACGCTGACTGCCAAACAACATGACAGACAACAACTTTAAATTTATACTATTCATCATTTTACTGCAATTGATATTTGCACTAGTCATAATAGTCTTATAATAATTAATAATATTATATTGCACACATTTTATATTGCACATACTTCATATTACACATACTTTATATTGCACATATATTTATACTGTTTATACTCTTTTTACTTGTCTTTTGTTTCTTTTCATGAGCCTTGCAACAAAATCTCGCTGTACTGTAAATTGTGAATGTGCAGCTGAGTCTGTCTAAGTATAAGTCTGAATCTAAGCCACTATTGCTCTGACTCATCAGGCAGCCTTTGTAGAGAGAGCCATGTACGGAGAGAAGTGGAAAGACCTGAGCAGAGCGAAGAAAGACCAGTCCTCAAAAAAACAAATCATCCAACGGGCGGGGACCTCCCCCTAAAACCTCAGGTTATAGTGACATAACTGGAGGTATTTGGAGAGGTTGAAAGTGACGGTAGTGACCTAGAGAGTGCTGTCTCTCCA
Source organism: Etheostoma nigrum (assembly GCA_029931835.1). Classification (NCBI taxonomy): domain Eukaryota; kingdom Metazoa; phylum Chordata; class Actinopteri; order Perciformes; family Percidae; genus Etheostoma; species Etheostoma nigrum. The sequence continues at coordinate 7,608,835 of CM057247.1, read as the reverse complement.
GGTCGTCCGTACAGGCAGCAAGTGTGAATTGGGAAGGTATGTAGAAACTAGAGCCCCAACGATATATCGGCAGATATTAGGCATTTCCCGATCTATCGGTATCAACATTTATAATGGGTGATTTTTTTTTTATATTCATTCATCAGAATCATTTATAATGACAAATAAATTATTTTGATGAATGAATATTTAAAAAATAAAAACGGACTGTCAACCATCAGAAGTGTTCAGAGTGTTGGTGTTGCATAGTCTGTCCACCAGAGGACGCACTACAACGTCCCTGTTAGTGAAGGTGTTGCATAGTCTGTCCACCAGAGGACGCTCTACAACGTCCCTGTTAGTGATGGTGTTGCATAGTCCGTCCACCAGAGGACGCTTTACAACGTCCCAGTTAGTGTTGGCGTTGCATAGTCTGTTCACCAGAGGACGCTCTACAACGTTCCTGTTAGTGATGGTGTTGCATAGTCTGTCCACCAGAGGACGCTTTACAACGTCCCAGTTAGTGTTAGCGTTGCATAGTCTGTTCACCAGAGGACGCTCTACAACGTCCCTGTTGGCAACACTGATTATTTTATTTGTCAATGTGTTTTTGTTCAAAGGACTTTAAGTTTCATATCTTAAGTTTGTATTTTTATACATCTTATTTATAAGAAACTTTAATATATTTTGATGTTCTGTGGTGACAATAAAACAAATTATTATCATATTATTTTAGTGAGAACTTATAAATAACTACAAATAACTGAAAATCTGTTAATGTTTTGTAACGCGTTTCTGGATTATTTTTTTAAATACATGTTGGCTGATATATCGGCTTATCGGATTTTTAAATAACCAAATATTAATTTCGGTACTGGCCTTAAAAATCGGTCGGGCTCTAGTAGAAACATGCTTAGATTTTGACAGCTACTGACTAGCCCGATCTTAGCAAGAAGGAGGGTTAAGCCAAGATGCCGAGACTGGCGTAACCATTAGGTCGGACTTGGAATGCGGAGTTAAGACCATAGACTGTATAATATTAATGGACAGAGCCTGTATGATGTCACCCATGGGTCTGTGGAGATTTGCTGAGTTGAACTTGTTGTTACGGGCGTAGCCGTCCTGGTTGCTGATGTGACGATTTTAGACGAGAGGAAGGAGTGAGGGAAGAGAGAGGGAGAAGCCCTTACACTCTACGTTACGTTACACACTTTTACTGGCGATCACATATCATATATCATAGCCCCCTGCTTTATTGCCAATTTTAAAATTAACGAGACCATAATTCATAAAATGGTCATTCTGTGTTGCAGAAGAATTAAACTAGCAATTGAAGACCATAAACTCGTTAATTAAGTGAGAACTGGGTCACTTTCTCAGAGACTTCTACAGAAACGGACATCCTTTTGCAACCGCATGTGTCGCCCCCTGCAGGAGATCAGATATAATGCAGCTTTAAGGAGTCTCCCCCTGCAGGAGATCAGATATAATGCAGCTTCAAGGAGTCTCCCCCTGCTGGAGATCAGATATAATGCAGCATTAAGGAGTCTCCCCCTGCAGGAGATCAGATATAATGCAGCTTTAAGGAGTCTCCTCTTGCTGGAGATCAAATATAATGCAGCTTTAAGGAGTCCCCCCCCACCCACCCGCTGCGGATCAGATATAATGCAGCTTTAAGGAGTCTCCCCCTGCTGCAGATCAGATATAATGCAGCTTTAAGGAGTCTCCCTCTGCTGGAGATCAGATATAATGCAGCTTTAAAGAGTCTCCCCCTGCTGCAGATCAGATATAATGCAGCTTTAAGGAGTCTCCCCCTTGCATTTTTGCAGATTCCAGGGTATGCTAAGCTAAGCTAAATGGCTACTGGCTCCAGGGTATATACTAAACTAAGCTAACTGCCAGTTGGCTCCAGCTTCATTATGTTGAATCAATCTTTTGATCTCCACAATAGCTCAGTCCGTAGGGAGTCACTGGTTCAAGTCCCCATATGGACCAAACAGTACGGAGTGTGGATTGGTAGCTGGAGAGATGCCTCTTCACCTCCTGGGCACTGCCAGGTGCTCTTGAGCAAGGCACCGTACCCCCCCCCCCCCCCCAACCGCTCAGGGCACTGGCTCAGCTGGCAGCCCACTCACTCTGACATCTCTCCATTAGTGCATGTATAGGTCCTGAGCATGTGTGTATATTTCAGGCCTGTGTGTGATTACTAACAAAGTGTGTACACAGAGTGTAAATTGTAATTTCCCCACTGGAGATTAATAAACAAATTAAAAAAAGACTGTTAAAGGAGAACACTTTTTATTTTTGTTTTGTAATTTAAGGTGTAAGAGTTGGTTTATAACTTCCACACTAGTACATTTTGTGTTTTAATTTAACTGCAGTCATAATTACGTCCTGTTAACGTCCCGTTTTTGTCTGAAGAAAGCAAAAAGCTGCAGATGAGGAAGAGGGAAACAATTCTGAGATTAAGTGATCACGACACAAAGGGTTTTTTATTTCAGTCTGTGGTGACTCACTCAGTGTGTGTGTGTGTGTCACTTTTGTATGTGTGTGTGTGTGTGTCAGTATTGTATGTGTGTGTGTGTGTGTGTGTCAGTATTTGTGTGTGTGTCTGTATGTGTGTGTGTGTCACTTTTGTATGTGTGTGTGTGTATGTCAGTATGTGTGTGTGTGACAATATGCGTGTGTGTGTGTGTGTATCATTACGTGTGTGTGTGTGTCAACTTAGTACGTGTGTGTGTGCGTGTGTCAACCTGATTTCATATAAACACAAAAATAAGGTTGAATTCTTTTAATAAAAAATGTATTTTCCTTATTTTCCTGCAGTATCTTTATTATTTTGTTCATGATGTGCTTATGTTTAACTGCTGTTTTACTTAATGCTCAAATCCTCCTTTTGTCATGTTGAATCCTTTACTCAAGAACCGTTTTTTTCCTTATCTTCAAACAGCATCTTTATATTTTTTATGCATGATGCATAACTGCTGTTCAACTTAACGCACAAATCCCCCCCCTCCCCCCGTCATGTTATGTTGTATGTTCCGTGCGCAGATGGCACATATGTTTATGTTACTAAAAGAAAACCAATAAAAAGTAAATAAAAAATAAAAATGCCCAGTGAGCACGGTAGAGTAATGTCTCCTAAATGGTGGCTGAAGTGAAACAGCAGCTCCGTTCTGCAGAAGCAGAAATGAAACTCAGCAGCTAAAAACAAACATGTTTTTAGTTATCTTTGTTTGAGCTGGTTGTAGTTAAATGAGTCAGACATTTAAAAAGGTGCTTCGTCTACCTTCCCTTATTTGTCCATGACAACTAGCTTGTGTCATCGTTGTTTCTGCTGTTTTAGTTCATGTTTGGATGTACAGTGGCTAGAATAAGTTTACACACCCAGGCTAAAGTTGATTAAAAAGAGGAAGAAAAAACATCTTTGAGAAATTGATCTTATTGCTTTAATTCAGAATTGTTGGAAAATCCAACCTTTAAGGACACCAATTTTCTTTGTGTATGAATAATGTACGTAAATAAATAAAGCGCTAATCTTTACATAAATAAAGACATTTGCACCATAATGTGATGCAACAAGTTGCAAATGTCACACAAAAAAAAATTGCCAGAATGCAGAAAGATGTGTTTGAGTTTAAAATGTTTTAACTAACAAACTTAACTTCTAACTAACTTCTACTGTCGTCTTTATTTTTCCAAGTTGTCGCTGTTTTTCAAAGTTTGTCACCTTTTCTTGAAGGTTTTGTCATTTGTTTTGACCTATTATTGCCTTTCTTCATTTCTCTTTTCTACAGTCTTTTTTCTTCTAAATTTTAATCTTTTTTTTGGAAGTTATACAGCTTTTTTCATTGCCATTTTTTCAAATATTGTCGCTTTTTTAATTTTTTTGTCACTTTTGTCACTTTAGTTGCCCCAGTGTTGCCTTTCTTCTTTCTATTGTTTTTTTTTCAAAGTTTTTATTGCTTTTTTGAAGTTTGTGTCTCTTTTTTTGTTACTAGGGGCTTACACTGGTTAAATAAAAAAAATAAATAAATACATTCCTTAGTCAGTTGTGATTCTCACATTATATATTATAAAGTATAATGTATGTGTCTCACAGTCCTGACATGATGTCAGAGTTTCTGGAGGTTTTTTTGCAGTTGAAGTGAAGCTAACCACAAACTTCCTTTTCAGCTCGCTGCAGTGGTTTAACTTCCTTCTTCCTCTCCGCTGCAGGCCTCAAACGGCCTCAAACGGCCATCTTGCTCGTACAAAATAATTTTCTTCTCATATGTGCACGTTTTAAAAACATCAGTGATGCACAGTTTTAGGTTTTGTGTTGCATTTATGAATACAGATATATTTCAATTTTCAATATTTCAATTTATATATATACTTTTTTTTGCACTTCTGGTTGGACGCACACTGTCTTTGTACTCTGCACAATGACAAAGTTGAATCTAATCTAATCTAATGAAACATGGACCATTTGTAACACAAACCTGGACTGAACTATCAGGGTCAATTCATCATTTTCAATTTTATATTGCACATACTTTATATTTATACTGTTTCTGTTTTTACTTGTCTTCTGTTTCTTTTCTTTTTTTGGAGCCTTGCAACAAAATCTCGCTCAACTGTATGTTGTGAATGTGCAGCTGAATGACAATAAAGTCTAAGTTATATAAAAATGTAGATTTAGGAAACACATTGTGTGATTACAACCACTCTGTCTTCCCCTTTACTCGGTCTTTAGTGCATCCCTCTTTCACACAAACCGCAATAAAAAAAACTAAAATCACAGTGACTGCTCTTACTTGTGAGTGTGAAATTATTTGTTTTAATCAATCGTGCACAGAGTTATTGCTTTGTGTTCTGTAATGAAGTGGGACCATTTGAGAGGAAAAACCTGGATTGTAACCTGATTATAAAAAAGTAGATGTGTGCAACACAGCGTGTGATTACAACTCTGTCTTCCCCTCTTTCACAAAAAAACACAGCAATAAAAACCCAGCGTTGCCTTCAGGAAACACCTGTTGCGTGGTTACCTGAGAGGTGAGGTAGGCGAAGATGGATCTCTGTGTGTGGAGGATTATTTTCGTCTCTTTCTTGTCCTCAGCTGGTCCGTCTGTCTGGCTGCTCGACAGGCACTGGGTCACCTCTGAAAGCAGGGCGACGACGCATGTATTCAAATCTATGAGGAAGGAAGTGACACGCAAACCCTTCAGAAAGAGGAATGAAGCATTTTTGTCTTTATATGGCAATGCACGCTGGCTGCAAGTTAAGGTGACCCCGCGCCGCCAGGTTGGGACGTGGTGTTGACCTCGTGTTATACCGTCATCCCGTCGACCACACAACTTTTTTCTGGGTCAAAATCTTAAATGAAACCTTTTTTTTCAACATTTGTTGTTATTTTTCTACACTTTTCTTGATGTTATTGTAGATATTTGTCAAAGATTTTTTAATCTTTGTTGATTTTTTCCAGCAATTTTGATGTTTGTTGATTTTTTCAGAGATTTCTTTCAGTGATTTTGATGTTTTTGTTGATTAAAAAAAAATGTTTTTGTCGATTTCTTTGCAGGTTGTTGTCATTATTTCCAACGTTTTTGTCAATTTATTACAGCAATTTTTTAATGTTTTTGTCAATTCTTTTTAGCAATGCTTTTGATGTTTTTGTTGATTTTCTTCCCTGTTTTTTTAAGCTTTTTTCTCACTTATTTTGAACTGCTATAAAATTAAATAAAACACCCAAATTAGTGCTGTCAGTTAAACGCGTTATTAGCAGCGTTAATGCAAACCCATTTTAACAGCGTCAACATTTTTTATGGCAAGATTAACGTTCTTTTTGGCCTAGCAAACTTTTTTTTTCACATGCTGTTACAACAACTAGTAACGTTAGAAAAACTACAACACCCACCAGATCTAGTTAGATTGGAAACAACAACAGGCATGCTGCACACAGGCCGTTTGGGCTTGCGAGCCGACCAAAGAGTAGTAACATTACGTTTTGAGTGGATGGCGAGCATGAGACGCCAAAATGGATGCCAATAAGATTCTGGATGGAAAGTTTACTTTTTAAAAGTTACCAAATGTTCCATTGACAAGACCAAAGTAATATGTGTGTCTGGACGTGACTGAGCTATCACCGCAGTACGTCCAGTCTGAAATACAGCTGATGCTGGTCCCCCCCCCTCGTCAGACTAATTTTTTACCCCGTTACAAATAAAATCTAACTATTTGTGACATATTATACGAATGTCTAATCTGTCATTTGATGCCTTTTGGAGATTTTTCCATCTTTTCCTGGCTTTTTTATGCACATTAATAAAATTTTTTACCTGGGGTGCCCAAACGTTTGAGCCCCACTGTAGAGAGACAGACAGGTAGATAAAGAAGCTAAAGAGACAGACAGGTAGTTAGAGAGACAGACAGGTAGATAAAGAAGCTAAAGAGACAGACATGTAGTTAGAGAGACAGACAGGTAGATAAAGAAGCTAAAGAGACAGACAAGTAGTTAGAGAGACAGACAGATAGATAAAGAAGCTATAGAGACAGACAGGTAGTTAGAGAGACAGACAGGTAGATAAAGAAGCTAAAGAGACAGATAGGTAGATAAAGAAGCTATATTAAGCTAAAGAGACAGACAGGTAGTAAGAGAGACAGACAGGTAGATAAATAAGCTAAATTAAGCTAGAGAGGTAATTAGAGAGAGACAGACAGGTGGTGACAAAAACATACAGGTAGTTAGAGAGACAGACAGGTAGATAAATAGACAGACAGGTAGTTAGAGAGACAGACAGGTGGGGACAAAAACAGACAGGTAGTAAGAGAGACAGACAGGTAGATAAATAAGCTACAGAGACAGACAGGTAGTAAGAGAGACAGACAGGTAGACAAAGAAGCTACAGAGACAGACAGGTAGTTAGAGAGTCAGACAGACAGACAGTTAGAGACGATTGGTTGGATGTCTGTCAAATAAGAGTTGACTGTTGCTAAGACCGTTGCTAAGGAAACCAAAACCGAAAAGAAAAGTCTTCGCAGTAAGATATTATTAAAATTATATTTTGTCTTTTAATGTATTCCTAGTTGATTTTAAACTAGCCGGAATTCAGATCCTTTATGTCAGTAAAAGTACAAATACCACACTGTTAAAGTACTTTGTTACAAGTACTAATACCACATTGTTAAAATACTCTGTTACAAGTTTAAGTTCTAATACCATACTGTAGAAATACTGTTACAAGTTTAAGTAGGCTACTAATACCACACTGTAGAAATACTCTGTTACAAGTTTAAGTACTAATACCACACTGTAAAAATACTCTATTACACGTTTAAGTAGGCTACTAACACTGTAGAAATACTGTTTCTAAAGTTATTCATGTTTTTATCACCTCTCGCCTGGATTATTGTAATTCCTTGTATACAGGCATTGGGAAGTCTGAGCTTTATCGTCTGCAGCTTGTACAGAATGCAGCAGCTCGTCTTTTAAGTGGCAGGAAGAAGCGGGAGCACATTACTCCAGTGCTCTCATTGCTTCACTGGCTTCCGGTAAAGTATCGGATTGATTTTAAGGTCATTTTATTTGCTTTTAAATGTATCAATGGGCCTGCCCCAGAGTACCTTACGGACCTTGTCAGGCTGCATAGGCCCTCCAGAGACCTCCGTTCAGCCAGTCTGATGGTCCTAGAGGTTCCTAGGTCGAAACTGAGATCCAGAGGTGATCGAGCCTTTTCAGTGGCTGCTCCAACTCTGTGGAACTCATTGCCTGTAGCTGTGCGGACTGCTAGTAGCTTGTCCACTTTTAAATCATTGCTGAAGACTTATTTATTTGAAATAGCGTTTGGCTCAGGGGAGCCGCACTGATGAATGTTGTACTCTATTTTCTTGGTATTTGTTATTTACTGTGTCTTCTATTGTATCTGTTTTTACTGTGAAGTACTTTGGTAGGCCTCGGCCTTGGAAATGTGCTATACAAATAAATTTGACATTGACATTGACATTGACTGTAGAAATACTCTTTTCTTACCCCTTTCCTCAAAAGGAACTTTTTTCCTGAAATATTTGACTTTTTATCAACAAAATTCAAGTTCTCTTTCAAGAAATACTAAAAACAAAAAGTACCAAAACTGACAAAAACTAGGTGGGAAAAAATATTCTGTGAACCTAAACTTTATTAATAAGTAATAAAACGAATAAGTAAATAATATTAATAAGAACATAATATTAATAATATGGCCCTCTGTCATGTTTGACAAATGTGACTCAAAGTATAAAAATTAAAAGTAGGCCTACTTAAAGCCAAAATTATTTGCCTTTTTCCTCAAAATATGTTTTATTATATAATAAATATCATTATTAATCAAATATTTCTTTCTAAAATATTTGACTTTTTTATCAAAAAACTAGAAACTAAAGAGACCGCTGCCCCCCAAAAGGATCCCTCCCGTTGTAAAAACCCGTCCTGCTCCCAGACCTTCAGGTGAACTCCCTTCTGATTAATGCACATTAAGCACAATAGTAAATTTCAAACAATATTTTCGTTTTTTTTGTGGACCCTGTTTTCCCATCAGTTTGTGTCTAAGTGAGCGATGGGAGAACAAGGCTCAGGGTTGACAAAAAAACCCAAAATAGTTTTTAAAATTGAAGTATCACTGCATGTATTGTGTATACATGCATGATACTTCACGGCATGGATTGTGTACACATACAGTAATACTTCACGGCATGTATTGTGTTTACATGCAGTAACTCTTCTCCTCAGCAGGTGTAAAGATGACATCAATGTCTCTGGATCAGGGGGTGGCAGATGTGAGGGGGTCCAGCAGACAGGAAGCTGAATGCACTCCTTCAGACAAGTAAGACAGCTGCTACCCCACCCATCTAAATATGTTTTATTCAAGTACCTCCTGACCAGCACAAAATATTTTCAGTAGAAACAAAATGACTAAAGAGGCTCCGTCATCTGATTTACGATGATATTGTAACTTAAAAAACACTTAAATTCTCCTAATACTGTATCTGAAGTCTTTTTTATATAGACCGTAGTGGTCCCCTAATACTGTATCTGAAGTCTCTTTTATATAGACCTTAGTGGTCCCCTAATACTGTATCTGAAGTCTCTTTTATATAGACCTTAGTGATCCCCTAATACTGTATCTGAAGTCTCTTTTATATAGACCATAGTGGTCCCCTAATACTGTATCTGAAGTCTCTTTTATATAGACCTTAGTGGTCCCCTAATACTGTATCTGAAGTCTCTTTTATATAGACCTTAGTGGTCCCCTAATACTGTATCTGAAGTCTCTTTAAAGACCTTAGTGGTCCCCTAATACTGTATCTGAAGTCTCTTTTATATAGACCTTAGTGGTCCCCTAATACTGTATCTGAAGTCTCTTTTATATAGACCGTAGTGATCCCCTAATACTGTATCTGAAGTCTCTTTTATATAGACCGTAGTGATCCCCTAATACTGTATCTGAAGTCTCTTTTATATATGACCTTAGTGGTCCCCTAATACTGTATCTGAAGTCTCTTTTATATAGACCTTAGTGGTCCCCTAATACTGTATCTGAAGTCTCTTTTATATAGACCTTAGTGGTCCCCTAATACTGTATCTGAAGTCTCTTTTATATAGACCGTAGTGGTCCCCTAATACTGTATCTGAAGTCTCTTTTATATAGACCTTAGTGGTCCCCTAATACTGTATCTGAAGTCTCTTTTATATAGACCTTAGTGGTCCCCTAATACTGTATTTGAAGTCTCTTTTATATAGGCCTTAGTGGTCCCCTTATACTGTATCTGAAGTCTCTTTCCCAAAATTGCCACTTTGCTCGTTTGAAAGTCATGATGTCTCTCTCTCATGGGGGCGCCAAATTCTCTGGGCGGGTAAAGCAGAGAAAGAGGAGGTAACATTGCCCCTTATGACCTAATAAGAGGAAGATTCCAGATCGGCCCATCTGAGCTTTCATTTCCTCAAAGGCAGAGCAGGATACCCAGGGCTCGGTTTACACGTATCACAATTTCTAGCCACTGGGAGGCCATAGGCAGGCTGGGAGGGGGGGCATATTAATGTGAAAAAAACTCATAAAGGGACATGTTCATGCCGTGGGACCTTTATTCAGGTGACTGTCAAAAGGCTGTGATGATATGCCACACATCAAGATCAATTAACAGTCTAGTTGTCTGTAAATATCACTGCATTTATGCACAATTTATCAAAATAATAAAAGTTTATATTGAAATCATAATTTGGGCTTTTGTATGTTTGACTGAATCCCAAACTGAAGATGTCACTCTTAAATTTACTTCACCTGTGTTTTGGCAGATAAGCGGTTCCACCCACTTTCTGCCTCAGTGACTTTCTTCAGAGCGGTAGCAAACCCCCCCAATCAGAGCCCACAGACTGATGCCTGCAGTTGGACTTCAGAATCAGAATCAGCTTTATTTGCCAGGTGTGAGGACACATACAAGGAATTTTTCTTTGGAACATCGTTGCTCACAATGCGCTTTCACATACAAAACAACCAAACAATATATACACACTAATATATACACACTCTAAACAGAAATAATATAGAGGCAATAGTGCAATGAGTGCAAAGAAGAGTGCAATAAAAATTATTAAAATGTGGAGCATAATGTAAAGGACGCTGGAATAAATAGTATTATGTTATTGTTTAATTCAATCAGAGGCCTATTGCACGAAACTAGGATAAGGGATTAAGCCGGGATATTCAAGTTATCCTGGATGAATTTAGCTTTGACTCGGTTGCACGAAACCAGATTGAAATAAACCCAGCCAAGTAACCATGGAGATTTATTCTTTGCGGCTAGCTAACAGCCAGGCTAAGATTAATCCTGGAGTCTCATGTGTCAAATCAGCTGCCGCTCTGATCCGAAATAAACGTGTTTAACAGTTATTCTGTTGTCTTCTGCTTTATTTTCATTAACATGCATTAGCCTACTTGTCACTATTGTTGTCGCGAGTTTGATTTAAACCCTACTACAGTTGTTTAGATGCTTAGAAATGGTTGCACTGGCACCCTGATGCGGAGTGGGACTTCCCGGTGGGACGGTAGGCTACTGTGTCGAGGCCATAGACTGTATATTAACGGTCTATGGTCGAGTCTGACTGGCGTGCGGCTGCTGCCCGGTGGCCGCTGCCCGGTGGCCGCTGCCTGACAGGTGTCGTGCCAATGTAGTTATCCCCGCCAGGATTTGTATCCCCTGGCCGCGGGAGCGCGCATGCACACAGAGCGGAGTTTCTGCTGCCCTTCGTATTGTTTAACTGCTGCACTTTGAATTAAACGAAACAAATAGCGACGTGGAAGACTCGACAGGGTTTTCCATAGTAACATGGGTCTCAGTTAACTACATAAATACGTGTATTTGTCTGTTACATTAAGGCGACGTGTCAAATGTTTATAGCATCGTTTAATATTATGGACTGATGGCCGTATCCTCCCTGTCCTCTAACGGGATTTCTGTTTTAATTTAATTTAGTTTAATATGGCTTTTCAATTAAACACTTTTTCACCTGTCTACCATATGAGTTACATAGGAGGTACTCAAAATATCAGGCCGTTTTTCACCTGACATTTTATGTATCCCATCACTAACATGCAATGGGTCTGTCCTGTCATCATGGGTGTTATTTTGTGTGTTTACTAAGTCACAATAAACAACCTGACAACATTTGGAGAGGTTTGCTTTTGTCTAGCAAAAGTTACATAGGGGATACCAAAAATATCAGGCCGTTTTTCACCTGATATTTTATGTATCCCATCCCTAACATGCAAAGGGTCTGTCCTGTCATCATGGGTGTTATTTTGTGTGTTTACTAAGTCACAATAAACAACCTGACTAAATTTGGAGAGGTTTGCTGTTGTTTATCAAAAGTTACATAGGGGATACCAAAAATATCAGGCCGTTTTTCACCTGATATTTTATGTATCCCATCTCTAACATGCAAAGGGTCTGTCCTGTCATCATGGGTGTTATTTTGTGTGTTTAATAGGTCACAATAAACAACCTGACACAATTTGGAGAGGTTTGCTGTTGGCTAGCAAAAGTTACATAGGGGATACCAAAAATATCAGGCCGTTTTTCATCTGATATTTATTATCCCCTATGTAACTTTCAAATGTTGTCAGGTTGTTTATTGTGACCTATTAAACACACACAATAACACCCATGATGACAGGACAGACCCTTTGCATGTTAGGGATGGGATACATAAAATATCAGGTGAAAAACGGCCTGATATTTTTGGTATCCCCTATGTAACTTTTGATAAACAGCAAACCTCTCCAAATTTAGTCAGGTTGTTTATTGTGAACTATTAAACACACAAAATAACACCCATGATGACAGGACAGACCCATTGCATGTTAGGGATGGGATACATAAAATATCAGGTGAAAAACGGCCTGATATTTTGAGTACCTCCTATGTAACTCATATGGTAGACAGGTGAAAAAGTGTTTAATTGAAAAGCCATATTAAACTAAATTAAATTAAAACAGAAATCCCGTTAGAGGAAAGGGAGGATACGCCTATCAGTCCATAATATTAAACCACGCTATAAACATTTGACACGTCGCCTTAATGTAACAGACAAATACACGTATTTATGTAGTTAACTGAGACCCATGTTACTATGGAAAACCCTATCGAGTGTTCCACGTCGCTATATGTTCCATTGAATTCAAAGTGCAGCAGTTAAACAATACGAAGGGCAGCAGAAACTCCGCTCTGTGTGCATGCGCGCTCCCGCGGCCAGGGGATACAAATTCTGGCGGGGATACGTACATTGGCACGACACCGGCAGACCTGCGAGTCGCGTCGGTGTCCACTCTCTCTGGAAAAGTAGAGATGAGCAGCGCAGCGTCCGTGGTCTCAGCTTCAGGTTTATAGGCCTACAGGACGCGCTCCGAAGATTAAGTGTGACGATATTAATGCAGCTATATTCCCAGATGATATTAATGGCAGACTGGTCAGAGACCAATAGGCCTACATTCATGATTTCATTTTCTTGTTGCTTATCCTTCTCTAATAAAAGACAGTTTGTGTTACTCCTTAATATGTAGGCCTAATGTTTTTTATTATAGCTTACATTGGTTTCATAACCTTCTCAATTAGTCTCACATCCCTGGACCAATAACGTGGCCCATATAGGCCTACAGTACGTATGTAGTGTAGTTTACATTCATCACACCGGGAACACCACAATGCTTCTTAATCTTTTTATTTTGGTGCAGTCACTTTCAGAACAATAAAAAAAAACATGAATATTGTTTCACAAATGCTCACAGCGTGTATTGAAGTCATTTACTTCTTTTTCTAGTCCCTTTGTGATTGTTCTGTATGAACATTAATTGTACAAAGAATTAGATATAGCTTATAGAGATTTGTGCATATGGTTGTATAACATGTTCTCGAGTTGTGAATAAGGGTTTGAAATTAAGCCTAGTCATAGGGTCCATTTCCCGAGGAACATTAATTCCCTCTGCTCACTTTTAAGGCAAAGGCTAAATAATAATACATTTTATTTATAGTGCTTTACATGGTAGGCTAGTCAAAGACACTTTACAGTAAAACCAGCACATTTATCACATAAAAACAGAAACATGAAACTAGCATATTTAAAGCAATTAAAACACAGTGTAGCCTACAACTTTATAAAAATGTGGAGTGACTATAGGCTAAGGAGATATTTTTACACTCTCACACATTCAGTCGGGTCCGCTATGTTGGGCTTTTTCTCTCCGTTTGACAAGAGCCGTATTTCCCTTTTTGCATATTCTTCCCCTCCTCGTTACTTTCCATTAGAAGCTGCTGCTCATTGGGTGAAACATATGGCGCATGCGTCTTCTCCATCTCTGCATCAGTAAATCTGTGATCGATACCGTGGTCTATTTAAGAAAGCCGTGAACGTGCACTTATCCCAGCTATCTACACCTGGCTTGACATAGCTTCACCTGTTCATCCTGGCTCGGCAAACGTGCAACCGATTAAGGCGCGATGAGCAGAGGCCTATTGCACGAAACTAGGATAAGGGATTAAGCCGGGATATTCAAGTTATCCTGGATGAATTTAGCTTTGACTCGGTTGCACGAAACCAGATTGAATTAAGCCCGGCCAAGTAACCATGGAGATTTATTCTTTGCGGCTAGCCTGGTCCAGAGCAGGCTAACAGCCGGGCTAAGATTAATCCAGGTGTCTCATGTGTCAAATCAGCTGCCGTCTGATCCGAAATAAACGTGTTTAACAGTTATTCCGTTGTCTTTTGCATGTCTTCTGCTTTATTTTCATTAACATGCATTAGCCTACTTGTCACTAATGTTGTTGCGAGTTTGATTTAAACCCTACTACAGTTGTTTAGATGGTTAGAAATGGTTGCAGTGGCACCCTGATGCGGAGTGGGACTTTTCCCGGTGGGACGGTACTGTGTCGAGGCTGCCTGGCGTGCGGCTGCTGCCTGGTGGCCGCTGCCTGCCGGCAGACCTGCGAGTCGCGTCAGTGTCCACTCTCTCTGTGAAAGTAGAGATGAGCAGCGCAGCGTCCGTGGTCTCAGCTTCAAGACGCGCTCAGAAGATTAAGTGTGACGATATTAATGTAGCGATATTCCCAGATGATATTAATGTAGCGATATTCCCAGATGAAAATAATGACAGACTGGTCAGAGACCAATACATTCATGATTTCATGTTCTTGTTGCTTATCCTTCTCTAATAAAGGACAGTTTGTGTTACTCCTTAATATAGGCCTAATGTTTTTTTATAGCTTACATTGGTTTCATAACCTTCTCATTAGTCTCCCATCCCTGGACCAATAACGTGGCCTATATACAGGACGTATGTAGTAGAGTTATCATTCATCACACCGGGAACACCGCAATGCTTCTTAATCTTTTTATTTTGGTGCTGTCACTTGTCAGAAGAATAAAAAAACATGAATATTGTTTTACAAATGCTCAAAGCGTGTATTGAAGTCATTTACTTCTTTTTCTAGTTGTTGTCCCTTTCTGATCGTTCTGTATGAACATTAATTGTACAAAGAATTAGATATAGACATAGCTTATAGAGATTTGTGCATATGGTTGTAAAACTCGCGTTGTGAATAAGGGTTTGAAATTAAGCCTAGTCATAGGGTTGGTTTTAGCCTACTTTACAGTAGGCTAAAACCAGCACATTTATCACATAAAAACAGAAACATGAAACTAGCTTATTTAAAACAATTCAAACACAGTGTAGCCTACAACTTTGTAAAAATGTGGAGTGACTATCTAAGTAGATATTTTTACACTCTCACACATTCAGTCGGGTCCGCTATGTTGGGCTTATTCTCTCCGTTTGATGAGAGCCGTATTTCCCTTTTTGCATATTCTTCCCCTCCTCGTTACTTTCCATTAGAAGCTGTTGCTCATTGGGTGAAACATATGGCGCATGCGTCTTCTCCATCTCCGCATCAGTAAATCTGTGATCGATACCGTGGTCTATGTGAGAAAGCCGTGAACGTGCACTTATCCCAGCTATCTACACCTGGCTTGACATAGCTTCACCTGTTCATCCTGGCTCGGCAAACGTGCAACCGATTAAGCCCCGATGAGCGGATCACACTAAGTCAAGCTGCGCTTTTTCATTTATCCTGGATATCTTTATTCTACTTTCGTGCAATAGGCCCCAGGTCACACTAAGTCAAGCTGCACTTTTTCATTTATCCTGGATATCTTTATTCTACTTTCGTGCAATAGGCCCCTGGTTTCGTGCAACCGAGTCAAAGCTAAATTCATCCAGGATAACTTGAATATCCCGGCTTAATCCCTTATCCTAGTTTCGTGCAATAGGCCTCTGCTCCTGTCGACTTTATCAACACATTTACAACAAAAAACGTTACCTAACATCCCTCTCTCTCTCTTTGTTTATCTGTTTCTCTATGTTGCTCTCTCTCTCTCTGTCTCTCTCTCAAAATGTAACAATAAGACAAAAAAACAAAAAACGGATGGATATCAGCATCAACGTGAGAATAAGAATATTACAGCTGTGTGTGTGTGTGTGTGTGTATTTCTATGTTTATAATCGTCATGCGTCGTTGACGTGTTGGTAAACAAACACTGAGCCAATCAGAAAGAGGCAGCTCGATCAGCTGACTGTAGCTTCCGGGTTGAGAGTGTGACGTCTTGTTGAGTTGATGATGTTGAAGATGGCAGGACACGAACACCAGCACCACTTCTCTCCGTGTTTCTGCGACTTAATGAGGTCCACTTCTTTCTCTCGGCTGATTAAACAATCAGAAATAAGTGTGCAGCTAGCTTTAGTTTTTATTAGCAGCTAAGTGGCTAATCTGAAAGTTCCGGATGGGTGTTTCGGTAAAGTTCGGTGTTTTACGGTGTTTTACGGCGTTCACAGCCCTCTGTGTCCCCCTTCCCCAGGTTGTTCGGGTCCCTAGTTGTGCCCTGCGTGTACCTCAGCCTGGTCCTGACCCTCTGCCTACTGCTGCTTCTGCTGGGGGTCCGTGTGTGGCTGCAGGGCCGTCGCGCAGCCCGCCGGGCTCGGGACGGCGGCCCCGCGGTGGCCTTCTTCCACCCGTACTGCAACGCTGGAGGCGGCGGGGAGCGGGTCCTTTGGTGCTCGCTGAGGACTCTCATGCACCGGTACAAAGGCTCTAGCTGTCGGTCTGTCTGTCTGTCTGTATTTTTTTTTTTTTTTATTATATTTACAAGTGCTTAAGTGTATTGTTTAGAAACTACAGCAGTGGAAGAAGTATTCAGATCCTTTATTACTTAAGAAAAAATACTAATACAAAAATACTAATACACACCGTAAACATACTCTCACAAGTAAAAGTACTGTATTGAATCTAACTTCTGTAAAAGTGTGTAAGTATCATCCGGAAAAGTATTAAAATGAAAGAACCATTCTCCCATTGTAGAAAGGTAAAGGATCCTAACAGCTGTTTAATGACATCATCATCTCAGCTGATATATGACATCATCATCCCAGTTGGACCTGGAGCCATATTGTTGCTATGGTTACTTTATAATATACATCATACTGTATATATACTACATGTGGTTAGTGTTCAGGAATCTGGAAAGTAACTAGTAACTAAAGCTGTCAGATGAATGTAGCGGAGTAACTAAAGTAACTAATAACTAAAGTAACTAGTAATTAAAGCTGTCAGATGAATGTAGTGGAGTAACTAAAGTAACTATACTAAGTGACTAGTAATTAAGCTGTCAGATGAATGTAGTGGAGTAACTAAAGTAACTAGTGACTAAAGCTGTCAGATGAATGTAGCGGAGTAACTAAAGTAACTAATAACTAAAGTAACTAGTAATTAAAGCTGTCAGATGAATGTAGTGGAGTAACTAAAGTAACTAGTGACTAAAGCTGTCAGATGAATGTAGTGGAGTAACTAAAGTAACTAGTAACTAAAGCTGTCAGATACATGTAGCGGAGTAACTAAAGTAACTAGTAACTAAAGCTGTCAGATGAATGTAGCGGAGTAACTCAAGTAACTAATGACTAAAGTAACTAGTAATTAAAGCTGTCAGATGAATGTAGCGGAGTAACTAAAGTAACTAGTAACTAAAGTAACTACTAACTACAGCAATGTGATTGGTGCATAGTTAATGAGCAGCATTAATGGATGCCAGAGTAACTCGCTGAGCAGATTCAGGGCTCTCGGAGAACTCTGTTTACCAAGGTACCGTTTGAGCCCAAAAAAAATGCAGCGACAGATTGAAGCTGGGTATTTAAAGAAAGACTTAAGTGCAGATACCATGTCATTTTTGTAACGGAAGTTAACCCTTGTGTTGTCTTCTTGTCAAAATTGAAAATCAACACTTTCGTTGATGCTTTTTATCAATGTTTTTAACTTTTTTCTTATGTTTTTGTCCCTTTTTTCAAAACTTTTGACGCTTTTTTTCAATGTTTGTCACTTATTTTAACTTATTAACTTTAGTTTTTCAGTTATTTCTGGAATTTCTGGTCAATAAACCTCATTTATAGGAAATTATATCTAATGTTTGAGTTAGAAAAGCAGAAATTAGGAATTATTTAGACTAACATTAAAGGAAAGTATGTTGATGGTTAATCACAGACTGGAACATGTTTTCTTATGTTTTTGTCCCTTTTTTTGACGTTTTCAACACTACATAACACTAACTTCTTAACTTTAGTTTTACAGTTACTTTTGGAATGTATGGTCAATAAACCTCTCTTTTGGGAAATTATACCTAATGTTTGAGTTAAAAAAGCAGAAGTAAGGAATTATTTAGATTATTTCTTTTTACTCAACTATTTCAAAACCACTTCAATGTTTTTCTCCAAATGCTATAAAATGAATAAGACACCCCAAAATTAATGAAAGTAGAGATTTGTACTTGCCAAAGTGCGTTGTGTGGAATCAATCATGTTATTTTGGGTAATTAAAAATAACATTAATATTGGAAAATGGGTCAATTTGACCCGAGGACAACAGGAGGGTTAAAGATATAAGTCACTCAGCTAAATTCATTCCATTTTCAATTTAATTATTAGTATCAAATCCCAACAGAAGTTATCTCAGGACGCTTTACGGAGAGAGGAGGTCTAGACCACACTCTGTAATTTACAGAGACCCAACAATTCCCCCCTAAGAGCCAACATTTGGTGCGACGGCAACGAGGAAAAACTTCCTTTAAACCTCGGACCCTGGCTCTCGGTGGGCGGTTATCTGCTTAAAAGCAACAGAAATAGTAGAAATCCCAAAATAACCAAATATCTAAACTAGGGGTGGGGGGGGAAATATATTTTCATATACTGTATCAATACACAGACGCCAAGTGTGGATCTTTTATTAGATATGTGTTGGTCAGTTTGTCCCATTTTGCAGCAAAAACGTTGAAGTGATATGAACAAACAGAGAAATCTTTCTTTTTAGATAAAACAGATGTTGACAAAGTTTCCTTTTGGGGACGTCATTTTAAATTGGGGAAAAATCAGAAGTTGGAAAAAAGGTTATAATTGCAATACGTCTAAAATCGCAATAATATCGTATCGTGGCATAAGTATCGTGATGATATCGTATCGGGAGGCGTCTGGTGATCCCCCCCCCCATGTCTAAACTAGTATAAACCCCTGAGGATCTGTCTCCCCTCCCCAGGTACCCCGGCATCTCTTTCGTGGTTTACACAGGTGACCAGGGAGTGACCAGCGAGCAGATCCTGGAGGGAGCCCGACAGCGTTTCAACATCACGCTGCCTCGGCCAATCAGCTTCATTTTCCTGCGTCACCGCTCGCTAGTGGAGGCTGGCTCGTACCCGCACTTCACCCTGCTGGGCCAGAGTGGGGGCTCCATGTTCCTCGGTAAGCACCTAGATTACGTGGCCGGGTTGGATCAGGGGTGGAGCGGACGCACATGTACTTCGAGGTTTATGCCTCAACGTAGAGGTCGAGGGTTCGACTTCGACCTGTGATGATTTACTGCATTTCTTCCCCCCTCCCCTTTCTCACCTAGCTGTCCAAAAGATAATCTTTAAAACAAATATATATGTATATTATTACACAACACTTAAAGCAGAATTTGTCAGACTGATATGTATATACAGTGAGGAAAATAAGTATTTGAACACCCTGCAGAAATCACAATGTATGATTTTTTAACTATTTATTTGTATGATACAGCTGCCTATCAGCTATAATTCTGACCGTCAAAGACCTGTTAGTCTGCCTTCAAAATGTCCACCTCCACTCCATTTATTATCCTAAATTAGGTGCACCTGTTTGAGGTTGTTAGCTGCATAAAGACACCTGTCCACCCCATACAATATGATAGGGGCTGTGGCTCAGCGGTAGAGCGGTTGCCTGCCAATTGGAAGGTTGGTGGTTCAATCCCTGGCCCTGCAGTCCCATGTCAAAGTGTCCTTGGGCAAGACACTGAACCCCGAGTTGCCCCCGATGCTGCGCATCGGAGTGTGTGAGTGTCTATCTGATGAGCAGGTGGCACCTTGTACGGCAGCCTCGGCCACAGTGTATGAATGTGTGTGAATGGTGAATGTATCCTGTATGATGTAAAAGCGCTTTGAGTAGTCGTTAAGACTAGAAAAGCGCTATATAAATACAGCACATTTACATTTACAATCAGTAAGAATCCAACTACTAACATGGCCAAGACCAAAGAGCTGTCCAAAGACACTAGAGACTAAATTGTACATCTCCACAAGGCTGGAAAGGGCTACGGGGAAATTGCCAAGCAGCTTGGTGAAAAAAGGTCCAAAGGTCCACTGTTCGAGCAATCATTTGAAAATGGAAGAAGCTAAACATGACTGTCAATCTCCCTCGGACTGTGCTCCATGCAAGATCTCACCTCGTGGGGTCTCAATGAAAGAAAGAAAGGTGAGAAATCAGCCCAATACTACACGGGACGAGCTGGTCAATGAACTGAAAAGAGCTGGAGCCACTGTTTCCAAGGTTACTGTTGGTAATACACTAAGACGTTATGGTTTCAAATCATGCATGGGACGGAGGGTTCCCCTGCTTAAACCAGCACATGTCAAGGCCCATCTTAAGTTTGCCAATGACCATTTGAATGATCCAGAGGAGTCATGGGAGAAAGTCATGTGGTCAGATGAGACCAAAATAGAACTTTTTGGTCATAATTCCACTAACCGTGTTTGGAGGAAGAAGAATGATGAGTACCATCCCAAGAACACCATCCTTACTGTGAAGCATGGGGGTGGTAGCATCATGCTTTGGGGGTGTTTTTCTGCACATGGGACAGGGCGACTGCACTGTATTAAGGAGAGGATGACCGGGGCTATGTATTGCGAGATTTTGGGGAACAACCTCCTTCCCTCAGAGCATTGAAGATGGGTCGAGGTTGGGTCTTCCAACATGACAATGACCCGAAGCACACAGCCAGGAGAACCAAGGAGTGGCTCTGTAAGAAGCATATCAAGGTTCTGGCGTGGCCTAGCCAGTCTCCAGACCTAAACCCAATAGAGAATCTTTGGAGGGAGCTCAAACTCCGTGTTTCTCAGCGACAGCCCAGAAACCTGACTGATCTAGAGAAGATCTGTGTGGAGGAGTGGGCCAAAATCCCTTCTGCAGTGTGTGCAAACCTGGTGAAAAACTACAGGAAACGTTTGACTTCTGGAATTGCAAACAAAGGCTATACAAATATTAACATTGATTTTCTCAGGTCTTCAAATACTTATTTGTAGCTGTATCATACAAATAAATAGTCATCTATGATCATAAATCATACATTGTGATTTCTGGATTTTCTTTTTTAGATTATGTCTCTCACAGTGGACATGCATCTACGGTGACAATTTCAGACCCCTTCATGATTTCTAAGTGGGAGAACTTGCAAAATAGCAGAGTGTTCAAATACTTATTTTCCTCACTGTATATGTATGTATGTATTTATGTATGTGTGTGTCTGCTTGTGTGTGTGTGTGTGTGTAGGCTGGGAGGCGCTGACGGCCTACGTCCCCGACCTTTACGTGGACTCGATGGGCTACGCCTTCACTCTGCTGATCTTCCGTTACCTGGGCGGCTGTAAGGTGGCGAGTTACGTTCACTACCCCACCGTCAGCACCGACATGCTGTCTGTGGTCAGAGAGAGGAGCCCCAGGTAACACACACACACACACACACACACACACACACACACGCACACACACACACACACACACTTACTCAGATACACACACGCATGCACGCACACACATACACACACTCATATACACACACTCACTCACTCACACGCACACACACACACTCACTCACTCACTCACTCACTCACACACACACACACACACACACACACACACACACACACACACACACACAAACACACAGTTTCTGTAGTTCAGCCCATGGATCTCACATCTTTTGATTCCAGATTCAACAACTCGGACCTGGTCTCCAGGAACGCGGCGCTGAGCGTCCTAAAGGTGGTGTACTACTGTGGCTTCGCCCTGCTCTACGGCCTCGCCGGCTCCTGCTGCCACGTCGTCATGGTAAACTCCACCTGGACGTTGGGCCACATCCTGGCGCTGTGGCGCGCGCAGAGCCGCACCGTCGTGGTGTACCCGCCCTGTGACATCAGGGCTTTCCTGGACGTTCCGCTGGTGGAGGAAGGGGGGAGGAGGACTGGGTGGAGCTGGGACCCGAGGAAGAGCCCGCCGGAGCAGACAGGAAGTGCCACTCCATCGTGTCGGTGGGTCAATTCCGGCCGGAGAAGGACCACCGGCTGCAGATCCGGGCGTTCCACAAGCTGCTCGGCAGGAGAGCGGAGACGCCCGGGGGGATGGGCCCGGTAAAGCTGGTGCTGATTGGTGGATGCAGGAACCCAGAGGACGAGGAGCGCGTGCTGATGCTGCGCGGGCTCTGCCAGGAGCTCGGCGTCTCCGACCACGTCGACTTCAGACTCAACACGAGCTTCGAGCAGCTAAAGACGGAGCTACTCAACGCCACCGTCGGGCTGCACACCATGTGGAACGAACACTTTGGTATCGGTGAGGACAGCGCACACACACACGCTTGCACGCACACACACACTCTCTCACACACACACACACACCCACACATATTCACTCACTCACTCACTCACTCGCTCACTCACTCACACACACGCACAATTACTCACACACACACACACACACACAATCACTCACTCACAGGTTCACACACTGACTCACTTACTCACATACTCACTCACTCACACACTCACTCACTCACTCACTCTCACACACACACACACACACACACACACAATCACACACAATCACACACTCACACACTCACTCACTCACTCACTCACTC
Source organism: Etheostoma nigrum (assembly GCA_029931835.1). NCBI lineage: Eukaryota > Metazoa > Chordata > Actinopteri > Perciformes > Percidae > Etheostoma > Etheostoma nigrum. The sequence continues at coordinate 7,586,054 of CM057247.1, read as the reverse complement.
ACACACACACTCACTATATCATATAAGATTAGGAAAAGAAGCCATTTGTGTTCAGGTTGTGTTGTGTCTGTGTGCAGGCGTGGTGGAGTGTATGGCTGCAGGCGCCATCGTCCTGGCTCATAATTCCGGCGGTCCCAAGCTGGACATCGTGGTGCCGTACGAAGGTGGACAGACGGGCTTCCTGGCCGACAGCGAGGACAGCTACGCCGCGGCCATGGAAACCATCCTGGCGCTGTCTCCGTCGGCCAGACTTGAGATCCGACAGAACGCCCGGCGCTCTGTGGAACGGTTTTCGGACCAGGAGTTTGAGGTGTGTTTCCTGGCCGCCATGGAGTCTCTGATGAGCTCTCTGGAGCGATGAGGAGGGGCACACGAGTCCCCGGGGACCAGCACTTTATTTTGAAATTAGTTCTGCGACACAGATACAAAGTGGTAAATCATACTCTCTCTCACTGCCCAATGTGAGTCAAGTGCAGATTTGAGTCACGCATGTGTCCCTTTGCGACAAGTAGCATATAAGATGCTAACAAGAGACTTCTGTAACGTCTGAAGTAGCCTCCGAGATGCTAACAAGAGACTTCTGTAATGTCTGAAGTAGGCTGCCAAAGGCTGTCAGTTGAATGGTGTTTTGAGCTAACGTTAGCAATCAAACAATAATAGATCAATCAACGTTTTTGAAATGATTTCCATCTTCTGTTGTTTGCAATGAGAAAGGTTTTGTTTCATGGATTTCACAAACTTCAGTATGAGAGTTGTGACGTAAACTGTTTAAATCTGAGCATGCCAGCTCAAATCTGCTCTCAACTCACATTGGGCAGTGACACCTACGTCTAGAACAAGCTACGCTTCCCCACGCGGTCAGTAGAGCTGGGTTCTTCCTGCATAGAGAAATTTTTGGCGCCTTCCCAAAAGAAGCTTTAGCCCAAAGGAAACTCAGCAGCGTTAAAATTACGAGAACTGAGAAGTCACCAAACCCCTACCGATACAATATCATCACAATATTATTGCGATTTTAACCTTCCTGTTGTCCTCGGGTCAAATTTGACGCCTTTAAAAAATGTCTATATCTGAAATATGAGTTTCTTTTCAACCAAATTACCACAAAAAAATGTTGGATTCCATACAACGCTCTTTGCAAATACAATTGATCTCTTTCATTCCTCTGATCTTAAGTATTAGTCAAAATAATTCATAATTTCTGCTTTTTTAACTCAAATATTAGGTATAATTCTATATAAATGAGGGTTATTAACGATGAATTCCATAAAGTAGTGTAAAACTAGTAGTAGAAAGGTGGTGTTAGTGAAATAAAAAAAAATGTGTTGAAAATGGCAAATGTCGAAAAAAGGGGTAAGGTGGTTTTAGTGAAAACTTAAAAGTCTGAAAAAGGGACAAAAATGTCAAATTTTTGTCAGTTTTTTACCCGGGAGGACAACACAAGGGTTAAACATATTGCAATATCTTGCAATTATAACCTTTTTTCCAACTACTAATTTTTCCCCAATTTCTGATGATGTCCCCAAAAGGAAACTTCGTCAACATCTGTTTCATCTAAAAAGAAACATTTCTCTGTTTGTTCATCTCACTTCAATGTTTTTGCTGCAAAATGTGGCAAACTGACCAACACATAATATATAATAATAGTGATAGTTGGTGCCTGTGTATCGATACAGTATTGCCACTGAAAACATCACGATATGAGGCTGTATCAACCCCCCCCCCCCCCCCCAACAGTCCAACAATGACCAATCTGATTGGTGGAGTGCTAGCCCTTGACTAGCGAATCAGCTTATCAGAAACAGTTTGTGAACTTTGGCTAACTCCGCCTTAAATTTTACAGTCTCATTTTCTACGTCTACATGTTTAAGAACACAAGGGATGCAAATCAGACTTGTAAATCAGACAGCTGTGGGAGTATTTCTTCCTCTCTGTATCTGCTCCGGAGGGCTGGGGATCGCCGGAGGCTGGGACGGAGACGGGACGCAGACACACATTGACTTTAATGGAAACCTAATGACTCCAACGCCGTTCCAGAGTTGGTGTAAATTGCGGGTTATCGAGTTAATACTGATCATCTGGTTTTTAATCACACACAGATTCCTGAATAGATAGTAAAGGGTTTGCAATGTTGTTTTTTCCTGAAGAAGTTACGGAAATGAAGACAAAGGAGAACTTTAAGATGAGAAGTTTGAGTTGAGATGAGTCCTTATTTTTTATGATCAAATTTTTATTTTTTATTATTTTCTTTTATATTCAAAAATTAACAAAACAATTACAAACAACATACTGACACAAGGAACGCGTCCCAAAGCCAAAAAAACACAGAGAGGAAAGCTTAGGGAGAGGCAGACAAAACAACACATGCAGAAACAGACACACACAAACACACACATAAAAAGACACAGACACAAGACAAGGGACCAATCACATGCGCAGGTTGAGGTCCGGACCTCAAAGAGCCAGCGATGCTGCGCCAAGTATCCAGGGTCCTTTTCAGCGCTCCATGGACAGTTCCATGTACACAACATCCAAGAAGGAAAGGGTCAATGCACGGACAGACGTCATGAGGCGGCTTCCAACGGGTTGCAATCATTCTCTTAGCAGCTGTAAGTCCAGCAAAATCTCTCCTTATTTAAATGTTGTTTCATTTCCTGCATTCCTGTTTGTAACGAGGCACGGACATATGATATAGTGTGAAATATTAAAGAAGTTTTATTTTGAAGAAGCCGTGTCCACAAATTGTTGACTCAGAAACCATAGGACTGATTGTTATCAAATGTTCTGCACAGCATGATTGTTTTTATGACGTGTATGTGTGTGTGTGTGTGTGTGTGTAGAAGTAACTCAAACACCACTTACGGTAACAGTTCTGCAAGAAATGCAAACAAACACTTCATATTAATTATTTTACCTTTATAAGTAGGAAGCAAGGGGCTCGGAGTGGAGAGACACACGTTTGTTTTTGTCTTTTCATTGGAGGAAAAATATAGAATAACACCAGACTTCATCCATTACTCTCTCACTCACACACACACACACACACACACACACACACAGTCACACAGTCACTCACTCTCCCTCTCTCACACACACACTCACACAGTCACTCACTCACTCTCTCTCACACACACACTCTCAAGTCGTTATTGTCTAGACTTGTGACTCAAGTCTGACTCAAAGTTAGGTAATGGTGACTCGACTCGGACTATTGTTTGGGACTCGGACTCGAACACTGGGGACTCGAGACCTGACTGACTCGACAGTTGGTGATGTGACTACAACACTGAGCCTAACCACAGGACTGGATGGAAACATCAGTTGGACTTTACTTAAGTTGCGTTACTGTCTGAACTCTTGATCTGAGCGTCTCGTTCTTCAGGCTGAGAGGAGACCTCCACCTCCTGTTGTTGGATCTGTTGAGAGTCTGCTGCACCTCCGCCCTCGTTCTCCTCCATCCCGTCACCCGCCGCACTCTCCTCCGTGCGCTCTGCCTCGTCCGAGCTCTCGTCCTCCATTACAAACAGGTTGTTCATGGAGTCGGCCACCGCATCTCTCAGCTCGTCCTCCGACTCCTCAAAGTTTCTGATGACAAACAAAACAAAAATAAACTGATCTCATGCAGAATTATTGTGATGGTTGGATATAGACGACATCTCTGCCTATACAAGCTGGTTTATAAGTTTTAAGTTTGGAAATTGGGGCTCGGAAACGCCAGAGCAGGGGGAATGAGAGGGGGAAACAACAGAGCAGGGGGAATGGGGGGGGGGGGGAACGTAGCAGAAGATATTCCTTTCTAAACTAAACTGCAGCCTGAGATCTTATAGTATGTTTAGGATGCCAGAGCAGGGTGAATGAGGTCACAGCCAAGTTGACTGCGTTCCATTTTACATCTTGGATTTTCGTTGTTTTCCTTAGCTCTAGCCAGGTTAGCCATCGTTAGCAATACCAGACAATAACAATGCATACACTGTTTTTGTTTAGCGTTTTGGCTAAAGTGGCGACATTTTGGCTTAATTAGTATTGATGAGGTGGCTCAGGGTGGAAGATTTACAGTCACATCCATCTTAACATTCCTCTCTACTTTTCTGGATTGCTTAATTATATTTAAGATCAATTTAAATTGGCCTCTGGTTGTGATTGTTGACTTACGTGTCGTCATCGTCTGATCTTGGCTCCAGACGCTCTTCATCCATCTCCACATCAGAGTCTTCCTCTTCTTCCTCCTCTTCCTCTTCTGCTCTGTCCTTCTCTGCCTCTGAATGACAGATTTGTCTGAGATTTGTCAAACTATTAAAATTAAAGAACTCTCCTCCCATTGTAGAAAGAGTAAAGGATCCCCACAGCTGTTTAATGACATCATCATCTCAGCTGGACCTGTAGCCGTTATATTGTTGCTATGGTTACTTTATAATAAAATATCAGATTATAAACTCCATGTGTTTAGTGTTCAGGAATCTTAATGTGGAAAGTAACTAATGACTAAAGCTGTCAGTTGAATGTAGCGGAGTAACTAAAGTAACTAGTAACTCAAGTAATTAGTAACTCAAGTAACTAGTAACTAAAGCCGTCAGATGAATGTAGCGGAGAAACTAAAGTAACTAGTAACTAAAGTAGAATATTTCTCTCTAAAAATGTAGTGGAGTAGAAGTAGAAAGTAACATGAAAAGAAAAGACTCAGGTAAAGTAAAAGTACTTCAACATCTGGACTTAAGTACAGTAGTGGAGTAAATGTACTTAGTTACACTGAGGTTCCCTGTGGATCAGTCAGAGTCAGGGTGAGTGAAATCTGACCTGCGGCCTCTGAGTCCAGGGTTGATGATGTGAGTTCAGCCTGAGCGAGAGCGTTCAGCAGGGTGTTGGGGGGGTCGTTGACCCACTGCTTGCGACCTGCCACCTTGTCAACTGAGGGGGGGGGGTTTAGGGAAACATACTATACATGAGTCATACATACTGTCACTGTCAGACAAATAGTCTTGCTCATACCAAACATGGATGGACTTTGTACAGAGCTAGGCTAAGTTCCCCCTGTTTACAGTCTTTATGCTAAGCTAAGCTAATCAGCTGCTGCTCGTAGCTTCATATTTATATATAATATAACATTTACCTCTGAAGTGTAGCGCACTTAAAGTATAAAGTAGCATCAAATGGAGGATAATGAAGTGCAATAAAAGAGTATAATAAAATGTTGAACTATTACTTAAATGAAAGCACTGGAAATAAAAAATAAAGTATCTAATGAAAGGAAACTGTGAAAGAAAAATCTGTGTTGTTGTAAAAAGTGAAATACAGAAAGAGGAGATGAAATGTAGGGCTGCCCCCTCTGAGACGATTCATTGACTAATCAGTTGCTTTGGTCTTTTTTTAATGTCTTTCTCAACGTATGAGCACATCTCTGGTAAACTGTTGCATGATCCTTCAACTAATCGAGTTTCTTTAGTCAAGGACAGACCTTATGAAATGATGAATTTGTCACAAGCTGAGTTGCCATCCACTTGTCAATTGAATTATCTGAAGTTTGGTAAAAAACTCATGTGAACAAAGCTGGTGAAAGTGTGTTTCCATCCAATGGCTTTAAAGCCAATAAAAACCTGTGATGAGGACGTCACACGCTGTTTGCGATCAAATTGGTAGATGGAATTGATTTTAGACATTTGAAGGTGTTTCCATTCATTTTCGCACTGAATCGCACAACATTCAACAGCAACAAAGTTTTTCTAGACGAAATGGATCACGTCTACCAACACATGATCAATATGGGACAAGTTGTAATAGTGCTTATGTTCCAGCTGACAGCGACATATCAAGCTATAATAAGAAAACAACAATGCTATCAACACATCGCTATGACAATGCAGATGCAACTTGTTTTTCATTGTCCCTCCGGCACCGCTGCGAGACTCTTTTTTGAGACATGTCTCCCTGTTTGAGCGTCTTGCATTTACTCTGCAGGACGTCCCACAGCTTGTCCTAACCTTTGTCGCCCGTTTTCTTCAAGAGTTCCTGATAATTAAATTCAGAAGTCTCTCGTCTCCTCGTCCATCCACTTCCACCTGTCTTTGTTGACACCCGCCATGTGTGCAGACAGAGAGGAAATACTGGGTGGAAATTAACTAAAACTTCTTCGTTTTGAGGCGGGTTGCAACCATAATATTACCTAAAACTTAATTAATCGCAATTTATTATTTATTCAGCAAAAAACTTTTCCATCAGCGTTTATTGCATAAGCCGAATATCGATCAAGATAAAATCAGATGAACTTATTTCTTTTGAGTCGATATTCATGAAATTCCATCAAATTTGACTGTTTCAATAAGGCATTTTTCATTCAATATCACTTAATTTGGATAAAAACGTGTGGATGGAAACATAGCCACTGACTAATAATAAGTAAATCTTATATGATTGGAATACATTTCTGTGCCTCTTCACTCTGTTGACTCTATTGACAGCTGTGTTACGCGTGTACGGCACCTTGTTCACCCCCGACCTCGGCGGTGTTGTAGACAGAGTTGACTTCCATGTCGGTGAGTGCGTCCAGCAGAGTCTGAGGAGTCCTCTGGCTCCACCCCTTCCTCACTTCCGACCAATCCTTGAGCTTCAACTCCTCTGCCTCCTGGAAGCTCAGAGTCTGGTTCAGAGGGTCCACTTCCTGTTCGGAGAGAGAGACAGAGAGACAGATACAGAGAGTGAGACAGAGAGACAAACAGAGAGCGAGAAACAGAAAGAGAGAGAGACAGAGAGAGAGAGAAAGAGAGGAAGAGAGCTTAAGAGAGAGAGAAGGAGGGAGAGAAAGAGAGATGGAGGAAGAGAGAGAAGGAGGGAGAGAGAGGGAGTGAGAGACAGAGTGAAGAAGAGGAGGTGTGAAGGAAAGATAAAGAGAACTGTCACTTACCTCCTCCCCTGTTTGTCTTCCATCGCCCTCTTTCTTCTTCTCTTCCTCGCTTCCCTCCTCTTTCTCCTTCTCTTCGTCCCCTTTCATCCCTTCCTCATCTAACCGGATCTCAAACATAATTCCTTTCTGCAGAAACAACAAACAAAACAATCAAACTCTCATCTTTTCTGTCAGGTTTGTTCATCCATCTCTTCGTCTGACTGACAGCTGTTTCTCTGTAAAGAACCAGATTCATAGCCTTGAAATCTAGACGCTCCCTAGCGGCACCAACTGTAATCTGCAGCCAGCGTCAGTCTAGCAACTCTCCGCTGGAAAAAAGAAATTCTGGTTTGGCCAATCACATTGTGTATAGAGTCGGTGGGCGGGGCTTAACGTACTGATGGCAGAGTTGCGACAGTTCTGCGTGAATTGGCCCTTTTTCATGTGACGTCAGATAACCTCCGTTCTGCTGTGAATGCTTCTGGTGGTGGACTGGTAGCTGGAGAGGTGCCAGTTCACCTCCTGGGCACTGCCAAGGTGCTCTTGAGCAAGGCATCGAACCCCCCAACTGCTCGGGGTGCCTTTCCATGGGCACCCCCCCCCTCCCCCCACTCTGACATCTAATGTAATAACAACAGAGTGTAAAGTGTAATTTCCCCTTGTGGGACTAATAAAGGATACATTATTATTATTATTATTATTATTATTATTATTATTGTTTCATGTCAATGCACAGCACTTTGGTCAACCTGGTTGTTTTAAAAATAAAGTTTGATTGATTGATTGATTGATTGATTGATTGATTGATTGATTATGAAGGTACGTGTTTAGCTTAATTTAGCTAACATTAGCGTTATGCTAGCGAAGGTTATAAGCTGACGAGTTTCTGTCTTGCAGGTAGACAGTATTTAGATGTTAATTTTGAGTAGTACAGCCCACAAACTCTTGTTGCAGCTTATTTTTAATATTACTCTTTAATAATACTACTACTTGAAAACAAAGAAGATGGCCACTGCTGCTGGAGAACAGCAGTCTGTCCAATCAACTCTAGAAGACTTGGAGTTAAGCTCTGAAGTCATTCTTAAAAAAGGAAGATGTGTTAGGGGGTTAAAAGTGAATCTATCAACCAGCATTGCTCTGGTTGGTTGTAGTGCTGTCCTATTGAGTGCAGAGGGAATAAGAAAGACAACCGTCTATCCCGCCCCTCGGATTGAGCCCAGCCAGTGGGGAGCTCCCAGATCTAACATCTGGATGTGGGCCTGGCTCGTCAGGCTACCTGACTTACACTTCAACTTGAAAAGGTTTTATGGTAGCTTTGGGTCTCCATAGAGGAATGTAATGACTGTATACACACATCACATGTGGGTGCAAGGCTCTCAGCAAATCACACGGATGAAACAAACGAGCAGTAGAATTAGTGATAAAAGCTGTGATAGCAACCTCAAAGACAGGTCTAATTGCCCAGTTTAGTCACCTTGTCTTTGTGTTTTCTCTCCAGTGCTCTCCTCTGTTCTCTGTTCTCCTCTCTGATCTTCCTCAGAGCAGTTGTTGAAGCATGACATTTTATCAGAAAGGACAGAAGTAAGATCCGGTGGTTTTGACAGCATTGATGGGACTTTCTTTAACTGTCTGTCTCCAGCGGTGTCCGGCTATGGCCAAGGGCAGCGCACCGCTGATTCACCGGCGATAGCGTACTTTAAGTGGCTCTTGTGAAGTAAAAGCTAAAGTAACAAGTTAACACCATATACCGTTAGAAAGGTAAGAAGCCACACAATAGTTTTACACCATTAAATTAACTTTAAACATCAATAGATTATTTATGTTCGTATTTTAACAGATATTTTGATAGAACATTAGTCAATCCGCGTCCGAACGCGGACACAGCTACGTTGTTAAAAAAGTAGACTCACGGATAACAACGCACAGTCATCACTGATTTGGTATATGGAAAACTAGGAATAACACAACGGTTTAAAGTTGGCTGACACAGACGTGAATTGTGAAGTTAAAGGGCATATGAGTAAACAAAATAGATAAAAATTCACTGTTGAAAATTGGAAATGCTATGACTATCAGTGCTGTGACAATCTGTGAATGAGATATGTGCATATGTCAATGTCTTAAGCTCTGTTGATTCAACTGATAATTCATGTTATGCTATGTTCATGGTTGCAATTTGTCGATTGATTGTTTGAAATAATTTGTGTTTGAGTGGCCGCCGTGCCACAGACCACATTACACACACATTAGATTATAGAAAGGAAGCAAAACAATACAGTAAAAATGGGAAACGCACAAAGGAAAGCTATTGAAAGCTCAGATGATTTTAAATTCATGCAACAGCAACACCCAGGGTCCACATGTCTATTAGAAAATTGGGTGAAGAAGCATGATTTTAAGGCAAAACTGTCTGAATATGATGACATAGTCAGAGTGGAGAAAGAAATGAGTGAGAAAAGAAAAAGAAAGTTGTTAAAGGGAAAACAAGGTAAAGTGAAGCAGCTCGAGGAAAGTTTGAGATTGATCAGAGTGTGGAAGACGGCCAGCGCTAAACGCATGGCCCAGAGACAGGCGAAGTTAGACAAGAAACAGGAAGTGATGGCAGCGCAGTGTAAGGTACGACCAGAGCATGAGACGGTCGGAGGGAGAATGAGACAGAGACAGGAAGTACAGGCAGTCGGAGGCAGGGAGGCGGAGCTAGGTGGGGAGGAACAAGAAGAAGAAGAAGCAGGTACCACAGCGCCCCCACCTTATGCTCACGCCAACACCCCAGTGTCAGGACACACACGAGGTGCAGACATGAAGAGGCAACTGCAACTGCCACCTCACACCCCCATTCCCAACTACAACCCTCACAATCCATTCAACGTACATCCATTTCCAAGCACACCCTCTACTGTACCACTGTATCCAGACCTTAGTAAATTAAACAACCCTACACCAAATAAGACACCTAGCTCCTATTATCCAGGACCAGCAGCCGGAACACTGTCACCTGATAGCATCACCTTGCCCATGTTTCAAGTAGCACATCCAAGGGCAGGTGAAGCCCGCCAGGGGGAAGACCCCTTCCCAACACACATGCTAGTCCATAGGCCCTGGACAGAGGCTGAGTGCATGGAAGCCTGCAAAGGACTGGGTCCAGTCGAAGACAATGTCACTGCATGGTGTGATAATTTCATGAACCTCCAGGACGCATGGCATCTGAATGGGGCAGAGGTCAATAAAGTCCTACTGAACTGCCTGGGACCCCGCCTGGCCAGAGTTAGGGGCAACTGGAATTTCAGGGGCGGAGATGGGACCCCATTACCCCATGACAGTGAGCACCTTCGCCCAAGAATGGTTGAACTGACAGAAAGAATTAGGCAGGCCTTCACCAAACCACCTGACTATGCTAAAATTAGACAGTGCAGACAAACCCCTGGAGAATCCCCCAGAGACTATTACCTAAGACTAGAAAAGGCTTTTAATGACAACAGTGGAATTGTCCCAGACCAAAATGTAAACGGGGCATATCAATCCCAGCTAAAACAGGCTCTACTAGAAGGCCTGAGAGATGAGATTTCAGGATACATTCGCAAGCATTGTGTAACCCATCGAACCCTAACAGCTGAGCAGCTGCTAGACTGGGCTGCCCATGCAACAGATTATCAAGATCAAAAGAAAGATAGAAAGGAAAAGAAACAAATGACAACATTGGTGGCTACAGTATCCTCAGTTATGACCTCCCAGTCAAGGGGACGAGGTAGAGGCCAGCGTGGTGGAGGTCCTCGAAGGCCAGGACCCCAAGGTACAGAGCAAGCCAAACAGGATAGACAGAATGGAACATGTTACATCTGTCACCAGAAAGGTCACATAGCCAAGGACTGCCCACAGAGACGTAATAACCTAGATCATAGACCCCCTCAGAGTAGGGATTACTATGAGGACTGACGCCAGGGCCGGTCCCTAGAACAGCCAGCCTGGATCCAAGAACCCCAACATGAGGAGACAAGGGAGAAGGATAACCAGGCTAGCGAAGAGGATGAGGAAGAGTCAGTGGAGATAGTTAATTTGAGTATCTGTGCAGCAATTACACACCCTGAAGCACTGCACCCAACCAGAACCCTCCTAATTGGGCCAAGAAGAGTTCCTGTACAGTTTTTATGTGATTCAGGAGCCGATGCTACTGTCGTATCCTCCAAAGTGCAGGGTCTTGTCCCCAGTAGGAGGTCCCTTTGTGTGGTAGGAGCAAGTGGTCTACCAACAATAGCACAATGGTCTAAAATGACCAACCTAGAAGATGAAGATGGGGTAGTGGTGTCAGCTGCAGTGATTCTAAGTCCTGAGTGTCCAATCAATCTGCTAGGAAGAGACATGTTATTGAAATTGGGCATTAGTTTGGTACCCACACCAGATGGTATAAAAGCAGTTAAGTTGGCCCACCTAAATGAAAGCAATGACATTTATGTACAACAGTCCCATACAGCCCCGAACACCTTTTACTCCCTGGACCCTGTACTTGACGGTCCCGTTTCAGTAGTGGCAGCACTCCAGAAAAAGGCCAGTCAATTGAGAGTACAACTGGCCAACTCAGAACCACAGAGAGAATACCCACTGCATGTCACACTGAATTTTCAAAGAGCAGGGAAAACTGCACCTGAAGATTGGCTACGATGGTTTAACGGACTAAGCCCGCAAAAAATAATCATAAAAGACATGTACACAACCGAAACAGGGTGGGTGGTGGCCACAGTGGTACTCCCTGATGACGTGAGTGGAAAGGTCAGGACACACAACCCACATGTCTCTCTCTGGAAACCAAGGAACTCATTATGGCACCACGCCAAAGAAGTGTGTGGGGACCTGACCCAGCCAGGGTTTCCTTGGCGTCCAGATGGACAAGGAATAGACACAGTTACTATTCACCCACACGGTCAGTGTCAGAGACATAGGTGTAATTGGGTTACCCGTGCTACACCAGCAACACATCTGACCAAGTGACCACCAAGAACAGTTCTGACAAGCCTCAATGCTGAAAGTTTTCCGGAAGTCCCTAAAACATTATGGGCACGAAGCAAAACTGACGTGGGACTGCTGACAACAGCGTCCCCAGTGGAGATAGAGGGAAGAACCACTCACAGGCCTAGGATAAGGCAATATCCTCTGAAGGAGGATGCCAGGGAAGGAATTAGGCCGGTAATAGCCCAAATGTTAGAAGCAGGCATTCTGGTAGAAACAGACTCAGCTGATTGTAACACTCCCATTTTCCCAGTGAAAAAGGCAAATGGTGACTGGCGCATGATCCAGGATTTGAGGCATGTAAATAATGCAGTAAAATCCAGAGCCCCAAATGTCCCAGATCCACACACCCTTTTAAATGAACTGAAACCCACACAAAGATGGTTTACAGTAATTGATCTCAGCAATGCCTTCTTCTCCATCCCAGTCCATCCAAAATCACAGGGCTGGTTTGGCTTCACATTTGAAGGGACAAAGTACACATATACCAGACTCCCACAAGGGTTCTGTGACAGTCCAACCATCTTCTCCACTGAAATTACCAGATGTGTGAATTCTCACACTCCTGCAGACAGCACCCAAATCCTAGTCTATGTTGACGATATTCTCATAGCAAGCCCAACAAGGGAAGAAAACGAAACAGAGGCTCTCAGACTGTTCAGACACTTGGCCGCAACGGGGAACAAAGCGTCCCTGAGTAAACTACAGATGTGTAAAGAGCGGGTAGTGTTCCTAGGGCATGAAGTCTCACACGAGGGAAAAAGATTGACTGACGATAGGAAAGAGGCCATAAGAAATGCCCCCAAGCCTAAAACACAGAGACAAGTAATGGCATTCTTAGGGCTAGCGAACTACTGTAGGAGTTGGGTTCCAGACTATGCTCTCATTACTGCCCCACTCCAGGGCCTCATCACAGGGGATGAGAGAGGCCCATTGTCTGCACCAGTGACTTGGACCCCAGAGGCAGACAAAGCATTTGACGATGTAAAGTTGGCAATCATTGACTCCACAGCCCTAGGCCTCCCAGACTATGACAAAGGCTTTGCACAGGTAGTAGACGCAAGGAATGGTTTTATGACATCAGTACTCCTCCAGACTCATGGGGCGAAACAGAAACCAGTGGCATATTACTCTAAGAAACTTGACGACGTGGCCAGAGCATTACCACCTTGTGTACAAGCAGTATGTGCAGCGGCAATGGCGGTGCAAGCCTCAGCGGAAGTGGTTTTATTCCACCCATTGACATTGTTAGTAAGCCATGCTGTAGACATGTTGCTGACCAGTACAAAGATGTCATTCCTGTCACCAGCAAGAACATTAGGATTAACCGCAACCCTGCTGTCCCAGCCACACCTTACCATAAAAAGATGCAACACACTCAATCCAGCTACTCTGGTCCCCACTGCTGATGATGGTGATCCACATCATTGTCAAGATAGAGTAGACGAGGATTACAAACCTAGACCTGACCTCCGCGATCAACCATTATCCACAGGAAAGACTGTTTTTGTTGATGGTTCATCCTCGCATGGTCCAGATGGAACTAATCACACGGGATATGCAGTAGTTGATCAGGAAAAGACTCTTAAAGCTGGCAAATTGCCAGGCAATCAATCCGCCCAAGCAGCAGAAATAGTAGCACTGACAGAAGCATGTAAACTGTTTAAAGATCAGGATGTCACAATCTACACAGACAGCCAGTATGCCTACGCTACTACACACACATTTGCCAAGTTATGGGCTAGGAGGGGAATGATGACGTCCACGGGAAAACCAGTCCAACATGCAGCCCTACTCACAGACCTGCTAGCAGCAGTCATGCTGCCCAGAACATTAGCCATTTGCAAATGCAAAGCTCACACAAATGGCACAGATCCAATTTCACAAGGAAATGCAAAAGCAGACGCAGCAGCTAAAGCAGCAGCAACCAAGCACGACCTCTCAAACCTACATTGACAAGTGAACCCCCCAAAGACATTATACCAAATGAAGTCCTGAAGGACATGCAAAACAACTCCCCTCCAGCAGAAATCAGCCGATGGTTGATACAAGGCGCACAGCTAGATCAAAATGAACTCTACAGGATTGAAGGCAAAATATGCCTACCCAGAGCTTTGTTCCCAGCTGTAGCGAAATTGAGCCATGGGATGAGCCATGTCTCAACAGGAGGGATGGTATCCATAGTTGGGGAAACATTCCACATAACACATGGTCTAATCACCTATTTTAAAACTTTTTGTAGAAGTTGTATCACATGCTGTAGACACAACTCACAGGGAAATGTCAGACCAAAGAGAGGAAAAACACCACAGGGCACATATCCATTTGAGGTCATACACATGGATTTCATTGAACTACACAGAAGTGGCACATATAGGTATTGTCTAGTGCTAATAGACTCTTTCTCAAAGTGGGTAGAAATTGTACCCTCAAAGACAAATGACGCACTCACAGTAGCAAAAGCTATTTGCAAACACATTGTACCATCACACGGTATCCCTAGGATACTGTGGAGCGACAATGGTAGCCATTTTACCAACAGCATCGTAAGAACCATGTCACAACACTTAGGCATCGACCTCAAGTTTCACTGTGCATATCACCCACAGAGCGCAGGGCTAGTGGAAAGAACTAATGGCACGATCAAAGCTAGGCTCAGAAAGACTATGGAAGAAACAGGAAAACCATGGCCTGAATGCCTTAGCTTAGTCAAGACATATATGCACATCACCCCAAACAATACAGGTTGTACACCATTTGAGATAGTGACAGGGAGACCATTTCATTTACCACTGGTAGAAGATCCTTTAGTGCAGGACCAAGAGGGTGATGTTGACCCCATTACTAAGTGGTTGTGTGAACTGTTCAAAGAACAAGAAGTTAGGAGAACAAATGATCTGCCTAGTACCCCTTTGTCTCCCACACAGACACTGCTGACACCAGGAGATTGGGTCCTGCTCAAAGTAATCAAGAGAAAGCACTGGCACAGCCCTAGGTGGGACGGTCCATTCCAGGTTCAGCTGACCACACCCACCGCCATCAAGGTAGCAGAACGAGACACTTGGATCCACCAGTCACACGCAAAGAAGGTACTCCCTGTTGAGTAACCATCATGAAGCCAGGTCATTTCTGCAGTGGAGTGACCGCTGTGACAATAATGATAGCACTGTTCTGCCTCATATGGTTCCTGTGGGAACCTCCTAAAAACCCCGCCCAGAGCATGTCTCACCTAGAGAAGCGATACATCCAAGGCCCACCAAACCCGAGTAATCAATTTGAACAAAACATGTGGTGGCGCTATGCAAACTATACGGCTCGTTCGCGAAATATGACTAATTGCTACGTATGCTCTCATATGCCAATTTCGACTACCCACCATGGGGGCCAAGCCACTGACATTGAAAAAAGACGGTTGACGTGCCTTTTAGGACTAGCGACACATCCAGGATGGGGCGTACGAACGGCTGACGCAAACTTTTCCGAACCGTTCCCTTACAGCTTGTCAGATACCCCAGTGGCTAGGATGAATTGTTCCATGATTAAAGATATACTCCCCTGGCCCCAATTAAAAGACCCTCTTGTACTGACCGATGTCATCCATACCCACAACCATTCTAGATGCGTCACAGCAAACGGGTCCGTCCCGGTAGGAGAGGTGGATCTCACTTCATGCCATGAGCTTCGGACCTATTGTAGGTATAAAAACGAAAACAAATACTTACAATGTGTATCAGACGCGAATTGCGTTAACAACAGCACTCTTTATAATGAGGCACGGAAACGACATCAGGAAGATAGGCAGTGGTGCCAGTCCCAAAATTGCAGCTGCGATGGCATCTCTCCAACTAAACTAGGCACAAGGGTGTTGACAGATTACTTTTTCTTATGTGGAGACTCGGTTTATGCAAACCTCCCTAGAGACTGGGGAGGGCTCTGTACCATCGTCCGATATTTAGAACCAATGATAGTGATACATGCGTCCAAGCTAAACCAACACCCTGTAGCTAGGCTACACAGACAAAAGCGCGACGTACTCTTGGACAGGGGGGTCCCCTATGACCAACGCATTTGGGGTAAAGGGGCGATGGTGGGGTACGCCTTGTTTCCTAGTGCAGGACTCCCCGAGGCCATGAGAGAAATTATGTACACTAGATACGCCCTCCTGCGTTTCCTAAATAACACGGTTATCACTGTCAACGCCACTAGTCAAGAACTGTCTGCCATCCGACTTATGGTACTACAAAACCGAATGGCCTTAGATTTGTCCCTAGCTGGACAAGGTGGAGTATGTACCATCGTAGGCGAAGCCTGCTGTACCTTCATTCCTGACAACTCAGGAGAAGGAGGCATCATAACAAAAGAACTCGGTAAACTAACTGCGTTGCGTGATGAGGTACAAAACTCCATGATCCACAGTGACTTTGATTGGTGGTCCTGGCTGACATCGGGTACCTGGACATCTATTCTCCTCAAGGCCCTAGTACCAGTACTGGTGGGGCTTGTACTCTTGTGCTTGTGTTGCGGATGTGTACTGTCCTGTGCAAGAGCAATGATCCAGGAAGCAGTTGTGGGAGTGGTCCAAGTCCACTACCAGCAACTCCGGCAAGAAGGTGACGACACCCCTGATTTGTACCCCATACCAGACTATGACCCAGATGAGGATGACCCCGTCTAGGGGGTCTTCCCCCCGATGTGTGCGACGCTGAATGGTCCACACCAACGGTGAGGACATGTGCTAGTAACCTCTGTCCTCCAACCCTTTTTCCTGCTACGCTCCACCCCTATGCTTGTGCGTGCTCATGAACTGATCCAGATGATGAACTGGCCAAGAGGCGATCGTCTCCAAGCGGAGAGGTCGAGTGGGAATTTTTCCCTTCAATGTATCGCAGAAGGGTTTTCGCCCACTCCTGTTCACATCACCTGTTGAAATGTTACTGATGATGGGCATAAATTAAATCTCCTCCCAGGGAGACGTTTATGTCTTGAATAAATAGGTCACTGGATAAATGATTCCAGGTTTCCTCAAACTCACAACAGGAGGGATATGTAGAAGCTAAAATCATATATTCAGTATATCATGCCAGACTGTTTTTCTTAGAGAACAGAATGTTCTAGCTGGAGATAAGGATGTGTGTCTGTGTAAACCTGCTGTAACCAATTGTGTGCATCTATCTCATGGAAAAGTACTGACTTATAATACTTGTATTGTTTAGCAACCTTGAAATGTAATAAAAAGAAACTGTCAGAGGACGAGAGTCAGAGTTGAGCTTAGTAGCTGATTGTGAGCGGAGGCGAGTGCTCGTCTCCTGCTCGCTCTTCGCTGCCTCTCCTCCTCTGTCAGACGAGTTAAACTTCTACATCTCTGTGTCAAGCCTGATCCTTTTTGATGTTCCTCTGGGTTTAAATCTACAATTGATAATGAGTGAGAACTAAGTGTCTGAGTTTAGACCCAACAGATAGCAACCTCAAAGACAGGTCTAATTGCCCAGTTTAGTCACCTTGTCTTTGTGTTTTCTCTCCAGTGCTCTCCTCTGTTCTCTGTTCTCCTCTCTGATCTTCCTCAGAGCTGCCTCCATGTCCTGCAGCAGAAGAGCGAGACAGGAAGAACAAGCTGTTAGAGACTAATGCTGGCTGCTTGTTTTATCTCTAAAGCTAAACACGGACCTGTGTGATTTTCTGTGCTGTGTTGCTTTGCGTCTTTGAAAAAACAAATCTAGCGTTGGGAACAGCAACATGTTCCCGCCGGTCGGACTGACTGGTTTTTGTGATGTCATTTTCTTTGTATTAGCTCTCCAAGCTGTAATCACCCCCATCTAACTACCAGAGTTGCCAACTTTTCCAAAAACCTTGGAGTGAGATTTGGGGGGCCAACCCATATTTTGCCGCGTACAAAGCAATTTCTTTGGCTCTATCCTCCAGGGTTTAAATTGGGATTTGTCATATGTATGGGGGGATGGGGGGCTCTCCCTAGGGGGGTCTGGGGGTTTGCCCACCCAGGAAAAAATTTTGAAAAATAAACCATTAAATGGCTCTTTCTGGAGAGTTTTGTGCAAAAAAATGGAGAAATCAAATCTTACATGATATGTGCAAAACTGTAGGATTAAGAGCCTTTGCACTGTTGTAGTATCAACAGGTATTAGGGCATTCAGAATTTACATTATTTACATTATTACCTTCTTATGATATAAGAACTGACCCAGACAATGTGCCAAACATAATGAGCCACATGAAGAGACAGGAGCATATGTCAGCAACAGCTGAGAAGATTTGGGTCTGTGGTGAACAGGTCCAGGGGTCCCTGGTGTAGGGACCAGGGACCCAAAGTTAAATTAATGTTGAGGGATCAGCTAAGACCACTGAAATTCTAAAGAATGAGAACCACTGATTTGCAGAAATTCTAATACTTTAACCTTTGTGCCAAGGCTCAGTAATGTTTGGCCCTCATCATCTGTGCCCCCCCACTTACTGTACAGTGGGTACGGAAAGTATTCAGACCCCTTTAAATTTTTCACTCTTTGTTTCATTGCAGGCATTTTCCAAAAATCAAAAAAGTTCATTTTATTTCTCAGTAATGTACACTCAGCACCCCATCTTGGACAGAAAAAAACAGAAATGTAGAAATTTTTGCAAATTTATTAAAAAACAAAAACTGAAATATCACATGGTCATAAGTATTCAGACCCTTTGTTCAGTATTTAGTAGAAGCACCCTTTTGATCTAATACAGCCATGAGTCGTTTTGGGAAAGATGCAACAAGTTTTTCACATCTGGATTTGGGTATCCTCTGCCATTCCTCCTTGCAGATCCTCTCCAGTTCTGTCAGGTTGGATGGTAAACGTTGGTGGACAGTCATTTTCAGGTCTCTCCAGAGATGCTCAATTGGGTTTAAGTCAGGGCTCTGGCTGGGCCATTCAAGAACAGCCACGGAGTTGTTGTGAAGCCACTCCTTCGTTATTTTAGCGGTGTGCTTAGGGTCATTGTCTTGTTGGAAGGTAAACCTTTGGCCCAGTCTGAGGTCCAGAGCACTCTGGAAAAGGTTTTCGTCCAGGATATCCCTGTACTTGGCCGCATTCATCTTTCCCTCGATTGCAACCAGTCGTCCTGTCCCTGCAGCTGAAAAACACCCCCACAGCATGATGCTGCCACCACCATGCTTCACTGTTGGGACTGTATTGGACAGGTGATGAGCAGTGCCTGGTTTTCTCCACACATACCGCTTAGAATTAAGGCCAAAAAGTTCTATCTTGGTCTCATCAGACCAGAGGATTTTATTTATCACCATCTTGGAGTCCTTCAGGTGTTTTTTAGCAAACTCCATGCGGGCTTTCATGTGTCTTGCACTGAGGAGAGGCTTCCTTCGGGCCACTCTGCCATAAAGCCCCGACTGGTGGATTGCTGCAGTGATGGTTGACTTACTACAACTTTCTCCCATCTCCCGACTGCATCTCTGGAGCTTAGTCACAGTGACCATTGGGTTCTTCTTTGCCTCTCTCACCAAGGCTCTTCTCCCCCGATAGCTCAGTTTGGCCGGACGGCCAGCTCTAGGAAGGGTTCTGGTCGTCCCAAACGTCTTCCATTTGAGGATTATGGAGGCCACTGTGCTCTTAGGAACCTTAAGTGCAGCAGAAATTTTTTTGTAACCTTGACCAGATCTGTGCCTTGCCACAATTCTGTCTCTGAGCTCCTCAGGCAGTTCCTTTGACCTCATGATTGTCATTTGCTCTGACATGCACTGTGAGCTGTAAGGTCTTATATAGACAGGTGTGTGGCTTTCCTAATCAAGTCCAATCAGTATAATCAAACACAGCTGGACTCCAATGAAGGTGTAGAACCATCTCAAGGATGATCAGAAGAAATAGACAGCACCTGAGTTACATATGAGGGTCACGGCAAAGGGTCTGAATACTTATGACCATGTGATATTTCAGTTTTTGTTTTTTAATAAATTTGCAAAAATTTCTACATTTCTGTTTTTTTCTGTCCAAGATGGGGTGCTGAGTGTACATTACTGAGAAATAAAATGAACTTTTTTGATTTTTGGAAAATGGCTGCAATGAAACAAAGAGTGAAAAATTTAAAGGGGTCTGAATACTTTCCGTACCCACTGTATTTACTTTTTTGGGAAAATAAAGACAATTTGTTCATTTTATAAAACATTGAATGAATTATTTACAGTTACATTTAGAGATGCACCAAGGTTAGAGGAGTACAATAGTGGCCCAACATTGCAGTATCGTATAGTATAGCTCAGACGTGTTTCACCAGATTTCTGCTCATGTTTACAACTTTGTGCACATTCTAAATATAACTCCTCCCATCTCTGTTGTCCGAGATTTGGAGAGTTGTAATATAGTCTGCTGTGGATGTTAATGCGCCGTTGATATGGTAGTATCTCACTCAGACCGTCTGACAGACCAGAGGCCCATTTGGGTCTCTGGTCTCTGACAAAGTTTAGAGGAGGCTGTAGCCTACGCTGCTCTTCATCGGAGGTAGAGCACGGATGCAACGCGTCACTGCCCACAGCAGAGCGGGTCCACTAAAATGAGCTGAAGTTGCTACGCTTACCAGCCGCGCTGCTCACCTCTATCTTTACAGAGAGAGTGGACACGAAGCGACGGACGGGTCTGTGATACTCAGAGACCATACCTGAAGCCGGGGAAATTAACCTGGGATGGATCGTGAAAATAATGTTCTCAGTTTGCGACAATTCGAAACTTCCACAGACAGGGAGCGCTCTTGAACCCCCTCACAGTCTCTGAAAGCACAACTAGTCGATCATAAGTGGCTCAACAGCTAGATCTATAGATAAACTCATCTTTCAGAAATTTGACCGACCGGGTTGACACTTCAGCGTGAGAAATCGGGGGTGTGGCGTGTGAGCGTGTTAAACCTGTCAAATGCGTGTGTCTCACGGCCAATGCGTGAGAGTTGGCAGCCCTGAACTACCCCATCCACACCTGGCTCCTGCACCACCCCACTGCACCACCCCACTCACCGTAAATGAGCACGACGTTGGACAAGTACTCCTGGCAGTGATCCCAAGGAAGGATGCTGGCCCAGATGGAGTTCCGGGCAAGGTGCTCAGGGCGTGCGCTCACCAGCTCGCCCTCATCTTTGCTAGGATCTTCAACCTCTCCTTGGCCCCTGCCTAAAATCAGCCACAATCATCCCAGTGCCGTAGAAGTCTCCCATCACCAGCCTAAATGATTACCGTCTTGTGGCCCTCACCCGGTAATCATGAAGTGCTTCGAGAGACTTGTTCTGCAACATATCAAGGACTACCTCCCCCCAGATCTGGACCCCTATCAGTTTGCCTACCGCGCGAACAGATCCACCATGGATGCCATTGCCGTAGCTCTCCACTCTGCGCTGAGTCACTTAGAGCAGCAGCAGAGCTACGTCCCGGATGCTCTTTGTGGATAACAGCTCCGCTTTCAACAATCAAAACAATCATCCCGGACATTTTCATCTCCAAACTGGTCACTCTCGGCCTCTCGCTCTCACTTGTGCCTGGATAAAGGACTTCCTCACAAATCGGCTCCAGACGGTGAGACTGGGCCCCCACCTCTCCTCCACTCGCATGTTGAGTACCGGCTCCCCACAGGGCTGTGTGCTGAGCCCCCTCCTCTACTGTCTCTACACCCACGACTGCAGTCCGGCCCACAACAACAACCTCATCGTCAAGTTTGCTAACAACACCACAGTGGTCGGACTCATCTCAAAGGGAGAGAGGAGGTCCTGAACTTGGCAGCTGAACAACCTGGCTCTGAACACCAAGAAAACCAACTAGATCATCGTCGACTTCAGGTAGAACAGCACCGACCTAGCCCCCCTGCACATCATCGAGTGCGTGGAGAGGGTCCACACCTTCCGGTTTCTCGGCGTCCTCATCTCCACTGACATCTCCTGGTCAGCCAACATCACAGCGGTCATCAAGAAGGCCCAGCAGCAACTACACTTCCTGAGGGTCCTCAAGAAGTACGACCTGGACTCCAACCTGCTGCTGACCTTCTACCGCTCGTCCATTGAGAGCCTGCTGACCTACTGCATCACAGCATGGTACGGCAGCTGCACCGTGGCAGACAGGGAGAGGCTGCAGAGGGTTGTAAGGTCAGCACAAAAGATCATTGGCTGCCCTCTCCCCTACCTGATGGACATCTACACCTCCCGCAGTCTCAGCAGAGCAGAGAACATTATCAAGGACAGCTCCCACCCCGGCTCTGATCTGTTTGACCTCTTACCCTCAGGAAGGCGCTACAGGTGCATTAGAGCACGGACCATTTCATTTCATTACTGTGCAATATTTATTATTTGTTAATACTTACATACTTTCACACAATGTGTATTCAAAGCTATTTTATATACAGTGAGGAAAATAAGTATTTGAACACCCTGCTATTTTGCCAGTTCTCCCACTTAGAAATCATGGAAGGGTCTGAAATTGTCATCGTAGGCGCATGTCCACTGTGAGAGACATAATCTAAAAAAAAATCCAGAAATCATACATTGTGATTTCTGCATATCAGCTACAATTCTGACCCTCAAAGACCTGTTAGTCCGCCTTCAAAATGTCCACCTCCACTCCATTTATTATCCTAAATTAGATGCACCTGTTTGAGGTCATTAGCTGCATAAAGACACTTGTCCACCCCATACAATCAGTAAGAATCCAACTACTAACATGGCCAAGACCAAAGAGCTGTCCAAAGACACTAGAGACAAATTTGTACACCTCCACAAGGCTGGAAAGGGCTACGGGGAAATTGCCAAGCAGCTTGGTGAAAAAAGGTCAACTGTTGGAGCAATCATTAGAAAATGGAAGAAGCTAAACATGACTGTCGATCTCCTTCGGACTGGGGCTCCATGCAAGATCTCACCTCGTGGGGTCTCAATGATCCTAAGAAAGGTGAGAAATAAGCCCAGAACTACACGGGAGGAGCTGGTCAATGACCTGAAAAGAGCTGGGACCACCGTTTCCAAGGTTACTGTTGGTAATACACTAAGACGTCATGGTTTGAAATCATGCATGGCACAGAAGGTTCCCCTGCTTAAACCAGCACATGTCGAGGCCCGTCTTAAGTTTGCCAATGACCATTTGGACGATCCAGAGGAGTCATGGGAGAAAGTCATGTGGTCAGATGAGACCAAAATAGAACTTTTTGGTCCTAATTCCACTAACCGTGTTTGGAAGAAGAAGAATGATGAGTACCATCCCAAGAACACCATCCCTACTGTGAAGCATGGGGGTAGCATCATGCTTTGGGGGTGTTTTTCTGCACATGGGACAGGGCGACTGCACTGTATTAAGGAGAGGATGACCGGGGCCATGTATTGCGAGATTTTGGGGAACAACCTCCTTCCCTCAGTTAGGGGTCAAGGCTGGGTCTTCCAACATGACAATGACCCGAAGCACACAGCCAGGAGAACCAAGGAGTGTCTCTGGAAGAAGCATATCAAGGTTCTGGCGTGGCCTAGCCAGTCTCCAGACCTAAACCCAATAGAGAATCTTTGGAGGGAGCTCAAACTCCGTGTTTCTCAGCGACAGCCCAGAAACCTGACTGATCTAGAGAGGATTTGTGTGGAGGAGTGGGCCAAAATCCCTTTTGCAGTGTGTGCAAACCTGGTGAAAAACTACAGGAAACGTTTGACCTCTGTAATTGCAAACAAAGGCTACTGTACCAAATATTAACATTGATTTTCTCAGGTGTTCATTTTTGGTTGTTTTTCAGGTGTTTTTTTTTTATTATGTCTCTCACAGTGGACATGCACCTACGATGACAATTTCAGACCCCTCCATGATTTCTAAGTAGGAGAACTTGCAAAATAGCAGGGTGTTCAAATACTTATTTTTCTCACAGTATGTATACAGTTGCTCTCCGGACTCAGGACTGTGCACCAGCACCCCCCCTCCTTCTCTTTTTTCTCTGCACTACCTACACTTTATATTTTTTACTTTATATTTTTGATATTTTTGATATTTTATATTGTTATCTTATATTTCTTATATTTTTGTGTCAACACTGTAAAGGGATTGCTTCAATCTCTTTGCACAGGTACTGTGTACTTGTGTATAATGACAATAAAGGCATTCTATTCTATTCTATTCAAAATGTGCATCAAACATGCATTTTAGATGATGATGAGATGAGAGTAGATCCAGTTGTTCCTTGTCCCCGTTCACTCAGTAACGTTAAATTGAGTTTTCTACCCACAAGTTATTGGAAACAAACATCAGTACCTGCGCAGGAGGAACTCTTTGCTCCTCTTCGCTGTCTGCAGAAGGCTCTGGGTCTCTGGCTTTCTCCACCACAAAGGTGCCTTGTTTGTGTTGTGGCTGAGGCTGTTGGAATGAAAATATAGTAATGTTTTACTAAATAATAAAACAGACTGGATTAACATTAAAAGAGCAGGTGGGGGAAGAAATATGCATTTGTTGTTCTTTAATTTAACTCTAACTAATCCATCTATTTTACATGGCAATATTCATTTAAAATGACCAAAATGCTGTGACCGACATAGGTCATAAAGACATTTTAATTTGGTCACAAACCCTAACAGTTTGTGTACAGTTCAGATGCAATGATTTGTCTGTTTGATCCTGTGTGAAGACATTACAGTATGTCTTTACACAGGATCAAACAGACAAATCATTGCACAACTCATCTGCCAGCTGCCTTCCAACAGATTAAAGGATTTAAAAAAGGCTGGGGGGGTTAGGGGGGTAGGATGCAGAAACTGTGAAATGAGACATTTCAACCCTGAAAACTGTCCCGGAGCCTAAAGAGAAATAAAGATTGTGTACCTGTATCTCAGCTCTCAGCCTCATCTGTCTCATCTCCTGGTGATACTGCTGTCTGATAACATCCAGCTGACGCAAGTATTCCTGCACACACACACACACACACACAAATACTCAAGTACTTCACATTTTTACTAAATGCAGTGCTTTAGTAAATGTATGTAGGTACTTTCCACCTCAAGAGTCAATTGTTGCATCTCATAGCCCTTAAATTGCCTCCTCGATTCCTATTGCCTCCCTTCCTTGCGTCTTAGTCCCTCCCACCGAGCGGGAGAGACACAAGGAAGAAATTATCGGAGGAGAGAGGCAACGAGCAAATCTGTTTTAGAGAAAGAGACGTCCTTTCCTCTGAAGCGTCACATGACTCCGTCAGCTGTTTGGGCGGAGTTAGCAACTCCTTCAGCTGCACAGCTTCCTGGAAAGCTGCTCTCTGTATCCTCGCCTATAGCTCCTTGATGATCCCTCCTCAATGCTCCCTCCTCAATGATCCCTCCTCGATGGGCTCTCCTTGATGCTCCCTCCTCGATGCTCCCTCCTCGATGATCCCTCTTCAATGATCCCTCTTCAATGCTTCCTCCTCGATGATCCCTCCTCGATGATCCCTCCTCGATGCTCCCTCCTCGATGCTCCCTCCTCGATGCTCCCTCCTCGATGATCCCTCCTCAATCCTCCCTCCTCGATGCTCCCTCCTCGATGCTCCCTCCTCGATGATCCCTCCTCAATCCTCCCTCCTCGATGCTCCCTCCTCGATGCTCCCTCCTCGATGCTCCCTCCTCGATGCTCCCTCCTCGAGGATCCCTCCTCAATGGTCCCTCCTCGATGATCCCTCCTCGATGATCCCTCCTCGAGGATCCCTCCTCAATGGTCCCTCCTCGATGGTCCCTCCTCGATGATCCCTCCTCGATGATCGCTCCTCAATGCTCCCTCCTCAATAATCGCTCCGTGATGCTCTCTCCTCAATGCTCCCTCCTCGATGATTGCTCCTCGATGATCGCTTCTTGATGATCCCTCCTCAATGATCCCTCCGCGATGCTCCCTCTTTGATGATTGCTCCGCGATGCTCCCGTGTGTCTCCTGTGTGTCCTACCTAATGTCCCTTCACTATGATGTCTGGTGTGTCTCATGTGTGTCCTACCTGATGTCCCTTCACATAATGTCTGGTGTGTCTCTTGTGTGTCCTACCTACTGTCCCTTCACTACGATGTCTGGCATGTCTCATGTGTGTCCTACCTGCTGTCCCATAACTACGATGTCTGGTGTGTCTCCTGTCTGTCCTACCTACTGTCCCTTCACTATGATGTCTGGCATGTCTGATGTGTGTTCTACCTGCTGTCCCATCACTATGATGTCTGGTGTGTCTCCTGTGTGTCCTACTTGCTGTCCCTTCACTATGATGTCTGGTGTGTCTCCTGTGTGTCCTTCCTACTGTCCCTTGACTACGATGTCTGGCATGTCTCCTGTGTGTCCTACCTGCTGTTGCATCAGTATGATGTCTGGCGTGTCTCCTGTGTGTCCTACCTGCTGTCCCTCCTGCCTCCTGTCCTGAGGTGCATGTTGGTGTTGTCCCACTTCCTGCTCCTGACCGCCAGGCTTCCTGTTGCGCTCAGCCGTACACGGACGCAGACCCTGAGGGTCAGAGAGGAAGGTTAACAGAATATTTTCTTTTAATATTTCTTCCTGCGTCTCTACGACAGCCAATCAGAGAGACGGATGTTTTCAGGTAAATAGGTTAAATAGGGTGAAGAGGACAGTACATACACACACATACCTAGACTCACATAAATACCTGGACACTTGACTAATAATATATGGTAAGTTGTTATTATTATTATTTTTATTATTATTATTATTGTTATCTTTATACTGTCTTTTTTTCTCTCTATACTATATTTTTCTTGCTGAAAACTGCTGCTGGAAATTTCAATTTCCTTGCGGGAGTCATCCCAAAAGGATAAATAAACAGAGGTCTAAGGTTTGAGTCTCCTGTGGAAGACATTTGATTAGATTCCTTACAATGCTCTTTGCAAATACAATTGATCACTTTCATTCCTCTGATCTTAACTATTAGTCAAAATAATACATAATTTCTGCTTTTTTAACTCAGATATTAGGTATAATTCTATATAAATGAGGGTTATTGACCATGAATTCCAAAAAGTAGTAAAACTAGTGGTAATAAGGTAGTGTTAGTGAAATAAAAAAAATTATTGTGTTGAAAATGTCAAATGTCGAAAAAAGGGGTAAGGTGGTGTTAGTGAAATAGTGAAAAAAGTGAAAAAGGGATGAAAATGTCACATTTTTGTCCGTTTTTGAAACGGAAGGACAACTCCCCCCAGTGATTAGAGGCGATTCTCTCAGACCAATCAGCGGTCTGCAGGTTTTCACGTCACCTTTTGGTATCTCCTCAGCAGCTTGGAGCCTCTACAAAAAGGTACTACAATACAAACTACTACTACAAAAAGTACCTGTTAGCAGGTACCAGGGACTTTTATTAGAATGGAAAATCAAAAAAGGCGAGCAGAGTCGAGGAGATACCATGTGATGGAAAAATGCCATTGTTGTCTCTTGGTAGTTTTCGCGTCTTGTTGTGGAAGTTCCTTGTACAGCGAGGAAGGAATTTGTGTTGAAGAAGAGACCTTGTTGAAATAAAATAAAGACAGGCTGCAAACTGAATTAAAGGTCTAGGTATTCTGTGAAAATGTTTAATTGTTTTCCCGAGAGAACAATCAAATGACAAGAACAGCTTTCACAATGAATAAAGTTACAGAGTGGCCACAGTTCTGTGTGTCTTACAATCAGTAATACCCTTCTTTATAAAGAAGGGTATTACTGATTACTTTCTTTCCAGTGCCCCCAAAGGAAAACCAACCCTTGTTTGGAAAACAGTTTAATCTTAAACATAACAGTTAGTGGACCTGAGGCAGACAGTTGGATCTATTACATACTTCTGAATCTGCCCTCCTTGTGTCAAGTTTCTTGACCGGTCATTCTATCTTAGAAAAAGAACATCTTGTCTCTTTAGATAGGCTATGGTCTCGACCTGGGACCTGCTATGATAAACACGACTTTAGACAACTGTTTCTGTTAGACTTTATGCCATCTGTCCTTGGAGGACAAATGCAAAGTCATAACAAATTCAGTTGTCTCCTACAAGGAGAAGACACTGAGGAAAGATACAGAAGTCATACACTCTGAGAGGCATTGGAGATCTTATTATGAATAATTAATAGGAAAATCATTGGTTGAATGTAATTTTCCATTACATTCCCCCCTTTTGATTACATACTAATCACAACACAATTGAAAATTACTGAAAAGAAGACATATCTGCGTGCCCAAAAAAAAAATGTTTTCGTGAGGAATTTAAACCTCTTAGTTTAAGCTACCACTACATGTAGTCTTAGAGATGAGATGAGGAGTAAAATGGATTTTATGAATCTGGGGTTACTCAAATTCGGACGCTGAGTCCGAGTTGTAACCGTCCTCATTGTAAGAGGGCAAATGAAACAATTTAGGACCATCATCTTTGAGTTGCAAGGCTTGATACTAAACTTTCTCTTTCTTTGAGTAAACAAAGAGGAAATCATTTTCCGAATCAATGGGACAATGCAGCAAATAGCAATCAGACAGAAAACCATTACAGCAATCACTGGAATCACAATTATCCACATCCAAGGCTTCCAACCCTCCCCAAGTAACCAAGCACCCTAGTCCCACCCAGAATCAGTGTGAGAGACATCTTGAGCCTTGAGACTAGGGGCGAGTTGTTTTAGCTGATGGACGGTGTCAGTGATGTTACCTTCAATGTCTGGGATGAATGTACAGCATTGATCACCTAATACATGACAGAGCTGCTAACAGTAAATCTAGACCCATCTGGTGCTGAAGTATCATGTTACGCATAGCTCGCATGGCGGGAGGGAGGTCACTGAACCCCGCAACCATGACGGCGGTCAGATTTTCCAAACTTTCATGTATCTTATCAATATTATGTGCATTATTAACTACACCCCACCACGGAAGGAATCCTGAGAGAAATTTGCTACCGGTGTCTGTCATTTTACGTTTAGCTCTGATGGTACTGTCAGGAGAAGGTACAAGGCGAGAATAATGATGCGCAACAGGCTCAAAAGGTTTCATTATCGTGATTGACGGAGTCAAATAGATCAATGAACATTTACCAGACCATAAAGGCGGGAGGAGTTGGTACCAGTGATCACCGCAAAGCCAAACGTAGTCTACCAGAGAGCCTGCACCTGAATCATCAGGCCAGCGTATCAGATTAGTTCTGGAAGGGTCTACCATTGTAAGATTTATAAACCCCGGCCGTTTGTGTAAGCATTTGCTGACATTGTACCTGCTCACCCCACATCAACAGTTTTCTTGCAACCCACGGTTTTGCCCAAATATCGTGTACCCTGACCGCGAGCATGTTCAATGCAGAGTGCATGTTTTAGATTCTTCATATAACTGTAGTGAAACTATCCTAAACTCCCCGATTCAGAAACCATGGTATCATTCAGGACGTGCACATTGCAATTACTGAAATACGCACATGGGTCCGTCTGGTAAGTGGCTGCATAGAACAGACCTCCTCCTCCTGTTTCTACATCTGAGAGTGCAGTCAGTGCACCAATAGAGTCGTTCAGGTTTAGTGTGTGTGGTTTGTAACCTGTTTCTGTGAGTGAGGAAATAATGAACACACAAAACATGAGTCATTGACACCTACGTCACATGCGAGCCATACGTTGGATGAGAATGCGTCGTCTTTGTTAAGAGAAACAAGCCATCTATTTGCTGCAACTTCCACTGCTCGGGTTGGTCTTGGCTTTTTACCTGTACCACCTGTGTTTTTCTTTTTCTTAGTATTGCCAAATGAGTCGGTCGCCAATACATTAATATAGAATGCTTCACATGGATCTTTTCCTGATAATCGTGCGCATACTACAAAATAACCTTCGTCTCGTGGGTCAACTCTGTCTAGGGTTAGCACAACTGCAGGTGAAGAGGTGTTTACTTTCTGGATTGTTAGTCTATTTGTCAGGTTGGTGTGGTCAGAGGGAATCTGATACCCCCAATTTGACCCACTTGTGCTAAATTCCATGATGGGCACAGTGCTTCCCCCTTTGGGTCCTGCACCATGTCCATCACAGGCATGTATATGTAAATTTGCATATAAATAATAATAATAATAATAATAATTTGCATGTCAATTTAGACAACTGTTTCTGTTAGACTTTATGCCATCTGTCCTTGGAGGACAAATGCAAAGTCATAACAAATTCAGCTGTCTCCTACAAGGAGAAGACGCTGAGGAAAGATACAGAAGTCATACACTCTGAGAGGCATTGGAGATCTTATTATGAATAATTAATATGAAAATCATTGGTTTAATGTAATTTTCTATTACAGTCTCTTTTTCACTTCATTTTGGACTGTTATTATCACCATATCTGTATCTAAGATGTTGGTGAAGCTAGATCAGATCATACATAAATAACACTCCAGAAGCTCAAAGACACAACTTAAAGCTAAAGAAGTCCCGCTTCAATCATTACATCTGAATTCATTCAGTTCATTTGATGCTTTATTCAACCTTTTTGGTGATTTTTACATTCATGCAGCTAAGATTTATAATAACAGGCCTATTTGTTTTTTTTAACCCTCATATTGTCTTCCCCCGACCGTGAACTTGTCCTCTCAGGTCAAAATGGAAAATTAACATTTTTGTGACGCTTTTTTTCGGTAGTTAATCATTATTTTAATTCTTGGTCAATAAACCTTGTTTATAGGAAATTATTCCTAATTTTTTGAGTCAGAAAAGCAGAAATTATAAATTATTTTGACTAATATTAGAGGAATGTATGCTTATGGATAATCAGTTTAGTCAGAATACTGTTTAGAAACCATTTTTATTTTTTTAAATGCTGTAAAATTAAATACAACACTCAAAATTCAATGAAAGCAGTGATCAATAATAGTAATAATAATATACTGTAACAATAGTTCTTGTGAAGAGTGTTGTAGGGAACCATCCATGTTATTTTGGGGTAATTTGGTTAAAAAGAAAAAGATTTTTCTGATAAAGACATTGTAATAACAGGTCAAATTAGACCCGAGGACAACAGGAGAGTTAATCCAGAGTGGTCAATTTATTCCTAAAACACATTTGAAACATGTTTTAGGAAATGTGGTGAGTGCAGTAGGGATATAGTTTATATGCACCGTCAACTCTGCTGTATTTCAAGGGGGGGGGGGCGGAGAGTGAGTTTTTAAATGGAGACAGAGGTAGAGTGGTCTGCAGAATACAGAGCCTGTTTAACATAGTATCTTTAGACTCTACGTGGATGGTGGACCCCCCCCCCAGAACCCCCTGCCAAAAATGTCTTCCCGCGCCTCTGAGAGGCACCGTGGCTCAGCACTGCCCAAGACAATTGTGATTGGTTTAAAGAAATGCCCAAGAACCAGAACAGGTTTTTCTCCCATCCAGGGGCTGTGTAGCCAGACCTTCCTCCGCAGAACTGTGGAGGAAGGTCTGGCAATGCGAGACTAGATTTATCTAAACTGGAATGAATTAGTTGACAGCTAAAATCCCAAATCTAATAATGAGAACTATGTTGTGGAGTCTTCATCCTACCAGCTGTTTCTCTGCTCTCAGCTTGTACTGGTTGGCCTCGTGTCTCCTCTGCAGGTATTCATCACGAGCTGCAGCAACACTGACACACAGCAGGGGTGGAAACACATTGTTAATAATAATACAGTGTTTCTGCTTTATGACAATACATCACAAATCAAACAAAAGCTGCAAAGATTTTTTATGACAAACTTCTCTGATGTCAGCTTGTTAAATGTATATTTTGTAAATTTTAAACTGTAGTCCTAGTTACCCAGTATGCATGTCTTTATGGTGGGAGGAAAAACCCACACATACACGGGGAGAGCATACTATTTTCTTACACACATAGAAAGTCCCGGAACGACCTGGATTCGAACACAGAGTGCTGAGCAACTAACTACTGAGCCACTGTGCTCCTTTTTTAGGCTACAACATTTTTTGCCACATACAGCAAACATCTGCTCACTATCTGCTATCTGCATGTCCCCTGAGCACTGTAAAAAACATCTCCTTACTATTTGCTAGCTGCCTGTCCCCTGAACACTGTAAAAAACTTCTCCTCACTATCTGCTAGCTGCATGTCCTCTGAACACACTGTAAAACACATATCCTTACTATCCGTTAGCTAAAACACAGATTATTAACAGGTTATTAAAATTGTAGATACAGTAAATCCCTTTTCCTGTAAAAAACAAGGTTTAGTTTCATGAAAATAAAATTTAAAGTGCAGCTTTTAACAGCAAAATATATCCTGTAAATAGTATCAAAAACATGACTAGGATATCTATCTTGGGTGTGTACAGTAACTCACAGCTGGTACGGTTCCACAGCGGGTTCTTCACATTGCTCCCTCTCTTTCTCCTGAAGAAGAGGAGGAGGAGGACGAGGAGGAGGAGGAGGGAGGACGTCCTCCGTGTTCCTCCTCTGAAAGGCGTCCAGCTGGGCGTAGAGGTGCAGATAATGGCCGACGGGCTGCTGTCCATTAAACCTGCACCAGTGATAGTTTTAGCTCAAAAAAGCTCATTGAGCATCAAAAATAACTGTATTTTATAATTATTTGTATATATACAGTGAGGAAAATAAGTATTTGAACACCCTGCTATTTTGCAAGTTCTCCCACTTAGAAATCATGAAGGGGTCTGAAATTGTCATCGTAGGTGCATGTCCACTGTGAGACATAATCTAAAAAAAAAATCCAGAAATCACAATGTATGATTTTTTAACTATTTATTTAGTATGATGCAGCTGCCAATAAGTATTTGAACACCTGAGAAAATCAATGTTAATATTTGGTACAGTAGCCTTTGTTTGCAGTTCCAGAGGTCAAACGTTTCCTGTTGTTTTTCACCAGGTTTGCAAACACTGCAGAAGGGATTTTGGCCCACTCCTCCACACAGATCTTCTCTAGATCAGTCAGGTTTCTGGGCTGTCGCTGAGAAACACAGAGTTTGAGCTCCCTCCAAAGATTCTCTATTGGGTTTAGGTCTGGAGACTGGCTAGGCCACGCCAGAACCTTGATATGCTTCTTACAGAGCCACTCCTTGGTTATCCTGGCTGTGTGCTTCGGGTCATTGTCATGTTGGAAGACCCAGCCTCGACCCATCTTCAATGCTCAATGCTGAGGGAAGGAGGTTGTTTCCCAAAATCTCGCAATACATGGCCCCGGTCATCAGAGGTGGGTAGTAACGAGTTACATTTACTCCATTACATTTACTTGAGTAAGTTTTTGAAAATATTGTACTTCTAGGAGTAGTTTTAAATCACTATACTTTTACTTGTACTTGAGTAGATTAGTGAAGAAGAAACTGTACTCTTACTCCGCTACATCAGGCTACAATGAGCTCGTTACTTTTCTTTTTACCTCTTTGGTATTCCACGCGTCATTGTTTTTACTTAAGACATGTCCTGGTTTAAGCAGGGGAACCTTCCGTGCCATGCATGATTTCAAACCATGACGTCTTAGTGTATTACCAACAGTAACCTTGGAAACGGTGGTTCCAGCTCTATTCAGGTCATTGACCAGCTCCTCCCGTGTAGTTCTGGGCTGATTTCTCACCTTTGTTAGGATCATTGAGACCCCACGCGGTGAGATCTTGCATGGAGCCCCAGTCCGAGGGAGATTCACAGTCATGTTAAGCTTCTTCCATTTTCTAATGATTGCTCCAACAGTGGACCCTTTTTCACCAAGCTGCTGGGACATTTCCCTGTAGCCCTTTCCAGCCTTGTGGAGGTGTACAATTTTGTCTCTAGTGTCTTTGGACAGCTCTTTGGTCTTGGCCATGTTAGTAGTTGGATTCTTACTGATTGTATGGGGTGGACAGGTGTCTTTATGCAGCTAATGACCTCAAACAGGTGCATCTAATTTAGGATAATAAATGGAGTGGAGGTGGACATTTTGAAGGCAGACTAGAACACAGAACACATGTTGTGTGGCTGATAGTTACGTTTAGAAGTCAGAGAGACTAAATCCGTTCAGATCACGGATCATCGACACTCTGTTGTTAATTAAAATCAGCAACAGATCGCATGTAGAACATTCGGAGAGCTACTTTGTCATAATTAAAACAACTAGAGACTGTGTACCAGCTGATATGTGTGTCTGAATATATTTTATTAAATTGGAATCGCACCACAGTGTTTTTGTCACTTCTTGACCAGCCTAAAGGCTGCTGAAATCGGCTGGAAACTGTCCGACTTTACCGCAGCGTTTTGTCACCGCCCCCTGCTGCTGCCGCCTGCTCTCGTCTACTTTACAGGCGAGGCGCAGTTCATCTTGAACGAGCCTTTCTTTCCTGGCTGGGTTGAAACACGCCCCATAATCACAGCCCAGTGGAGCAGACCACGTCAAGCTAATAAAGGTTAATACAGTCGGTGTAACTCACCTTTCTTTCTGCTGCGCTGCAGCTTCTCTCTCTGCGGCTCGTTGATGAAGAGGCTGGGATCAGAAATACATTTAGTGTTAGAAAAAAATATATATAAATATAATATAGAATATACAAATATTTCAGGGTTTTGGAGCACCAGAGCCAAATGAATGAGACTAAAAGACTTCTCAGATCTGAAGATTGAAGTTCTTTAACTTTAAGTTTAGTCTTTAAGCGTGTTGAGTGTTATTTATGTATAATCTGCTCTAGCTTTTCTAACATTTAAGACACATATGTTGATAACGTTCCAAAATGAAGTGAAAAAGAGACGCAAAACTACTACAAAGATACACTAAACCAACTACAAAGAGACACAAAATGACCACAGAGACCCAAAACTACCCCAAAGAAAACACAAATGATTATAAAGAGACACACCGCAACGACAAAGAGACACAAAAATGTATTTTTAAATTGAAAAAGTCCACATTTTCTTGAGGAAGGACGCCTAAACCCCCCTGCAAAATATGCATACCTAAGTATTCAGAAAAGCCAAGAAAAACTGTGTGTGTGTATGTATGTATGTATATATCTATATATTAGAGGTGTTTATTGAAGCTCTACCAATTAAAAAGTTGATTCATTTTTTTTTTTGTAATGGCGTGTGTACTATCACATGGGAAAAGTAACTTCATGTACATAATGTGAATTGTTTTTTTTAATTGAGAATCATTTCTGAATCGAATATCGATTTTGAATTGAATCGTGACATTTTCTGAATTGTGCACCCCTATAAAATACATATAATACATACATATAATTTCCCACATTCAAGGTCATACATGACATTAAAACATGACATAATGTTATAAAACAGTCTCTGCAGCGCACTGTACACATCAAACCAACTAAAAGTCCCTATTTTCTCAATGAAATCATGATTAATTTTTGATGTATGTAATAACATTTAAAGGCAACACCACCGGTACCATATGGACCTAAAAATAAGCAAACCAACCAATCAGAGGGTGCTAATGTCATGCTATGTTCATGGTATCAGTGCTGTTAGCCAATTATTATTATTATTATTATTATAATTATTATTATTATTATGATTACTTTGTAGTGGGACGGGGTGTAGACCCTGAGTGGGACTCTCCAGTCGGGTTTTGCAGGCAGTCTCTTGATGGCGGCCCCGGGTCTCTCTGCAGCTCTGGACTTCTGTCTCTTCTCTGAACAACAGGAGAGTCTCATGTTAGAATAACAATAAGATATTGGTGTAGCTGACGCTGGAAAATGTTTGTATTGTTGCCATGACAACACCGGATGTTAATATAAGCGGTCTGTACAATTGCTAGGTGGTTTTAGTTCTACATATTATTGTAAAATAGAATAGAAAGCCTTTATTGTCATTATACACAAATGAAGTACCTGTGCAACAAGATTGAAGCAACCCCTTTACAGTGTCAACACAAAATATAAAAATATAAAATGTAAGTAGTGCAGAAGATGAAGAAAAAAAAACGCAATGCACAGTTCCTGAAAACAACTATATACATAAATAAAATAGTAAGAAAGATAAAGGGTTTGTATACACATTATGCAAAAATATAGTTTGGTGTATCAAAAGTCCTGAGTATTAAATATTGCACAGTAATGAGATTAAGTGATTAAATATTAAATGTTGCACTGTAATGAGATTAAATGGTTAAGTATTAATAATAAACAAATATTGCACTGTAATGAAATTAAATGGTTATGTATTAATAATAAATTGCACTGTAATTATAAAACATTGTTCACTGAATTTCGGGTTCTATGAGTTAAAGTGAGTTGTATTTTGCCTTTTGGTACATTCAGTACAAACGAGTTTTATTTTGGTAAGCTACAAGATCCAGGACTGGAAGTTTGTGAATAGCGAACTGTTAAGCTCCTATTTTTGTTTTATTCTGCTGCTGGTCTACCAGGCAAGCACGTTTTCACGGTGTTCCATCATACTTCTCTAAGGAATAAAGGTAAAAATGGACATGAGTATGAAGTATGGATTCCTTTATGACCAGGTTAGTTACAGTTGGTGCCACTTTGAATGTTGTTTTCAACACTTTTATTGACGCTTTTTTTCAATGTTTTTAAGTTTTTCTTACGTTTTTGTCCCTTTTTTCAACACTTTTGTCCCTTTTTTATGTTATGTAACTTACTTACGTAACTAACTTATTAACTTTAGTTTTACAGTTGTTTTTGGAATGTATGGTCAATAAACCTCATTTATAGGAAATTATACCAAATGTTTGAGTTACTGTATAAATAAGTTGAGTTATAAAGCAGAAATTAGGAATTATTTAGACTAAAATTAAAGGAATGTATGTTGATGGATAATGACAGACTGGAATATGTCAACTTTTCCTCAATACTATTTCAAAAACCACTTTAATTTTTTTTTTTCAAATGCTATAAAATTGAATAAGACGCCCCGAAATTAATGAACGTAGAGATTTGTACTTGCCAAAGAGCGTTGTGTGGAATCAATCATGTTATTTTGAGTAGTTAAAAAGAACATTGATATAGGAAAACGGGTCAAATTGCCCCGTTTTCCTATATCAATGAGGACAACATGAGGGTTAAGAACAAACTCAAGCTACTTGTACTTTCCTTGAGTATTTCCAAGTACTGCTCCGATCTACTATTCCTCCCCTACATCTCAGAGGCAGATATTGTATTTTTTTCTCCGCTACATTTGTCTGACAGCTTTAGTTACTTTACAGATGACAGTTTTTCCTTCCCTTCCTGTCCAGTGAAAACTTGGGAAATACTGATCCACATTTTTCTGACATTTTAAAGACCAAACAACTAATCCATTCATCCAGAAAATGATCCACACATTAATCAACGATGAAAATAATAATAATAAAAAAAGTAAGTTGCAGTTCTCTTAAAATACCAGACACCCCCTCAATGATTCAAGACTTTGTGTTCTGATGTTACCAAAACACAAAGCAAGCCATGATGTGGCGCTGTCACTATCCAATCAGGATTCAGCTCGTCTGCTGGGGAGATGGAGCGGTACGAGAGGAGAAGAGAGTCGTGTTTCTCTGGAGTTTATCAGATGAAATGTGTTGAGACCAGCGCTGGAATGTAACTAGTAACTGTAACTGTAGTACATTTACTCCATTTACTCCACTACTGTACTTAAGTCCAGATGTTGAGGTACTGTACTCAAGTCTTTTCTTTTCATGTTACTTTTTACTTCTACTCCACTACATTATAGAGAGAAATATTCTACTTTTTACTCAACTACATTCATCTGACAGCTTTAATTACCAGTTACTTTAGTTACTAGTTACTTTAGTTACTCCGCTACATTTATCTGACAGATTTAGTCACTAGTTACTTTAGTTACTAGGATCCTTTACTTTTTCTACAATGGGAGGAGAGTTCTTTAATTTTAATACTTTAACTACATTTTCCTGATGATACTTACACACTTTTACTAAAGTTACATCTTCAATGCAGGACTTTTACTGTAACAGAGTGTGGTATTAGTACTTTTACTGAAGTAAAAGATCTGAATACTTCTTCCAGCGCTGAACGTGTTGACGGCAGGCAGCTGGAGCCGAGCAAGCAGCAGTGAGCGACCACTGGGTGGCGCCAGAACCCACAACCAACTTATCTGATGAGCTGAACTGCTGCTACTGGTGTTGTTGTCTGGTCTGTGGTACATGCATTGTGTTATATCTGAGTTACCTGCTGCTCCTGCTCTCCTTTTAGCCGCCTGAGATGACGCTATTGCGGCTCTGTTTCGATGCAGCACCGTGTGGCTGAACTCCTCCTGCATCATCTACACACACACACACGCACACAGACAGACACACGCACACACAGACACACATACAAACAAGCACGCACACACGCATACACACATACAGGCACACACACACACACACACACACACACACACACAGGCACAAACTCACACGGACGGACACACACACACACACACACAAACAAGCACGCACACACACAGACACACACAGGCACACACACACATACATACACAGATGGATAAGCAAACACACACAAACACAGACACACACACGTACATAAACATCCATACTCATTTATAGAAGCAGTATTCTAATCTTCCTCAATGTAGAATTTGTGGCAGATCTAGCATTAAATATATGTGTACCTAATAAAGTGGGCAAGGAGTAACCAATATTCAAAATCTGTAATGTAGTTGCTCAAATACTTGCCGAGGTACATCATCATTCTTGCTAATTCCGGGCAAGCTTACATCTTGTATTTTATACTAATGTTCACTAACGTGCTCTGTCTCTATCAATTAAATAAAGAAAGAAATTAAGCTGTTGAACTGATCAGTCAACCAATCAGACTGATCTGTACCTGTGGGTCCAGGTGTTTGCTGATGTGCTTCTCCAGGAAGGGACGCCTGAGGACGGAGCTGACCGAGGGACGGTCTCGGGGGTTAACCTGTAACACAGAGCGTGTGCGTGTGTTTGCATGTTTGTGTGTGTGTGTGTGTGTGTTTGTGTGTGCATGCGTGTGTGTGTACACAATCAAAGTAAAGTTGAACACTGAAGAGCAGCATCATTTTCAGAAGACACTTTTATAATTATGATTACTAATTATTGGTACAGGCTTACAAAACTGAAGAAAGTGTTGAAAAAGCATCAAAAAAGCATCAAAAAAGTGTCAAAAAAACGTAAAAAAAAGTGTTAAAAAAGCGTCAAAAAAACATCAAAAAATTGTTAATTTTCAGTTTTAACCGGGAGGACAACACAAGGGTTAAAAGATGTACATCGTTGACGGGGCTGTACAGTGTTCACAACTGTCTGCATGCTGCAGTATGTGCTATCTGCCTGAGTGTGTACAGCTTTCTCGTGTGCTGGGCTGATATCCTGAACAGCTGCTCAAACAGTTTCCTGACATCCTGACATTCACACTTTCCTTTTTACTTACACTTGTTTTGCAGTTTGAACTGGGAGAACTTAGCAGGTAATTAAAGGGACGCCGTTCAGAAAATGATCTGTCTAGTAGGGGTGGGGGAAAACATTGATACAGCATCGCGAAATTTTCAGTGGCAATACTGTATCAATATACAAAGTATGGATCTTTTATTAGATATTATATATGTGTTGGTCAGCTTGTCTCATTTTGCAGCAATAACATTGAAGTGAGATGAACAAGCAGAGATGTTTCTTTTTAGATAAAACAGATGTTGACAAATTTTCCTTTTGAAGACGTCATTTTGGGAAAAATTAGAAGTTTGAAAGAAGGTTATAAATTGCAATATATCGCAGAATATTGCAATATGTTTAAAATCGCAATAATATTGTATCGTGGCATAAGTATCGTGATGAGATCGTATCGAGAGGCATCTGGTGATCCCCCCCACTGTCTAGGAAATTGTGAAAATGTCTTAATGGTTTCTGAAGTTTAATAAATACAACTTAAACCAAAAAAAGGAACAAAATCAGACATCTGCATCTTGAGAAACAGACACATTCGTACTCCCACACTGTTCTGCACTCAGTGCAGGCATGAAGGGAGTTCCAGTTTAAGGTTCCTCCTCAGAGGTGCAATACAAATCATTAGAGTTCAAACAGTTTGAGTTACCGAG
Source organism: Etheostoma nigrum (assembly GCA_029931835.1). Lineage (NCBI taxonomy): Eukaryota > Metazoa > Chordata > Actinopteri > Perciformes > Percidae > Etheostoma > Etheostoma nigrum. The sequence continues at coordinate 7,546,265 of CM057247.1, read as the reverse complement.
GTTCAGAAATTCGAGTCCCTGACACTGATGTGCACGTCTCAATCAAAAGTCCAATTGTTTAACCCGTGTTGATGTTGAATTGAAAATCAACACTTTTGTTGACGCTTTTTATCGACGTTTTTAACTTTTTCTTACGTTTTTGTCCCTTTTTTCAACGCTTTTGATGCTTTTTTCAATGTTTTTTGATGTTTTCAACATTCCATAACACTCATTTATTAACTTCAGTTTTACAGTTATTTTTGGAATTTATGGTCAATAAACCGTATTTATAGGATTATACCTAATGTTTGAGTTAGAAAAGCAGAAATTAGGAATTATGTAGACTAAAATTAAAGGAATATATATTGATGGATAATCACAGACTGGAATATGTCAACTTTTACTCAATACTATTTCCTATCTACACACATACAAGTGATAGTGGTAGATTGATAGGTAGGTAGGAAGGTACGTAGATAGATAGATAGATAGATAGATAGATAGATAGATAGATAGATAGATAGATAGATTATTTATTACATAAATACACCACAACATGACTACATCAGAGACATCCACATACTGTACATGCCTATCTACACACACAAAAGTGATAGAAGGAGGGATTTTACATTTTGATGTGACTTTCAGAGTTCAACGCTAAGGTTTTTTTACTTGTCCGGTCGGGCAATAAAAGTTTGAAATAAAAAATAAAAAATGTTGGAAAAAAACAACACAAAATATCCAAAATGTCAAATTTTAAAAACAAAAAATGTGTAAACAAAACCCACATTAAAACACTGTCAAAGAAATGTCAACGATGTAAACAAAAAGTCCCAAAAACCTTACAAATAAAAATTCCAACGTTAAAAGCATGTGTAAAGAAATGTGGAAAAAAAAACGCACAACGTTTATTTGCACAACGTGGCGTTTTACTTGCCCTGGCCGATTGGAAGACCCTTATTGTTGAACCCTGGACTTTCCATATTGAGCCCTGCCTGACTGAGTGTGTTGTGTTTGTGATCTGGGGCTGCGCTTTGCTTGGGGAGGAGATGTGTTCACAGAATTCTGCGCGTCTAATTAATGTCTAGGTTCAACTGCTACAACTGCTATTTGCACACTTAATGTCGGCTGACTGACTTCGTATCCACACACAGTCAAGAGAAATTAATGAATTAGGAGTGTCTGACCTTAAAGAGTTGTGTTACTAGCAGGTGCAGGTCGTACGAATAGCGGCTGGGCGCTGGGTTGTAGCGTCCCCTGCAGATTTTACTGACCAGCTGACGGAGACTGCTGGCCTCAAACTACAGAGGAGGACAGACAGGGAGCCAGACAGACAGACACACAGACAGACAGAGAGCCAGACAGACAGACACACAGACAGACAGAGAGCCAGACAGACAGACAGACACACAGACAGACGGAGGGACGGACAAACAGACAGACAGACACACAGACAGACGGACGGACGGACAAACAGACAGACAGACAGACGGATGGACGGACAAACAGACAGACAGACAGACGGACGGACAAACAGACAGACAGACACACAGACAGACGGACGGACGGACGGACAGAAAGACAAACAGACACACACACAGACACAAAGACGGATGGACAGACACACAGTAACTCATTTATTAAAGTAAAAGTCTGACATTCAAAACTTTACTCAAATAATAGTGCAAAAGTATCAGCATCAAAATATCATATGTAGTTTTTAGCTACGTGTGTGTGTGTGTGTGTGTGTGTGTGTTTGTGTGTGTGTGTGTGTGTGTGCTTGGCACTGTGCAGCTTACTGGATGCCTCAGGGTGCAGATTTCATACAGGACGCAGCCCAGAGACCAGATATCCCTGCAGAGGACACACACACACACACACACACACACACTTGCGTTATGAAGAGGGATTTAAAATGCAATCTAACGTTAATTTAACTCTAATAATTTGACAGACAAACTCACACCAAAATATTTTAAGCTTGACAAATTCAGAACGTTTCTATAGAGTCAATATAAAGCAGCTTGTTTTGTGCATCTTGTGTAATGTCTTGTGTAACATCTTGTGTAATATCTTGTGACATATTTCTTGTTGAAACAGGATTCTGGGGCAGGACCTAACATTATCTCCTGTCTTCCTGAGCTGAAGACATAAACACCAGAAACCAAAGAGTTAAGTCTCCAATCAGAGCGCAGCTACCAACAGAAACGTCGTTTTCAGTCCTGGAGTCATACAACAGCTTTGGCATTCCCTTTTTTGGCAAGGAATCAAGTATGTGCATGTGTGTGGGCTCTTGCACTTCTATCTTTGTGAGGTCCTACAAAAGTTTTAGACCTTGAGAATGAGGACATTTTCAGAAATCAAGGTCATTTTTATCCTTACTTCAAAGGACCGTTTGAGAGTGTAGAGTTAGGGTGAAGATTGGGGTTCGAGGCTCAGGCATTGAGTATGTAAATACAGGGTCTCACAAGTATAGCAATCCAAACATGCTGTGTGAGTGTGGGAAAGAGGAAGTAACTTTGACCTTCAGTTGTATCAAAACAACAGAAAGAGAATGATAATCAGTTTGCATGTCTGAGTTTCCTGTTAGCGAGTGTGTGTGTGTGTGTGTGTGTGTGTTTGTGTGTGCGTGTGTGTGTGCGCGCGTGTTGTAGTTGTTGGAATGAAACCTCCCTCTGAATGAATGTTCAGCAGTGCAACCAGTACGATTTTAGAAGCATGAGCTCGTCTCCGCCCACAGGGCTTCATTCTGACCTGAGCAACCCCCCCCCAAACAATGATTAACCAATCATAGCTTAGACCCCGTTTCTAGGCACAGCAGGCTGCGTGCGAAGCTGTGTGTATGGTGCTGTCATAACAGAGACATTCTGCACTTAGCATTTCCTTTCCAAAACTAAAGACACAAAGGCAAACGTGTGAGGGATTGTTTTTAACATTGTGTTTACATCCTCTAATGTAACCTGCAGTTATATCTCTGGCAAATCTAATTACTTATTATACCATGGTCTGGGTGAATACTCAATTCTGATTGGCTGCAGGGTGTCCATAAAAAAAAGTGATATAGGACACCTACTAAAAGAGTTCTGGTGAAACTGACTGACTACTGTTCTAAATTAATGCACTACATTAAAGCTTCAGTAGGTAACTTTTGTAAAAATGTATTTTTTACATATTTGTTAAAACTGTCACTATGTCCTGACAGTAGAATATGAGACAGATAATCTGTGAAAAAATCAAGCTCCTGTGGCTCCTCCCTGTGCTCCTACTGCCACTTGCAGAAATACACCGCTCCCGGTCGGAAACAGCCAATCAGAGCCAGGAGGACTGTCTTAGCAGTGTCAATCACTCTCGTGTACGCACTGCTCATACCCCTCCCCCTGCACAGCGCGTACCGTGTTCAAGCCCAAGATTGCCAGTGTGCTGCATCTGTGCTAATCGCGGAGAAACAACTTTTCAGGAAAACTGCCAATTTCTCGAGTGACACCTGCTCAGAAAACAAAGACGGGCAAACAGAAGAAGACCGATGACGAAAAGCGAGCTAAAAAGAAAGAATTAAACCGAGCCCGAAATAAAACGAGGGTCAACATCGAAGCGGTTTTTCAGAGGTGGAGGGAGCTACGCCTCCTGAAAGGATTCAACACGGATTCAGAGCTAGCCACATTTCTGCTTGAGTATCCCTGCTTGATTTGTTTCATTTTGTAAGAACTACACAACTAAGATAGCGATGGTTACAGTATTACTGGTGATAGCGCAAATCTCATTTTACTCTGTAGCTTGTGTTGGAATTTAAAATTTTATATGTGCTTAAACATTGTGGGTGATTTGCATTATACATTCAAGCTAAATGGTAAAAGCATTATTTCAACATAAATGAAGACATGTGGGTCATGCATTAAGTTTGTTGTTATAAGTTTATAGTTTGTTGTTTGTTGCATTAAGTTGTTTAGCAATACTTTTGTTTTATAATATAAGATGTTCTGGTACATTTTGTTATAACCCAGCTCTACAAATGTGTCATAAGCTGAATTGATGATGTTAGAGACACCCTGTCTCTGGTTTCAGTCACCCTTTATGGCCCTACTGCTCTGTTGCTTTCCAAGTCTCTGAGGGTCATAAACCCTCAGTCACATCCCAACTAAAAGATAAGGAATAAGCACAAGACCCCACCCTTTGTGAGATAATACTGGGGGTCTGAGGGCAAAAGAGTCAGACAAATTTGGAGGAGAGCCGTGTTAGGTTGACTCTGTATTTGTCTCTAGGATATCCTATGTAATAAAATGGATTCACATATCAACATCTGAGATTTTGACTACTAATTGAATGAACCCTGAGAATGGAGCAGGATTTAGCTCCAACACTTGTTGCTAGCTAAGTCTAACAGTTAGCTTGTTAGCTTGTAGCACGGCAGGAATGTTGTAGCAGGTGAAGTTTAACTTTACCTGCTAACTCCTTCACCCTCACTATAAGCAATATTGTTTTGATACCTACATTTAGTAAGCCAAAATGTTTTTTTGTCGATCACAATTAAATGTAGCTATGGTGAAACTACTTTAATTGTGCGCTGTCCCTGTCAACGTTTGGCAAGGCAGAAATCTATTTTTGATTATTTTTAAACATACACATTTTCTTCCCCCTCAGGATGTAATTTGTAAATCAAATGTCTGACACAAATTCTTTATGCTCCTTCAACAGGTCAGACATTGCCCCAGACACAGAGGCAGGTGAAGGAATCGTCTTTCAGTCCAAATCAAGATGTTCAGTATTTCCTTGTGCAGGAGTACTTTGCAAAAAAGTTGATTTATTTTACCCATTATGCAAATGAAAACCTAAGACATATTTCTAAGATGTTGTTATTCCTTGGCTTAGCTAGTGAGCTTCCTCAGTGATTCATCCTTTCTACTGAAAGTTTAGTGTTTTAAATTGATCCAAAAGGTAATTCAGTAATGTACTGTGTAAAGTGCTGCTTTTGTTCTCACAATGAGCATAAAAACTAATTTTAAACCCTTTTATTGAAAAAATACACACAGCACACAACAGCTATACCCTCCTCAGAATAAATCCCCTGTATTGTCCATGAGTTAGTTTTCCCCTAATACTGTATCTGAAGGTGGAGGCTGGGGGGGGGGGGGGCTTGACCAACTGCCACTTTGCTCATTTGAAAGCCTTTATGTGTCTCTCTCATGGGGGGGCAAAATTCTCTGGGTGGCAAAGCAGAGAAAGGGGAGGTAACCTTGCCCCTTATGACCTCATAAGGAGCTAGTAGCCATATCCGGCCATCTGAGCTTTCAAGATTTTTCTGTCGGAGTTTGGCCCTAATGTTGGTATTTTTACAAAAACATGACATCTGATTCTGTCAACTACAACCTAGTCTATATCCACAACGTTCTACCTAATGTCCGTTACCTTCCTTTTTCTTTGTGTTGTGATTTTGAACGGACTAAAACTAATATTGAACATACACATGTTCCATTAAAACAAATCCCTTCCCAAGGTTATTTTGCAGCGGCACTGTGGCTACGTCTGGCGCTTAGCACCGCCCAAGACGATTGAGATTGTTTTGAAGAAATGCCAATAAACAAGAGCAGATGTTTCTGCTATCTCAGAATTCTGTGTGGACTAGCCAGACCCTCCTCGGAAGCACTGTGGAGGAGGGTCTGGTGATTTGAGACTAACTATAAGCCCTGATTTAGGTAATTAAAGAATTAGAGAGATGCTGAAGAAAGCCTGGTTGAGGTTTTGGGTGTGCAGAGTGCCGGCTGTACGTACGTCTTGTTGTTGTAGGGCCGACTCTCGCAGATCTCCGGGGAGAGGTAGTACGGCGTCCCAACACACGTCCTGGCCAGCTCCATGGTGCTGCGCAGCCACAGGTCACAAACACAACACACTCAGTCAGGCAGGGCTCAATATGGAAAGTCCAGGGTTCGACAATAAGGGTCTCCCGATGGCCAAGTAAAACGCCACGTCAGGAAATATAGAACAATCCACCGCCCAGCTAGGGCGTCACCGTATCATAATCATATGACTAAAATGTGCAATTAGCCAAAAAAGAATTGAGGTGGCGCGTAAAGCTTTTGACGTTGTTTTTTACACATTTCTTTACACCTGCCTTTAACGTTTGACTTTTTAAAAAACATTTGGGGACATTTGTTTACATTGTTGACGCTTTTTTTTCCAATGTTGTTTTTTTTTTATTTCAAACTTTAAAAAAAAATATATATTATTTCCCGACCAGGCAAGTGAAAAAAACCTTAGCGTTGAACTCACAATGTCACATCAAAATGTAAAATCCCTCCTTATATCACTTTTATGTGTGTAGATGAGGATAGAGGCATGTACAGTATGTGGATGTCTCTCATGTCTCTCATGTAGTCATGTTGTGGTGTATAATGTCTTTATGTGAGGATTTGTAAAGAAGGTCACAACTAATTTCCTTGAAAATAAATAATCTATCTATCTATCTATCTATCTATCTATCTATCTATCTATCTATCTATCGAACATCCATATCTTTGTTATTGGCAAAAAATCCCATAAAAAAAAAAAAACTAAACTGCATCTGCTTTCTAATACACAGTTATTATTATGTGACTGCTGTGGCTGCTCCAGGCGGAACTACTTTTACTACTTTATAAACAGTTGGATAGTTTACAGCCCCTCCAAAGGGTCACAAGATAAACCTGAGGGGTGAGAACATGAAAACACCAAGTTCTGATACACATATCTGTTTTACACGTTCTGGACTTTTGAATTTATAGTAAAATACTGATCATTTGGACAGTTATTGAAATGAGACCATGTGAGAAGTTTGAAGGAGAACTGAGACATCTGAGACAGCCTGAATGAGACACGGCTTGTTTTTGTAAGGGGTCACAAGCTAAAAAAAGGTTGGGAATCTTTAAAAATGCATTGCATTTTATGAAGTGAAATGTTAATCTGCAAAGTAAGCCACTAACTAAAGCTGTTGACTAAATGTAGTGCAGTAAAACACACAATATTTCACTCTGAGATGAGATAAGTAGACGTGTAAAGTAAAGTTCAAGTATCTCACAATTTACTTTACTTTACTGTACTTACTTGCTTTCCGCCACTGCTTACTGTATCTTATCAATGGGGAAACACTGAAAATACATCAATCCTCAGTGTGGACACAAATTTCATTTGTTTTCAGTCCTACAGGCCGGCCATTATTTCATGTGTGTTTACATGTCCTGGTCAACAGTTTGGGGAATGATAATGACTAGTTTGGATGTCTTCCATGTGTTACAGAGTGCTCAGTGATAAACAGCTGCACTCTGTGTGTGTGTGTGTGTGTGTATGCATGTGAAGATGACACAGACTTACTTATTTAACATTCTTGCGATTCCAAAGTCCCCCAGCTTTGCTTTCATCCCTCCATTGGTTAGGAAGATATTCTGCAGCAGAGGGAGAGCAGGAATGAAAGCATGTCTCTGTTCCTGCAGAGAAACAGTGACTGTGCATGTATTCTGTGTGTGTGTGTGTGTGTGTGTGTGTGTGTGTGTGTGTGTGTGTGTGTGTGTGTGTGTGTGTGTGTGTGTGGGAAACAGATATGATTGATGAAAGATAGTGATGAACAGAGACACAGTCTGTGGTTAGTTATTCTGGGAGTTGGCACACAGCAGGGTCTTTGTTCACAACAAAGCTGAAGTTCAGCCTCACAATCTTCTGAGCTCTGTAATGATAATAGTTGTTAATTAAAAAGGTTTAACCTCGGGGTATTTGGATGGTGTTATTTACCATGTACACGTTGTGTACTACAGTAGGACTGCATGGTGTACAGTCTGTGGTAACAAAAAGGGGGCTGTCTGGGGCTCACTTTCTGGTTCTAGCTTCTCAAATGTGAATTGTCTGCTTTATATTATTGTCCGTTCATTATTTTGACTGCTGTTTGACGTCACCCTGGACTCTGGGAACTTCCTCTCTGGGTGTTTCAGAATAAAATCTGTGTTAAAGTTTACCCTCAGAGCTGCGAACTGACTCAGGAAACATGACGCTGAAAAGTTTGTTGTCATTCTCGCACGATTTAAAAGAATAGTGGGAGTTTGCGACTTATCAGCATAAATTCTTTCCGGAAGACTTAACTTTTAATCAGCGCACTTTAATCAGCTGTTAAAAAAATATGTTTTTGCTGTGTATCCATGGGGTTTTGATGGATGAATGAGATCCAGTTTCTGAATGTCCTCTGTCTTCAGTCTCCGGGTGAGCTGTTCAACATCTGTATGGCTTTCTACGTCACTAGCCAAGACGAGGTGGCTAACCATAGCATGCTAGCTCGTTCTCAATGGAAAACACTGCTCCAACAGCCACTAGTTGACCATAATCTCCAAAAGAACTATTTCCTGTCCCTCTTCTGCAGGTATTCCACAAGTGGCCCTCGTCTAGAAGAAGTCTCCCAGCTAATCCTGCCTTGGACTGACCAAAACTGGAGAAAGAGTGATCTAGCTGATGGGATCTTACCTCGCTACTGAGCATGTGCAGCTCCCAACAAAGATAGGATAGAAGGGAGATGTCTCACTCTGTAGCTAAAACAGAGACCTAAACACACAGGGTGAAAACAGGATCTGCAGCAATGACAACAAAAATATGGTGTTTGTTGAAAATGAAACCATGGAAACCTATTCTGGTACAACCTCAAAATACAAATATGAGGCGCAGAATATGGGCGCTTTGATAATCTCACATACTGTTTTAGCTACTAAATACCATGCTAGTGTACCCTAGAAATCTAGACGCACCCTGGCGGAAACTCTAGCAACTCTCCGTTGGCTTGTGAGCTGAAAAAAACAAATTCTGGTCAGGCCAATCACATCATGTATAGAGTCGGTGGGCAGGCTTAAGAACAGCAGAGTTGCAAGTTGCGACGGCTCGGCGTAGACGGGAGGCCATGAGACGGGAGGTCTCCTAGATGCAGTCATACCCGACTCGGCGACTCTGGAAGACTTGGAGTTAAGATCTGAAATCATTCTTAAAAAATGAAGATGTGTTCAAAGTTTAAAGTTGAATCTATCAACCAGCGTTGCTATGATTGGTTGTAGCGCTGTCCTATTGCGTGCAGAGGGAATATGAAAGACCCTGCACTTAGCCCCTTGGATTGAGCCCAGCCAATGGGGCGCTCCCAGACCCAACATCTGGATGTGGGTCTGGCTCGTCATATTTCTGATTCTGAGTTGGTGTGTTTGTGGCAGATACCTGAGCTTTAATGTCTCTGTGGAGGATCTTCCTGTCGTGGATGTGTTTGAGGCCAAGGCAGATCTGAACAAACCAGTCCACGACCTGAGGAACACGTGGCTCAGAGTTACTCTGTTAGTGTGTTTGAGTCCAATTTAAAATGATAGAAACGTGGGGAGATCCTCACCTGCTCCTCAGTGAAGAAGACTCCTCTCTGCATGTTGATCTTGTTCATCAGATCTCCTCCGTCACAGTACTCCATCACTATATACAGGCTGCTTCTCTCTATATGCACGCACACACACACACACACACACACACATACATTCACACTCACACACACACACCCAAACACGCACACACGCGCATGCACACACACAGACATAGACGCACAAACACACACACATACACACACACACATGCACTCACTCACACACACACGCACACACGCACACGCACACACACACAGTTAACAGTGTGTGATATACAGTAGTACAGGCCAAAAGTTTGGAACCACCTAATTCAATGCGTTTTCTTTATTTTCATGACCATTTACATTGTAGATTATCACTGAAGACATCAAAACTATTAATAAACACACGTGGAATTATGTACTTAACAAAAAAGTGTGAAATAACTGAAAACATGTCTTATATTCTAGTTTCTTCAAAGTAGCCACCCTTTGCTTTTTTGATAGTGCTGCAAACCCTTGTTGTTCTCTCAATGAACTTCATGAGGTAGTCACTTGAAATGGTTTTCACTTCACTGCCTTCACTGTCAGGGTTAATTAGTGGAATTTCTTGCCTTATTAATGGAGTTGGGATCATCAGTTTTGTTGTGCAGAAGTCAGGTAGATACACAGCCGACAGCCCTATTGGACAACTGTTAGAATTCATATTATGGCAATAACCAATCAGCTAAGTCAGGAGAAACAAGTGGCCAAAAAGACGGTCAGTCAGTCCGGAAAATTGCAACACCTTTGTATGTGTCCCCAAGTGCAGTCGCAAAAACCATCAAGCGCTACAACAAAACTGGCTCACAAGAGGGCCGCCCCAGGAAAGAAGGACCAAGAGTCACCGCTGCTGCTGAGGATAAGTTCATCTAAGTCACTAGCCTCAGAAATTGAAAGTTAACAGCAGCTCAGATTAGAGACCAGATGAATGCCACAAAGATTTCTAGCAGCAGATACATCTCTAGAACAATGCTAAGAGGAGACTGCGCAAATCAGGCCTTCATGGTCAAATAGCAGCTAGGAAACCACTGCTAAGGAGAGGCAAGGAGATTTGTTTGGGCCAAGAAACACAAGGAATGGACATTAGACCAGTGGAAATCTGGGCTTTGGTCTGATGAGTCCAAGTTTGAGATCTTTGGTTCCAACCGCCGTGTCTTTGCACGACGGAGAAAAGGTGACCGGATAGATTCTACATGCCTGGTTCCCCCGTGAAGCATGGAGGAGGAGGTGTGATGGTGTGGGGGTGCTTTGCTGGTGACAATGTTGGGGATTTATTCAAAATTGAAGGCATACTGAACCAGCATGGCTACCACAGCATCCTGCAGCGGCATGCCATCTCATCCAGTTTGCGTTTAGTTGGACCATCATTTATTTTTCAACAGGACAATGACCTCAAACACACCTCCAGCCTGTGAAAGGGATATTTGACCAAGATGGAAAGTGATGAAGTGCTGCGCCTCCAAAGTCACCGGACCTGAACCCAATCGAGATGGTTTGGGGTGAGCTGGACCGCAGAGTGAAGGCAAAAGGGCCAACAAGTGCTGAGCATTCTGGGAACTCCTTCAAGACTGTTGGGAAACCATTTCAGGTGACTACCTCTTGAAGCTCATCAAGAGAATTCCAAGAGTGTGCAAAGCAGTAATCAGAGTAAAGGGTGGCTACTTTGAAGAAACTAGAATCTTAGACATGTTTTCAGTTATTTCACACTTTTTTGTTAATTACATAATTCCATATGTGTTCATTCATAGTTTTGATGTCTTCAGTGATCATTTACAATGTAAATAGTCATGACAATAAAGGAAACATATTGAATGAGAAGGTGTGTCCAAACTTTTGGCCTGTACTGTATTATATACAATGAGGAAAATAAGTATTTGAACACCCTTCTATTTTGCAAGTTCTCCCAATTAGAAATCATGGAGGGGTCTGAAATTATCATGAATGTCCACTATGAGAGACATAATCTAAAAAGAAAAATCCAGAAATCACAATGTATGATTTTTTAACTATTTATTTGTATGATACAGCTGCACCATGACCGGGGCCATGTATTGCGAGATTTTGGGGAACAACCTCCTTCCCTCAGTTAGAGCATTGAAGATGGGTCGAGGCTGGGTCTTCCAACATGACAATGACCCGAAGCACACAGCCAGGATAACCAAGGAGTGGCTCTGTAAGAAGCATATCAAGGTTCTGGCGTGGCCTAGCCAGTCTCCAGACCTAAACCCAATACAGAATCTTTGGAGGGAGCTCAAACTCTGTGTTTCTCAGCGACAGCCCAGAAACCTGACTGATCTAGAGAAGATCTGTGTGGAGGAGTGGGCCAAAATCCCTTCTGCTGTGTGTGCAAACCTGGTGAAAAACTACCTAACGTTTGACCTCTGTAATTGCAAACAAAGGCTACTGTACCAAATATTAACATTAATTTTCTCAGGTGTTCAAATACTTATTTGCAGCTGTATCATATAAATAAATAGTTAAAAAATCATATATTGTGATTTCTGGATATTTTTTTTTTATTATGTCTCTCACAGTGGACATGCACCTACGATGACAATTTCAGACCCCTCCATGATTTCTAAGTGGGAGAACTTGTAAAATAGCAGGGTGTTGAAATACTTATTTTCCTCACTGTATATGCACAAAGGCATGACTACATGCTCTGTATGGAGTCACACCCACCATGAAAAGATTTGATGAAGGAGACGATGTTCGGGTGTTTCATCTTCGACAGCAGCATCACTTCTTTTTTGGACGCTTCCCTTTCCCTCACCGACATCTGAGCAGCGAACACACTTCTGATTAACACTTTCACATGTAAAAACATGAACCTAAAACAGCTGGGTTAATTCGGATCAGTTTGATATATCAGTCAACTGTGTTTTGGGGATGCAGCATAATTATCTGTACTATACTTTCTTTGACCCTCCTGTTGTCTTCGAGTCAAATTTGACCCCTTTCCACAAAGTTTCTATATAAAATTTGGGTTTCTTTCAAACAAATTTTCCAAAAAAGTAATGTGGATTGTTCCCAACAATGCTCCTCACAAGTTAAATAAACAATCAGTTCACTACTTTCATTGAATTTGGGTGTTTTTTGTCAATTTTATATCATTTGGAGAAAAAAACAATTGGTAAAAGAACTTGTGTGTGACAAAAAAATGTAAAAAAAGACAAATGTCAATGTCAAAGTGACTAAAATGTGAACAAATGCGTGCGTGTGTGTATGTATGTGCGTGTGTGTGTGTATGTATGTGTGTGTGCGTATGCATGTGTGTGTTCTCTATATGATTGTTTGCATAAAACATATCTCATTTGCAGTTATTGTAGGTTTAGAAACTAAAAATATACAAATGTGAAAACTCAAACTATGACCATTTGGCTGATCCAGAGGAGTCATGGGAGAAAGTCATGTGGTCAGATGAGACTATGAAATTAGGGTTCCTAAAATGTACAGTATATGTGTGTGTGTGTGTGTGTGTGTGTCTGATGTATGAGGTCGAACAAAAAGACAGAAACCAATCATCTGTTGTTGACAATTATGAAAACAGTTGTATTCATAGATGAAGATGCAGCCTGCTGGTCGTACCTTTGTGAGGTTGATCTGTTTGACCACACACTGTCTGTCTCCACCCCCCCCTTGATCCTGAACCAGGAAGGCTTTACCAAATGCACCCTCTCCAATCTGACGAATGACCTCATAGTTGTTCATAACACCTGGAAGACCTGCAACAACAAACACATTTGAGTAGAGTTGTTCCGACACCGATACAATAATGATTATATTATGTTTTTTAGGTTTTTTGTCCCGTTGTGGAGAATAGCTGAGGACAGACAGGAAATAGGTTGGGGGGGCCTCGGATTGGACTTGAACATGGGCCGCTGGCAAGGACTGAGCCTACTTAGCAGGCACGATGGACGGAGCTGGGCCCGCCCACATTAACAGCTGACCCGCCCAATCAGAAACAAAAATACTATTCAGGATAGTTAAACATGGGTATTAGTACTGTATGTGTTGTATTTTATCTATAACATGTTAAAAACGGTAAAATTATAAGTAGGCTACGCCTGATAATTATATAAAAAGTTAAGTGTGTTGGTGTGTTTTCATTGGTCAATGCAACATCAATGTACCACTAGGCTAGACTCGGTGGATGATGCAGTCAACTTGGGACTGCTTTACATCCTGCAACACCGCGAACCCCCAGGGGCATATGCAAGGATCCTGTTTGTGGACTTCAGCTCGGCGTTCCAACACCATCATCCCGGACATCCTCAGCACCAAACTCTCCCAGCTCACTATCCAGCCTCCACCTGTCAGTGGATCACAAACTTCCTGACTGACAGGAGTCAGCAGGTGAGGCTGGGGAACATCACATCCAGCACACGGACTATAATAGTATTGAGTAAAAGTTGACATATTCCAGTCTGTGATTATCCATCAACATACATTTATTTAATTTTAGTCAAAATAATTGCAAAAATTAATAAATGCAAAAACGTAACAAAAAGTTAAAAACATCGATAAAAAGCGTCGATTTTCAATTTTGACGGCAAGACAACACAAGGGTCAGTTATAAAACCTATTACGTCATACCCAGTAAAATACTCATACTTCAGTTAAATACAAATACAGTATACTAACGGTTATACACATATACATAAATTATAAATTATAGACAATAAATGATTATGTCTATGGTTAAATATACAGTCTTTGGGTTATGCAGAGACAAGCCTAGTCCCCGGCGGAAGAATCTGGTTGCCATGGAGACATATACACGGATGATTAGCCTCCATGTTAGCATGCTAACATAAATTCACTTTCGGTAATAAAAAAGCTGCTTTTATGTGTTTTTACAGATAGATAATAATCTACTCTTACCTTTTACAGAGTTGTCATGTTCTGAGAAGTCACATAGTGAAAGATCGAGCGTCTGCAACGAGTTTTAACCGGTGAGACGTTAAAGTGACTGCATACAGTCAAAAGAAACCTGTTGGTCAAAAATACGGCAAATGCGAGATGAAAACGCAAAGTATGTTGGGAGTTGGAGTCGTAACAGAATTCTTTTCAGTTTCCCATAAAAACTTAAAAAGATTAAATTAATTTACAACTTTCTGATGATTTATTGAACGTGTTCTAGCAATAATGCCAAATATTTATCGTTTCCAGCTTCTCATTTGCGAGAAATGTTCACTTTATATCATTTTTAAACAGAAAAAATTGGGGATTTTGGACTGAGATAGATAAATAAATAGAAAGATAGATAGACAGAGAAAGCGATAGATAAAGATAGATAGAGAGAGAAAGAAAGATAGAGAGAGATATATTTAGATAGATAGATAGATAGATACTTTATTCATCCCAAAAGAAATTTTAGGCATCCAGTTGCAAGACAACCATAACACAACACATAAGAATGAAAATACAAATAAAAATCGCTCACAGAAATGCAATGACCATAAGGTGCTATGGTACAATGTGTAGTATGGGAATAGTGCAGCAGATAATTATTAAATATGAACATAATAACCTATAAACTGACTGACTGAATAAGAATAACCAAACTTCAGAATATAACGAGTGTCTGTGTGTATTGGTGTGTTACTAACTCCTAAGGTAGATATAAAAACACACTGAACAACCTTCTCTCTGGTCCTCAAAGGTGACTAACCACCTGGCTTTTCCCATGATCCCCCTGGGCGAGGACCCTCTGATTAGTGCTTTAATCAAGGACACATTTCCACTGTGATCAAATGACGGGCAGGCTGAGCGCCGCTGTGACAGCTGATCTGGGGTCAGTGGTCTTAGGTGACGGCTGCAGACACGAGGATCAGCCGCATTATGATACAGCAGTTTTTTATTTTTTTATTCAGAACAGAAGTAAATAATCTAACAGTGAAAAACTTCATTCACTTCAAAATACTTCATATTTTCAATTTAACAATATTGCTAATTATCCACTATTGGAAAACAAAACGTCAGTGAATGATGACCATAGGAAATAAAAATCAGAAAAATGAAAGAGAAACAGAGAGAGTAAGTGTAAGGGGCTGGAAAAAGTTACATTCAGACAAGTGTACATAGTCTGTGGCTCGGGCGCCTTTTTATACATTTGTGGCGCATGTAAAGTTTATTTTGTAGTTCATTCCACACTGGAAGTTTTAGCAAACTGACATTTGTAATTAAATAAATAATATTAAAAATAATTATAATTAATATTAACAAAAATAATACATATTTTGTGTCTCTTTCTCTGTGTCTCTCTCTGTGTGTGTGTCTCTCTGTGTGTGCGTGTGTAGTTGTGAGTGTCTCTCTGTGTGTGTTGTGTCTGAGTGTTTCTTTGTGTCTGTCTCTCTCCTTGTGTGTCTCTCTGTGTGTCTATGCCTCTAGGTGTGTGGGTGTCTGTGTCTCTCGCTCTCTCGGTGTGTGTGTTTATTGAGGTAATAAATCAAGAGAGAAGTAGGCTGAGCTGAACAAAATAAAACCACCCAACAGCACTATTTGTTTATTGTTTGTTTATTGTGTTGGTCTGTTCAAATCCTATAAGAGATTATATACACAAATTAGTACAAGAAGAGTTATCCAAAAACAAAATTACACATTCAATAAAAGCCAGACAACCCTTGAGAAAAATACTTTAACATAAGTGTGCGTTTAACACTGCTATGCAGTTCATTTTCCTATTTCTGTAGTTACTTTTAAAGCTTAGCGAGCAGCATGTGTCCACACTCTTATTTTAAGATCATTTTCCAGTTAAGAAAGAACAGGTGCAGTGTATTAATAGCTACAGCAGAACAAAATACAAAAGTCTCCCTGGACTGATCTGCTTCAACAACCAGGAGGAGTGGTACAAAAGTCTCTGGAAAATGTATGCTTGGACTGAAGGAAAGGCCAACTATGTCCACCTTTTGTCTATTAAATTACATATTCATGCTATAATTGCAGTTTTGATTTGATTAAAATAATTTAATATCTTATAGCGGACTTAATGAGTTATTTCATGAAAAGTCCCTGCATATGGGAAAAGTGAAAAAAATACACAAATCCTTTTTTTTTTCTATCACAATCAATTAATATTTACCAAACAGCTTCACATTTCACTCCTCTTACTCAAACTACCTGAAGTAAAGGACAGAAATAGAGACAGGTGAGGATTACGAACACAGATCTCACTTTAAGAGCAGTTGAGAGGCGGCGACGTCTCTTTAAGGCTCACAGATCATAGTTTCCACCACAAACTTGTTCTCGAAGTGACGAATCTTGTGGCAGTTCGGAGCTTCACGCTTCTGCATACCTGCAAAACACACACTGGGAGTTAGGCTATTGGCTGTTTAACAGGAGACGTCTCTTACGTCCTATAATCAGCTGGTTTGAGTCGAGCTGAGACAGGCCGGTTCAGACGGCTAAGACTTTTCACTATGAGGTTCTGAAACGGTCTAGTCTAGTCGCAAATCCTTGGTCTAAACTTGACTTAAAGGGTTAATAAACAGAAAAAAGGCCTGAAAGACGCCCAGTTCCTACCTAGAATCCTGTCTCTGCGCTGCAGCTTGAAGGTGTCTTTGCCACGGCACAGGTTGTAGATGAAGTAGCCGAGCTGGTCGACGTGCTCCAGGCGCTCTGTCACAATCATCTCCTCATGGAGCAGGTAGGTCTGGGGCAGGTAGGTGCGGGCCTGGCAGAGGGACGACAAATAACACTAATTAATACAGTCACAACTCTCCAAGAAAGGAAATCAGATTATTTCCCAAAACTATTCCTTCATCAAAGCAAATCAATTAAGCTTTAACTTTTTTTTTTTTTACTTTGTTTATTCACCTTTTTTTAACAGAACAAAGACATACAGAAACAATCAGAACAGAGTTCCCACCCCAAGAAGTAAATAAATAAAAAATAATAATAATGATAATAATAAAAAAGATAAATAAATAAATAAGTACACACAGAGTAAAAACTTTGGTTATGTTTAAAGAGACAAATATGACTCATTATTTTATGTCTCTGTAGGTGTCTACCATATGTAAATAAACCTAATAGGTTTATCTTGTATTATCTTGTATTGTTTTTTTTCAAATGCTATGAATGAAAGATCATTTATTTTACTTGTGAAGAGCATTGTAGGGAACCATCCAAGTTATTATTTTTTAGGCGATCTGATTGAAAGAAAAGAGAGTTGAAGAGAAGTCGCTGGTTACCTTGACGTTGACGAGCAGCTCCAAGAAGTCCTTGGGAGGCATGACGATGGAGGTGTTGAGCGGGATGACGTAGCACTTGTTCAGACTCAGATCCAGGTAGGCGGTCAACCTCTGAGACACAAGACACACATTTACAGACCTCAAAACATATTTATTAAGCTGTATATCTAGTTTTTCTGAAAAGCCTTTCTTTCCCTTAGGCTTTTATAAGAGCACAGGTGTCAAACCCGAGACCCACGGGCCAAATACGCAGATTTTGATCCGGCTCGCATATCAATTTAGGTTCACATAAAATTTTGGCCCGCCTTCTTACAAATTACTTTTGGCCATTTTCAGATGTTTTTTTCAACCATTTTTTCTTTCGCTTTTCTTGATGTTGTTGTGACTTTTCTCTATGTTTTTGAAGCATTTTCCAATTTTTTGTCACTAAGTCTCTTTCCAACAAGGTAGTTATAGGAACAAATAGGAACAGTCCATTTCTTAACAGTTCTACAAACTACTCTCCCCCAAAAATAACACAGCCATCTAACCATCACTATACAGAAAAGGGAAAAGACCCTGCCCTGAAGTAGGAGCTGAAAGAGTGACAGGAAGTGAGGTCAGAGGAACTTACAGTCCTACTGTACAGACTGTTGCAGGGAAAAATCTTTGATTATGCGGCATGTTTTCTTAAAAAAGGCAATGGAATATGCAGGATATTTATGCAATTTTATGCGATGAAATTGCGGGAACTTGCTAAAACTGCGGTTTGATGAAGAAGAGACTGTCTTGTCACGTAATTACGTCACTTCATAATGGTCTCATGGCAACAGGGGGGAAATGGCTGCTCTTATGTGAAGTGAACAACATTTTTCAACTTTCTGCTAAAATATTTCTGACTTTGTTGCAATGAAAATGCGGCCATATGTAATCATGCAAGCCCCGCATTATTTTGCGCGGAAAGCAGCAATTTATGTGGCGAAAGTGCGACGTGTTTGAAAAATAATCCCCCCCCCCCTGCATAAATATGCAGACTTTGGCTGAATATGCATTTAATTATGTGATCGCATAATCGCATTTTTCTGGAGGGATTGAACTTTAAAATCCCCAAGTTGGTCGAGATGGAACACAAGAAAAAGTGTTGAAAAAAACAACAAAATTGTTGAAAGACGCAACTAAAATGTTGAAAAAAAGCAACTAAACTGTTGAAATAAAGCAACTAAAACTAAACCCCATTATATTAGCGTAGATTGTGGGTAATTCCCGCTTGTAGCTGTATCCCTTTCTCACCCGTTGGAAGTCGTGGACGATGTCAGCCGGGTCTCCGTCTCCAAACTCGGGCACAGGAACGGTGATGAGCTCCACCTGCTCCTCCTCCAGCACGCGGATCCTCTCTTCCAGCAGACGCAGGTGGAACTGGTTCGGCAGAGCCACCTCCACCTACAAAACCAGTTCAGCCAGTTAACCAACGGTTATTTGGTCAATCATTGTCTTTGTTCGCTCGCTCAAGGTGACAGAGGTGTCTGAACCAAGGTTATTTTATGATAGGTTTGACTTTCGAATTTCATTTTAGTTTCGTTTTGAGTTATTTTGGCATTGTTCACTCACTGAAGGAGACAAAGACAGATCAAATTTATCAAACTCCTAGCACAGGCAATACAACTTTAACACCTCATCACTGGGTGTTAGTTAAAGGTCCCATGACATGGTGCCCTTTCCATGCTTTTATATAGACCTTAATGGTCCCCTAATACTGTTTCTGAAGTCTCTTTTATATAGACCTTAGTGGTCCCCTAATACTGTATCTGAAGTCTCTTTTATATAGACCTTAGTGGTCCCCTAATACTGTATCTGAAGTCTCTTTTATATAGACCTTAGTGGTCCCCTAATACTGTATGTGAAAAATGTAAAAAATAAAAATAAAGGGGGTAATCCCATGTCTTCAAGGTCCTTTAAGACTCTTGCACAATAGGTTTATCTACATCTTCATCATTACTAGTTAAGCAGGTATACATTTTGTATTCCCAAGTTGTATAAATATCTGGTATATATTTTAAATATTTGTTAATAAATAATAATAATGTATACTGTTTATTGATCCCCAGTGGGGAAATTACAATTTACACTCTGTTAGTAACCACTACACACAGGCCTGAAATACACACATGCTCTGGACCTAATCATGCACAAATGGAGAGACGTCAGAATGAGGGGGCTGCCAGCTGGACCAGAGCCCTGAGCGGTTGGGGGCGGTTGGCAGTGCCCAGGAGGTGAAGTGGCATCTCTCCAGCTACCGATCCACACATTATTTCATGTATATTCTGTGCTGTGTGACTGATATTTTGCTACTGTAACACTGTAATTTCCCATTTTTTGGATCAATAAATATCTATCTCTCTCACAAGGATGCACATGAATAAAAATGTACACCCTACACAGTGAAGCCCTTTAAACCCAACAATCACACAAACAATTCAAGGGACAAAATCAAGTCTTCATATCCTCTGTTATTCAAATTACTCAAGATCCTTCATTCCAAAAGTCCACAAAACACATAAATCCAACAAATAAATTCCACTTTGGGTTTGTCCACAGAGAAACAATGAACAAGTTCAGTTTGTGAGGCCCCTTAAATTCCCCTCTCTCTCTCTCTCTGTGTGTGTTCGTTCTCGTTCTCTCTCTCTCTGTGTGTGTGTGTGTGTGTGTTCGTTCTCTTCCTGAAACAATAACAACCTTCGAGCCAGCAAGCTACACGCTGAAAATGTCAAGTTTGAAGGACATGTGGCCCGTGCCACAAGGCAGGTCTGCTCGGTTCTTAAGGGAATGATTGTAAAGATTACCAAAGAATACAGTGAGGGCGTCTCCTCTCTAACTGGGATGTTTTGGGACTGATTTCTGTGGACAAAGTCCACACAGAGATACTCTGGTAAGAGATAATGACGTGTAACCATGTATCAGCTGATTTAAATAGCGCATGTTACTGTTTTGTGTCAACAGGTAACTTTGTGTAATATTGGATGTGAGGAATGTGATTTGCAGAAATGCAACCAACCCAGAGTGTTTTTACTCTTCTATCCCAGAATGCATCTTTACTTTTTGTTTTTGCCTATTTCGAAACATAAAAATACGCCCTGCTGGAGCTCAGCGCCACCAAAGAAGATTGGGACTGGTTTAAAGAAATCTAAATAATCAGGAGTGTTTTTCCCCCTCCTATCCCAGAATGTAAGTGGAGTCATCCATCAATCAGTGACTCAGTCTGTAATGAATAATTAACCTGAACACAAACATCAAAATCATTTGGCCGGTGGACACCCGGGTTGAACAGTTTATCACCTCTTCTTCGTCCAGGACCATGAAGTCTTCCTCACGGTAGTTCACCCCACACACAAAATACCGGCCATCCTGCAGCAACAAGAGAAGGGAAACCAAACACATAACGTGAGGGGGGGAGGGGGTTGAGATCTCCAACTATCTATGGAGGTCCTTGAGCATGTCTGCATGTATGGAGAAAATAGACAAAAACATAAAAAACTCGAAAAAGAGACAAAACCTTAAAAAATGTCAGGAAAAAAACTTGAAAAACTTTAGAAAAAATCCTCAAAAAGGCATAAAGACATATAGTGAAAAATAACCCCTTCATAAAAGCATCAAAAACCTTACAAAATCCACAAAAAGCATCTAATATGTACAAAAATGTAGAAAAAAGCATCTCATATGTTGTAAAAAGCAAAAAAAGTTGCAAAAAGCTTATTAAATACTAATAAACCGAAATGATACCCAATCCTAATCACTTCTAGTCTGCCTTTAAACTCCTTCACTTATTCTTTTAATATTCAGCCGCGGTTTAATTTACCTCTTGGTCCCACCCTTGTTGGCGGTGGTAGCTCACCTCCACGATGTAGAAGCGGTACAGGTACGCTCCACCAACCACCACCCCCGACAGCATGAGGGCCAGACCCAGACACATGCACCAGCACCAGGCCCGGGACTGGTGGCGCACCGACACAGCCGCCTCTGCATCCTGCCGGAGAGAAGAGAGGAAGACCGGTGTCAACTTCAGATACAGTATTAGGGGACCACTAAGGTCTATATAAAAGAGACTTCCGATACAGTATTAGGGGACCACTAAGGTCTATATAAAAGAGACTTCAGATACAGTATTAGGGGACCACTAAGGTCTATATAAAAGAGACTTCAGATACAGTATTAGGGGACCACTAAGGTCTATATAAAAGAGACTTCAGATACAGTATTAGGGGACCACTAAGGTCTATATAAAAGCATCCAAAGAGCACCATGTCATGGGACATATAATAAAGATAATAATTAAGAATATACTGTATGTCTGCAGAAAGACCATCATCCTTCCCTATATTACTGCACGTTCTCCTCTTCCTCTCAAATGTGCCATACATATGCGGATGTGTGTAATATTTAAATGTAAGCAATGCTGGACTTAAAATACTTGGCTTTTAAAAAGATGACTGTTGAGTGCTGGTTAAAAAACGATTGGTAACATATCAGATGGTAGATTCAATTTACAAAAAGACTTCTGTGAATCTTTACGGTTTTATTTCCGTCTGTCAGGAAAGCTTTGTGAAAATGTGACCAGTATCAGTGCGTGACTGTGTGTATGTCTGTGTGTGTGCGCGCATGAGTGTGTGTGTGTGTGTATGTGTGTGCGTATACTGTGTGACTGTATGTGCGTGAGTGTGTGTATGTGTGTGTGCGTGACTGTGTGTGCATATGTGTGTGTGTGTGTGTGTGTGTGAGCGTGTGAAAAAGGAGGATTGTGGGTAAATATTCAGTAAATGGCAACTTTCAGGAAACTAATCAGGAAACCGCACACACTAAAAATATCTCGTCATCGGCTCGTTATCATGAAACTAACTTATGCAGCTAAACTCATCTACAGCTTGAAGGAACACACACACACAGAAAATGCAACCTGTGTGTGTGTGTTTGTGTAAGTATGTATATGTCTGTTTGTGTGTGTGTGTGTATGTGTGTGTATGTTTGTGTGTGTATATGTGTGTGTGTATGTATGTATGTTTGTGTGTGTTTCTCTGTGTGTGTTGTGTCTGTATGTCTGTATGTGTGAGTGTGTGTTAGCGCTGCACAATTAATCGAATTTTAATCAAAATCACGATTTTGACTTCCCACAATCAAATTTGCGTGATCGAGCATTTTTTTTTTAAATGCGTCATTTCATAGAACGCTTTAGGTTTTTTTGCATAGCGCATCTCTGTAAATCCCTGTCTGCTCAGTCAGGCAGAGTTGTTCCCTGCACCGCGCAGCTTAGTTTCTAGATGTAGACAGTCACAGAGGACAGAGTAACGAGAGGAAAATTCAACAGATAGCAGTCGTGTATACGTCGGTCTCAAGGTTTACCAGTAAACGCAACATTTTGTCGCGTCTATGTTGTTTTTCAGACAACAGCAGTGAGCAGTGTTAGTCGGTGGCGGTGATAGTTAGCTTCTGTTAGCTCACAGGCTCTAGGGCGTGAGTAACATTTTTCCTCTAGGACGTCCCCTAGGACATAATGTCATCGCATCCGCTGCAATGTTGTTATATGGATATGGTTTAATTTTGCGGTACACGACCCATTTCTTCTGTAAAGCTATGCCTGTGTTGGATCTCTCCTCTGCTCTCTCTCGTCATACTCTCCGCGCAGCCCTGCCACACAGCGCCGGTCCACACTTCTGACATTTGTCTACAGTTTTAATTGTTATTAACACAGCTGTATATTGTTAAATATGAGGGGCAAACCTGTATTTGTACCAGTGTTTCCGCGGGTAACTCTGCTATCGCAGCCGCCACGGCGAAGAACACAGAAGAAGTTATTGAATGCAACTAACTTCAGTTGGTAGAGTAACAGCGTGTGAGACGGAGCTGCTGGACCTGGGCCAGAGATGTGACCCATGGCCAGAATATCATAGTTCATAAAAATGCAGCGCAGTGATGATACAGACATTTCATACACACAACGTGTGTATCCGCCGTTCGACCCGTGCTGGACCCGTTCATAATGAGTCAGCCGTCTCTCTGAGCCTATGTGACAATAACATTTGTTTTGGTTAAAATCAACAAATAATCATGAGGATAATTGTGATCACAATATTGATCAAAATAATCGTGATTATCATTTTGGCCCTAATCATGCAGCCCTAGTGTGTGTATGTGTGGTTGCAATGCTACCAAGCCACGTGGGTCGCGGTGACGTGTAGTTACGTTTCTCGAGAGGAAGGCCTGAAGTCTTCGACCAACCGAGGGAAATGGATGCGAGTGTAGTCACGTGGGGGAAATCACTAGACGCCTTCTGATACCATATCATCACGATACTTATGCCACGTTATATTATTGTGATTTTAAACATATTGCAATATTCTGCGATATATTGAAATTTATAACCTTTTTTCCAACTTTTAATTTTCCCCAATTTCAAATGACGTTCCCAAAAGGAAACTTTGTCAACATCTGTTTCATCTAAAAAGAAACATTTCTCTGTTTGTTCATATCACTTCAATGTTATTGCTGCAAAATGGAATAAATTGACCAACACACACAAGCAAATATATACACACACACACACACACACATATAGATCTATATGTATAAATAAAAGATCAATACTTGGTGCCTGTGAATCGATACAGTATTGCCACTGAAAATATGCTGTATGGATTTCCCCTCCTACGTGACTTGTGTTGCTGCGCGTTGCGAGCGCATTACGTCTTATATCGTCATGTCTTATATTGTCTTTACAGTTTAGTCGACATAATGAAAAAGTCAGCAAAATTAGCAAAGAGTCGGATGTGGTCAGCAGGCCTCGAGTTTGGCACGTGATTTTGGAGAATGCTGCTTTTACAGCTCGGTAAATGTGGGGCACGAGTCAGCGTTTCCAAAACAACTCGGGTACGGGAAGAAAAACAAGCTCTTTCTGTGTGTGTGTGTGTGTGTGTGTGTGTGTGAGTGTGAATGCGTCCTTGTGTGAGAATGTGTTAAGGTTAGGCATTTAGTTATGATGGTTAGGGTAAGGGGCCAGGGAATGCATTATGTCAATGATGGGTCTCCACAAAGATAGTGAGACTTACTCTGTGTGCGCGTGTGTCTGTCTGTCTGTCTGTGCACGCCTGTGTCTGTGTGTGTGGGGGAACGTGTCTGTGCGTGCATGTGTCTGTGCGTGCGTGCGTCTGTGCGTGTTCAACTCAATTTACAGACAGCAGAAGACAAAACTCCCCGAATGTGGTGTGACGCTCTTGTTCTGATAACTAAGGGGGACCGTTAAGAAAAGAGGAAACAAAGATCGGTTGTTTGACCAGAGCGAGGGAGGGTAAGAACGTTAAAAAAAGAGAAGTGCAGAGCAGCAAACACGGTCGGTGTTAGACGTGTTGACAGAGACAGTAAAAAGGATCATCTCTGCTGAGGGGAACCACTCACGATGCCAAGGAATGAGGAAGAGGAAGCGAAGGCGGCGGACTGCCACAAAAAGCAGAAGACGAGGTTTTCATTTAATCTTCGGGCAGACAGACAAGAACAGTTCTTTTAGAGATTTTCTGGTGTCTTTCTAGTTCAGGACCATATAAGACATTTTTCTTTCTCTTCGTGTTATCTATTTATTTCCCATGTGTGAAGTTCGAAGTGAGCGGTGGTTTCACAACAGTCTCACAAAGCGTTACCAAAAACAAGAACCGACAGGCTTTCAGACCGACATTTTGTAACTTTAACACACACATGCACACACACACGCACGTACACAGAAAAACATACACAGAGAGACACACAACACATCTCTGTGTTTTTCTGTGTGAGTGAGTGAGTGAGTGAGACACACACAGAAAAACACATACAGACACAGACACAGACACACAGACACACACACACAGACACACACACACACACACACACACACACACACACACACACACACAGAGAAGTATGTCAACGCCACACAAAGCAGAAAGAATATGTTCAGGCAGAAACTCACTCAGGGAGCTAAAGGAAGGATATTCAGGGTGATGTCATCACCAACTCCAGTCCTGATTGGTTCACGCCAACGTTGTTTTCCGTTCTCCGACGGTGGCAAGAGAACGATGACGCCCCAACAGGTAACTGGGGTGTTTGATTTAATCGCCCTATGTGGCGTCTTCTCTCTCCCGGGGCCGTCAGGACACCCTAACGGTTTCTTGCACACCGAGTCCCAAAATGTCAAACGTTAGAAAATAAATACAAAGTTGTGCCGATCCCTTAAATGCCGTTTTTTTTCACTTTTCCCAACGTTTTTGTCACTTTTAGTCTGTGCTTTTTGACATTTTTCATATGTTTTTCAACGTTCTTTCATATATTTTCTTTATATGCTATGAAATTTAATGAAACACCCAAATTTAATGAAAGTAGTTAACTGATAATTGATTTAACTTGTGAAGAGCGTTGTATGGAACCATCCAAGTTATTTTGTTTTAAAATTTGGTTGAAATAAGCATCTTTGATTTTGCAGGAACAACATTTGTTTGGATGTTGTGATTTCATTTCATAACTAAAGCTCATTTTTCTCCTCAGTAATCTGTGTGTATATAGATGCCTGTTCTGCTTGAATCCTCAACACGGTTCAGTCTTGCGGTGAATGTCTTCAGCGGATCGGCCTGCAGCGTCCCCAGCATCATCTCACCTGAGACAGCTTGTGTTTCTGTCTCTGTGGAGACAGGTGAGCTTTAGTTTCAGTGAAACTCCATCCTCTGTTCTCCGAGACGCACACAGACTGTGTGAGTGTGGAGATGCCGGGTAACCGAAGACATAGTGAACACTGTGGTCAAAACGTCACAATGTCTTTATTTTAGAGAAAGGAAACATCCAACTCTACGGTCTTTCGGTGTTGAAGTAGAACGTGGCATGAAAAGAAAAGACTCAAGTAAAGTACTTCAACATCTGGACTCACGCACAGTACTGGAATAAATGTACTTAGTTACATTCCTACACTGGAGAGGTCGGGTGGGGTACGATGGTTGAGGGAGGACAGTTGGGGGAGATCAGTTGAGGGAGGACGGTGGGGTTTAGATGGTTGGGGTAAGACGGCTGAGGGAGGACGGTTGGGGGAGGATGGTTCGGGTAAGAAGGTTATAATAATAAAAAATGTAATATGTAATGCACTTTATATTTGCGCAAATCCCAAGGTGCTACATGATAAAACAGGTAAGTACTAAAATAGAAACACATGGAGAGCATAAAAATAAAATAAAATATACAAAAACAATAAGGAAAAGGGCAAGAGATCAGTCAAAAGCTCTCCTAAAAAGTTGGGTTTTAAGGCCACGTTTAAAATCATCCACAGTCTGTGGTGTCCTCAGGTGGTCAGGGAGAGCATTCCACAGTCTGGGAGCCGCTGAGCAGAAATCCCAATCTCCCATAGTACGGAGCTTTGTCCTGGGAGGTTTCAGGAGCTAACCTGAGGCAGATCGGAGGGTCCGGGTTGAGGTCTGTGGGTTGAGAAGTTCCTTACGGTGGGGGGGGGGGGCTTCACCGTGGATGCACTGATGGGTAAGGAGGGAGACCTTGTACTCAATCCTGAGTGAGACAGGAAGCCAGTGGAGTAATTTGAAGATGGGGGTGATGTGGTCATGTTTGCGCACCCTCAACAGGATCCTAGCAGCGCTGTTTTGGATGTACTGCAGCTTCTGAAGGCTTTTCTCAGGAATCCCAGTGAGGAGCGCATTGCCGTAGTCTTGTAGTTGGCAAAGACTTCTGGGTCTAGGGTGGTTTTTTTGAGAAATGGCCTGATAACAGCTGTTTTTAGTGTTGATGGAACATGGCCTGCCTGGAGGGAGTAGATTATGACCTTTGTGATGAGGGGACTTCATCTCATGGCACGGAGGTTGGATTTTACCAAGGCTGTGGGGAAGGGGTCCAGGGCACAGGTGGATGGTTTCATTTTTTTGATAATGTCCTCAACCTCTCGCTGTGAGATGACCAAAAAACAGCAGAGAGGTTGGGAAATCGCAGGCTGTGGGATGACAGTCAGGACAGGCAGTGTGGAGAAACTGGATAGCAGGGAGCGGATGGTGTCTACTTTTTTCTGAAAAAGTGATGAAATTGTTGCACCTCTCTTCTGTGGCTTCTGAATGAGAGTGAGTTTGCGGTTTGAGGATGTCATGTATGGTAGAGAAAAGTTGCTTGGAGTTGCCAGGGCTCTTGTTGATGATGTTGGAATAGAACTGTGAACATGCATCTCTCAAGGACCTTGCATAGGACTTCTGACGTTCTCGGTAAGTCTGCCTATGAACAGTGAGTCCTGAGGCTTGAGGCGCCGCTCAAGGACACGTCCAGCTGTTTTCATTTGCCGGAGTTGGTAGGTGTACCAGGGGGCTGAGCGTAAGAAGCTGACAGTTCTAGTTTTGACAGGGGCGTGGAGGTCTAGGAGACTGCTCAGAGATTGATTGTAGAAGTCAACCGACTCTGTGACTGAGGAGAAATCAGATGTTGGAGGTCAATGGTCAAGGTGTCTGGGTTAATCTTTTTCAGGTCCCTATAGCAGATTTGACGCTTGTCTTTGGTGTGTGTGGAAAGGAGTAAAAGCTCCATTGAGATGGCCTTATGGTCAGACACACCCAGATCATACACCAGAAGGTTGTTAATGGGGGCGGAGTTGGAAATGACCAGGTCCAGTGCGTGCCCCCTGGAGTGCGTGGGGACATCAACATGTTGTTGGAGGTTGAGGCAGTCCAAACTCAGCTGGAAGGTGGCAGGAAGTGTTGTCAACATGAATATTAATATCTCCAAGTATAATAATGTTGGCAGAAGTGGTGCAGAGTGTTGTGAGAAGGTCGTGTATCTCTGAGATGAAAGCTGAGTTGGGTTTGGGGGGCCAGTAGATGAGGAACATTGTCATGGGGAAGGGGGGTTTACATTTAAATGCAAGGCAATCAAATGAGGACAGTGTAGGTAGGGGGGGGGGAACAGCTCCTAGTTCTGTCTGTGTATGACAGCTAGGCCACCACCACGACCAGTGCTGCGGGCTTTCTCCAGATAGCTGTAACCGGGGGGACAGACTTCATTAAGCGCTGAGTAAACACCTGGCTGGTGCCATGTTTATGTCAGGCAAATGAGGTCTAATCCCTTGTCCATGATGTGGTCTTGTATGAAGGATGCTTTATTTGTGAGGGATTGAGTGTTGAAGAGTTCTATTTTGAGCGTTGATGCTGTGGTGAATCTCTGTATAGGCCGTAGTACACTGTAATCCACTCCACGTTTTCTGGCCTGCTTGGAGCTTCGAGATCTCGCGGTGTTTCCCATGCTGCTCAGCGGAGCGTGCAGAGATCTCGCAATATTTCCCGTGTTGCTAGCACTGAGAGCAACACTGCTCTGATGACATGGCAGACGTGCGACCGTGGTTTAGATGGATGGAATGTTTGAAGCAGGCTGGCTATGCTGATGGTAAACAAACTTACGACGGGAACTTCTGTGGATGTAACATGGACGGCGCTGAAGTCCATGTTCTCTGATGGCAGTAATGCACGTTGGAATGGAGCAGTTGTTGAGAGTTAGCAGCTGTGGGATAGAGTACTTGAGCTTCATGACAGTCGCCGAAAGTGCTAGCCTGGAGCTAGCCAAACACAGAGATGGAAGACTGTCAGGCACAGGGAGAAGATGGTCCATATCATGGCAGCAGGGTGCACGTGGCACGGAGGACTGGCTGTAGGCAGCTGACAGCTAGCTACCAACTGCAGAGGTATCTACTCGAGGCAAAACTCAACCGGGACAGCTAGATGGCTGCCCGGGAGAAAACTTTAACCTCGTAGTAGCAGCGCTAGAACGACAGAGAAATCCGGGAGTTCACCACAGACAGAGGGAGGTGAAGAAAAAAAAAAGATAAAAACAAAATAAGCAGCAAAAAGCAGCGGAGAAGCGGCGAACAACAAGCGCCAGCGTCCTCTCCTGACTACTGATTTACTGAGTGATCATGAGGAAGTGTCAACAGCTATTCCAGAAGGACTCCAACTCCAACTGCATCACAATGGCGAGCGCTGCCCCGGTTGGGGGAGGATTGTTGAGGGAGGACTGTCGAGGGAGGATTGTTGAGGGAGGACAGTTGGGGGAGGACGGTTGAGGGAGGACAGTTGGAGTAAGATGGTTGGGGGAGGGCAGTTGGGGTAAGAGGATTGAGGGAGGACGGTTGGGGAAGGACGGTTGATGGAGGTTGGTTGAGGGAGGACGGTGGGGGAGGACAGTTGGGGTAATAGGGTTGGGGGAGGACAGTTGAGGGAGGACGGTTTGGGTTAGATGGTTGGGGTAAGAGGGTTGAGGGAGGACGGTTGGGGGAAGACGGTTGAAGGAGGATGGTTGGAACTGGTTTGATGAAAAAGAGACTGTCTTGTTGCGTAATTACTTCACTTCATAACGTTCCCATGGAAACAGGGGGAAGCGGCTGCTCTTGTGTGAAGTAAACGCAACATTTCTCAACTTCCTGCAAGATATTTGTGACTTTTTTGCAACTAAAAAGCGAGATTATGACATCATGCAAGCCCCCCCCCCACCATAAATATGCAGACTTTGGCTGATTATGCGTTGAGTTATGCAATCGCATAATCGCATTTTTCTGGAGGGACTGACAAATGTCTGAATGCTTTTCTTTTTAAAAAAATGACTCAAAGTGATTAATCGATATTCAAAATAGTTGGTGATTAATTTAATAGTTGACAGTAGAGCCCGACTAATAAAGGATTTTTAAGGCTGATACAAATATATGGTTATTTAAAAATCTGATATGCCAATACATTGACCAATATTTAAAACGAAAATCCAGAAAAGCGTTACAAAACAAACAGATTTCCCTAGCATTAGTTATTTGTAGTTATGAGTTCTCACTAAAATAATATGGTATTAATTAGGGCCCGAGCACGAAGTGCAAGGAACCTATTGTTTTTGTAGGGATTATTATTATTATTATTATTATTATTATTCTGCACCGTTGCACTCATTTTTTAGGGCTTTCTCATGTGGTAAAAACTTGCACACATGTCAGACCTATAAAAAAGTGGATTTAGCACTTGGGCACATTTTTCACGGCCTCAATACAAAAACTCACAAAAATTGGCGCCCACATAAACACCGGGGAGCTTTGGGAGTCTGTTCAGCGATTTGGCCCATACCTGTAAGCGGGCTCTGTAGCGCCCCCTAATGTCTGGAAAAAAAACGGAGCGTTCTATGAAATGACGCATTTAAAATATTGCTCGATATTTCGAAATATCGCTCGACCGCGACGGCTGCACCTGATTGGACGAAAGCTTTCTCCCGAAATGTCAAACCGGACAGACATTGCGGCTCATTTCAAAACCTTGTATTTTTTAAAAATAGTTCATCGAAATGTGTTTCTAAAAAACATTTTAGGTAAGAAGGAATCTGCATGAATCCGTCTGTCAGCAGTGATCAGTTTTTCCACCAGTTGACACAATTTTAAATAAAAAAAGTATGGTATTGTATGCTCTTATATAAATAATCCTAACGCGTTAATAACACGTTAGCAGCAGCCGTCACGTCTTAGAGACTTCATTTATAGTTCAGGAGGGAGGTCTCTCTCTCGCTCTCTCTCCGTCTCTATGTGTGTGTCTGTCTCTCTCTGTCTGTCTCTGTCTTTCTTGCTCTCTCTCGTTGAAGAGATCTCTAAAATTAAAGCTCTGTGTGTGTTTCAGTGTGTGTCAGTACATCAGTGTGTGTGTTTCTGTGTGTCAGTATGTGTGTGTGTGTGTGTGTGTGTGTGTGTTTTCTGCTTTCCCCCAGCTACCGCCGGTATGTACACCCCTTAAACCAAGTTTTACAATTATTTTTTCAAAGTTCATGGTCAATAAACCTCATTTATATGATTGTATGCCTATTTTTTGAGTTAAAATGCAGATATGAAATATTTTGAAATTTAAGTTAACTCTTTTGTCAGACTTTAGTAAGGAAATGTTTTTTAAACCATTTTTTTCTTTATCCAAATGATGTAAAATATAACATCTGGAATTCAATGAATGATGTTGTATTGAACCAATTGTGTTGTTGTTGTTTTTTGCAAATTTGGTTAAAAGAAATACATTTTGAGTAGAAAATTTGAAAAACAGGTCAATTTTGACCCCGAGAACAGCGGGAGGGTTAAGCCAAAATTCTGACTCCTGGATTTCTCTGCTGCCTCTCAAAGCAAAGCATTATGGGCCGTATTTACAGAACATCCTAAGACTAAAAGTAGCGCCAAACTGGGGGAGAAATTCTTTAAAATAAGAGGTTGTAATTGCAATTTGAAAACAGCGTGTAGTGTGCGTGTGTCTGAGCCTGTGTGTGTTTGTGTGTCAGTATGTGTCTCTGTGTGTGTGTCAATGTGAATGTATATGTGTGAGTGTATGTATATATATACACACATGTGTGTATGTGTGAGCTTGTGTGTGTCAGTGTGTGTGTGTGTGCGTCTGTGTGTGAGTGTGTGTATCTCAGTGTGTGTGTGTATCGTTAAATATCAAATAATATTTGCTTGTTTCTCCCGTCAGTCGTCATGTAAAATGATGCTGTGTAAACTGAAACCAAGTCTGGGGATTTCCTTTTAAGTTTAAAGCAATATTTGAGGCGAGGCTATAAAACAGTTAAGGTTTGGGAGAAGTTAGGAGCCAGTCTATAAAACAGCTGATTAGAGTTCAATCAGAGACTCCAGATACAGTATTAGGGGACCACTACGGTCTATATAAAAGAGACTCCAGATACAGTATTAGGGGACCACTACGGTCTATATAAAAGAGACTTCAGATACAGTATTAGGGACCACTAAGGTCTATATAAAAGAGACTTCAGATACAGTATTAGGGGACCACTACGGTCTATATAAAAGAGACTTCAGATACAGTATTAGGGGACCACTAAGGTCTATATAAAAGAGACTTCAGATACAGTATTAGGGGACCACTACGGTCTATATAAAAAAGACTTCAGATACAGTATTAGGGGACCACTAAGGTCTATATAAAAGAGACTTCAGATACAGTATTAGGGGACCACTAAAGTCTATAGAAGAGACTTCAGATACAGTATTAGGGGACCACTAAGGTCTATATAAAAGAGACTTCAGATACAGTATTAGGGGACCACTAAAGTCTATAAAAGAGACTTCAGATACAGTATTAGGGGACCACTAAGGTCTATATAAAAGAGACTTCAGATACAGTATTAGGGGACCACTAAGGTCTATATAAAAGAGACTTCAGATACAGTATTAGGGGACCACTAAGGTCTATATAAAAGAGACTTCAGATACAGTATTAGGGGACCACTAAGGTCTATATAAAAGAGACTTCAGATACAGTATTAGGGGACCACTAAGGTCTATATAAAAGAGACTTCAGATACAGTATTAGGGGACCACTAAGGTCTATATAAAAGAGACTTCAGATACAGTATTAGGGGACCACTAAGGTCTGTATAAAAGAGACTTCAGAGACTGAAAGCAACGCAGACAGCCGCCCAGTCTGCATGAAAACCAGCATGATGATACATAGTCTGGGTGGTCAATATGTGTGTATGTGTGTGTGTGTGTGTGCGTGTGTGTGTCAATGTGTGTGACCAGACATTATAAAGTTTAGGGGCAGCACTGGAACTATAAAATCAATGTCAAACTAACTTGATGACTTCTCTTATTAAGATTGGACTTCTTAACCCTTGTGTTGTCTACCTGACAGGCAGACACACACACGTACATCACGCACACACACCTAGGCACACGCGCACTGACACACACGCGCACGCACGCACGCACACACGCACACACACACACACACACACACCTAAAGCTAACTTCTAGTGAATTACAACTGTTTTCTTTCCTCTAGTATGAAAGAAAACATGTTGTAAAAAATAAAAAGTCCAAAATGGTTTCCTTGACTCCCCTTAACTAATTAAAACCGCAGCAGCAAAGTCAGACAACACAAAACTATATAGATATTATTTACCAAAGAGAAATAAAACGAAATGCCACATACGGAAGTAGTCAAAAACTAATTTTGTAAGGTTCCCATAACATACTAAAAACTATATCAAATATATCGCATATTATTTTAAGTGTTTAAGTTACAGAAACAGAGTGTAGCTAAACAACGCCATTATATAAACTGCGCCTTCTTCTTCCCGGAAGCTAACTTCACATTAGCTTAGCTTAGTTAGCCATTTTCTACTCACTTTGTCCTCCTCAGGAATTAGATTTTCGGCGTCCTTTTTCACATCTTTCTGAGCCAAAGCGGAGCTAAAAGATACTTTAACCATCCTGGAAGAAAGACTGACGAACTCCGATGAGAAACAAACGATGAAAAAGCTGTAAAACAAAACAAAACAGAGCGAATTTGCTCCGAAGTACAGTAGTCGCACTTCTCTCCGGCCAAAGTCTCTCGTTTGATGATCTGTTGTGATAACGGCTGCATCAAGCAACGCACAGGCATACAACACAACTTCTGGTTTGGTTTAAAAAATAAAAGCATAATACAGAAACCTGGCAACATTTCCTGATTAAACTGTGGGGATGTTTTTTTAATTTTATATTATTATATATGTGACGGAGCGCATGGCTGCCGTCACGATAGCTATACGCTACTTATTTTAGCCCTCATAGACTGTGTGGAATAATAAATGCATTACTAAGAGGAACAAGTAATTGTATTATATATATATATATATATATATCGTATATATATATATATATATATATACGTATATAATATATATATAATATTATAGTAAATAGTATATATATATATTTATACAATCTATGCTACATGCAAAATAGAGCAACAGACAACCAAAATAACCTTTCACATATATATTAGATAACAAGTGTGTGATGTTGTTTTGAAAGTTGTCAAGTGAATAGACGTAGGCCTAGGCTGGGAAACAATACAATTTCCTCACACGTACTTACACACACACACACACACACACACACACACACACACACACACACACACACACACACACAGACGGTTACACGCACGCACAAACGTACTGACATACACACACAAACAAAAACTCACACACACATACTGAAACACACACAACACACGCACAAAACAAACTGACACAACTGACACACGCACACAAACGCACACACGTACTGACATGTGCACACACACTCACTCACACACACACACACACAAACAGACAGACACACGCACACACGTACTGACATGCACACACACACACACACAACACACACTCACACACACACACACATACTGACCCACACACACAACACACACACACACACACTCACACTTGCTGACACACACACAGACACACACACACGTATATACACACCATGCAAAGATGAAAAAAACACAGTGTATTTTCAAAGTTTTTCACATAAAATACTAGGGGTGAGGAAAAAATCAATACAGCATCGTATCGCGATATTTTCAGTGGCAATACTGTATCGATACACAGGCACCAAGTGTGGATCATTTATTATATGTTATATATTATATATTATGTGTTGGTCAGTTTGTCCCATTTTGCAGCAATAACATTGAAGTGATATGAACAGAGAAATGTTTATTTTTAGAATAAACAGACGTTGACTAAGTTTCCTTTTAGGGACGTCATTTGAAATTGGGAAAAATTAGAAGTTGGAAAAAAAAAATTCTATTTGTTTTTATTTTGAAGTGAACACACAATCCAGTTCCGGTTAAGACTTGCCTTCCTGCGGTTAACTTGATCAGTCTGTTGTCAAAGCTGCTCCGGGACAAACGGCAATTAAAAACTCAACGGAAACACGGGATGGTTGCCAGATCTCTGCTGTTTCCCCCGAAATAAACAGAGATAATGAAGAAAGTAAAGAGAAAAGAAAGTAAAGAGTAAAGAAAGTAAAAACAGAGATAGTAAAGAAAGTAAAGAGTAAAGAAAGTAAAAGTAGAGATAGTAAAGAAAGTAAAGAGTAAAGAAAGTAAAGAGTAAAGACAGTAAAGAGTAGAGACAGTAAAACCTGAGATAGTAAAGAAAGTAAAGAGTAAAGAAAGTAAAGAGTAAAGAAAGTAAAAGCAGAGATAGTACAGAAAGTAAAGAGTAAAGAAATTAAAAAGTAAAGAAAGTAAAGAGTAAAGAAAGTAAAGAGTAAACAAAAGTAAAGAGTAAAGAAAGTAAAAGCAGAGATAGTAAAGAAAGTAAAAGTAAAGAAAGTAAAGGGTAAAGAAAGTAAAAGCAGAGATAGTACAGAAAGTAAAAGTAAAGAAAATAAAAAGGAAAGAGTAAAGAAAAGTAAAAGCAGAGATAGTAAAGGAAGTAAAGAGTAAAGACAGTTATAGCTGAGATAGTACAGAAAGTAAAGAGTAAAGAAAGTAAACTCGCACTTCTCTCCGACCAAAGTCTCTCGTTTGATGATCTGTTGTGATAACGGCTGCATCAAGCAACGCACATGCATACAACACAACTTCCTTCCGGTTTGGTTTAAAAAATAAAAGCATAATACAGAAACCTGGCAAAATTTGCTGATTAAACTGTGGGGATGTTTTTTTAATTTTATATTATTATATACGTGACGGAGAACATGGCTGCCGTCACGATAGCTATACGCTACCTATTTTAGCCCTCATAGACTGTGTGGAATAATGAATGCATTACTAAGAGGAACAAGTAATTGTATTTGCAGAAATGGAGCAATAGAAATATTATCTTTGTCAAGGGTCTTTTTGATTGTAATAGGCAATTACTTAACTATGAATCCTTTCTCAGAGAGAAGGCATTCCTGACAAGGTTCAAATAATATAACTCAGTCTTCAAATCTATCCCTAATGGCATATTAGAATTAATGAAAAGTTATAAAAAACAAAATGAAGTTACTCTTTATATAAACGGTATGGATATTATGAGCAGAAATTGTACTAATAAGCACATTAGAAAATGCTTTCTAATTTTAAAGAAGATAACACCTCTTGGGAAATTTTTCTGGAATTCTCACTTTAATGATTTTAACTGACTTGTTCCTTTTAGATATTGTATCTGGAACACAGTGAGGGAATTACATTTGGAAATATTGCATAAAACATATCCTACAAACTTGTTTATCTCAAAATTTGTGCCAGTTGACAAAGAACGAGCAAGCATGGTTGACTCATCTTTTTTATGGTTGTTCATTTTGCATTATATTCTGGAAAGGTTTTGGAAATTATATGGTTTCTAAAACAACACATACAATCACACTTGAAGGGAAATATATTATTACATATTTTCAATGTAAAGATAACTTGTGTACAAGAAATGTATGTAATATTGTTAATCTTTTTATTTTATTAGGGAAGTTTCATATTCATAAAACAAAAATTTCAAATTCAAGACCATGCTTTAAACTATTCCAATTGAAATTGATATTGATTTTGTGTCTCTTAAATTAGTAACAAATAAGAAAGTTATAACTAGGTCTATGACTATATCTCATATATACTCCAATCTATTTAATTAAGAACATCTGTCAATATCATTAACAAGGTTTATAAGTCTGTCACATTTTTATTAATATATTTATTTTTTATTATTTTTATTTTGCTCACTTCATGGATCTGTTTATATTGTAATTAATACTTCTGTTACCTGGTCTCATATTATATAAGTTGCAATCTCTTTCTTTATAATTTTATGTTTTGAGTTGTAATGACTGAATGTTTGTGGTAATGTCTGAGGTATGGTAATAGTTCAAATCCATTCTAGCGTGGTATAGAAAGCCTGCAGGAAGACTCCGCTCCATTTGGGCCAGTTCTCATTGATATTCAACTATTTAAGGTGGTTGCAGAATCAATCTATAGGAAGTTAGGTTGGGAAACGGAAGGTCTCCCAGTTCAAGTCCCCATACGGAGTGTGGATTGGTAGCTGGAGAGATACCAGTTTAAGCCATACCCCCAAAGGGCGCTGGTCCAGCACTGGCATCTCACTGACCTATCTCCATTTGTGGATGAATGTGCCTGAGCATGTATGTATTTCTGGCCTGTGTGTATGATTAAATGTAATTCAATAAATAGCATAAATTCTACATATAACATTATAAGATGCTTGACCTGATTGGCTCACAGCTAGCCAATGAGAGCCTGGCTATCAGCAGCCTTTACCCACATATTTTAACGGAAATAGTACACAATGTGCGTATTAATAGTATTAGCTCAGGCAACATGACGCCAGACTGACCAGTGTTGGGCAAAAATCCTGCCCTCTAGATTCTTTCAGGAAGAAGGGTTCAAGTCCGTAGGTTGGATAAAAGATCGTTTATTCCATTGGAATGTTCCAGAGACAAATTTACAGAGAATATGCATCCATAGCTCTCCCCAAGTTTGTCTAACCCTTTAGCCCTTTCTGCTTGATCTTATGTGCACAGGGGGCAGTTCAGTTGCTACACCGTGACATGTTTGTGTGCTGTGTTTTGTCTCCAGAAGGTTAGTGTCTAGCAGAGCTCGGCCTGCACAATAGATAACAGGTCTCAGACTGCTACTGGAGAGGATCTTCCCCCAAACCCTTGGCCCTGCTTTTCAGAATTGACGCACTCGGCAGAGCTGTGGTTGGACACATTGTACCAAAACAACTTATTATAAGGTCACAGTAAACTTTATGAACTACATGCTTCTTATTTAGAAGTGAACATAATAATCACACTGACACAGCAGACTATGTGTAATGCTTTTGCTCTTTAGCTCAAAATATAATGAATTGAACACACATGATTAATATAATGCACTACGTGAATATGTTTATGAGCACACATGATATGAATACATTATATTCCAACACCAGCTGTTGTGATTGGCCTGATTTCTCCTCTTATTTCTATTTATTGCTGTATACAAGCTGACGGTATATTCTGCCCCAGTAACCATAGTGGGCTCAATATCTTCTCCAACAGGAACACAAGCACGTAGACCGCCGTTGTTGTTGTGAGACGTTGTCACGCGGTAAGAGGGCAAAGGACAAGTCGAGGGGCTGGCCCCTAAAACACACAACTTGATAACCACAAACACAGTTTCCATTCAAAAAGTATTTATTTACAAGGCTATGTACAAGCTTATTTACACAGTGGTAAAACAGCATTTGTCAGTTTTGTTATTTAATAACTCACATTACACGTAGAACATACAGCTGACAGCAAAAAAGTCACATAACTTTTTAAGTTATAAAAAGCCAATTATTTTGTTCAAAACTTCAATTCTCAAACTTGTTGATTTTAAAACAACTGTGGTTTCAATGATTTTGCCTGTCTCTCAGCAAGTCAATTAAAGGTGCTCTAAGCGATGTCACGCGTTTAACCCCCAAACTCTACAGGATGTGTGTCGGCTCCGTGCTCTGCCGTCCGGCAACACCCACCAGGTCCGGAACCACAAAACCACCAGCAGTTAGTTTCCATCCAGAGAGGGGGAACAGCTCTGTGCTGTTTTCAAGGTGTAGTGTAGGGAAATATGATCCGCTGTGAGCATGGGTATTTAATTTAGAAAATTAACAGGATGTTTCATTTGCTTCTACACAGTCTTCCAGCCAATAACCAACAAGAAGGATTTGGGGGTGGAGGGGGGTTAGTGCACAGAACGGAGGGGGAGGGGACGGGATGAGGAGGAGGGAGGGGCGAGCTAGCCTCGTTTTGTTTGAAAATATGTTGAACGTCAACAAGAAGTAACGTCACCAAACATTGCTTAGAGCACCTTTAATATTTTTTTAGTCCGTTGGTCATTTTGTTTTAATGCTGATTGATTAAAGAAACTTCTAACGCATCTCTGGTAAACACAAGATTTAAAGTGGCGATTTCGCATGATTCTTTGTGGAGAACACACACACACACACACACACACACACTTTCAGTCTGAGTCGCTGCTGCTGCTGGAGGAATCGGTCGACATTGCCTCCACGTCGTCCTCGTTCTCCTTGTTGTGACCTGGAGGCTCCAGGCCAAAGTCGTTGCCATGGTGAGGAGGCAGCATCCCCACGGAGACGTCCGAGGACTGCCAGGGGTAGTGAGGCGTCAGGACGTCTGAGAGAAGGAGAGGAGAGACAGAGGTTAGTCTGTAGATTCACAGATATCTCACACACACACACACACACACACACACACACACACACACACACACACACACACACACACACACACACACACACACACACACACACACACACACACACACACACACACACACACACACACACACACACACACACACACGCGCACACACACAGTATGTCCTGTTCTTTCTGACCACGGTGAGACATCTGCAGCTCGAGAAGCTGATCCTCTTCTTGATTTCATGTTGTTTACGGAGAAGGAAAACCAGGAAATGAGAATGCATAACCATGGTGTGGATTTATCGCAGAATTATAAATTGGACTTCGAAAAACTTGGACTGGTTTGGGCGGTATCCCATTGTCCCTCAAAGAAAATAACTGCGTGTCAGTCATGCACACGCATTCATTCACCTTCATGGGGGGGAGGGGCTTAGAGTGTTTTGGGCTTTAGCAGAAAGTGGGGGAGGGACTGAGAAGGTGTTGATGTTCAAATTTTTGGGCCAAGTCCTGGATCTTCACATTTAAAGCACCCCTATTCTGCTCATTGTCAGGTTCATAACTGTATTTTAAAATAAGTTTCTATGGTTTCATTTTCAAAAAAACACCATATTTTTGTTGTGCTGCACATTGCTGCAGATCCGGTTTTCACCCTGTGTGTTTAGGTCTCTGTTTTAGCTACATCTTACTAGTTTTAACTACAGAGTGAGACATCTTACTAGTTTTAGCTCCAGAGTGAGACATCTCCCTTCTATACTATCTTTGTTGAGAGCTGCACATGCTCAGTAGCGAGGTAAGATCCCATCAGCTAGATCACTGTTTCTCCAGCTTTGGTCAGTCCAAGGCAGGATTAGCTGGGAGACTTCTTCTAGACCAGGGGGTACTTGTGGAATACCTGCACAACAGGAAGTAGTTCTTTTGGAGATTATGGTCAACTAGTGGGTGTTGTAGCAGTGTTTTGCCATTGAGAACGAGCTAGCATGCTACGGTTAGCCACTTCATCTTTAGTGACGTAGAAAGCCG
This sequence comes from Etheostoma nigrum, assembly GCA_029931835.1. Taxonomy (NCBI): domain Eukaryota; kingdom Metazoa; phylum Chordata; class Actinopteri; order Perciformes; family Percidae; genus Etheostoma; species Etheostoma nigrum. The sequence goes on along the minus strand of CM057247.1, from coordinate 7,505,648 downwards.
TGCAGATGTCGAACAGCTCACTCGGAGACTGAAGACAGAGGACATTCAGAAACCGGATCTCACTCAAAACACCATGGATACTTATTTTCCAAGTTTTTATGCGTGTGGAAGCACCAGAGACACAAAATAACTCCCCAAATCCCAGAAAAAGTGATATGGGCACTTTAAGGTTCATGCCACCTTAGTGAAAACATCATGAGGGAGGAACACTCAGAAACAATATAAAACCATATAAAATACACTGACCTGGCAACCTCCCAGCAGCCAGAGCGTCACCGGGCAGATGTCCGTTCACGCCATTGGTCGGCAAGTTGGCCATGTGACCCAGCATCCCACTGCGCATTTCCAAGTCAGTTGGGTACGGTCTGCGTGGATCCCCTGAGACAAAACATGACTGTTAGATTAGAGTCGAGTTCCACTGTCTTAAATCAGGAACCACAGCGCAACACAGAAACCTACAACGTATCGAAACAAAGCATTTAACAGTTAAGATTTAAGATTTCTTAGTCAGTCCACAGTAGTTACGTGCAAAGTTCACAGCTTAGAAAAAATTCAGCACAGAACCAATACACCGTAGAAAAAGTCGAGATATTTAGCCATTGTAATGGGAAAATTACTTTTAAGCATGATTTCATGTCCTATATAATATAATTATTCACAATGATTTTCAGGGTGTATGACTTCTGAATCTCTTTTTGTGTCCTCCCTGAAGGAGAAGACCACGGTTTGTCTTTGTATTTTTCCCCTAAGGACAAACACCACAAAACAGTTATGTCAGGAGAAAGGTCAGGGCCATAGCCTATCCAAAGAGACAAGATGTTCTTTTTCAGCTAAGATAGAATGACCAATAAAGAAACTTGACACACAAAGGGCAGATTCAGAAAGACGTAACAGCTCCAACGTGTCTGCCTGGGAAGATTGTTATACTAAGTTTTCCAAACAGGGTATTCTGTTCCCTGGGAGACGGGATATAAGGTAGGAGACTACTGTTGTAAGGTTTCAAGACGCTTGTCACTCTGTAGCTGATGTGTGCATTGTGAAAACTGTTCTTGTCATTTGATTGTTCTCTGCAGAAAACAATTAAACCTTCACCGAAGACCAAACCTTGATTCAGACTAAGTAGTAGTAGTGACTTATGACCAGCGATTCCAACGTATCTGAGTCTGGAGAGAGAGTGGATTCGTATCTTATCTGTTGTCCCGTCTGTCGTTGATTTTTAAAATGGTAGCATAGCACCATATCCCGCATCCTTGTTGTTTTCCCACCTTTTCCACGTCTTATCCCACTCCCGTTGATTTCTGTGCTCTATTCTGTCCTTATCCCGTTACCAACAGTGAAATTTACTCCTGTACCAAGGGACTCCCGCAGGAATACAGAGACCAAACAAATGGTCACCCTCTAGCAAGAGGACCACCACTCGGAGGTTCCTACCTGGGACCCAGTTGAGCGGCGCACACACAGCATTACTGGCGCTAATCCTGTGAGCGTACTTGATGATTTCCTCTGAAGAGATGCTCCCTGCAGACAAGAAGTCAACAAGTCGTCAGACACAAAACAACAGCCGACACCCCCAGCTTTCATCAGAACGTGTGTTCGCTCACCTTTCCTTGCTTTGTCGATGGATTTGAGTTTTTCTTTCGCCTGGTAAACAGCCGTGGCCTTAAAAACAGAAATCATAGAAAACATAGACTCCATTAATATCAGTTGTTCCCAAACCTTTTTTAGAACCCTCTTCTATCACTGAGTAACCAGACACACTGGTGTAGCCTACATGGACACAGGTATACGCAGTATACCCACTAGGAAAACTTAACAATTTCCATACACTGTATTTTCCAAATTTTAAATCAGACTTTCTCATAGTTTGTCCGGTCCTGCGATTTATAGTCAGGTGACTAGTAGGGTATTGAATGCAACTAACTTGAGTTGGTTAAGTGTGATGTGAGCCAGAGGCTGCTGAACTTGGGCGAGAGACGCGACCCATGGCCAGAATATCAGTTCATAAAAATGCAGCTCAGTGACGATACAGACATTTCATTAACACAACGTGTGTAATGCCACTGACCCGCCATTTGACCGATGCTGGACCCATTCATACTGAATCAGCTGTCACTTTGATTAGCATACGCTTCAGCTTCAGGAGGATTTATTCTTGTTTAAAATCATTTACATAATATATATGAATGCATGATAAAAAGGTGAAATTGTGCCGTTAATGGCGACGCAAAGAAACATTTTGGGGCACCTAAATAAAATGAATTAAATTAGGCACACCAGTGCAACCAAGGAACAAAGTTAGTCTGGAGCCCTTGTCTACACCAGCGTGGATGGAGAAAGAAACAAAGCAGCACCCACCAGGATGTGTTCAGCCTCCTTGAGCTGTTTCTGCAGCTGCTGGATGTCGCTGTCTCTCTTCTCCACCTCCTTTTCCAGCAGCTGCATCTCCTGGTGCACCTCGCCCTGCTGCTGAGCCGTCTCCATCAGCTCCTGGAATTCCCTGTCCCTCTGCACCAGCAGCTCCAGGATCTGTATTTATAGTTCATTTCATATTATTGATTACCGTATTTTCCGGACTATAAGTCCCACTTTTTTTTTTTTTTCATAGTTTGGCAGGTCCTGCAACTTATAGTCAGGTGCGATTTTACACACACACACACACACACACATACCCGTTTTTATTACCTCGTGGGATCCAATGACAGGCAGCAGCCTGATGGGATCCACCCTTTCTAGAGGGTCTAGAAACATGATTTTAACTGCTAAATTTTTTATAATTTTTTGTAAACACAAAAATGACTTTAAACATCAAACACTCTCAAATAAATTTTAGACCTGAATTTTGTTCCCCCCTGGGGACAAGACCTGAACTTTTGTCCGTCCTGGGGACCAGTCATGTTATGTCTATTGGCAAACAATCAACACCACTGTTGGGCACTGCACAATTCATGACAAGCATTGTGTTAGATTGAAACAACACATTAGATTAGATTCCTTCATATCCAAAATGTATACAAGCTGATTTCACTGTCATATTTTTTATTAATGCTCCTTTACTTAGTATGATTGAACGTTACAAATAAACTTATTTAATAAATAAAAACATGTTTGTCAATCTATCTCCAATGACACACCACCAGACCTGCTCTACAAAGCTGATTTTTACTGAATTTAATTATTTAAATACCTGATGTTTTCTTCCAAAATCAATCTGGTGGGCAAAAACCTAGACCTACTGTAAAAAAGGGACAAATTAAGCTCATATTTTTACAACCTTTATTTAAACGGTCTTTGCATTTTTTTTGTAACAGTCTAGTACCATCTCCAAGGCTTTTTCTGCCACTTAAATTTACACAAACAAGAGCCACCACAACATGTCAGTAGAGGCTATGATACGTCGTCAGTTACTTATGACGAATGGAGCCAAGCAAAAAGAACATTCATAATGAACAGTGATTTCTTATTTTAACAGGACCAGTAACCTCAACATCAAAGAGAAAGGAAACTGAGTCTGATAGTAGCAAAAAAGAACATCTTGCTGGGTTCCAAAGAAAAAACATGATCAGTTACAACATGCAAGACGAAATGAAAGTCAGTAACGTCTTGAACTTTCACGCTGAACGGCAGTGATGCGATTTTTAACATAAAACTTTATCGCCGTCCACGTTCTGCTTTTAAGTGCAACAGGGGAAGCCTTAATACAGGCTACACAGTCTGATTTTCCTGGTACTTTACCAGATTCAATGAACCTCTTCAGCGTTTTTTCCACAGCTTGGACCTCTACATGTGTCCAACTCCTCTTCTTTGAGGTTTCTAAAGAAACAGACAGAAAAAAGACAATTAGGAGCAGTTTTGCCTGTAACTCTGCTACAGGTCTGCGAAAGGCAGGCTAGTGAACATCCGGGCGGCCGCTGCCGGCGGACTGTTGGGAAAGGAATATTCTGCTGTTGCTGTGAACATCCTAGTTTTATACATGGTTAATTCAAACACACAATCAACCTGGCTATAACCCTGACTGAGCCCTTGGTGTGAAAGGGGAAATCTAAAATTGGACGGTTGTGATTGGTTTTAAGAAGAAGAAAAAGGTGTTTTTCCCCTATCCAAGAATATTAGAATGCTAGACCATAAATCATTGATTCCACTCTTTTTGTAGAAGCAGGTAACTAACAAATATCAAGGTTAACATTTAGTGTGTGAAATACCTGTTTTAGGGTCACTTCTTTCAGACTCAGTTTCCTTTCTCTTTGATGTCGAGGGTACAGGTCCTGTTAAAATAAGAAAGCACTGTTCATCATAAATTTCTAAAGTTTGCTAAAAGCTAATGTAATAACAAATATCAAGCACAGCATTTAGTGTGTAAAAATACCAGTTTTAGGGTCATCATCACTGTCAGATTCAACAGCTAGCATTCTTCTCTTAGGTGTTGAAGATCCTGTTTAACAAATAAATTAAGGTTTTATCAAATTATAAAATCTTGTACTTAAAAACAAGGAAATAATGTAAAAGTATCTACTTTATGGAATACCTGTGGGTGCAATGTCATCGTCAGACTCATCAGTCATTGGCTGTCTTTTTTTAGATCTCAAGGAGCCTTTGACAAAAAACAAAAAGTTATGACATTTGCATATGGTTGCTCTTAAAGCTTACTCAGCATCCATTGCAATTAATGTCTATTGTTTGTAAGTACAAAATTAACATTTGTGTCCAGCCAAATGGTTTGTGAATGTTCAAATTCAATAGAATGGCTGGTGAGTAAAGAAAATTTACCAACCACTTAAATATTTGACCAGCATTTGGCTGGTGTGGTGCTAACTTTGTACCCTGGTTGGAAAAGGTGAAAACAGTTAAATGTGGAACTCACCTGATGACCTAGAGCTGAAAGATGACTCCTGCGCCTCTGTCTCTGAGAGATCGCTTTCCACAGCCTCTGGTACTTCCTCTAAAAAGCAGAGATAACAAAAGACATTATTACAAAATAAATGTGTATATATATATATCTATATATATATATGCATTTCCTTTACCTTCAGGATTGATTTGGTTTTGGTCCAGGCTCATAGTCCGTCTCCCCTCTTTAAGAGTCTGTAGGGCACATGGTGATACACACATATCCCACTTTTTCTCATAAAGACTCCGGCTCCTCTCCAGATTCTTCAGAAATTCCTCATTGTCAGACTCTGCCATCTGTGCTTCACACTGAAGTATATCTGCAATCTTCTTGAGACTATAACCCAGTTTTAAGGCCAAGGACGGAGTTTTGTAGCTGTTGCTGTGTTCATCAAAGCCAGCCACCTCTCGTACTGCTTCAACCACAGAGTTGAAGTTGGAAGGTAGATAGAAGTCCTCCATTTGTTTCAATCTGCCAGTATTCCGTGCCTGCCAAACAAGTCTTCCTATTTCTCGCATTTTTTGTCTAATGTACACATGTTTGGTCTTGTCATGTCCAAGCTTTACATACAAATGTTCTCCAAATCTCAAAATGCTTTTCTCCCCTTTGATGATGTTTGTGACTTCATTTTTTTGCATTGCATTTGTCAGCTCCCAAACCTGTTTGCTAACACCATCTGGGACGGGCTGTGCAAAGGCACAAAGTGATTGGACCCGACTTTGGCCGGGTTTTGTTGTGCTACATTTTCGTGAAAGTTTGCACCTGGACACGTGCCTCCATAAGGACTTTCTTTTAAGCAAAGCTTCACAGTAAATGCAGTGCATGTAGTCACTTGCATTCACTGGTTCCTTAGTTTGATAACTTGGGATCAATGTCCCACTACCAGCTTTCAGTACCTCATTATTATGAGCATGGTTTCCTCTATTTTGAATTAGGCGAAAATGCAGTTTTCGTTCTTTTGAGTTCAAAGGAAAACTGATTGCCTTAGCTACAGCTGATTGATTGCTGTGTTTTCGGACTAAATGTCTTGCCATTCTATGGCACTGCTTGGGACAGTACAGACAATGATGCCTCTTACTGTGAACTCTGCCAACAATTTTTCTTTTTTGCTGCTTCATTACTGACACATTTTCCAGGCTTGTGTCAGAGTTTTCACTTTCTGATCTCTTAGTACTGGCAAATGTCTTTCTTTTGTAAGTCTTCTTTGGCTTCTTTTGTTTTACCGATGTAACCTTGCTTGTAAGATCAGATCCCTCTGAACTGCTTCCACGTATTGAGTTTTTTGGCGGAATATATCCATCACAACTGCTTTCAATGCAGCTCATAGAGACTTCTGATCCATCAGACATCTTAGAGATCTGTTCAAGGTATTCTCTGGTAAGCTGGAAATGAAATATACACTTTAAATTATCTGCAAGAAGACATGTATGCAAATCTTCTGTTGTATAAGACCCCCTTAAAACCTGGGTAACTGATCCTGATAAATCTTTGTGCACCGAACAGGGTTAGGATAAGGCTTTAACATACTGTATACAGTCAAAGATGTGTTAACAGCTACAGGGCTAATAGAGGGCAATATAAGTTAATTCCACTGACTCTAATTACTGAAAGATACAATATGTAACATTTCTACATTGAAATGTCTAAAAAAGACTGTTATACAATCTGTTGAGTTGTCTACTTACACTATCCCAAATGTTTCCAACAATTTTCTAACCCACGGATATCTGTTCTTTTATTTTAATGACAGGAAATTTGTTTAGTCGCCAGTCAGTGGCGTCATAAAACCTTTGACCCCTCTGGTTTATCTAACTTCCATCAAAATACGGGAACCCAGATGAGACATTCAAGAGTAATTGTAAATCATACAATGACACGGAAAGAATACTACTCAGTAACGTAATACAACTTGCTTTCTGCCACATGGCATCATTGATTACATGCCACTTTCAACACAGTAATACAGCTGAGACCTTATTTAATGATACATTTCAATATCTACTGATCCAACTTAATGTCACATGCTCATAAAGTTATTTTTAGTAAGATTGTTTTGACCATGGTTAATAACACTAGGCTAACCTGCGATATTGACATGTGATTATAAAATTGTGGGTTTAGTTGCTGGCTGAGGTAAGCTTTCTTGCTAACTAACTGATCAGCTACCAAAACAAATAAAATCAAGAAAAACTTAAATATGTTGGGGAAACTGCAGCTATTTTATTAGAATGGCATGAATAAATGTTTTGAAACAACATGAATATACTTGAATAAGTGCAAACTCATCTGTAAACAGATGCGTTCTAATCAACAATGGTGTTTAACAATGAAAACTCCCATAATTCCATGTAACTTCACAACAGAAGTCAGAAGTCTGTGTTTACCATGCATTGTTTTGATTGAGAGACCCCTAGCAGCAGGAAGTTAAAATGTGGTACGTTGAAGGATTATTTGGAGGTACTGTTAAAGCATTTGGCAATTTTCTAAACATCTCGTCAACAAATATGTTTTTAATAGTTTTTGGATCTATGGCATCATCTAATTTCATCATACAGGAAAGAACAGTTATCTAATCTATTATAATATCTAATATCGTGTTAGTTATACTATACAATGACTTGTTTTTCTTTGTTGAATAATACAGCAGAGAAAGAGCTTTTATAAAAAAAAACATTTTAAATGTAATTGCAATATTGGTTTTAGAAATTGTAGTTAGGTTATTTACCAATATTGTTTACCTCTAGTGTCCAACTAGTTATAATTATACAAACTTACGAATACGCTGTCAGTTCTCTTCAGGGGTGGTACATCTGGGTCATCACCAACATCATGTGAACTCTCAGGGGTGCATATCTCAGTGTCGCTCTCAGAATCTTGGCTCACTTCCTATGGGGGAGAAAACACATATTAGCTTAACTTACAGTTAGCCTAAGACTAACATTTGGATATTTAACGTGGTAACTACAGGGTTCTTACACCTTTTCCAAGGTCAAATTCAAGCACTTTCAATGTCTATTTTAAAGCTTTTTCCTGCACCTTACACCACCGTAAATTACATAGTAATACATAGTCAAATTGATTAGTGTTTTTGTCACGTTAAAATACATAATGCTATAAACAGACAAAACTGTGTTTCGTAATAGTAGAAGGATCAGATATTTAAGCAAAACAAGTTTTATTTGCAAAATGTATAGCTGTCTAAGTCAACTTTTCTTGCTATCTAACCTGTCTCCCTCTCTAACCTGCCTGAGTCAATGTAAGTGGGAGGATTTAAACCAGATGACATGCAGCTGCGTCACTCTGGGTCAAATCAGGCTAAATCCAGGAAAACTGCACCCTCTTAGATTTTGCTCAGTTTATGCAGTCTAACCTGTCTCTCTCTCTAACCTTAATGTTGGTCTTTTTACTTTTTTTCCAAATCTGTACAAACGTGTAATGGTTCAGTCATATTAACATGCATGTCGTCCACCCTTCAAGGTTTGGGCTGCCTGTCTCTTTCTTTCTAACCTGAATAATACCTTCATTATATTAATGTCCAGATATTGCTTCTCAGATAATGTGATTTTCAGGCTGTAAAACTAAAGTAATTTCAAGGGCTGAAAATAATGAAGACATAGGATTTGAGCAGAACATTTTTACAGGCCTTGGTTTTGGGACACATTCTTGATATAAACAAGGTTTGATCAAAACCTGAAATTTCATTTTCACCCAGAAGATTCTCAGTGCACAGGCACCAGCCTGAGAAATAGCCTAGACGACCGGTAATAAAAAAAAAAGGATTTCACTGTCAAGACATATACATGTATCTACTGGAATAGAGCAGTGTAAATATTATATAAGGGCTTCCTCAATGTCCTTCCTCTGGATGGTTTCAGGTAGGTACATTAGCAGATAAAAATCAAGAGGAAACACTGCAATGCTAACATTACATTATCACACCAAGCAGGGCCGGATTAACTATTCACAGGACTCAAATGTTTAACAGAACTTTTTACAACTAATCTTTCACAGAACTTGGTGGCTATAGAGTAATTATTAAATATTTCAATTTGAAGCCAATCAAATACCTTTTGACTACAACAGTGGCATAAAGCAGACAGCTGAGGAAGCCTTAACTTAAAACCAGAGATTAGTTCTAATGTGCAAAATGGGAAATTATCACCAGCCATTAAGCAGGCAAGAGGTGTGTATGGAGAAAAAAGTAAATCATTGGCTACACTGTTGCATGTTTATTGTTTAATCAACTATATCAACATTTTATGTTGCTGCATAAAACAATATTATATATATATATTAACAAATGGGCCTTACAACTGGCCTCTTCATCTTCCTCCTCCTGATCCCTCTCTACCAGCAGCTTATAACTGTTAACTTAATACACTCTTCACCTGACTTCACAAAGCGCTAAAGAGCCAGGGCACTACCCTTCTACACACATAGTTTATGTATTAAAACATAAACCACAAAGTATAAGATGCCCCAATGAAAAGACAGGTGCATTTTAATGAATATTGTATCATTATTACCTGGCGTTGGTGTTTTAGGTACTCCATGTTCCCAGATAAAGATGTATTATGATGTTCCCTCGGGCATTGTAAGCGTGCCTTCAGCCTGACATATGCTGCACTCTGCCTGCAAGTGGTTAAACACAAACAGTTCATGTAACATCATTTACATCATTTCAAATGTCTAATTTGAAGGGGGGCCCAGTAGCCAAAAAAACTCAAAGTTTCATTGAGTAACAAATAACAAAGTTATGTTTGCAGCTTGTGGAGATAACAAAATCAAGTCCATGCTTAAACCTATACATAGAAAAAAATCTCCCTTTCTTAAGAGATGGTAATAGAGATGATAAATTAGGCTTGAATAACATGTGCAGAGCAGACAGCACTGCAGTTGTTGATGAATGATGAAAGCAGAGATCTTTAGAAGAAATGCCTCCTCACATTTAAAAATAACAGCAACCAAAGTCAGACTGAAACTTAACACAAAGCAGCCTGTAGAAGTCTAATAAGTCTGTCTACCCAGCCCAGTCTTATTACCACAGCGTCAAATATTAAACCTAGCCTGAACCCTCGGTGTCTACATTGATATAGTATAACTATATAAAAGTTGAGACCAGCCAAGTAACAGCAGCAAAAAGCAGTACATAACCAAAAACATGATGAAATACTAGCTCAAAAGTTTAAAATTTGCTATGCTAATACTGTAACACTAGCCCGTGAGAAGCTAGCTAGCTATCGTTAGCACTGGCAAACCATGCTAGCTAATATAAAAATGAGCTGCAAAAGATAGACTGCAAACACATTAACCACAGTGCTTAGTCTAATTAATAATTACTAAAACAGTGTTACATTACTTACTTAACGTTAGTTGTCATCCGTTTCTTTGTCCATTAGTGTCTGTAGCACCGTCTGTCTGTGCTGCTGCCAGCATGTGCTCTGCTCGTTCCTACTAACTGCTCGTGCAGGTGGAGCCGCCCACTCAGTCACTCAGGTCCCCACCGTGTGGGTGGGGGATGGGCATAGGTGAGGTGGGGACCGGACGAGTCAGGAACAGTGTGTTCTAAGGATCGGCAGCTGAATCCCGGTGACTGTGACAGAAGGGAGGCAGGCACAGGGTACGCTGGGGACCGGGGGAGTCAGGAAAGGTGTATTCCTCCCTTACCTCTTTGATTTACTCAGGGTGGGGTAGCAATCTATTTTATGGTATTGATGAATTGTGTTTCACTAAATTATAATTTCATCCAAAAGAAAAATAGTTGTATACACTTTAAATATCCTTAATTATAGGGTTGGTTTTGCCAGAGTTTACATTTAGGAATTTTGAATTGAGCAGTGCTGCATTCAGGCCCTGTTTTCTTATCATTTAAAGCTTTAAACCATAGTAACTATTCATTACCTTATACCCAAAAGCCTGAAATAAAACTGATAAACTGATAGCTGGTGACACGGACGGAAGCCGTTCATCTCAATCGCTGCCATGACACAGAGCAGAATCAGCCATGTATCCCCACTATACTATATATATATATATATATATATATATATATATATATATGTTCAGCACTTTTCCGTGATGCCAGACAACCATTTACAATGAGGAACTGACGCCGTTATCTCTGCTCTCTTTAAAGCCAATAGACTCTTTTGACAAAAACGGTCATTTTACATCACAAAACATGAGTTCCAGCGTTATCTCTGCCTCAATCGATTAGTTTGTTTTATTGTGTAGCTTTCTGAACTGTTCAAAGCAAAAGTAAAGCAAAAGAAATGTGATTATCTGAGTTAGCTGCTGGTGAAGGATGACGTGTCCTGTGCTCCATAGCAACCTGGATATGTGCAGGATATTTTATTGTGGATATTATTATTATTATTTAAATATTAAATTAGAATGTGACTATAACTGTCACCTGTCACCACCACCTCTCTTCTGTCATATTACAGTCTAATTGAGTCTGACCAACGTTACCCTGAGACAATGCAAGGCTGTTCATGTCGTGGCTACTGTGAGTTATACTGCTGCACCAGAACACTGCCCTGGGTCGTAAAGTTGGTGCTGGGGTAACAGGATCGGTAGGGTACTGCTGGTTGGGCAACTGTGCTACGAGGAAGCTGCATAGGAAGTACTAGGACAAGGAGCAGGCCCGTGCGACAACATGGAGCTTGCCGTTATTGACTGCTGCTCCTGAACAGTGACATTGAGGTTGCAAAGTTTAACAACCAGAAGTCTGTGCATGACAGAGAGGACAAAACCTGGCGAAATAAACTAACTAACTGAAACTGTGAAAAATCTTGAACTAGAGTTACAGTATAGAAACTTGCAGCTAGCTGACAGCAGCTACTTGTCTCTGTCAGCTAGCGAATGTTAGCCACTAAGTTACTGGATGCAACTTGCAAGTATTGTTATTGCTGGCATTAACAGATTTATTACAAATCTCACTGCGAGAGAAAGAGAAAGCAAAGCACTGTACTATTTTTAGCAATGCTAACGGCATCCTCAGTTTGTATAGGCTAAGAGACCACTGCTAACTGCAGACGCTTTGTATAGGCTAAGAGAGCACTGCTAACAGCAGACTCACTTTGTATAGGCTAAGAGAGCACTGATAACTGCAGACTCACTTTGTATAGGCTAAGAGACCACTGATAACTGCAGACTCACTTTGTATAGTCTAAGAGAGCACTGCTAACAGGAGACTCACTTTGAATAGGATAAGAGAGCACTGCTAACTGCAGACTCACTTTGTATAGGCTAAGAGACCACTGCTAACTGCAGTCTCACTTTGTATAGGCTAAGAGACCACTGCTAACTGCAGACTCACTTTGTATAGGCTAAGAGACCATTGCTAACTGCAGTCTCACTTTGTATAGGCTAAGAGACCACTGCTAACTGCAGTCTCACTTTGTATAGGATAAGAGAGCACTGCTAACTGCAGTCTCACTTTGTATAGGCTAAGAGACCACTGCTAACTGCAGACTCACTTTGTATAGGATAAGAGAGCACTGCTAACTGCAGACTCACTTTGTATAGGCTAAGAGAGCACTGCTAACAACAGACTCACTTTGAATAGGATAAGAGAGCACTGCTAACTGCAGACTCACTTTGTATAGGCTAAGAGAGCACTGTTAACTTAGTAGGCTCAGTTATTGTTTTTTCAGTCGGGTCAATCAGTCAGTATTGGTATATTATGTCCTCTGGCTTCTTTCCCTCGGCTCTCTGATTTTCAGAGTTTCCTGGTGGACAGAAATCTTTTCTTGTTGCTAAAGTAACTGTAAACCCTTGCTAGTTAGCTCAGTTAGCCATGCTGCCAGGATTGAGAGGTTGAAGCACCGGGGGAATGTTGGTGTTTACCCTGCTATCACATCCCGCTGGGAGGAAGAGGTTTTTAGGGCCAGTGCATGGGGGGAAATAAATGCTGGTGCAAAGCAACGCTCATGTCATGCCAGAACCAGAGCCGTAAGAGCGGGCATCAGAACCGGGTTCAGAAGCCTCGCAGACGTCATGGCAGAGACTGGGAGACAGAAGAGAAGACACTGAGAAAGCTAAGAAGACAAACGGAGAGAGTGGCCAAGCAAGGGTAAATCTCTGACTGTTTTTTTGTCGTTGAGAGCTTCTTGGAATATTAGTCTGCTGCCAGACTGTGAGTTGGGCATCTTGTTGTTGGACTAGTAAGAATTATATGCTGGCTTATGGTTGTGTTGTTCACTTGCTTTAGGTTTGGACTGAAATATTGGCTTAAGATATTTAACGTGACAAATAGTATATTATGTTGAATACAAAATATAATATATCATATAATAATATCTCTGTACGTGTACAGATACAAGGAATATATGCTCAGCATTTAACCCATTCTAACTAGTTCTAACTAGCAGTTCACAGCCGTAGTCCGCAGTCCCACCTTACCCTGCCATTAGGCTGTGGCATCGGGCTGAACCATGCTGGGGCCACACTGCTGTGAAAGGGCCAGACTACTGTGAAAGGGCCACACTGCTGTGAAAGGGCCACACGGCTGTGAAAGGGCCACACGGCTGGGAAAGGGCCACACGGCTGGGAAAGGGCCCTGAACGTCATTTATCAGAGTTTGGTTGGTCACCCTCGCCGTGACAGTCTGCTCTAATCCATATCTTTATAATGGAGTAAACTGGAGATAATTGTTGCTAACTGAACTTTCAGTTTGCGTGGCCGTATCTATTAACTATATTTATGATCTCAAGCCCAAATAAAATCTAACTATTTATTAAATTTGCTGTAAAAGTTTTAAACTACATTTCAGAGATGAGTGAAAGACAGGAATCTGCTCAGATGAGATCTTAATGAGTGCAACACTGACATGTTTATACAAAGCAGTGTGTCTATTGATATTAGGATTCCTAAACACAAATTAAAACACTTTAAAAAACAAAGTGTTATAACCAACAAAATGAATAATACTTATCTTTACATATCCTTATTGTAATATGATTTAAATTGAGATTATAATAACATCCATAACAACCCTCTGTATGGATCATACTAAGGTTGTAGGGTTACGGTGTTAACACACATTTCTGCTCTGGGTAACACCAATCAGGTTTGGCATCTGCTCAACCAGACGTCCACACACGTAGGCGTGATCTCTTCCATCATCTTTAGCTGTGGAACTAATTTTTAAATGTGCACGTGGCACCTGTTCATTAAAATGAAACATTGGTTCATTTTAATTATTTATACCCATAGACTTAACTAGTGTCCAAGTATCTACGTTAAAATGGTTTTAATTTCTGCTCTCCTATGAATTTCCTGGTAGTGTATCAATTATTGAGAAAAAGAAATACTGTAATAAAATAAAACATATAAATACATATGTATATATGTGTATGTATACATATGTGTAACTAAACAAATATATAATAGTAATATCATATTACAAATAATTGTTCATACTTATAATTATTAATTGATATGCTTATAGTGTTTTTTTTCAAAGAATAAAACCTTTTTCAAAGGACGTTTAATGATTAAATGAGATTTTGGTAAAACTAATTTGATAACATTAATGTTCTGATCACATTAAAGTGAATAGACCAAAGATATTCACTAATTATGAAGCTTATATGATATACACACTTACACACTTTGTCAGGTGAAAGACCCCACCAGTGCAGTTTCACACACTGCAATACCCCCTCTGACCACTAGGGCACACACAAAGTGTGTGAAAATCAGACTGATGGGGACCATTTTTTTTTTTCAAGAAACTTGCACCAGGCCTATCAGCAGGCTGTTTTCTATTGATTCCAATGCTTGTGCCTCTGGGGACCGAGTTTCGGTCCCCACGGGAAAAACCGGTCCCCATGGGGTGAGTCATTTGTCAGGTCAGGGACCCCACCAGGATATAGGAACAAGTGCACACACACACACACACACACACACACACACACACACACACACACACACACACACACACACAGAGCATATAATTAACATGTTTTTAAATGTTAATTCATACTGAAAACATTACTATCTACAGCCACGAAAGGGCGCTCTAGGCTGGTGACAACTAAACGCTGCTCCTAAAGACGAGTGAGAAAGACTGAACACAAACAAAATGCCCCCAAAAAGGAAATCCTATTCTGCAGATTACAATCTGGAGGTAGTTAAATATGCAGCCGAAAACGGTCATCTAGCAGCCAAAAGAAAGTTTGGAGTGAGTAAGGGACTGGCGAAAAAGGTTCTTCTTACCAAGGGAAGCTAATAGCGGGCTGAAAGCAAGATGGCAGAGCTGGAGGAACGAGTCCACAGATGGGTGCTTGAACACCGTGCTGCCGGAAGAGGCTTGTTATTTGTTTTTTATTAAATCAATTTTAGTGCTTCCAGTGAAATTTTACGAACTTGTCTGCCGACAAACAATAAAAGGTTGAAAGGGCATGAAACAGGATTAATATCCTGTGTGTCTGTCTCCCATGCTTTTCACCTGTAACCCTGTCAAGGAAAGGGTTAACAGGGACGTATTGTTTGCCAATCAGAGGAGGTTGTGCAAATTAACACTTTTGCACTCACTGTATCCGTGTCACAATGGACTCATTTGACCGGACATTCACACTGCTACCGACTTGAGCGTCTAAAGTTACCGGAAGTCATTTATTTCCAATGGAAGCTTCTCTCAGCTGCAAAGAGCGGCAAATCTGTCAGCGTTGCGTTTTGAGCATCAATCAGAAAGTTTTCAACTTTATGGTAATGAGCTATGACGCGGTTTAGCGACAAGCAGCGGCTAACGCCAGCCGCCAATCAGAATACAGAAGTCCTTCGCGCTGGCTGATACCGGAGAAACATCCGATATAAACTTTTGTTCCTACCAAAACATTAATTCTGAGGACAAGCGCATAATATGGGTTACCTATCGTTTATAATATAACGTTGTTTGTACATTAGGGACCAGTTAACGTTAGCTGCCGGTCACATCGTCTCTAACGGTCCGCTCACAGTGAATCCTGCACGGGTCACTGCCACATGGCCGCTGCTCACTCTGCCTGCATGCCGCTACGGCTCAGCGGCTAACGAGCGAGCTAACTGCTAACAGGCCCCGCTGCGACCAATTAACAATACAACTTCTGTCATTATACATGGGTGGTTGACGTGACGCTCCATTTTTGTGTTCATGGTGACAAATATAAATAAATATTTATAATATTTCATTAAAATATATGTTTTTATATACAATGTAATCTTCCAGAACTAATACATCTGTAATTAATGAGCATTATAATTCAAATGTGTAAATATTTCGTTTTAAGCATGACATTTGTCCTGTGGCGTGACTGTCCGGGGTGGCGTTGCTTATCTTAAAACTACTGTAATAAAATGAAAAATCTGTCTAAATCTATTAAAATACTTGAATAGATGTTATAGTAGTGTTAACTTAATGAAACTAAAGGTTATACGTTTTAAGGTCCCGATTTAGAATAATTATGACACATTACATTTTGTCCGCAAAACTGGTGTCCACCTGGTGTGACGCCATTCTTTATGTATAAATCCGGCATTAATTTGGGCACCCTATTACTGAGAGGGGCCCTTCTTCATCCAGGAAGTACAGTAGACCTCACTGGAGCACATGGACTTACACATATTGTGAGTTCTGTCTCTAATATTTTCAAAATATGGCTATTTCCGTGCACTGTTGGAAATGGTAACCATTATGCCGTCCTTTGGTGTGACGTAATTTAAGTATTGATCTGAACATTTTCATCAATTTATATTGATTGACTATTGAAAATAATGTAAACCTTAACACTGTTAGTCAGGTTTGAAGACTGTCTCTCATACAGCTAGGCCGCAAACTGGCCTTGATCCTGAAAACGTCCACTGGTGTGACAGCATTTGTCCTATAGTGTGACATAAAATCAGCATCACACTGGTGGACATGGCTGTCACACCAGTGGATGTAGGCTCTATCAAGAGCTACTAAACCATCACTCTCTCCCTCTTAACCTCCCTCCCTCCATTCCTCCCTCCCTCCCCACCCCTCCCTCCTAACCTCCCTCATCTCACCCCCCAACCTACCTCCCTGTCAATATCCCCACTTCTAACTTCCCTCCTTTCTTACCTCCCTCTTACCTCGGAAGTTGAACTTCCTCCCGCTTCCCAACCTCCTGCTTACAATCCCCCTTCCTAACTTCCCTCCCAACTTCAGTAGTTAATAGTAGTGATGTTTGCATTTTCTATTAAGTTTTGCCTTTTTCTCTTACTCTCAGAATTGAAGGACACCACAAGACAAACCTTCCTACTCTGTTTTGTTAAGGCTAGTTTGAGACCCACGTTGAAAGTGAGAGGCTGAGATGACAAGCAAGGAAAGGACCAGGAAGTGTAGGGAGAGGCTGAATAAAGATCCTTAAATACAGAGAACAGTAGTTTTAAATTAAAGCTGCAAGAAGCATTGGCCGGGCCCCAGCGCCTCTGCCCGCGTCGGGGTCACTGACCTCCACAGACTTCCTTTTTCATTGGTAAAGGTTTGCCCCAACCCCTATGGTTTGACCACGCCCCCTTTCACAGCTAATGAACTGTACAACGTATAGTCTTGTGTGAGGTATCATTGAGCTCAGCAGAGAGTTTCCTTTTCATCGGTGACGATTTGCGGTGTCTGAGTGCCGCGCAAATACACGGTCGCAAGGAGCGGCATCTGCCAATAACCCCGACGTACGCAGATGAGCAAGGGCTCGTCCTACACTGCTTGCAGCTTTAATTAAAACTTGTACCTTTTTATTTCAGAGAATATTAAAATAAATTTGAACCCGAAAAGTAATAAGCCAGGTCAATTTTGTTTACATGTTCATGTTATGTTGCTAAATGTTACCATGGCTCCCAAGTCTTTTTTTTATGGG
Source organism: Etheostoma nigrum (assembly GCA_029931835.1). Lineage (NCBI taxonomy): Eukaryota > Metazoa > Chordata > Actinopteri > Perciformes > Percidae > Etheostoma > Etheostoma nigrum. Next base: position 7,487,900 of record CM057247.1, on the reverse strand, counting down.
AATGTTGGTTTCTTCCTTTTTATTCTGACTTTATTGTACAACAAACATTTGAACTTAAAGTTGTAAATATATTTAATGATTTTTTAAATTAATTTGAACAAGAAACAATAAATGTGAAAACAGGGGAATACCGGTACTTTTTGTTGTCAAATGGTGTGACGGAATGTCCTGTGGTGTGACACACTGAGTTATAAGAGGAAAAGGCATTTTAATGCACAAATTCATGTAAAAAGTGTTGACTACTATAATAATGATATCATCACTATGCACATATAAGGATGGAATTAAGTTTCGTTCGGTTTTATAGTAATTATAATGAATATAATCTAGACCTTTGGGTAAAGTCCCTATGTGTACATCTTATCCGCTTGTTAAGTCTGACGTCACGCGTGACGTTTAGCCTCTTCCGGGTCCAAGCGCTCAGCACGTCCAGATCCTGTAAATTTATTTACGATCACGTCCTTCTTTAGTGAGGTACCCTTGGCGGTCAAAAAGGGTTTAAACTCCTTTAACTCAAACAGAGTGGTTAGTGTAGCGCATCATTCAGGTGGCATAATTAAGGGTAGAGTCCAGGCATCAATGAAAAAGAAGGTTTACGAGGTTGAGGTGAGTTAGCTGTAAGCTAGCTAGCTAGTTGACGTAAGGTGATATTCCATGTTCTGGATGAGGTATTTCAAAAGAAAAAAATGTACAGGACTGCTATAACTGTGGATGTCACAACTACTGGCATCAGATCCAGGGAAACCTGCACCTGACCGGAGCCAACAGCTGTCACCTGCTTGTGTGGACACCTCTTGACCTTGTCATTCTGCCAGTGCTCAAAGATCCTACATGGGCTGTGAACATTGACACTCTGGAAATATTTTATAAAGATTGTTTCCTACCTTACATTCTCTCACAGTTTTAAGAAAAGAAAACAAATCTACCCACTAAAGCTTTTATGGAAGTAAATAACTGGGAAACGTGATATTAGTTAAATGTATTCACCAGTGTCTCCCCTTGTTTTCTGTAAATACTTTTGTTGTGGCTTCTTGCATTTAATCAGCTGTAGCCTATTTTTGTGCATAACCTTTTTTTTTTTTACAACCTTGAACTGCTTTAAAGTAATTTAAGATAAATGTTGAATGTTTGTAGTGCTTTACTTACTTCAATATAAGATAAAATGCTGTGTACCCTATATTTTATAAAGATTTTCCTACCTTACAACTCTCACAGTTTTAAGAAAATAAATGAAACTTTGACATTTCACACAAGCCAGGTATTTTATTTATTATACATATTTATTATTATATCACATTTATATTATACATCACAAATATTACATATATTTATTATTATAGTTTTTAAGCCCTTCATGCTATACAAAACTTGTAAAACTAACCCTCAACCAAACCCTTATTCTACCCTATTCAATTGTTTTTTCAATATATCATTCTCTTCCCTCAGCATGTCATTCTCCACTTCAAGTGCCACAAGACTTTTTGAAGTACATGGGGTCTCTGCAGTTACCATGTCAGCATCTGTTCCCTCATCCTCAACAATGCTAGGGACCATTTGTTTCTTCCGTTTAGGGAGATTGCTGAGGTGCTCGGGGAATTGGAAAGTCTTCCCCTCATTCCAAGCAAATCGCGATGGTCCAGCTGCTTTTCCATTGGGGAAATGCCAACTGCACACCCTAGAGTTGCAATTTGGAGTGAATTTTTCACGTCTGTAAAAAAAATATATAATTATTAATAAATTAATAAATATTACTTTTAGAATCAAATTACATTAATTCACCAAAGGGATTTTTTTTATTATTATTCAAAGGTTGTAGCATGTTCCTATTGACCTGACTGACTTACTACTGGTGAAATTCTGACAATACCTCCTTTACTGTACGTACAATTACAGTAATTGTTTCATAAACATATTTGATTAAAGTTCTTTTTCATGTTCAAAAGGTTGTAGTACCTTCCTAGTGACCAGACTGACCTACTACAGGTGAAATTTTGATAATACCTAATAATACTGTATTACATAATATAACACTAATTTACTAAAAGGGGAATTGTTTGTTCCATAACCTACATACTAAGACACACACAGCTTCTTCAAGATTGGATTTGGCCAGGCTTGTTCTGTGTATGTACACTGAGCAATGTAAGATCAGAATCAAATATGTAAACATACCTGGCCATTAACCATGATTCTGATCTTATGTCAGACTCCCTCTAACAATGCTCAATTATTATTGAAATGAGAAACGTTAGCAGATTATCATAATATCAAACTGGTCTAATGTTTTTTCTTGCTACGTACGCACATCTTCATGCTTCGGCTTGTTTGTAGACTGTTGCCAAAGCTAACGTTAGCTAACTAGCCGTAGCTAGCTAGTTTCATCTTAACTAGGCGGCACAGAACAAAGTTTCTTCATTTGTTTAATATTTGTAACTTACCTTATCAACGGCAGCCATTTCCTCTTCTCTGTCTCGTCACATGGAAAGCGGTAAAAAGACAGTTGAATGTCACTAGTTTTTTTAAACTCCGATCTATTTAAACAACGCGGGACACAACACTGCGGCATAGTCGGGCAAAAGCGTTATAGCCGTTAGAGCGGACCCGGCGTTTGGACCCGGAAACAGTATTATTGGAGTGTGGTTACGTCACGACTTAACAAGCGGATAGTCAGATAATAACATGATTGCGAATTTATATTGGTTACTTTTGATGTGGGAATATAATTAGGACAAACTAATAAGGATTGTGAATATTTGTCTTATCCGTCACACAATTTCTGAATTAAATATTAACATTAAAAATGTTGTCACACCGGTGGACAATATTTGGGACTACCACACAAAAAAGTTAATAAAATACAAAATAAATAAGGAATTAGAAAGGGACACATTCAGTTTTTATTTATTCACATATTAAGCAATATAATTATATGTCATTTGACATAAATTCTATAAATATATTTTTTCCACTTTGGATTTGAGTTCACGTCAACCACCCACATGTAATTTTAAAGGTTTTTAGTGTCAGTGTGTTGGCCATTGGTGCGTGTGCTTCTCCCGGTTAAACAGAACACCGCCACGTCAGAGCAGCCAAAGCGTCAATAAACTTCCCCGTACTTTTTGACAAGTCGGTGCGGTGTGTACGTACAGTGAGACAAATTGTGCCTTGCCTGTAAAGTGGACAAGAGCAGGCGGCAGCAGCCGGGGGCGGCGACAAAAACCCACTCCACTCTAGTATTACAATACTGGTGCGTGCTGGTTGGGGAGGACCATGATCCTGTCTGAAATGTCACAAACGGATTTAGGCATCTTCAGATCAGCTGATCGCGGGGCGAGCTTCCCGACCGGAGGCTCACTCCCCTACAGCACCCGCTCTCCACCGCAGCTTCGCCACCACACACACAAGCACCGGCCAAACAGCGACACGTTTTCACCAGAGGAAGAGGTAAACACTTAGAAATAACACTCGGGGATGCCTTCTATTACTATATCTAGATAAGTGTACCAGTTCTTATCTGAACTAACGACATGATCACTGTCACTAGATCGAAAGAATACGTTGACGTTCACTCGGTGCTATTCACTGACAGTAAAAAGTAAAGTCATTGTATGCACTGCTGCGTTGCTAAATAAAGGAGATAAATGAAGAAGACTTCACACAATCTTGACAATTCCTCATTTGCCCTCTCACGTCTGCCAGGTTGGTAATTATTCGGCTGCTGGCCTTTCCTCCTCTTCCACATCCCAGTCAGTCACCGTAGTTCTAGTGCTAGGCTCAGACTTCGCTCCCCAGTCTGACGTCATCACCGAATTGACTTCATAAACCCGCGAACACCAAAAATGACCAAAAACTAACTTTTAACACTATTTGGAGACATTTTTAAAAATTATATACATATCTTGAGTGCTTTTTGTACCCAATAATAAACAGTGGTGGTTAACCTGCAACATGGGCTTTAAGACAATTTCATCAGACTTGTACACAAGTCTCCAGTTGTTTTAATTATGACAGAAGAGCCTGACCTGGGTGTCCTCTCCCGGCTGCGGCAGCTTCTGCGTCCGGGACAGAGCCAACATCTCGATCAGCTCCCTGAGACACAAATATACGTAAAGAAGAATACTCAAATATTGTTAGCGGCTAATGTTAGAGCGCTGGACGTTCAAATAACGTCAATGGCTAACGTTAGACCATTGGACATTAAAATAACGTCAACGGCTAAGGTTAGACAGTTGGACATTCAAATAACGTCAACAGCTAACGTTAGAACGCTACCACTGGACATTCAAATAACATCAACGGCTAACGTTAGAACGCTACCACTGGACATTCAAATAACGTTAACGGCTAACGTTAGACCGTTGGACATTCACATAACGTTAACGGCTAACGTTAGACCGTTGGACATTCAAATAACGTAAACGGCTAACGTTAAACCGTTGGACATTCAAATAACGTTAACGGCTAACGTTAGACCGTTGGACATTCAAATAACGTTAACGGCTAACGTTAGACCGTTGGACATTCAAATAACCGGCTAACGTTAGCTAAAAGTAGCGCTGTTGAAATAGGCTCTGACTGGCCCCGTAATTCACATTATACAAGCGACTCCAATTTACAACTGCGGGACTTTCATCCTTACCGGGATAAAACCTCCAAATCATCCAACGCAGAGAGTAGCCGCTCTTTCGTTGACTTCTCTACCACTGTCGCCATGGCTGGCTCACTCTCACGTCATTTCTGCGCAAGACAGGAAGTGAATACCTTCTTCTTTTTTGCTTTTTGCGCCAGCTGGTGCATTACTGTCCTCTCGTGGTGACAATTAACAAAAATATATATTACATATTATATAAAATATATTATTCTCAGGAAGGACTTTGTTTTGGTGGAACATAATATATTATATTATATTTACTTTTACTTTCTTTACTATCTCTGCTTTTACTTTCTTTACTCTTTACTTTCTTTACTATCTCTGCTTTTACTTTCTTTACTCTTTACTTTCTGTACTATCTCTGCTTTTACTTTCTTTACTCTTTACTTTCTGTACTATCTCTGCTTTTACTTTCTTTACTCTTTACTTTCTTTACTATCTCTGCTTTTACTTTCTTTACTCTTTACTTTTGTTTACTGTTAAACATGTATATTTCGGATTGGGTTTAATTCAATCTGGTTTCGTGCAACCGAGTCAAAGCTAAATTCATCCAGGATAACTTGAATATCCCGGCTTAATCCCTTATCCTAGTTTCGTGCAACAGGCCCTTGGTCAGTCTTTCAGGGCCATTTTTGTAAAAAAAAAAAAAAGAATATTTAGGGGTCCAAGCCCGAAGCTGCGTGTACCGCGTGTAACGCGGTTCACACAGCAGGGCTGTGGAACCCTATTGTTTTCCTACGGATTTTTAGGGGTCCAAGCCCGAAGGATGCGTGGACCGCTGTAACGCAAGGCGTACGCGGTTCACACAGCAGGGCTGTGGAACCCTATTGTTTTCCTAGAGATTATTCTTCTTCATTATTCTTCTCCGCATAAAACCCATACTGCAGCCTAAACAGTACATGGTGGCGACGCGCCATTTTCAGAACTGGTCCCAAACTCCGCAAAGACCTCACACAAAAAAATTGACCCACGTCCACCACTAGGTGGCGCTATACCAGAAAAAACGCATTTGGCCCTATAACTCCCAAACCGTACATCCGATATTAAAAAACCATATATCCACGCGTTCCCTGGATCCTACTGAATCTCGTGATATAGGCCACGCCCATTTCCGCCTAGACTTTTATGCGTGAAAAATCGCGATTTATCGAAAACCAACTTTTTCGAACTCCTCCTAGACCATGCAATGGATCGGCACGACACTTGGCACATAGCATCTCCAGACCAACCTGACACAAAGTTGCATAAAGATTTTTTATAGCATAAAAAATGCGCCCATTACGCGCAAACAAATTTGTGTAGCTAACTACGAAAACACCGACGTTGGCATATCTCGGCCAAAATTTATGCTATCAAAGCCAAACTTTAGAATATTACTTGGTATGACCCTCTGACGCTCTGAAACGAATTTCACAAAGAGTGGCCACTAGGGGGCGCTACAGATACAACAAGTTTATATCTCATGAACCGCTCATCCGAATTTTACAAAATTTGATGGATACCATCTAGGCCCACTCCTGAGGTGATCCGTACAGTGGGGTACTGATTAATTCAAGTGGGCGTGGCCTATGGGCCAATGTCTGGATTAACCACTTCCACTAAAGTGAATTACTTGAAATTAACAGGGTAGATGTACAGTGGGTAGCTGACCTGACGTACCAAATATTACACATGTGGAACACTAGGTGGCGCTACAATGACGTCAAACGTGTTTTTGCCTATAACTCCTACATTATACATCACACATTAAAAATCTTGATGTCCACGTGTTCACTACATCAAGCTGAACCACATGATATAGGCCACTCCCATTTCAGTTAAAAATTATTTTCGCAATATTGCGACAAGTGCTAAACCAACTTTTACGAACTCGTCCTAGGCCGTGCGACAGATCTGCACGAAACCTGGTTTGTAGCATCTGGAGATGGCCCTGACAAAAAGTTGCATAAAGAATTTTGCTACGTGAACGTGTGCGCATTTGACGACCAAACACATTTTCTGTAGTAAACTACCAAACACATATCATATCATATCTCGGCCAAATTAAAAGTTATCAACATATCACTTGTGAGCAGTGTTGAACATGCCTTTCCGATGCTCTGTACCAAATTTGGTAAAGATGAGCCATTAGGGGGCGCTATAGTCAACATTTATTGGTTTCGTCAAAACACTCAATGCATTTAAATGGGAAATTTGCAATTGCAATATCTCTACCACAATAAATGCTATCAACACCAAACTTGAAAGGATTGTTTGGCATGCCGCCCAGAAGCTCTGTACCAAATTTGGTAAAGATGGGCCATTAGGGGGCGCTATAATCAACGTAGACAATTTTGAGCCATTTTATCCAGGTTTTACATCCAGCCTAGGACACCAGAGTTTTTCTGGGTCATTGCGCTATTAATCCGTACCGTTGCGTGCGCCTCTCGATGTTTCCCGACGTTTTCCCTCCCGCTTTCGCTTTGGGTTCCACTTTCGTGCGCTTTCCAGGTCGCCGGGGTCGACTGGCGCGGGGAGGCTTGGACCCCGTTGTAACTGCGTGCAGTTCTAGTTCTTCTTCATATTTTTCTTCTCCGCATAAAACTGCCGCTGCAGCCTAAACCGTACATGGTGGCGACGCGCCATTTTCAGGACTGGTCCCAAACTCCGCAAAGACCTCAGACGAAAAAATTGACCCACGTCCACCACTAGGTGGCGCTATAGCAGAAAAAACGCGTTTGGCCCTCTAACTCCCAAACCGTACATCCGATATTAAAAACACATATATCCACGCGTTCCCTGGATCCTACTGAATCTCGTGATATAGGCCACGCCCATTTCCGCCTATAGGCCTACTTTTATGCCTGAAAAATCGCGATTTAGCGAAAACCAACTTTTTCAAACTCCTCCTAGACCGTGCAATGGATCGGCACGAAACTTGGCACGTAGCATCTCCAGACCGATTTGACAAAAAGTTGTATAAAGATTTTTAAAAGAATAAAAATTGCGCATATTACGCGCAAACAAATTTGTGTTGCTAACTACGAAAACACCATCTTTGCCATATCTCGGCCAAGATAAATGCTATCAAAGCCAAACTTTAGAATATTACTTGCTATGACCATCTGAGGCTCTGAAACAAATTTCGCGAACATTGGCCACTAGGGGGCGCTACAGATACAACAAGTTCATATCTCATGAACCGCTCATCCAAATTTTACAAAATTTGATGGATACCATCAAGGCCCACTCCCGAGGTGGTCCTTACAGTGGGGTACTGATTGGTTCAAGTGGGCGTGGCCTATGGGCCAATGTCTGAATTAACCACTTCCACTAAAGTGAATTACTTGAAATTACCAGGGTAGATGTACAATGGGTAGTTGAGGCTTGTGAGCAGTGTTGACCATGCCTTTCCGATGCTCTGTACCAAATTTGGTAAAGATCAGCCATTAGGGGGCGCTATAATCAACATGTATTGGTTTCATCAAAACACTCAATGCATTTAAATGGGAAATTTGCAATTGCAATATCTCTGCCACAATAAAGGCTATCAACACCAAACTTGTAAGGATTGTTTGGCATGCCGCTCGGAAGCTCTGTAGGGGAGAGTGGGGTAAAGTGAGACATTTTTTACATTTGCTCCCCTCCAAGTGAGCTAAAATGATATATCAGTTAAATTTACACATTTCCCATTAATTCAGGATGTTTCCTTGTTATTGTAATTATCAGAATGTATTCAGGATGAAGGGCAGTGAAAATATGATGTTTTTTAAAAAAGTGGTCTTGTGTCTCACTTTACCCCAGCTTAGGGGTAAAGTGAGGCAGACCAGAGAAGTCAACGGGGTAAAGTGAACCAACTAGGGGTAAACTGATCCACTTACCTTTTTCACTCTGAAACTACCATAACAACATATGTTGTAACAGGTTAGAATCCTGACAGCTAGCCTGACAACCTCACATCCCAGAACAAATGCCAGACTAGTAAAATAATCATTGGAATTGGTCTATTAAGCACATTTTTTCCTACAACACTTGAAAGTAATTATAAACAAAATCAAATACAACATAATGTAATTCAAAATGTTTTATTAACATTCAAATGAGAGGTATGAATCACCTTGCTGCAACTCAACTCCTACACTACAAAATATCCCTTTTTTATATGTATATAAAAGTCTTAATATAAAAATGCCAGGAGCCTATGTACAATTGAACACACAGACACAGTCTCGGGGTCAGAACACAGGACCTTTAGAGCCAGCTAGAACAGCCTGGGACTCAACAGGACTAGATCCACAATCAGAGCATCAGTCATTCTCTACAAATACAGTAGGCCTATACAACTACTCCACATTCCAGCCCTGAAGATTGCAGGGAAAGATGAAGAGTTGTTCTCTACGTGTGGTCCCTCCACGCCTCTTAGGTTGAGGCAGCTTCTTCACCACATCTGCTTTGGGAACATGTGCCACATCTTTTTCTTTAATAGCAAATGTGGGTCTCTCCCACACTTTTGTGATTCCCTGAATTTTTCTAAGGAATTGGGTAAGAATTTCATCATCTTCAACTTTTTCAACCATGCCAATATACCGGACGCTCCTGTGTTTGGTTGTAAAGTTAATCATGACAAAGTCACCCACAGACAGATCTTTGTTTCCTGGATCACTTCTCTCATCCTCAGAGCTCTCTTCGTCATTATCAAGTGGGACAGGGACATCACTCTCCTCAGAGCTGCTAACTACGATTTTCCTTTTGGCCATTGTACGTAGCCAAATCTTACAGGTAATGCCTCCGTAAAGCATTTGCGACTAAATAATTAATTCTGTCACCTGTCCATCACTACAGCCAGATTGTCAAAGAACTCCCTGACTGTAGTTTTATTGAAGGCTGTAGCCCTTCCCAGGGATGTTGCCTCTGGAGTTCGGATAGAGAGATGGCGACGTGCTAGGAAGCTGCGAAACCAATCTTCACCTAGAGTAGACAATTCATTATTATAAGATTTAGCTGTGTGCCAAGATCAGTTGGCCTTAATTAACCTACAGAATCATGTGATCTCTTGCACACCCTAGCCTACCTGCACATTGTGTCTTTGTCCAATTGTCAGGGACAGGGATATTGTTTCTTTCTGCATATTCAAAGGCCAGTTGACGGGACTTAACTGGAGGAAGGCCATGGAACTGTTCAGCTAGTTGTTTCAAGTGTTTGGCAAGCTCCTCCTCCATCTCATCTGTAATAATTCTCTTTGCCTTAGCTACTGCACCCCAGGCTACTGTTTTTACTTCCCCTTTCTCTTTTTTCTTTATGAATCTTAAAAGGCTTGACTTGTCAATATTTCTGTCCCTTGCAGCTGCTCTGATAGACTTCTTTCCTTCCTTGACCTCAGCGGCTGCACTCTCCATCTCCTCGAGGGGTGTGTTGCCCCAGGTTGTCTTCCTGGTGTATTGCCTTGGCATGATGGCTTTTCTACAATGTTTATGACATTTAAAATAAAAATGTAACATTACATATTAATTAATATGTAATTAATATTAATATTACATTACATATGCAATGTAATATTACATTAAAATATGTTTAAAACTAAACTTAACTTGTGCCTCATGGTGGGGTAAAGTGAGACACTGTATCACTTTACCCCACAGCATTTGTCTCAATTTACCCCACCTCCACCATTTTTGAAAAAATGACCTTTCTTAGCAATTCAGGCTAACCTTCAGCTAGCATCATCACATGGTTTTATTTGTTGGTAGTTCATCAACAGGTATGATATAAGTTTTTCTACCTGAATCAATTTGCTTTGGCACAACAGTTGATTAAGTTGACAGCAAGAAAATTTACTTTTACATGCAAAAAAAACATTTTGTTGGAAAAAGCATGCTTACCTCAGCTAAATGAGCTTCTCTCCTTTATGGTTAAGGGGAAATGGGAGGAGCTTGGAAACAAAATGGTCACATGGGCACAAATGTGTTCTGTTGCCTAGATACAGGGGTTGTCTCACATTACCCAGTGTCTCACTTTACCTCACTCTCCCCTACCAAATTTGGTAAAGACAGGCCATTCGGGGGCGCTATAATCAACGTAGACAATTTTGAGCCATTTTATCCAGGTTTTGCATCCAGCCTAGGAGACCAGAGTTTTTCTGGGTCATTGCGCTATTAATTCGTACCGTTACGTGCGCCTCTCGATGTTTCCCGACATTTGCCCTTCCGCTTTCGCTTTGGGTTCCATTTTCGTGCGCTTTCCGGGTCGCCGGGGTCGACTGCCGCGGGGAGGCTTGGACCCCGTTGTAACTGCGTGCAGTTCTAGTATATATTCTTTTTGTTTTCATTTTATTTAAAGATAAATTTACAAAGTCATGAGATATACATGGCACCTTTAAGATAATTTAGTTGCACCACATGACATTTATAGGGCTTGTTTAAAATCAATTTACGTCACTGACCCAAATATGAATTCAGTCAGTTTGTTTGGATAAACACTCATAATTCCAAGTTGTTTTTCAGTAATGTAAAAGTAATGATTGTGTTAATTTAGGTGAAAGGCCAGAAGGAGGCTATATTTATATTTAGTGTGTCAGACCATGACATTGCTGCCTTCACACACTCTACGTAAACTATCATTGCCACTGACTGTCGTTGTTTTTTTGTTTAAAAAAGAAGAGCAAAAGATGGTTTTGTTCATGTTTCAACAACTATCTGGTAATGATTGTGTTCCCTATTCGTGGTAAACACATGTTCTGTAACCTGAGTATTTTCCAGACCTGTTTAGTGGGCTTCATTTTGATATAGTCGAAAAATGTCCGACAGCGCGTGAAGGCGGCACTGGGAAAGCCGACTTTGCAGTTCACCACGCATGCGCGTTAATCACTGCGCTGACGAAGAGGGAGACATGGCGACGTCCCTGATCTGCAGCCGTTTGACGGCTAGCCTGAGGAATTCAGGGGCTAGAAACACTATCAGCTCCGCTTCCAAGGTGAGTATGTGTCCGTGTTGAAGCGAAGGTCCCGAGCTTCCGGATCAGTTATCTATGACAGCGCTGTACCTTCCTTAAAGACTACAATTTCCCAAAAAACCGACAGGGTCAAATCTGACATTAGCATAGCATATCTTCGTGGGGTTCCCGTTGTTTTTAACATGCTAACTAGCGCAGAGCAAACGGTCGGCTGTCACAATGAAGTGATCCAGAAATCATCTAATCTACATAATAATCTTATTTATTTTAATCCTCCGCTTGTTATGTCTCATCTGTGTGTTGTTTTAAACGGTGTTATGGAGGTGAAAGTGCGCGATGTACCAAGTCGCGGATCTCTGCGCATGCGCATCTTCACCGCTGCGTCTTCTTGTGGAAAGTTAAAAGGCTAGTTCGAGATGAACTGCGGCTCGCCTGTAAAGTAGACGAGAGCAGGCGACAGCAGCCGGGGGTGGTGACAAAAGGCTGCGGTAAAGTCGGACAGTTTCCAGCCGATTCCAGCCGCCTTTAGGCTGGACAGGAAGTGACAAAAACACTGTGGTGCGATTCCGATTTAATAAAATGTAGTCAGACCCACATATCAGCTGGTACACAGTCTCCAGTTGTTTTAATTATGACAGCGTAGCTCTCAAAATGCTCTACATGCAATGTGTTGCTGATTTTAATTAACAACAGACTGTAGATGATCCGTGATCTGAACGGATTTAGTGTCTGACTTCTAAATCTATCAGCCACACAACATGTTCTGTACAGAATATGACTTTAAATCAGAGAAATAGCAATTAAAACCATTCCGATTCAAAATCAATAAAAAGTTTATACAAAACGTCATCATGTTAATTCGATTGTGAACCAATCAGCTGTTAAATCAGCTGAGAGGCTGGCGTTTCCCGGCATGCTCTTGGTCCGCCTGTGTCTCGCAGTCGGTGAAAAGCAACTGCGCTGCCTGCGTCTCAGAACTGCGGCCGCCTTGCTCTCGTGAGATTATCTTTGCCTACGTTTGCATGACATCAGAGCAAGTCGGGATCAAGTCAGACACAAACCGGCATGTAATGGGTGCCCATTGCCGGTGATCAATTCTGCGCAGACCTGGGGCCTATTGCACGAAAGTAGAATAAAGATATCCAGGATAAATGAAAAAGCGCAGCTTGACTTAGTGTGATAAGCTCACCGCGGCTTAATCGGTTGCACGTTTGCTGAGCCAGGATGAACAGGTGAAGCTATGTCAAGCCAGGTGTAGATAGCTGGGATAAGTGCACGTTCACGGCTTTCTCACATAGACCACGGTATCGATCACAGATTTACTGATGCAGAGATGGAGAAGACGCATGCGCCATATGTTTCACCCAATGAGCAGCAGCTTATATGGAAAGTAACGAGGAGGTGAAGAATATGCAAAAAGGGACGGCTCTTATCAAACGGAGAGGAAAAGCCCAACATAGCGGACCCGACTGAATGTGTGAGAGTGTAAAAATATCTACTTAGCCCATAGTCACTCCACATTTTTACAAAGTTGTAGGCTACACTGGGTTTGAATTGCTTTAAATATGCTAGTTTCATGTTTCTATTTTTATGTGATAAATGTGCTGGTTTTACTGTAAAGTGTCTTTGACTAGCCTACCATGTAAAACACTATATAAATAAAATGTATTATTATTTAGCCTTTGCCTTAAAAGTGAGCAGAGGGAATTAATGTTCCTCGGGAAATGGACCCTATGACTAGGCTTAATTTCAAACCCTTATTCACAACGCGAGTTTTACAACCATATGCACAAATCTCTATAATTTAAGTCTAATACTTTGTACAATTAATGTTCATACAGAACAATAAGAAAGGGACAACAACTAGAAAAATAAGTAAATGACTTCAATACACGCTGTGAGCATATGTAAAACAATATTCATGTTTTTTTTATTCTTCTGACAAGTGACCGCGCCAAAATAAAAAGATTAAGAACCATTGTGGTGTTCCCGGTGTGATGAATGTAAACTACACTACATACGTCCTGTATATAGGCCACGTTATTGGTCCAGGGATGTGAGACTAATTGAGAAGGTTATGAAACCAATGTAAGCTATAATAAAAAAACATTAGGCCTACATATTAAGGAGTAACACAAACTGTCCTTTATTAGAGAAGGATAAGCAACAAGAAAATGAAATCATGAATGTATTGGTCTTTGACCAGTCTGCCATTAATATCATCTGGGAATATAGCTACATTAATATCGTTACACTTAATCTTCGGAGCGCGTCCTGTATAAACCTGAAGCTGAGACCACGGACGCTGCGCTGCTCATCTCTACTTTTACAGAGAGAGTGGACACCGACGCGACTCGCAGGACCGGGCAGCGGCCGCACGCCAGGCGCCAGTGCAACCAAACCATCTAAACAACTGTAGTAGGGTTTAAATCAAACTCGCGACAACAATAGTGACAAGTAGGCTAATGCATGTTAATGAAAATAAAGCAGAAGACATGCAGAAGACAACGGAATAACTGTTAAACACGTTTATTTCGGATCAGACGGCAGCTGATTTGACACATGAGACTCCAGGATTAATCTTAGCCTGGCTGTTAGCCTGCTCTGGACCAGGCTAGCCGCAAAGAATAAATCTCCATGGTTACTTGGCTGGGCTTAATTCAATCTGGTTTCGTGCAACCGAGTCAAAGCTAAATTCATCCAGGATAACTTGAATATCCCGGCTTAATCCCTTATCCTAGTTTCGTGCAATAGGCCTCTGGCTCATCTCGAACGAACCTAAAGCCTCACAGCAGGGAAGAAATCAACAAACATAACGGGCTGGGCATTATGGAGAAAATCAGATATCACGATATTTTTGACCACATAGCTCTATCAATACCGCAACAATGCAGTAGTAGATACGTTTCATCCAGTTGTCAATCAAATTATCTGAAGTTTGGTAAAAAACTGTGAATAAAGCTGGTGAAAGTGTGTTTCCATCCAATGGCTTTAAAGCCAATAAAAACCTGTGGTGATGACGTCACACACTGTTTTGCGATCAAATTGGTAGATGGAATTGATTTTAGACATTTTAAGGTGTTTCCATTCATTTTCGTACTGAAGTTTTTCTAGACAAAATGGATCACGTCTACCAACAAATGATCAATATGGGACAAGTTGTAATAGTGCTTATGTTCCAGCTGATTGATTCCATCAAATTTTACAGTTTCCATAAGGAATTTTTCATTCGATATCACTTAATTCGACTAAAAACGCTTTGATGGAAACATGTTGACTATTGGTGCTTTGACAAAACGTATGCCATATTACGATATCTAAAATCTTAGATGATATCGGGTCTCATATCACGATAATATATAAATAAAATATGATATTGATATATTGCCCAGTTGTACAAGTCACAGCGGGTGGAAACACAAAAGTCCCAAGTATTGTCAGGCACAGTGGGTAGAAGACGTATTCAGATACTTAACTGCTGTAAAAGTACTGATACCACACTGTGAAAATACTCCAAGTTTATATACAAGTTTAACCCTTGTGTTGTCTTCCCATAAACGTTTTGGTCAATTTTTTTTAACATTAAAAATAACATTATTAATAACATTATTATCGCTTTTTCTGACATGTTCGTCGCGTTTTCAATGTTGTGGGTGCTTTTTTTATGTTTTTGGTGTTTGGATATTTTTACTGTTGACATTACTTAAAATGGGTCAAATTTGACGCAAGGACAACATGAGGGTTAAAGCCCTGCATTACAAATACCTTATTGAATGGATGAACTTGTGTGATGTCAGCTATGTGAATATTTTCTAGTTTCTTCTCTCCTTTGAAGGAAGCTGAATATCTTTTGAGTTGTGGACAAAACAAGATGTATCATAGACTTAAGAGTCTCAAACTAATTTAATGGATTTTCGAAATAGTTGACTATTAATTTAACCCTTGTGTTGTCGTCCCGTACAAATTTTTGTCTTTCAGGGGCAAATTTCAAAGTAAGCCTTCTTTACTTTGTTTTTGACGATATGGTTGTCACTTTTGTTGCTTTTCCCAACGTTTCTGACTCATTTTTTTCCCCCCGATTTCTGTTAATTTGCTGTTCTAATTGACGTTTTCCCCCATTTTCATTTCAGAGAGCAAACAACTCATTGATTAATCTACAAAGAAAATATTGTAAGTTATAAAAAATAGTAAATATGTAAGTATTATAGTGACGTAAACATCACTTGGCATTAATAAGCGGAGTTTGACATTCGAGTTGGGGGGGCAAACACTCATTTTAGCAACTGAGACCTGTTCTACTACTTAGGCGTTACTTGCATTTTTTGAAGCGTGTGTGTTATGTGTGTACGTGTTATGTGTTGTGTGGTGTTATGTGTCGTGTGTCGTGTGTTGTGTGTGTGTGTGTGTGTGTGTGTGTGTGTTATGTGGTGAATGTGAAAATGAACTGCTACCTACTCTGTCGGCTCTAGAAACTGAAAATAAATAAGAGGAGAAATCAGACCAATCACAACAGCTGGTCAGTCTGACATCATGCTGCCTGAGCTCATTAATATTCATGAGCTGGGTAAAGGATGCTGATAGCCAGGCTCTCATTGGCTAGTTCTGAGTCAATCTGAGTCAAGCAGCTTAGCTGGTTGAATATAAATGAGAACTGGGCCAAATGGAGCTGAGTCTTCCTGCAGGCTTTCTATAATACGCTAGAATGGCTTGAAACAAGGTAACCAAGTTACAGAGTCCATGGTAGGACTTCAGACATCACCACAAAGTCATGACGTGGCAGGGCACTTTTAATAATTCGCTCTTACGAAATCTAATCACGGCACGGCTGTCTTGGATCACAATAGACACATGGTGGTGGAATAATTATTCCACTCATTTTAAAACAATGCCCCCCCCCCCCCCCCTTATTGACATTGAGGTATTTGATGAAGTAAATATCGTGCTGTCTGATTTTCTACATGTCGCCCTAGTTGCAGCCGTAGATTAGAACTGAAAGCCCTTTATCCAATAACGTCTTGACAAGATGTCTGAGCAGCTGAAAAGGGCGCAGACAGCTGTGGGTTTGAGCCAAAAGTGTCTTCTAAAATCCGACACCATGTTGGAATCCCTTCCCTTTTCTGTTTGTCTGCCCCGGTTTGATCGGGGGGTGTAAGTAGGGGCATCTGTTGTGTGAACAGTGATGCAGTAGTGACAGTATCTAACCTTCGTCACTTCACACACAGTCCAACATTACTACCTAGGGCTGCACCATATGAGCAAAATATTCTATACCGTTGTTGAATATCTTGATAACGATTAGAGCCTGACCGATAAAGGGTTTTTAGGTTGATAACAATACAAATATTTGGTTATTTAAAATTGCAATTATCCAATATCGGCCGATATATATTTTGAAAAAAAGAATCCAGAATAGTGTTACAAAACATAAACAGATTTCCATAACATTAGTTATTTGTAGTTATTTACGAGTTCTCACTAAAATAATATGATAATAATTTGTGTTATTGCCACAAAAGAACGTAAACATATATTAAAGTTCTGATAAATAAAATGTAGAAAAATACAAACTTAAGATATGAAACTTAAACTTGTAAACTTGTTGCCCTCTGGTGGACAAAACTATGCAATGCCAACACTCAGAACATGATTGACCGTACGTTTTTTATTTTAGTTTTGAAATAGTCATTTGTCATTATAAATATGTGTGTGTGTGTGTGTGTGTGTGTGTGTGTGTGTATATATATACACTTATATATATATATACACACTTTTTTATTGGCCATTATAAAGACCGATACATCGCAAAATGCCTAATATTTGCCCGCCAATATACCAGTCGGGCTCTTGTATTGATATAATTAAGTGATAAATAATCAGATATTAAAGTGTTTTAAAGTATTCTGCTAAAATACAACTGCTTGTTGGACTGAAAGAAAATCATTTACACTTTTCTTATATTGAACAAATTGAACGTTGAATAGAATATAAAAGGCAGTGCTAAAAAAAGAACAGTTTGAACATTTTTTACATTTTAAAGTGCAGTTTTCTGCAGATATTTTCTTTCAACTAACACAAAAGGAAGTCTTTCCCAATGCTTCGCAGCCTTTCCTGATTTATTCTGTACTTTCCGCAGATTGTGATATTTCTGACTTTGTCTGTTTGAGAAACACTTCAACAAAGTGTCGTGGTTTCATTTCCTTCATCACGTTTCCTGTCATACTTCAACCTTCCTGTTGTCCTTGGGTCTAGTTTGACCCATTTTCAAGAAGTTTCTACATCAGAAATTTGGGGTTTGTGCCCAGGTTGACTCAGTGGGTAGAGCAGGTGCAAATATACTTAGGTTTATGCCTCGATGCAGAGGTCCAGGGTTCGAGTCCGATATGAGACTATTTCCGGCATGTATTCCTCTTCTCTCTCCCCTTTCTCACCTAGCTGTCTTATCAAAATAAAGGCAAGAAAGCCCAAAACAATAATCTAACGCGGATGGTTCCCTGCAACGCTCTTCACAAGTCAAATAAATGATCAGTTCAGCACTTTCATTGAATTTGGGTGTTTTATTTAATTTTATAGCATTTGATTTTTTTTTTTTATTAAAGAATATTAAAAAATAACTTGGAAAATGTTACAGAATTGTCAAAAGCTTCCAAAATAGCAAGGAAAATGACTAAGTTAAAAACCGTCACCTGAAAAGCTTAGCTGGTAGAGCGGGTGCCCGTATATAGAGGTCTTCTCCTCGACGCAGCGGGCCAGGGTTTGACTCCGACCTGCGGTCCTTTTTGTGAAAAAACATCTTACTATCTGCAGGGGACAGGCAGCTAGCAGATAGTGAGATGTTTTTTACAGTGTGTTCAGGGGACAGGCAGCTAGCAGATAGTGAGATGTTTTTTACAGTGTGTTCAGGGGACAGGCAGCTAGCAGATAGAGAGATGTTTTTACAGTGTGTTTAGGGGACAGGCAGCTAACAGATAGTGAGATGTTATACCCTAAAACATGCGTGACATCACGTAGAGCACCTTTAATATCTGATTATTTATCGCACGTTATCAAGATATTTTCCTCATATTGTGCGGCCCTAAACCCAATTATTTCCAAACAATTCCTTTGTTATTGTAGTTGTTTTAAACGATTCTTGTTCTGGACTAAAGCCTGACCGATAAAGGATTTTTAAGGCCGATACGAATATTTGATTATTTAAAAATCTGCTATGCTGATATATCGGCCGATTATATATATTTTTTTTAAATCCAGAAACTCCTAACGAAACATATTATCCTAACATTAGTTATTGTAGTTTTCCATGAGTTCTCACTAGGGCTGTAACCTCCCAGTCGACTGGTCGATTTATTGGTCGATACGTTCTGGCTCGACCAAAAGTCTGATTGGTCAATTTTTTGCCGTGTTAATTTCATCAGGTGGAAGCATACACTGTATATTATTGACGGTCTATGGGTAGAAGCATAGACCGTTACGGTCTATGGCAGGAAAGCACTAATTGCTAATGGGGGTGTTTTCAGAGCACCCCTGTTTCACAGGTAACAGTCTGTCTTCAGAACACTCCCCTTGTTTTCACCTTTTTTGGATTAGCCCAACCCACCGGAGACAGATTGAAGAAAGTACTAGAAAGCCTTTGTCTGTTGGTTTGCTGAATATTTATTTAATTGGGAGTGTTTAATTTACAGTCAGTCCTCCTCCTACCATGTTGAAGACATTGGCGGTGTGGCGGCATTTTACAAAAATAGATAACGGAAAAAAGTTGAAAGCAAAGTTTACAAGCAACAGTTTGCATATCGCAGCTGGACTACAAACAAGACGTATCACCTAAAAACGGTAAGCTAACCTGTCTGTGTTAGGTTGCCCTGTCTGTTTGGAGTAGGCTGTACGAACATATCAGAGTTGGCATATTTCATAGTCTAATGAGCGTTTTATAACAACCGGCGCACCCACCCGTTCCCCAGACACACCCACACCACGCTGGATGTTAAGCCTCTATCATCCAAACGCTAAAATAATATCACGGAAGGAATTGTCGACTTTATGTCTCAGGATATGAGGCTGATGCAGCGCTGTCAGAGCTGACAGACAAGTCATTTCAGTGCAAATCCCCCCCCCCCCCCTCACAACTTCAGTCGACCAAGATTTTCTTTGGTTGATTACAGCCCTAGTTCTCACTAAAATAATATGATGGTGGACAGACTATGCAACGGCATCAATAACAGGGACGTTGTAGAGCGTCCTTTGGTGGACAGACTATGCAATGGCATAACTAACTGGGACATTGTGGAGCGTCCTCTGGTGGGCAGACTATGCAACACCATCACTAACTGGGATGTCATAAAGCGTCCTCTGGTGGACAGACTATGCAACGCCAAAACTAACTGGGATGTTCTAGAGCGTCCTCTGGTGGACAGACTATGCAACACCATCACTAACAGGAACGTTGTTGAGCGTCCTCTGGTGGACAGACTATGCAACGCCATAACTAACAGGGACGACGTTGTAGAGCGTCTGGTGGACAGACTATGCAACGCCATCACTAACTGGGACGTTGTAAAGCGTCCTCTGGTGGACAGACTATGCAACGCATCAGAATCATTTATTTGTCATTATAAATGATTCTGATGAATAAATATTTCAAAATATGCAGGTACCGATATATCGGGAAATGCCTAAAATTGGCCCACTGATATATCGGTCGGGCTCTATTCTGGACGCCCGACTGTAGTTTTACCTGCGCAGGTTAATTACACACTGTGGTGTCTGTGACTGACTGTTTCTCCTCCTGCTGGTCTCAGGTCCTCGGAGGCTCTCCGGGTCTGTTCGGAGGCCATGTGTCCCAGCAGCTACAGCAGCACAGGAGCCTCTCCCTGCATGAGTACATGAGCATCGGGCTGCTGAAGGAGGCCGGCATCGCCGTGCCCGCCGGCATGGTGGCCAGCTCCTCGGAGGAGGCCTACTCCGTGGCCAAGCAGATTGGTGAGTTCCACGCAGCCGGGACCAAGTCGCAGTTATCAAAAATAATATTAGTATCAAACACAGTTTAGATGGTTTATTGTCATTCAAGCATGTTAATATCCCTACAGATGATTTTTTGGAAAAAAGGAATTTTAAATTAAAGGAAACTTATTGTTAGAGGTGGGAATCAGCAGACGCCTCCCGATACAACATCATCACGATACTTATGCCACGATACAATATTATTGCGATTTTAAACATATTGCAATATTCCGCGATATATTGCAATTTATAACCTTTTTTCCAACTTCTAATTTTTCCCAATTTCAAATGACGTACCCAAAAGGAAACTTTGTCAACATCTGTTTTATCTAAAAAGAAACATTTTTGTTTGTTCATATCACTTGTTATTGCTGCAAAATGGGATAAACTGACCAACACATATACAGTATAATATATAAAATATAATAAAAGATCCATACTTGGCGCCTGTGTAGCGATACAGTTTTGCTACTGAAAATATCGTGATACTATGCTGTATCAATTTTTCCCCCCACCCCTACCTATTATGTATTTACTGTCTTATCTCTTAAGCCCAGTTCAGACCAAGAAGTTGCAAGTTTCAACTCGTCTCGTCCAGAATCCTAATTAATTAATAATTTAAGGGCTTCATTTTACAATGTCGGATGCTCATGTTTAAACGTGGCCACAGCCTCAGATAATGAGGTACCGGTAAAGCTACTTGAAAGACGTATGTTGTCATATGGAGCTGGGTTTTTGTATATGGTCTTTTGCTCCAGGCAAGCATGTTACTGCAGGGGGGGGCGCGTCATGCACTCATTTGCATATATGTGATGTCATACGCTCATTTGCGTAAAGTATTAGTGGTTGCGTCAGCAAGGTAGAAATCTTTAGCCAAATAATCACAAATTCAATACAGGAATTTATTTTATCTTATAATTATTACTCAGGTAGCCGATCTATGAAGTAAAAAAAGTAAATCTACAAATGGAGGGAACAAGATTGATAAATTCAATTACATTTTATTTATAGTATCAATTCATAACAAGAGTCATCTCGAGACACTTTACAGATAGAGTAGGTCTAGACCGCACTCCATAATTTACAAATAGAGTAGGTCTAGACCACGCAATAATTTACAGATAGAGTAGGTCTAGACCACTCTATAATTTACCGATAGAGCAGGTCTAGACCACTCTATAATTTACCGATAGAGCAGGTCTAGACCACTCTATAATTTACAGATAGAGTAGGTCTAGACCACTCTATAATTTACAGATATAGCAGGTCTAGCCCACTCTATAATTTACAGATACAGCAGGTCTAGATATAGCAGCTTACTCTGCAAGCTTGACACTCCTGTGTTTAGCTTGCCTCGTCTCAAAGCTTTCACATATTAGGTTTCACATATTCACATAACTATTTCACAGTATAACTTTGTACAGTTCCCACAAATGGCTTCCTTAAATTTAGCTGTAGTATATTTATATTTACTTTTAGTATAGTCAGGTAGTAAGAATTAAAAAGTTATTAGATAATGGTTTGATAATAAAGGATTCTGCTGAAATACTATTAAATATTCAATGTCATATGTCAGCACATGGTCAAAGGTGTGGTTAAAACAGTGAGTGGCCTTATGAACACTCTGACTATAAAGAATTCTCAAAGAAGGCTGGTGTGCCCCGGGCCAGGCTAGTCCTTTAGTTCTGAGTGACAAACCCAGAGTTTTATGACCCTTTGTGTGAGTTACTTTTGTATGTGGCCGGACATACACTCATTCTAAACATAGCCGCCTCCTGTTTCAGTGGTATCGGTTAACATACGGCTTAGCTACATGATTGCAGCATAGTAAGAAGCTTGAGAGTTTCAGCTTGTTGTATATCTGTCCGGCTGCAACTTTACTCTCTCTCATAGCGTCATTTTCAGAGAAAAGGCTGTAAAATGCCCCTGTACTCTACTAAAAAACTACAAAGAGATGCAAAAAGAACAAAAAAGTCGGCTCTTTGAGAGTCTTTTTAGTTTGGGTTCCCTGTAGACAGGGTGGGGGTCCTTCAATGGGTCTGTGTCCAGGGCCCTTTGTCTCATCATCCGTCCGTGTTTTCAGATCTTTATTTATCTGTTTGGCCACAGCATTACTATTCAGTTTCATGCTGAGTAACTGACACTAGAGACTAGAGAACGAGATTAGAGATGACACTAGAGATGGAACTAGAGAACAAGACTGGAAACCAGACTAGAGAACAAGATTAGACACAAGACTAGAGATTAGAGACTAAAGATAGAACTAGAGAACAAGATTAGAGACTAGACTAGCAAACAAGATTAGAAACAAGACTAGAGATAGAACTAGAGAACAAGATTAAAGACAAGAATAGAGATAGATTTAGAGAACAAGATTAGACACAAAACTAGAGTTTAGAGACTAGAGATAGAACTAGAGAACAAGATTAGAGACTAGACTAGCAAACGAGATTAGAAACGAGACTAGATATAGAACTTGAGACTAGAGAACAAGATTAGAGACGAGAGTAGAGATAGAACTAGAGAACAAGATTAGAGTACAGACTAGAAAACAAGATTAGAGACGAGACTGGAGATAGAACTAGAGAACATATCAGAGACTGGACTAGCAAACGATTAGAGACAAGACTAGAGATGGAACTAAAGACTAGAGAACGAGATTAGAGACGAGACTGTAGATAGAACTAGAGAACAAGACTAGAGATAGAACTAGAGAATAAGATTAGAGTAGAGACTAGAGAACAAGATTAGAGATGAGACTTGCGAACGAGATTAGAGACAAGACTAGAGATAGAACTAGAGAATAAGATTAGAGACAAGACTAGAGATAGAACTACAGACTAGAGAACAAGATTAGAGATGAGACTAGAGATAGAAATAGAGAACAAGATTAGAGTAGAGACTAGAGAACAAGATTAGAGACAAGGCCGGCGAACGAGATTAGAGACAAGACTAGAGATAGAACTAGAGAACAAGATTAGAGACAAGACTAGAGATAGAACTAGAGAACAAGATTAGAGACGAGACTAGCAAACGAGATTAAAGACAAGTCTAGAGATAGAACTAGAGAACAAGACTAGAGACGAGACTAGAGAACAAGGTAAGAGACGAGACTAGAGAACAAGATTAGAGACGAGACTAGAGATAGAACTAGAAAACAAGTTTAATTTGACTAATTATTTCAGTGTCTGTGATTGGCTGTCTAGCGTTACACGTTGTAGAGAAACAGCAAAAACTACGTTACAGAGACAGGCTCACATAGTCAGAGCTATCAAGATGACTTAATTTGGCTGAACCAATTGATTGATGTTTCAGGTACAAAGGACTTGGTGGTGAAAGCTCAGGTGCTGGCTGGGGGCCGAGGAAAGGGAACGTTCGAGGGCGGACTGAAGGGAGGAGTTAGGATTGTCTACTCGTAAGTAGTCTACATCCACAACCTTCCACTTCCTTGATTGTACAGGTGCGCCAGAAAGTTGGCTGGATGTCCGTCCCCGTCCTCTGTCTCTGTGTTGGTGCTCTAATCTGCGGCTGATTTCTGAGGACTATAGTTACCTGCTTCTCAGATCTCTGCAGGGTATACCCAGACAGCTAGCTAACTTCCTTGATTGTACAGGTGCGCCAGAAAGTTGGCTGGATGTCCGTCCCCGTCCTCTGTCTCTGTGTTGGTGCTCTAATCTGCGGCTGATTTCTGAGGACTATAGTTACCTGCTTCTCAGATCTCTGCAGGGTATACCCAGACAGCTAGCTAGACTATCAGACAGTATTAGGGGACCACTATGGTCTATATAAAAGAATTCAGATACAGTATTAGGGGACCACTAAGGTCTATATAAAAGACTTCAGATACAGTATTTGGGGACCGCTAAGGTCTATATAAAAGAGACTTCAGATACAGTATCAGGGGACCACTAAGGTCCAACTAAAATAAACTTTAGATACGGTATTAGGGGACCACTAAGGTCTATATACAGTGAGGAAAATAAGTATTTGAACACCCTGCTATTTTGCAAGTTCTCCCACTTAGAAATCATAGAGGGGTCTGAAATTGTCATTGTAGGTGCATGCCCACTGTGAGAGACATAAACTAAAAAAAAAATATCCAGAAATCACAATGTATAATTTTTTAACTATTTATTTGTATGATACAGCTGCAAATAAGTATTTGAACACCTGTCTTTCAGCTAAACTTCTGACCCTCAAAGACCTGTTAGTCTGCCTTCAAAATGTCCACCTCCACTCCATTTATTATCCTAAATTAGATGCACCTGTTTGAGGTCGTTAGCTGCATACAGACACCTGTCCACCCCATATAATCAGTAATAATCCAACTACTAACATAGCCAAGACCAAAGAGCTGTTCAACGACACTAGACACAAAATTGTACACCTCCACAAGGCTGGAAAGGGCTACGGGGAAACTGCCAAGCCGCTTGGTGAAAAAAGGTCCACTGTTGGAGCAATCATTAGAAAATGGAAGAAGCTAAACATGACTGTCAATCTCCCTCGGACTGGGGCTCCATGCAAGATCTCACCTCGTGGGGTCTCAATGATCCTAAGAAAGGTGAGAAATCAGCCCAGAACTACACGGGAGGAGCTGGTCAATGACCTGAAAAGAGCTGGGACCACCGTTTCCAAGGTTACTGTTGGTAATACACTAAGACGTCATTGTTTGAAATTATGCGTGGCACGGAAGGTTCCCCTGCTTAAACCAGCACATGTCAAGGCCCGTCTTAAGTTTGCCAATGACCATTTGGATGATCCAGAGGAGTCATGGGAGAAAGTCATGTGGTCAGATGAGACCAAAATATAACTTTTTGGTCATAATTCCACTAACCGTGTTTGGAAGAATGATGAGTACCATCCCATGAACACCATCCCTACTGTGAAGCATGGGGGTGGTAGCATCATGCTTTGGGGGTGTTTTTCTGCACATGGGACAGGGCGACTGCACTGTATTAAGGAGAGGATGACCGGGGCCGTGTATTGCGAGATTTTGGGGAACAACCTCCTTCCCTCAGTTAGAGCATTGAAGATGGATCGAGGCTGGGTCTTCCAACATGACAATGACCCGAAGCACACAGCCAGGAGAACCAAGGAGTGGCTCTGTAAGAAGCGTATCAAGGTTCTGGCGTGGCCTAGCCAGTCTCCAGACCTAAACCCAATAGAGAATTTTTGGAGGGAGCTCAAACTCTGTGTTTCTCAGCGACAGCCCAGAAACCTGACTGATCTAGAGAAGATCTGTGTGGAGGAGTGGGCCAAAATCCCTTCGGCAGTGTGCGCAAATCTGGTGAAAAACTACAAGAAACGTTTGACCTCTGTAACTGCAAACAAAGGCTACTGTACCAAATATTAACATTGATTTTCTCAGGTGTTCAAATACTTATTTGCAGCTGTATCATACAAATAAATAGTAAAATAATCATACATTGTGATTTCTGGATATTTTTTTTAGATTATGTCTCTCACAGTGGACATGCACCTACAATTTCAGACCCCTCCATGATTTCTAAGTGGGAGAACTTGCAAAATAGCAGGGTGTTCAAATACTTATTTTCCTCACTGTAAAAGAGACTTCAGATACAGTATTAGGTGACCACTAAGGTCTATATAAAAGATTTTTCTTGTTAGATGTTGAATGTATTCTGGTCATGGCATCTCCTCTGACAATTATCACTTTCTTCTTCTTCCTGTTCTCTCCAGGCCAGAGGAGGCCCGGGACATTTCCTCCCAGATGATTGGTC
Organism: Etheostoma nigrum; assembly: GCA_029931835.1. Lineage (NCBI taxonomy): Eukaryota > Metazoa > Chordata > Actinopteri > Perciformes > Percidae > Etheostoma > Etheostoma nigrum. The sequence continues at coordinate 7,461,587 of CM057247.1, read as the reverse complement.
GAAAGCTGTACACCAAGCAGACCGGGGAGGCGGGTCGCATCTGCAACCAGGTGTTCATCTGTGAGCGCAGGTACCCTCGCAGAGAATACTACTTCGCCATCACTATGGAGAGGTCCTACCAGGTGAGGGGACACACTCACACACTTGAGCTGAATGAATGTAACTTATAGACTTCTCTCAGATCTAATGACTGTAGTCAGACTTCTCTTTAGGTCTTTAAAGATGAACTGAACTGGAATTTGAATAATGGTGATAGAATAGATGTATTTTATTTCTTGTCATTTGTACAATTATTAAAACCGGTGAATTTGTTAAAAGAGATGAAATGGTAAGTTGAAAGTGTTGTTGTTATATGGGCGCCACCATGTTGGAATTCCACAATCTACTACGTCACTGGCATGGTAAACTACTGCCTGGCTAACTAGCACTAGCAGCGCAGCCATAGCAACAGCATACAAAGACTCTGAGGCTACCGGACATATGGCTGAGGAAACAGAAACTAAGAAGTCTGGGGGGGGGGGGGGGAGGTGGGGGGGTGGTCATACTGTATTGCCCCTGGCTGCACTGTACAGGGCTAAGGCAGCTGGGGTTATGACACATTTCCACAGGCTACCTTTTGACAAGGAAAAAAACAGTCCTCAGCTCATGGCTAGCTGCCTTAAAACAGGCTAGCCCTCCAACAGCCCCTGGATTTCGAGTCTGTAGGGAGCATTTTTTAGCAACAGACTATTTAGAGAGATGTGCTTTTGATAGTCCAACAGACTAAAGCCTGAGGCATTCACCGTCTCAGGGCACATTGTTGATCTGTCAATTCTGCACCTGCCTAAAGTAAAGTAAACGGCAGAACTTGTGAATCCTTCGTGCATCTATGGTCAAACTGGGGTAACTCTCCTGCAGTGAGGAAAATAAGTATTTGAACACCCTGCTATTTTGGAAATTCTCCCACTTAGAAATCATGGAGGGGTCTGAAATTGTCATCGTAGGTGCATATCCACTGTGAGAGACATTATCTAAAAAAAGAAATCTAGAAATCACAATGTATGATTTTTTAACTATTTATTTGTATGATACAGCTGCAAATAAGTATTTGAACACCCGTCTATCAGCTGGAATTCTGACCCTCAAAGACCTGTTAGTCTGCCTTCAAAATGTCCACCTCCACTCCATTTATTATCCTAAATTAGATGCACCTGTTTGAGGTCGTTAGCTGCATAAAGACACCTGTCCACCCCATACAATCAGTAAGAATCCAACTACTAACATGGCCAAGACCAAAGAGCTGTCCAAAGACACTAAAGACAAAATTGTACACCTCCACAAGGCTGGAAAAGGCTACGGGGAAATTGCCAAGCAGCTTGGTGAAAAAAGGTCCACTGTTGGAGCAATCATTAGAAAATGGAAGAAGCTAAACATGACTGTCAATCTCCCTCGGACTGGGGCTCCATGCCAAATCTCCCCTCGTCTCAATGATCCTAAGAAAGGTGAGAAATCAGCCCAGAACTACACGGGAGGAGCTGGTCAATGACCTGAAAAGAGCTGGGACCACGGTTTCCAAGGTTACTGTTGGTAAAACACTAAGACGTCATGGTTTTAAATCATGCATGGCATGGAAGGTTCCCCTGCTTAAACCAGCACATGTCAAGGCCCATTTTAAGTTTGCCAATGACCATTTGGATGATCCAGAAGAGTCATGGGAGAAAGTCATGTGGTCAGATGAGACCAAAATAGAACTTTTTGGTCCTAATTCCACTAACCGTGTTTGGAAGAAGAAGAATGATGAGTACCATCCCAAGAACACCATCCCTACTGTGAAGCATGGGGATGGTAGCGTCATGCTTTGGGGGTGTTTTTCTGCACATGGGACAGGGCGACTGTACTGTATTAAGGAGAGGATGACCGGGGCCATGTATTGCGAGATTTTGGGGAACAACCTCCTTCCCTCAGCATTGAAGATGGGTCGAGGCTGGGTCTTCCAACATGACAATGACCCGAAGCACACAGCCAGGATAACCAAGGAGTGGCTCTGTAAGTTGTAAGTGGTTGTTGGGTCACCATACAGATGTTTTTAATGTTATCTGTTGATTGTTGTAGCAGACGACAAAAGAAAATGTTCTGTGTGAACACACAATAAAGTTTTATTTGTGTAATTTAAAATAAATAAATCCAGCTGAATGTGTCTAACGAAGAGGCTAATTACTGCTGCAGCTGTAAATTAGAAATTAGTTTTATTGCTCTTAAATGGACAAAGAGAGTAACACTAAGACTATTAAGAGCTGTACAGATGTTTGCTGAATCTCACCACTAGATGGTAGCACAGCAATAAAGATAAAGCTAAAGGGCTGTTCCAGCACAAGCTAGCGTGGTAATGAGTCTTTGTTTCATGTGTGTAAAATGTCAAATATACTAGTGTTTTAGAGAGTGTAAAGCGGTTATGAACCCCCCCCCCCCCAACATCTTGTCAAAGTGTCTTTATTCAGCTGAATATAGAATGGTTATTGTTGATGTGAAGATAAAGGCTTGAAAGATTGTTTAACCCTTGTGTTGTCCTCCCAGGTCAAAACTTTTACACTTTTTCAACACTTTTTTTGATGCTTTTGAGATACTTTATAATCACAATTTGATGCTTTCTGTCAACATTTTCTTCATTTTTGTAACCCTACCATCAGTATAAGGTACACATCACTAACACCAATATAGCACCACTAGTTTTACACTATTTCCTTTTTTGAATGCATGGTCAAGAAACTTCATTTATATGAAATCATATAATTAGGGGTCCAAGCCCGAGGCTGCGTGTACCGCGTGTGACGCGGTTCACACAGCAGGGCTGTGGAACCCTATTGTTTTCCTAGGGATTTTCCATTATTATTATTCTTCGCCGCATAAAAGTGCAGCTGCAGCCTAAACCGTACATGGTGGCGACGCGCCATTTACTGGACTGGTCCAAAACTCCGCAAAGACCTCAGACAAATTTTTTTTACCCACATCCACCACTAGGTGGCGCTATAGCACAAAAAACGCGTTTGGGCCTATAACTCCCAAACCGTACATCGGATATTTAAAAACCTTATATCCACGCGTTCCCTGGACCCTACTGAATCTCGTGATATAGGCCACGCCCATTTCCGCCTAGACTTTTATGCGTGAAAAATCGCGATTTATCAAAAAACAACTTTTTCGAACTCCTCCTAGACCGTGCAATGGATCGGCACGAAACTTGGCACGTAGCATCTCCAGACCGACCTGACAAAAAGTTGCATAAAGATTTTTTATAGCATAAAAAATGCGCGCATTACGCACAAACAAATTTGTGTAGCTAACTACGAAGACACAGACTTTGGCATATCTCGGCCAAAATAAATGCTATCAGAGCCAAACTTTAGAATATTCCTTGATATGACACTCTGAGGCTCTGAAACAAATTTCACAAAGATTGGCCACTAGGGGGCGCTACAGATACAACAAGTTTATATCTCATGAACCGCTCATCCAAATTTTACAAAATTTGATGAATACCATCTAGGCCCACTCCTGAGGTTGTCCTTACAGTGGGGTACTGATTGGTTCAAGTGGGTGTGGCCTATGGGCCAATGTCTGGATTAACTACTTCCACTAAAGTGAATTACTTGAAATTAACAGGGTAGATGTACAGTGGGTAGCTGACCTGATTTACTGAATATTACACATGTGGACCACTAGGTGGCGCTACAATGACGTCAAACGTGTTTTTGCCTATAACTCCTACATTATACATCACACATTAAAAATCTTGATGTCTACGTGTTCACTACATCAAGCCGAGTCACATGATATAGGCCACGCCCATTTCTGTTTAAAATTATTTTCGCAGTATTGCGACAAGTGCGAAGCCAACTTTTTCGAACTCGTCCTAGGCCGTGCGACAGATCTGCACGAAACCTGGTTTGTAGCATCTGCAGATGGCCCTGACAAAAAGTTGCATAAAGAATTTTGCTACGTAATTGTGTGCGCATTTGACGACCAAGCAAATTTTCTGTAGTAAGCTACCGAACACATATCATATCATATCTCAGCCAAATTAAAAGGTATCAACATATCACTTGTAAGCAGTGTTGACCATGCCTTTACGATGCTCTGTACCAAATTTGGTAAAGATGAGCCATTAGGGGGCGATATAATCAACATTTATTGGTTTTGTCAAAACACTCAATCCATTTAAATGGGAAATTTGCAATTGCAATATCTCTGCCACAATAACTGCTATCAACACCAAACTTGTAAGGATTGTTTGGCATGCCGCCCGGAAGCCTGTACCAAATTTGGTAAAGATAGGCCATTGGGAGGCGCTATAATCAACGTAGGCAATTTTGAGCCATTTTATCCAGGTTTTACATCCAGCCTAGGAGACCAGAGTTTTTCTGGGTCATTGCGCTATTAATCCGTACCGTTACATGCGCCTCTCAATGTTTCCCGAGGTTTGCCCTTCCGCTTTCGCTTTGGGTTCCACTTTCGTGCGCTTTCCGGGTCGCCGGGGTCGACTGGCGCGGGGAGGCTTGGACCCCGTTGTAACTGCTTGCAGTTCTAGTTTTTTTTGTCTTTTGTCAAAGTTTTTTGGGGGAAAATAAAACACCCAAAATTCAATAAAGTAGTGAACTGATCCTTCAGCGTTGTATGGAACCATCCATGTAATATATGGACAATTTGGATGAAAGAATCTGAAATTTCTCATGTAGAAACTTTTAAAATGGGGGAAATTGCCCTGCCACACTAATCATTTCTGCTTTCATCTCTTGAAGTGTGTGTGTGTGTGTGTGTGTGTGTGTGTGTGTGTGTGGTGAATGTGAAAATGAACTGCTACCTCCTGTCAGCTCGCGATTCGAATACAGATTTTTTTTGCACACCTATTAGAGCTTATTAGCTTGCTCTTGGTGGGAATTGTTGTGTTTCTGTAAATAACATCACAGAGTAAGGTCTAGACCGGCTCTTCATAAAAAGCGCAATGAGAACTGTTGTTTTGATTTAGCGTTATATAAATACAATTGAAATGAAAAGACAGCAAGATTATTGCACATGTGTGCTTTAGGCTGGCCACAATTAAAGGCCACTCTAAAATGTGCATTTTAACCCGTGTGTTGTCTTGTCGTCGACCATGCAACTTCTTTTTTTTTCAACTTTTTTGCCGTCTTTTTCAAAACCTTTTATTGCTTTTCCCCCTGATGTTTTTGTCATTTTTTCCTGCGCCTTTTGACGTTTTTGTGGGTTTTTTCCCCCACGTTTTTGAAGCTTTTTTGGACATTTTAGTCACTTTGTTTAATGGTCTTTCTATCACCTATACACTTAACAGAGTTCCTGCAGGTTTCATCAAGTCAAATGTCAGACTTTTTTTAACCCTTGTGTTGTCTTCCCATCAAAAATCAACACTTTTGTTGACACTTTTTAATCAGTGTTTTTAACTTTTACTCTTAGTCAATAAACCTAATTTTTAGGAAATTATACCTAATGTTTGAGTTAGAAAAGCAGAAATTAGGAATTATTTAGACTAAAATTAAAGGAATGCATGTTGATGGATAATCACAGAGTGGAATATGTCAACTTTTACTCAATACTATTTCGGAAACAGTATCAAATTGAATAAGACTTTTTAATGAAAGTAGAGATTTGTACTTGCCAAAGAGCATTGTGTGGAATCAAATCATATTATTTTGGGTAATTAAAAAGCTAAGGACAACATGAGGGTTATGACTATTGTGACAGAAATTTAAGACCTATATCGCAACATTAAAAAAACAGCAACAAAAGAAAGTACACACAGAGTCACAAAATTACTTACCAATACCAGTACCAAACACATTTTTTCAAAGAAACAGCTGGTCAGTCTGACGTCATGTTACCTGAGCTTGTTAATATTCATGAGCTTGCCCTGTTGCTCTGGGTAAGTCTCTTCCGACTACACCTCGGATAAACACAAAAAACGTGTATGTATATATAAATGTCTTCAAGATGCACTTTCATATGGTTCTTTGTAGTTTTGCTTATTTAAAGTACTAACTTTAAAGTACTAACTACTTGTTGTCGGGAGTTTGGACCTTCAGGGTTGAAAGCACTTAATTGGAAGTTACTTTTGATAAATGCGATAGCTAAATGACATGTAATGTAATGTTATGTGATTGTAAAGAATACTGATAGCCAGGCTCTCATTGGCTAGCTCTAAGCCAATGAGAGTCCAGCAGCGTAGCTGGTTGAAAATTAATGTGAACTGGCCCAAATGCAGCTCTGTCTTTCCATGGTAACCAAGTTACAGAGTCCATGGTAGGATTTCAGACATTACCACAAAGATGAGATGAGATACGGGTGGCAGGGCACAATACTGCATTAAGTGCAACCTGCACACTCTTTTATCTACATATTAAACATTACTATTTAAGTAGTAACTTGTATATATTCAAATATTTGTTCATTTATTTTATCCTATTATTATTTCATGTATACTGTATCCTAGTATTTTTATTTATATATAAATTCTGTGCTGTGTGACTAATTTTGCTGCTGTAACACTATAATTTCCCATTTTATTGGGATCAAAAAATATCTATCTATCTGTCTATCTATCTATACAGCAGTTTGATGGACAGGACGTCTGTCGGGTTAAATCTAGCAGATCAAAATCTTAAACTCCAACAACCAAGGAATCAAAATTAAAGATGGTTGGGTGGTGATGGCGCAGTGGATATGACACATGCCTTTGGTGTGGGAGACCAGTGTTCAATTCCCACTGCAATACATCAGCCAGTGTGTCCCTGAGCAAGACACTTAACCCTTAGTTGCTCCAGAGGCGTGCGGCCTCTGACATATATAGAAATTGTAAGTTGCTTTGGATAAAATAATATAATAATGTAAAGAGAGATTTTCTAATTGAAAGAGTGCAGAAACTTAGTGTTCAACTTCCTCTTGTGTCCCACAGGGCCCCGTTTTGATCGGCAGCTCGCAGGGCGGCGTGAATATCGAAGATGTTGCAGCTGAAAGTCCAGAAGCCATTGTGAAGGAGCCCATCGACATTGTGGAGGGCATTAAGATGGAGCAGGCTGTCAAGGTATAATCAATAGCAGATGACGTTCCAAGGGATGCTATGTGTGTTGAGACCACGAAGCCACGAGTATGTTGTTTCTCAGGTTTTCTTCAGGGGTAATGACCTTTTCAACCTGGAACCTATGTTCCTATGTTTCCTAAGTGACTGATGGGATCAACACAAACAGACACACACGCACACACACAGACATACACGGACACACACACTTTTGTATTTGAGTCACCATTCAAGCTCTACCGATTCAAAATTGATTCAGAGAATTTAAAAAATACATTAATTTTTTTTTTTTTATTAATAATAAAATAACAATGTTTGGTGTTTTTCATGTAGGTTGCTCAGAAGATGGGCTTCCCGGCGGCGCTGGTGAACGAGGCAGCGGAGAACATGGTCAAACTGTACAACCTTTTCATCCAGTACGACGCCTCCATGGTCGAGATCAACCCCATGGTGGAAGACTCCTCTGGCATCGGTACACACGCACACACACACACACACACACACACACACACACACACACACACACACACACACACACACACACACACACACACACACACTGGGGTGGGCGATATGGACAAAAAAAAAAACACCTTGATATTTTTTGACAATAACAATAGAGGTAATCTTTTAAAAATGTGTTTTTAAAAGTCTGAGGGCCAAATCAACAAACATTTGTGAATGTAGCATTATCAGCGCCATGGCCAACCTGCAGGAAGCGCACGCTGTGATACTTCAGCTTACGTCACATTTACCAAACATCCAGTTCACCAGGTAATCGGCGCCTTTTTCCGCCCACTATACTGTAAACTGCGCTGTAGCAAAGCGTTATGTACCTGTGCTCTGATGCCACAGGGCTAATATAAATGCAGGCCTAGGTAACATGCATTACCTGTAACCTAGGTAACATGCAGTACCTGCAGGCCTAGGTAACATGCATTACCTGCAGGTCTAGGTAACATGCATTACCTGCAGGTCTAGGTAACATGCATTACCTGCAGGCTTAGGCAATTTCATTACGTAATTCCTAACGGAGATCTTCTCAAGCTCAAAACACACATTTCTCCGTCCCTCTCCCGCTCGCTCCCGTTGATTTCTATGCTCTATTCCGTCCCTATCACGTTACAGTGAGGTTAACAGTGAAATTGACTACCGCACCACAGGACTCTTGCAGGAATACCGTGACCCGCGGGAGTCCAGAAAATTGTCTCCCTCTAATGCGTGCGTACACACGCACACGCGCACGCACAGACATCCATCATCCCCAATTCCCTAACCCAACTGGCCACGCTTCTCACGTTGCCTTTGTGTAAATGTACTTAAATTATGCTTTAAAAAATATAATTGAGCTGCAACTAAGGACTACTTTCTTTGTAATTAATCAATTTAATTGTTCACATGTCATTTGACTGAAGCTTCCCCTCGCTGTTGTCGAAAGAATGAAACTGAAATCACCAGCTGTGCTATCAGCAGGAACCTAATCTTCATCTAATTCCCAAATCTCTGTGTCTGTTTGTCTTCAGTCATGTGCATGGACGCCAAAATCAACTTTGACTCCAACTCAGAGTACCGTCAGAAGATGGTGTTCAACATGCGGGACTGGACCCAGGAGGACCCGCGGGACCAGCAGGCGGCCAAGGCTGACCTCAACTACATCGGCCTGGACGGAAGCATCGGCTGTCTGGGTCAGTGCTGTGTGTGTTTGATAAAGAATGCAACAAGGTTGCAACTTCACCCCGGATCACACTGATTCCTTCGAGCCGTAGGTGTGAAAGGGCCCTTGGACAACAAGTTAGATCTTAGAAAACGTCTTTCTATAGCAAAGCATTCATGGAGTTTTGTATTTTACTTAGAAATGGCCGTTGGGTGTTTTTCTCTCCAGTTAACGGAGCAGGTCTGGCCATGGCCACTATGGACATCATCAAGCTGCACGGCGGGACGCCAGCCAACTTCTTGGACGTTGGGGGCGGAGCCACGGCGCATCAGGTCACAGAGGCTTTCAAACTCATCACTTCTGACAGGAAGGTAGGAGATGGATGGATGTATGGATGGGTAGATGGGTGGGTGGATGGATGGATGAATAGACAGGTAGATGGATGAGTGGATTGGATGGTTTGATGGATGGATAGATGGGTAGATGGATGAGTGGATTGGATGTAGGGCTGCACGATTATGGCCAAAATGATAATCACGATTATTTTGATCAATATTGTGATCACGATTATTCTCACGATTATTTGTTGATTTTAACCAAAACAAATTTTATTGTCACATAGGCTCAGAGAGACAGCGGACTCATTATGAACGGCTCCAGCACGGGTCGAACGGGGGATACACACGTTGTGTGTATGAAATGTATGTATTGTCACTGCGCTGCATTTTTATGAACTATGATATTCTGGCCATGGGTCACATCTCTGGCCCAGGTCTAGCAGCTCCGTCTCACACGCTGTTACTCTACCAACTGAAGTTAGTTGCATTCAATAACTTCCTCTGTGTTCTTTGCCGTGGCGGCCGCCATAGCAGAGTTACCAACGGAAACACTGGTACAAATACAGGTTTGCCCCTCATATTTAACAATATACAGCTGTGTTAATAACAATTAAAACTGTAGACAAATGTCAGAAGTGTGGACCGGCGCTGTGTGGCAGGGCTGCGTGGAGAGTAAGAGGAGAGAGAGCAGAAGAGAGATCCAACACAGACACTGCTTTACAGAAGAAATGGGTCGTGTAACGCAAAATTAAACCATATCGATATAACAACATTTCAGCGGATGCGAGGACATTATGTGCACCGGTGCGTCCTAGAGGAAAAATATCACTCACGCCCTAGAGCCTGTGAGCTAACAGAAGCTAACTAGCACCGCCACCGACTAGCACTGTGGTGGCATGCTCACTGCTGTTGTCAGACGGGACAAAATGTTGCGTTTACTGGTAAACTGGTAAACCTTGAGACCGACGTATAAACGACTGCTATCTGTTGAATTTTCCTCCCGTTACTCTGTCCTCTGTCACTGTCTACATCTAGAAACTAAGCTGCGCGATGCAGGGAACAACTGACTGGCACATGAGCAGACAGAGGTTTACGGAGCGGTAGATGCGCTATGCAAAAAACCCCAGAGCGTTCTATGAAATGACGCATTTAAAAAAAATCAATCACGCAAATTTGATTGTGGGAAGTCAAAATCGTGATCGTGATTAAAATTTGATTAATTGTGCAGCAGATGGATGGATGGATGGATAGATCGGTGGTTGGGTGGAAGGATAGATGGTGGATGGATGGATGATGGATGAGTGGATTGTAAGGTTTGATGGGTGGATGAATTGTTGGGTGGCTGGATGAGTGGATGAATAGATAGATAGATAGATAGATAGATAGATGGATTGTATGGTTTGATGGGTGGATGGTCGGGTAGATGGTTTAAGTGGATGGATGGATGATTGGGTGGATTGGATGGTTTGATGGGTGTATGGGTAGATGGATGGGTGGATTGTATGGGTTGATGGGTGAATGGATGGGTAGATGGATGGATGGGTAGATTGTATGGGTGGATGGATGGTTTGAGTGGATGGATGGGTAGGTGGATGGGTGGTTTGAGTGGATGGATGGGTGGATGGATAGATGGGTGGATGGATGGGTAGCTGGGTGGATGGATGGGTGGGTGGATGGATGGATGAGTGGACACTACACAGCCATTGTCCAGTCTGTCGTCTGCACGTCCATCACTGTCTGGTTTAGATCTGCCACCAAAAAGGACAGGAGACAGTTAAGACTGCAGAAAAGATCATCGGCGCCAACCTGCACTCCGTTCATGACTTATACTCTTGGATGGATAGATGGGTGGGTGGATGGATGTAGGGCTGCACAATTAATCCAATTTTAATCACGATCACGATTTTGACTTCCCACGATCAAATTTGCGTGATTGAGCGATTTTCTTTTTTTTAAATGCATAATTTCATAGAACGCTCCGGGTTTTTTTGCATAACGCATCTACCGCTCCGTAAACCACTGTCTGATCATGTGCCAGTCAGCTGCATTGCGCAGCTTAGTTTCTAGATGTAGACAGTCACAGAGGACAGAGTAACGGGAGGAAAATTCAACAGATAGCAGTCGTGTATATGTCGGTCTCAAGGTTTACCAGTTTACCAGTAAACGCAACAGCAGTCAGGAGTGCTAATCGGTGGCGGTGCTAGTTAGCTTCTGTTAGCTGACAGGCTCTAGGGCGTGAGTGATATTTTTCCTCTAGGACGCACCGGTGCACATAATGTCATCGCATCCGCTGAAATGTTGTTATATCGATATGGTTTAATTTTGCGTTACACGACCCATTTCTTCTGTAAAGCCGTGCCTGTGTTGGATCTCTCCTCTACCCTCTCTCTCGTCTTACTCTCCGCGCAGCCATGCCACACAGCGCCGGTCCACACTTCTGACATTTGTCTACAGTTTTAATTGTTATTAACACAGCTGTATATCGTTAAATATGAGGGGCAAACCTGTATTTGTACCAGTGTTTCCCTTGGTAACTGCTATCGCGGCCGCCACGGCGAAGAACACAGAAGAAGTTATTGAATGCAACTAACTTCAGTTGGTAGAGTAACAGCGTGTGAGACGGAGCTGCTGGACCTGGGCCAGAGACGTGACCCATGGCCAGAATATCATAGTTCATAAAAATGCAGCGCAGTGACGATACAGACATTTCATACACACAACGTGTGTATCCCCCGTTCGACCCGTGCTGGACCCGTTCATAATGAGTCCGCTGTCTCTCTGAGCCTATGTGACAATAAAATTTGTTTTGGTTAAAATCAACAAATAGTCGTGAGAATAATCGTGATCACAATATTGATCAAAATAATTGTGATTATCATTTTGGCCATAATCATGCATCCCTAGATGGATGGGTGGATTGTATGGTTTGATGTGCGGATGGGTGGATGGATGGTGAATTGTATGAGTTGATGGGTGGGTGAATTGATGATGGGTCAATGAATGGATGGATGGGAAACCTTATAAACTTCTATAAATTCATAATTTGTGCCTTGTTTTAAATTCAATGCATGTGAAATTATAGCTGGCTTCATCTGTAGCTTTGTGTTGGTTAACGCTGTCCTTCAGGTTCAGGCCATTCTGGTCAACATCTTCGGAGGCATCATGAGGTGTGACATCATCGCACAGGGCATCATCATGGCGGTGAGAGACCTGGACCTCAAGATCCCCATCGTGGTGCGGTTACAAGGTAAAGAGCGAACTCTGTTTCTCAGAAATCTCTTGCATGCAGAAATGTTCTCACACATCTGGGAAAACCAGGACATCTGGAAGAGAGCCTGACCAATAAAGGATTTTTGCAGCTGTATCATACAAATAAATAGTTAAAAAATCATACATTATAATTTCTGGATTTTTGTTTTTAGATTATGTCTCTCACAGTGGACATGCACCTACGATGACAATTTCAGACCCCTCCATGATTTGTAATTGGGAGAACTTGCAAAATAGCAGGGTGTTCAAATACTTATTTTCCTCACTGTATATTTATTTATTTTAAATTGGCCATTATAAATGCTGATACCGATCTATCGGAAAATGCCTAATATCGGCCCAACAATATATCGGTCAGGCTCTAATCTGTGAGGATTAAATTGAGACCACACAATTGTAAAATAATACTAATAAAAGGCAGAAATTGTCTTTAAAAAACACTGCAAACTCACAATAGATTTCTGTCTCAGCAGCAGCTGAAACTCGATTCAATGTAAAGACCCACATTTGATCAAGTACAATTTCTTTATTTTACTTTTTAAGGAACCAGAGTGGACGATGCCAAAGCTTTGATTGCTGCCAGTCCGCTTAAAATCCTGGCCTGTGACGACCTGGACGAGGCCGCCAAAATGGTACGTACACAAACCGCCTGCATCAGATTACGGGGACAATATATTTAGAATATTTTCACCTCTATACAGGACAGTTGAAGACATTAAAGGGAAGAGAGAGCGAGAGAGAGAGAGAGAGAGAGAGAGACAGACATTTCAAAGTGCAGTTTTCTACTGATATTTTCTTTCAACTAACTGTCTAAATCTCTATCTTTCACAACGTGTCGCAGCCTTCCATGATGCGTTCATGGCGCCGGTTGATATCACGATGACAATATAAATTATATCAGAATATATTGTGCAGCCCAAGGCGAAGCAGTTTTATTTGGATAGCACATTTCAGCAGCAGTGCAATTCAAAGTGCGTCACATTAAACATCAAATTCATACAAAATTAAAAACAATTAATCAAAAACACATTAAGTACCAGAATGAAAGAATACAATTCACAATACAGTTCCCCCGGCCACTATCAGAGGCATGGCTGTAATTGACTAACGGTCTTTATTTGAGGAATAGAAAAGACAATTTGTCTGACATCCCTTGTAGGAGCGGTCAGTAAATCAACGCATTCCCTCGTAGTGTCACAATGATCCATTTCTTTATTGCATAACTCAACATAAATAAATTTATTTTTAACATAAAGAAAAAAACCTTTGTCTTACAAAAAATTTGCCCTTCTACTCTAGTCATACACACACCTCCACCTGTGCCAGGTGGTCTACATATAGAGTCAACACCCCCTGAAATCATCATCAATGTCACGTCAACATGATCAACAATGATCAGTATCATTTGAGTATAGGTGTCAGTATGATTATAAGTTACATGCATGTGAAGATATATATATATATATATATATAAATAAAATAAAAATCTATGTAATGGCTTCAACATCCCTTGACTTTGTCCCTGTCTGCTCGCAGGTTGTAAAGCTTTCTGAAATCGTCTCCCTAGCCAAGGAAGCTCAAGTGGACATCACCTTCCAGCTGCCCATCTAAGGAGTAAAGAAAGCTCGACCTTTAAACTCCTCGCCCCAAATTCTTCCTCTGCCCCCCCCACAGCCGCCCACCACTCCTCCGCAAACCCAAACCGACAGACTCTTTTCTCTTTCTCCCTCTGTGGCATGACGGCACGACTCGGCACATCGGTCCGCCACGTCGGTCTGCCTTTAGAGAGACAATAGCCTCCTTTTTCTTTTAGTCGCACTGGGATCTCCGTTTTCTTTTCTTTTGTTCTCCCTCAGAAGTTTCCTCAATCTTAAGTTGCACTTACGTCAATACGCACAAACCTCAAACTTTTAACTTCCTTCACACGCGGAGAGCCAGTCTGATTACTTCGGTACTTGTTGGGAGAAGTTTCTTCACACTGTTCAGAAAAAAATGGAAAACCAGACCGACAAGTGACCGGAAGTGAGTGTTATAATATTATAACCTGCCTGTTGTCCTTGAGTCAAATTTGACCCCTTTAAAAATATATCTATGGGTATATCTGACATATGGGTTTCTTTTTAGCCATATTACCACAAAAAATAGATTGGAATCCATGCAATAGTCAAAATAATTCATAATTTCTACTTTTTTAACTCAAATGTTAGATATAATTCTATATAAATGAGCATTATTGACCATAAATTCCAAAAAATAGTGTAAAACTAGTAAGGTGGTGGTGTTAGTTAAAACTAAAAAAAAGTCTGTAAAAAGGACAAAAATGTCATGTCAATGTTTTGTCCGTTTTTGACCCGGGAGGACAACACAAGGGTTAATACACTTTATTTCAAAGTGCTTTCCAGCACATAAAAAAAAACAATAGAGTAAAAAAACAAGAGAAATAGGTATCATAAAGACATAGAATGCCTAAGGATGAAATAAATTCAAAACAACAAAACGTTAAGGACAACTGGAAAAGCCTCATTCATTCATTCATTCATAATCACGTGTAGTTTTGAGTGCCTTCTTGGCGTGTTGTCTCTCAGCAGGAGTGGAAAACACATTTCTTCCCTCCTTGCTTAACTTTTAAATATTTCCTCAAACACACAAGCGGCAGGACGAAGCGGCGTCTCCAGTGATTAGAGGCAATTCTCTCCGACCAATCAGTCTGCAGTGATTAGATGCGATTCTCTCCGACCAATCAGTAGCCTGTGGTCTTCACGTCACCTATTGGTATCTCCTCAGCCGCTTGGAGCCTCGACTGAGGTAGTACTACATAAGGTACCTGTTAGCTGGTACCAGGGACTTTTTATCAGAATGGAAAACTAAAAAAGGAGATTAAAGTCGAGTAGGTACCATGTGATGAAAAAACGCCAAAACTCTATTTCTGGAGCTGAATCTTTAAATATGACAACATTTACTAAGGTAGCTACTTTACAGAAAAAGGTCAACCGTAAAGCTAAAGAGATGTGACTGCAGCGTGGCGTTGCTCAAAGTGTTAAACAACCATGTCCCAGCTCCGACTTTGTGAGCCCCGTCTCTGTCTACATCAAGTTCTTCCTGCGTGTCTCTGCGTCGTGTAACGCTAGATAGCCAATCACAGACATTATTAGATCTTGGTAGAAGCATGTTGGGTGCTGATTGGCTCTCTCACGCTGATGAGATCTACTCCTTAAGGTATTGAACTTGAATGACGAAAGTACTCGATTATTAAAGGTGCCCTGCCACCCATATTTCATGACTTTGTGGTAATGTCTGATGTCCTACCATGACTTGGTTACCATGGTTACCTTGTTTCAAGCCATTCTAGCGTGGTATAGAAGACTCAGCTCCATTTGGGCCAGTTCTCATTAATATTAAACCAGCTAAGCTGCTTGACTCTGATTCGCTAACGCTAGCCAATGAGAACTTGGCATCCTTTACCCAGCTTATGAATATTAATGAAATCAGGCAGCATGACATCAGACTGACCAGCTGCTGTGTGAGAAGTTGTTGATAACAATCCTACCTACAGCACCTTTTAAATAAAGAAAAGCGGGACACTTGTGTCTCTTTCTTCCCTGAGGATTATTTGGCTCATCACTAAATGAAAAAGGGCCCGAGGCGTAGCGTTCTATATCTCGTCAGCTTCAATGACTGGGCAATGCCATTGATTTCCCGAATTGGATGTGATTTTTCAGTTCCAGTAACAATTTTACTTGGATATAGAAGATATCCGAAGAGAACTTTTGCTGTAAATTGTACAAGCAGGAAGCAACCCTCAAATTAATTAATAATTCACCTGGTTCGTGTCTACATCAAGATCTGAGCCCAAAAAGTTAAAGTACTGTAACGTGTACATCCGCGGTGAAAAGGCAGATACTGTGAATGGATATCAGATCTCTCAAAGATGAATTTAAATTGGAGAATCGATTATTTAAACCCCCCAGACTGATCTCATGACATGGCATATGTATGACACGCCATTATTGGTGTAATATCAATACGCATACTTGCTTTTTAGCGTGTATATCACCGCCGTTTGGCCTCCATTGACTTACATTACCTAGCGATGACGTGTGAATTTATGCCGTAGCAAGAAATATGAAAGGGCAAAAATCCACGTAGGGAGGTTGCTAGTGGAGGGGGGGGGGGATTGATATAGTATCGCGATATTTTCAGTGGCAATACTGTATCGATACACAGGCGCCAAGTATGGATCTTTATTACATATTATATATGTGAAGTCAGTTTATCCCATTTTGCAGCAGTAACATTGAAGTGATATGAACAAACAAACCTTTTGTTTTTTTTAGATAAAACAGATGTTGACAAAGTTTCCTTTTGGGGACGTCATTTAAAATTAGGAAAAATAAGAAGTTGAAAAAATATTGCAATATATCACAGAATATTGCAATAATATCGTATCGTAACATAAGTATCATGATGACATCATATTGGGAGGCGTCTGTTGACCCTAGTATATTTACGCCAAGTCATGTCGTCATGTTGGAACACCGCCCTGTCAGCTATTGGGGAAGCAGACTGAGTCTCCAGATGATCCTAAAACATAAAATCTTGGTAGAGCCGCCGTCGTCCTCTTTTTAGAAGAGCTGCTGCAGACAGTTTCTCTGTTGAATGTTACAATAAATGCCGATTGCTGGAGATCCCGGGGACGGTCCTACTGAATGCTGAGTTGCTGAGCTGTTGTCACTGCCCGATGTGAGTCGAGTGCAGATTTGACAGATTTGATTCGTCACTTTGCGACAAGTAGCATATGCTGTCAGTTGAATGGTGTTTTGACCTAACGTCAGCAATCCAACAACCATAGCTAAAACGTTTTTGAATTGACTACTAGCTTAGCTACAAGTTAGCAATCAAATACAAAAAGGCTGTTAGTTGAATGGTGTTTTGAGCTAATGTTAGCAATCAAACAATCATAGATAGCGTTAGCTAAAATGTTTTTGAAGTAACTGCTAGCTTAGCTACAAGTTAGCATCACAAACCACAAAGGCTGTCAATTGAATGGCGTTTTGAGCTAACGTTACCAACCAAACAACCATAGACGGCTAAAATGTTTCTGAAATGATTTCCATCTTCTGTTATTGTTTGTAATGAGAAAACTTTATTATTTCATGGATTTCACTAATTTCCGAATGGCATGTTATGTCGTAAACCGTTTAAATCTGAGCATGCACAATTCAAATCTGCACTTTCCTCACATTGGGAAGTGACACTGTTTCAGGTTGTAACGTTGAGTTGCTGAGCTGTTTAACGCTGTATGTCGAGTCTGCCGTCACGCCATGCAGCGGGAGCCATTTACCTCTGCTTCTGTTTAACGTCAGATCTCTGGGAGCTGTCTCTCACAAGAACGATGAAAAGACTTCTCTAGTTTCTTTCCCTCTTCCTCATCTTCCCTTTCTAACTCATACTCCTTTTCCTCTTCTTCCCTTTCCTCTTCCTCATTTCTCTTTCTCTTCTTTCCTTTCCTCCTCTTCCTCCGTCAGCGCTCTGAACACAAGCCGACATTGTGAGTTGTACACGTCATTTATTATATCTTGTAAATAACCAAGCTGATGTTTCTCTCTCTGTGTAAAATATTTATGCTCCTCAAAAAAAAGGAAGGAGAAAAAATAAATACACCAAACTTTTTTGTGATTGATTTGTTTTGTATTCACAAAGATATTCGTCAACGTTAGGAATCCATTGGAGACCAATAAGGTCTATATAAAGAGACTTCAGATACAGTATTAGGGGACCACTAAGGTCTATATAAAAGAGACTTCAGATACAGTATTAGGGGACCACTAAGGTCTATATAAAAGAGACTTCAGATGCAGTGTTAGGGGACCACTAAGGTCTATATAAAAGAGACTTCAGATGCAGTGTTAGGGGACCACTACGGCCCATTTATTTCTGGGCCCAATGCAACCGTTTCTGCTGGTGAGCATCGGTTAGCAACAGCAACAGACCCTCCCCCCCCCCCACAAACACACACTTGCAGACACACACATACGCGCAAACACACTAACATATACTGACACACACAGACAGCGCATACACATGCATGCAAACACACAGTCCCACACAGACACACGCTTTGAGGTACAGTATTTGCTCGAGTGTTTTTTTGTCCGTGATTCCTCTGCTGGGACATGAAGCCTTCCCTCCTCCAGCGAGAGACAATGAGACACACACACACACTTTGCTGGTACACGAAGCCTTCCCTCCTCCAGCAACAGACAATGAGACACACACTGCTGGGACACAAAGCCTTCCTCATCCAGCAAGAGACGATGAGAGACACACACACACACAAAATGCTGTGACAGAAAGACTTCCCTCCTTCAGCGAGAGATAATGAGACACACACACACACACACACACACACTACTGGGACACGAAGGCTTCCCGCCTCCAGCAAGAGGCGATAAGACGTTTCATCATCATCATTCAGAAGGAAGTCCGGGTCCTGTTGCAGTTAGGAATTAAAATATAAAACTAGATGTTTGTGATCTTGTAATGTTGTTTTGAGGATTTGTTGTTATTGTGTGTCTGAAGGAACAATGTGCTCGTCCCAGAGGTTAGAAACCTTCTAGAACAACCCAGAGCAGCTCTGCATCTCCAGACCAAGCAGCTCTTTCATGTGTTTGTGGTGATCCTTGAGTTTCTAACGGGAAAACACAAACGCACTTAAACACGTGTCAAACACTCCCCCCTACGCCACCTTGTAGTAACTCTTATTTCAGCCTCTTCCTTTCTGATTCTGTACTTTATTCATATTTCATAAATACAAATATACAAGTATTAAAGTATGTCATGTTTTCAATGTTCTTTTCTTTTTCTTTGTGTGTATGTGTGTGTGTTTGTGTGTCTGCGTCAGTATGGTAGTGTGTGTGTTTGTATGTGTGTGTGTGTCAGTATATGTGTGTGTTGTGGATACTCCACACGTCTCCCGTCAGTGCGTTGGCGGCGCCCTGCAGCGTCCAGGTGAAGAAGGCGAGTTGTCGTCTGAAGCGTTTCTCGTCGAAGCGTTTGGGGTCAGAGGTCAACAGGGCCAGGTGCTCACTGAGCGCACTCAGAGTGTGGTCGCCGCGGCCGTGGATCACGTGACGGAACGGCATCTCCACCACCGACACGTACTGGGACAGGAAGTAGTATTCCACCTGCAAGACAGACAGGAAGCAGTATCAAGAGGCGGGTCCGCAGTGTTAGAACTCACATTACATAAAATAAAAAACTAAAAGTTGCAATATTTTTCAAAAATTCACATGATGTGAAACAAAATATATAATATGATATACAACCGGAAAGCTAGTTAGTTTAGCTAACAGCTAATTCTGCTAACCGCTAGCTATATATACACTCACCGGCCACTTTATTAGGTACCCCATGCTAGTAACGGGTTGGACCCCCTTTTGCCTTCAGAACTGCCTCAATTCTTCGTGGCATAGATTGAACAAGGTGCTGGAAGCATTCCTCAAGGAGTTTGGTCCATATTGACATGATGGCATCACACAGTTGCCGCAGATTTGTCGGCTGCACATCCATGATGCGAATCTCCCGTTCCACCACATCCCAAAGATGCTCTATTGGATTGAGATCTGGTGACTGTGGAGGCCATTTGAGTACAGCGAACTCATTGTCATGTTCAAGAAACCAGTCTGAGATGATTCCAGCTTTATGACATGGCGCATTATCCTGCTGAAAGTAGCCATCAGAAGTTGGGTACATTGTGGTCATAAAGGGATGGACATGGTCAGCAACAATACTCAGGTAGGCTGTGGCGTTGCAACGATGGTCAATTGGTACCAAGGGGCCCAAAGAGTGCCAAGAAAATATTCCCCACACCATGACACCACCACCACCAGCCTGAACCGTTGATACAAGGCAGGATGGATCCATGCTTTCATGTTGTAGACGCCAAATTCTGACCCTACCATCCGAACGTCGCAGCAGAAATCGAGACCCATCAGACCAGGCAACGTTTTTCCAATCTTCTATTGTCCAATTCCGATGAGCTTGTGCAAATTGTAGCCTCACTTTCCTGTTCTTAGCTGAAAGGAGTGGCACCCGGTGTGGTCTTCTGCTGCTGTAGCCCATCTGCCTCAAAGTTCGACGTACTGTGCGTTCAGAGATGCTCTTCTGCCCACCTTGGTTGTAACGGGTGGTAATTTGAGTCACTGTTGCCCTTCTATCAGCTCGAACCGGTCTGGCCATTCTCCTCTGACCTCTGGCATCAACAAGGCATTTCCGCCCACAGAACTGCCGCTCACTGGATGTTTTTTCTTTTTCGGACCATTCTCTGTAAACCCTAGAGATGGTTGTGCGTGAAAATCCCAGTAGATTAGCAGTTTCTGAAATACTCAGACCAGCCCTTCTGGCACCAACAATCATGCCACGTTCAAAGTCACTCAAATCACCTTTCTTCCCCATACTGATGCTCGGTTTGAACTGCAGGAGATTGTCTTGACCATGTCTACATGCCTAAATGCACTGAGTTGCCGCCATGTGATTGGCTGCTTAGAAATTAAGTGTTAACGAGCAGTTGGACAGGTGTACCTAATAAAGTGGCCGGTGAGTGTATATATATACATATAAAATAAAAATAAGTATTTGAACACCCTGCTATTTTGCAAGTTCTCCCACTTAGAAATTATGGAGGGGTCTGAAATTGTCGTCATAGGTGCATTTATTTGTATGATACAGCTGCAAATAAGTATTTGAACACCTGAGAAAATCAATGTTAATATTTGGTACAGTAGCCTTTGTTTGCAATTCCAGAGGTCAAACGTTTCCTGTAGTTTTTCACCAGGTTTGACACACTGCAGAAAGGATTTTGGCCCACTCCTCCTCCATATATTTGAGGGTCAGCAGTTAGCCGAATATATATATATATATATATATATACTGTATATATATACAGTGCCTTACGAAAGTATTCGGCCCCCTTGAACTTTTCAACCTTTTGACACATTTCAGGCTTCAAACATAAAGATATAAAAATTTTATTTTTTGTGAAGAATCACCAACAAGTGGGACACAATTGTGAAGTGGAACGAAATCTATTGGATATTTTAAACTTTTTTAGCAAATAAAAAACTGAAAAGTGGTGCGTGCAAAATTATTTGGCCCCTTTACTTTCAGTGCAGCAAACTCACTCCAGAAGTTCAGCGAGGATCTCTGAATGATCCAATGTTGTCCTAAATGACTGATGGTGATAAACAGAATCCACCTGTGTGCAATCAAGTCTCTGTATAAATGCACCTGCTCTGTGATAGTCTCAGGGTTCTGTTGAAAGCGCAGAGAGCATCATGAAGACCAAAGAACACACCAGGCAGGTCCGTAATACTGTTGTGGAGAAGTTTAAAGCCGGATTTGGATACAAAAAGATTTCCCAAGCTTTAAACATCCCAAGGAGCACTGTGCAAGCGATCATTTTGAAATGGAAGGAGTATCAGACCACTGCAAATCTACCAAGACCTGGCCGTCCCTCTAAACTTTCAGCTCAGACAAGGAGAAGACTGATCAGAGATGCAGCCAAGAGGCCCATGATCACTCTGCATGAACTGCAGAGAACAACAGCTGAGGTGGGAGAGTCTGTCCATAGGACAACAATCAGTTGTACACTGCACAAATCTGGCCTTTATGGAAGAGTGGCAAGAAGAAAGCCATTTCTCAAAGATATCCATAAAAAGTCTCGTCTGAAGTTTGCCACAAGCCACCTGGGAGACACACCAAACATGTGGAAGAAGGTTCTCTGGTCAGATGAAACCAAAATCAAACTTTTTGCCCGCAATGCAAAACGATATGTTTGGCGTAAAAGCAACACAGCTCATCACCCTCAATACACCATCCCCACTGTCAAACATGGTGGTGGCATCATCATGGTTTGGGCCTGCTTTTCTTCAGCAGGGACAGGGAAGATGGTTAAAATTGAGGGGAAGATGGATGCAGCCAAATACAGGACCATTCTGGATGAAAACCTGTTGGAGTCTGCAAAAGACCTGAAACTGGGACGGAGATTTATCTTCCAACAAGACAATGATCCCAAACATACAGCAAAATCTACAAAGGAATGGTTCACAAATAAACGTATCCAGGTGTTAGAATGGCCAAGTCAAAGTCCAGACCTGAATCCAATCGAGAATCTGTGGAAAGAGCTGAAAACTGCTGTTCACAAACGCTCTCCATCCAACCTCACTGAGCTCGAGCTGTTTTGCAAGGAAGAATGGACAAGAATGTCAGTCTCTCGATGTGCAAAACTGATAGAGACATACCCCAAGCGACTTGCAGCTGTAATCGCAGCAAAAGGTGGCTCTACAAAGTATTAACGCAAGGGGGCCCAATAATTTTGCACGCACCACTTTTCATTTTTTTATTAGTTAAAAAGTTTCAAAAATCCAATAGATTTCGTTCCACTTCACAATTGTGTCCCACTTGTTGGTGATTCTTCACAAAAAATAAAAATTTTATATCTTTATGTTTGAAGCCTGAAATGTGTCAAAAGGTTGAAAAGTTCAAGGGGGCCGAATACTTTCGCAAGGCACTGTGTGTGTATGTATATATATATATATATCCCAAAAAATAATTGTTTATGAAATTTAAATAAATGATTTAAAATATAAAATATTTTTTTCAAAACTGAGTGATGTAAATAATGAAATAAAAAAACAAGAAATAAAATAATATGTACTGTAATAAATAATAATAAATGTAATAATCATATAAATAAATAATAAACAAAAAAAATAAAATAATCTCTAAAGAATAAAAAGTACTCTCATAATAATTTTTTTATTTGGTAATTTTTTAAATAATTGAATTGAATAAAATAAAATACCCTCATGATGCGCGTATTGTAGAAGTGAGCCGTGGCAGGGTCGTGCAGGTCGCTGTAGTCGATGGCTCGTTGCAGCGTCTCGGCCGCGCGGCTGTAATCTCCCCGGGCGCTGAAAACCCACTGAGGGGACAACCCTCGGGACTGGAGACACAGACACAACTTTATTATCATAATAATAATAATAATATTAACCATGAAAACCCACTGAGGGGACAACCCTCGGGACTGGAGACACAGACACAACTTTATTATCATAATAATAATAATAATATTAACCATGAAAACCCACTGAGGGGACAACCCTCGGGACTGGAGACACAGACACAACTTTATTATCATAATAATAATAATAATAATAACCTTGAAAACCCACTGAGGGGACAACCCTGTGGACAAGAGACACAGACACAACTTTATTAGTACACTGCCGGCTAGTTAACAAACACACACACACACACACACACTAACAGATACACACACACACACAGAAACACAGACAGACTGACACACACACACACACACGCACACGCGCACACACACACACAAGCAAGGTGTACCTGCAGCTCAGCAGAGTGCTTGTTGAGCTGAGCGCTAAGCTGCAGCACCGTCTGGGCGTAGGAAGTGATGCGTAGCGGCAGGATGTGGTCGTGGGCCAATCGCAGCACCATCTCCCCAACCAGCTCCGCCAAGCTCCGCCCCGTGACCCCCAGACGGCCGCCCAGCACTTCCTGTAGGCGGGAGACGCTGTCCAGCGGTGTGTTGATGAACGGGTAGGCTCGCTCCTGCACGCACACAGACACATCTGATTGGTAGATCAGATTACACAAATAGTAATCACTTTACCTTGGGCACCTTCTGCATTTTAATATATTACATGAATACACACACACAGACACACACATAATCACCCACACACACACACACACACAGACACACACATAATCACCCACACACACACACATACACACAGACACACACATAATCACCCACACACACACACACACACAGACAGATAAACACACACAGACAAACACACAGACACACAGACACACAGACAGAGACACACAAACACAATTCAGCTAAAAGATACACACAAACAAAGAAACGCAGACACACTCACAAACAGACACAAACACACGCACACACACAATCACACACACACTCACACACACACACAATCACTCCATCCATCGATCCATCCATCCATCCATCACTCCATCCATCCATCCATCATCCATCCATCCAGTTTTTTGAGTTTTTTTTCAAGTTTTTTTCCATCCATCCATCCATCCATCACTCCATCACTCCATCCATCCATCCATTCATCCATCCATCCCTCCATCCATCCATCCATCCCCCATCCATCTATCCAGTTTTTTCTTGAGTTTTTTCCCGAGTTTGTTCTTGAGTTTTCTTTTAGTTTTTTCCCGAGGTTTTTTTCCAGAGTAACGCCCTTTTTTTATTAGTGTTACATAAGCAGCCCCGGAGAGGAGGGCATTAGAGGCATCGTCATCACACTTTTTTCATTCTGCCTTTTGAGAGTGGCGTGCTAATACCGGGGTTATTTTGTGTGGTTACAGGAGGAGTTGTTACCTCGGTGAATCGGAGCTCCACAGCTGGGACACCGGCGAACGCCGTGAAGCTGTAGGCGCCGCTGTTCAGATACAGAGGCTTCATGCTGAGGACGAGACAACCAATCAGAAACCAGGAAACTCTGCCGAGACTCAAACTCCATCTCCACTCTAAAGCATTAGCTGATGTTTGTTTGTTTGCTTGTTTGTGTGTGTGTCTGTGTGTGTGTGTGTGTGTGTGTGGGTGTGTCTGTTTGTTTGATTGTGTGTGTGTGTGTGTGTGTGTGTGTGTGTGTGTCTGTGTGTGTGTCTGTGTCTGTGTGTCTTTGTGTGTGTGTTTGTTTGTGTCTGTGTGTGCATGTGTGTCTCTGTTTGTGTGTGTGTGTGTGTGTGTCTGTGTGTGTGCATGTGTCTATGTGTGTGTGTCTGTTTGTGTGTCTGTTTGTGTGTCTGTCTGTTTGTGTGTGTGTGTGTGTCTGTTTGTCTATTTCTGTGTGTGTGTCTGTGTGTGTGTCTGTTTGTTTGTGTGTGTGTCTCTGTGTGTGTGTATGTCTGTGTGTGTGTGTGTGTGTGTGTTTTAATGTGTGCATGTGTGTGCATGTGTCTGTGTGTGTGTGTTTGTGTCTCACATCCTCCAGCTGCCCCCCTCCCTCTCAGCCTGGCTGTAGATGGTCTGACCCGCATGTTTGGGATGTTCCACCTGTCATTCACACATTAAATCAGGATATTTTAAGAAAAGAAATTGGGGTACTTTGAGAAAAAAATTCAAACAACGTGAAAATGCAGGTGAAACTCATTTACCCACAATGCTTGTGCATTATGAGGAAAAAGGACACTGGCTGAAAGTTAAGTAATATAATGTAATTATAATAAAATATAATATAATATAATATAATTATAATGTAATGTAATATAATTATAATGTAATGTATTGTAATTTAATGTCATTTAATGTAATGTAATGTAATATAATATTATATAATTAGAATATAATGTAATGTAAGGTAATATAATATAATTATAATACATTGCAATGTAATGTAATATAATAAAATATATATATATATATATATATATATATATATATATATAATATAATTATAATATACAGTAATACAAAATAATCAAATGTAATATATTATTGACCTGCCTGATGGCCGCGTCCAGCAGGTCATCCAGTAGAGGACTGGTGTAGGCCGACAGGACATCATCACCTGCAGACAGACAGGCAGACAGACAGACAGGTAGAGAGACAGAGACAGACAGGCAGAGAGACAGAGAAACAGGCAGAGACAGACACACAGACAAAAAGCCAGACAAACAGGCAGAGAGACAGAGGCAGACAGGCAGAGAGACAGGCAGAGACAGACAGGCAGGCAGAGAGACAGACACACAGACAGAAAGGCAGAGAGACAGACAGAGAGACAGAGAGAGAGGCAGATAGACAGACAGGCAGACATAAAGGCGGAGAGAAAGAGAAAGACAGACAGGCAGAGAGAAAGACAGACAGGCAGGCCGAGAGACAGAAAGATAGACAGGCAGAGAGACAGACAGACAGGCAGAGAAACAGACAAGCAGGCAGAGAAACAGAAAGAGACGGGCAGAGAGACAGACAGACAGGCCGAGAGACAGAGAGACAGACAGACATTTACTTTATCTCTTTCAATGACTGACACATTAATGAAGCTCTCTGATTGGCTGAGATCTGTTACCCATGATGGCCTGGTCCAGACTGAAGTAGGCTACAGCCTTTAGGTGGAGCATGGACAGGTAACCCTGGAAAGAGAGGTCAGAGGTCAAAGAGGGGACTGTATTGTTATTTTTATTTATTATATTGAACTCTGGTTGGTTCACTCCTTCCTCCTCTGCAATTGGACAAACCTCCAGCCATTCAGTCGCCCCGACGTTCCCAAAATCTCCAGCGTCCCAGCTGACAAACAGCAAGCTCCGTCTCGGACTGAAACCTGCACACAGACACACACACACACACACACACACACACACACACACACATACATACACATACAGAAACACACGCAAACAGACACACACAGTTACATACACAGACACACACACACACACAAACACACACACAGAAACACACACACAGACACACAAATAGACACACACACACGCACACACATACACACACACTTAAAAAAAAACAGTGGTTCCCAAACTGCAGGGCCCAGCAGGGGGAGTCACACCAACTACTGGTCCTTCCTGGATTTTGCGGACTTTTTAAAGATTTTTGCGACCCAAAATGCCTGATGTTGCGGGCGCTTTTGTAAAAAATTGTGTTAGAAAATGTAAGTATTAAAACTGAATACGTATATCTCTGAACCTTTACTGGCTTATAATAACCATCTTTTTTTGAAGCGTCCGGGGGCACAAAATTCACAGCTATCTTCAAAGAACTTGGCTAGACTTCCTCCCTTCACATTCATGACTGTTTCACTCCCTTTTAGCGTGTAGAGAGTCTGGCTCTATACACGTTAAAAGCAGTGATTATTTACATGGAATCTGGTGGAGATATGCTGGCTCTATACTAAGGTGACCAGATTTCTCAAACAAAATCCGGGGACATTTTCAGCTCAGAAGCGTATATACCTCCAAAACACGTCATGTATTTAATTTTTGTAAAACTTAAAATGGGGACACTAGACCTAGAGCTGAGTATCGGATACAATATAAACTATTGAGGAAGTATTTTCCTTTGACATTGATGCAGTATGAAACAAGATCGCTGCAGTCGGCAGCAGAGAAACAAGCTACAATGGAAGTTAATGGGATAATTGTCCAGGTTGTATTTACGTTCTTTTATTCCAGTATCGGGTTTGTCAGTCACAGTGAAAACCGGGGACATTTCCGGGGACAGATCCAGCCGGGGACAGGTCACCAAAACCGGGGACTGTCCCCGGAAACCGGGGACGTCTGGTCACCCTACTCTATACACGCTAAAAGTAGTGATTATGTACATGGAGTCTGGTGGAGATATGCTGGCTCTATACACGCTAAAAGTAGTGATTATTTACATGGAGTCTGGTGGAGATATGCTGGCTCTATACACGCTAAAAGTAGTGATTATTTACACAGAGTCTGGCTCTATACACGCTAAAAGTCCTAATTATTTACATGGAGCCTGGCTCTATACACGCTAAAACTCCTGATTATTTACATAGAGTCTGGCTCTATACACGCTAAAAATGTTGATTGTTTACATGGAATCCGGCTCTTTACACGCTAAAAGTGCTGATTATTTACATGGAGTCTGGCTCTATACACACTAAAAGTGTTGATTACTTAAATAGAGTCTGGCTTTATACAAGCTAAAAGTCCTGATTATTTACATGGAATCTGGCTCTATACATGCTAAAAGTGCTGATTATTTACATGGAGTCTGGCTCTGTACACGCTAAAAGACCTAATTATTTACATGGAGTCTGGCTCTATACACGGTAAAAGTACTGATTATGGCTCTATACAGGAATATGAAGTAGCGTATTGAGTATGTACAAATGGATCCATTTGGACGCACATATTCTTGAAACGATTTCAGAGGCAAAAACAGAACTTTTAGTGGACGCTAACTGACGCTGTAGGGTTACTATCCCGCTCAATACTATCACTTAGACACCAATGCATGGGAAAATAGGATTGAAAGATACCAAAATGACCCTTTAACATCTTCAGATTCTTGATTTGGACAACAACTTTTGAACTTTTTTTCAGAGCACAGTTCACCCGATAAGTGTGTTGGAGAACATTTTAAGTGAGAAATAGGCTATGCAGTTGCTAAATCTGTCTTTCAGATCAACATTTTTAACGATTTTCGTCAGCTCATGAGAGACGTTAAAGGCATAAAGCTGCCTGAATTTAACTTTATGCAAATGAGGAGCAGGCAACTTGAAGCCCCACGTCTCCAAAGTCCTGGCAACGCTCCCAGAATGCATTGCATGGCTGCTCGCATAGAAATGAATGGGAAGCATGGAAATGACATTGACAATGGACGCACACCTTTTGACACCAATGCAAAAGAAAATAGGGTCCCGGGTATGAAAAATACCAATATTGCTCTTGAAGCACACCTGTTGTGGTGAGTCTTACCGTTCTTCACCATGGCAGAGAAAGTTCGCGCCAGCTCTAGGAGGAGTGCTGTCCCTACTCCGGACGTCACAGCACCAGGACCCAGAGAGTCCCTCTGAGCTCCCAGGATGATGTACTGGTCTGACAGAGACATGAAGACACATGTGATCAACTGATGGGAACAACTTGGACTATAGGCCAACCTTCACTTTGATGAATGATGAACTCAGCAAGCAACATGACATCATGACTTTGTGTAAATATACACTAGGGGTGGGGGGAAAAATCGATGCAGCATGGTATCGCGATATTTTTTCAATTTATTAGTATCAATCTTTTATTATATATTATACAGTATATTATCTATGTGTTGGTCAGTTTGTCTGCTTGACAATCCCATTTTTGCAGCAATAAAATTGAATGTGATATGAACAAACAGATGAAACAGATGTTGTCATTTGAAATTGGGAAAAGTTAGAAGTTTGAAAAAAGGTTATAAATTGCAATATATTGCAGACTATTGCAATATGTTTAAAATCACAAAAATATCGTATCGTGGCATAAGTATTGTGATGATATTGTATTGGGAGGCGTCTGGTGATTCCCAACCCTAATATATACGCCAACCTTAGAAAGTGGCATGTTATCTGTATGCATTTTGAGCTCTCCGCATGTATGTCTACACTGTAAAAAACGGACGTAAACATACATGCCACTTGGCGTGTTATCGCGAGAAGAAAACCCGGTTGGATTTAGGAAAAGACAAAAGTGAGTTTAGGAAAAGTGACACGCGGGACCCAATTCCCGGTCTCCTGGGTGAAAGTCCTGTGTTTGACCCATCCTGCCCCCGACCAACCTCCCTACATGGATTTTCCCCCTTTCATACTACTCGCTTAGGTGTAACTTCACACGCTATCGCAAGGTAATGTAAGTCAATGGAGGCCAAACGGTTGATATACATGCTAAAAAGTGAGTATGCGTCTTGATCGCATGCTAATAATGACATATGAATTGGCGTGTCATACATACGCCTTCTCATGAGCTCATTATATATATATATATATATATATATATATATATATATAATGAGCTCATTATATATATATATATATATATATATAATGAGCTGCAGATTGTATATATATATATATATATATATATATATTGCGCTGATCTCATGAGATCAATCTGCAGCGAGCCTAAAAATAAATCTGATGTCAGGGAAGATTTAGGTTAGTTTTTAATCAGCTAATAAGGGAACTTGAAAACAACAAAAGAACATAAAAGGAGCAAGGAAAATGTTCAGGTAAGAATGAAGCCGATCTTTGTTACTTCCCTTCAGGATGGCCAACCTGTCACACGGTTCGTCAATAATTTGACTGTATCAACTTGCGGCGAGATCTCGAGACGGATTGAACGTTTGAAAAAAACACTAGACGTCATGTGTTTTGAGGCAGTGTGAGAGTCACGTACAGGAAACACCACTGCATCTATCTCTGCCACAAGAACATCTGTCACTCCCTGATGGGAGTCGAGTGCAGATGCTAGTCGTGCATGCTCAGATTTAAACGGTTTACGGCGCGTCATACTGAAATTTGTGAAATCCATGAAATAATAAAGTTTTCTCATTACAAACAATAACAGAACATGTAAATCATTTCACAAACGTTTTAGCTATCTATTATTGATTGATTGATAACGTTAGCTCAAAACGGCACTCAAGTTACATCATTTTTACTGTTTTGACATTACAGAAGTCTCTCGTTAGCATCTTGGAGGCTACTTCAGATGTTACAGAAGTCTCTCGTTAGCATCTCGGAGGCTACTTCAGACATTACAGAAGTCTCGCGTTAGCATCTCGGAGGCTACTTCAGACATTACAGAAGTCTCTCGTTAGCATCTTGGAGGCTATAGGAGGTCACACAAATGGGCCGGTTCAGAGACACTCAAAGTAACTGGCCACGGTTCATTACTTCACAATCAAGAGAGTACCTGGCTCGACTCGGCCTGTCAGAGAGGAGAAGATGTTGTTCAGCAGGACCGGTGTCATGACATTGTGGACCGACATCTTGACTCTGCGTCCGGAGCTGAACTCTGGACCGACCATGCAGCGCACGTACGGCAGCCGCCCACGCCATGATTGAGGGCAGGACGGACCCGACAGCTGGCTGAAACACACAGAATAGTTGCCTTAACCAAAGCATTCGACAAATTAAAATCTTAATCCGACCTGATCTCACAGAATTCTGTAAAAAAAGCACATGGCCCCCCTTAAGGAAAAGGTCATGCTTACGTTTTCATGACAACAACGGGATATATGGGTTTAGGTAAAGAAAAATGGGACAGTTGGGTTTAGGAGAAGAAGAACGGGACAGTTGGGTTTAGGAGAAGAAGAAGGGGACGTTGGGTTTAGGAAAAGAAGAACGGGACAGTTGGGTTTAGGAGAAGAAGAACGGCACGGTTGGGTTTAGAAGAAGAAGAACGGGACGATTGGGTTTAGAAAAAAGAAGGACACCACAGCTGGGTTTAGGAGAAGAAGAATGGGACGATTGGGTTTAGGAGAAGAAGAAGGGGACGTTGGGTTTAGGAGAAAAAAAACGGGACGGTTGGGTTTAGTAGAAGAAGAACGGGACAATTGGCTTTAGAAAAAGAAGAATGGGACAATTGGGTTTAGAAGAAGAAGAAGGGGACGGTTGGGTTTAGGAGAAAAAGAACGGGACAGTTGGGTTTAAGAGAAAAAGAACGGGACGGTTGGGTTTAGGAGAAGAAGAACGGGACGATTGGGTTTAGAAAAAAGAAGAACACGACAGTTGGGTTTAGGAGAAGAAGAAGGGGACGGTTGGGTTTAGGAGAAAAAGAACGGGACGGTTGGGTTTAGAAGAAGAAGAACGGGACGATTGGGTTTAGAAAAAAGAAGAACACCACAGCTGGGTTTAGGAGAAGAAGAACGGGACGATTGGGTTTAGGAGAAGAAGAACGGGACGGTTGGGTTTAGAAGAAGAAGAACAGGACGATTGGGTTTAGAAAAAAGAAGAACACCACAGCTGGGTTTAGGAGAAGAAGAACGGGACGATCGGGTTTAGGAGAAAAAGAACGGGACGGTTGGGTTTAGGTGAAGAAGAACGGGACGATTGGGTTTAGGAGAAGAATTGAGCAGTTGGGTTTAGGAGAAGAAGAACGGGACGGTTGGGTTTAGGAGAAGAAAAACGGGACGGTTGGGTTTAGGAGGTGCAGAACGGGACAAACCAAAAGAGCGGGATAACAAAACGGGAAGACAGAGACCACGGGGAACTCCACACAAGAACACAAAAAACAGTACATGCGGAATAATCTGACACAAGACAAGGGAAACGCAAAGACTAAATCCAGCAGGTAACGAGCAAGACAGGTTACACTAGGGCTGGGGAACAGGTGGAACGCATTTGACAATCACAAGGGCGGGAAAACTTAAAGACAGGAAGTAAAACAAGACAAGACAGAACTAGACTACTACAAATTTAAACAGGAAACAGAAACATACAACATCACCAGAACCATACACAATCAAGACAGGACAACAAAAACATACACAATCATCACAGACGGTTGGGTTTAGGAAAAGAAGAATGGGATGGTTGGGTTTAGGAAACGTGACACGGGGGACACGACTAAAAGACCTATGTGGATTTTCGGGCTTTCATACTACTTGCTACCGTACGGTATTTTCACCCATTCCTTGGTGGCCACAATTAATTTTTACCCATTCCATGGTGGCCACTCGGAATTTTCACCCATTTTGTGCCACCACAGCAGAATGCGCTGGCAACAGTTTGTGACCATTCCATGGAATTCTGTGAGACCAGGCTGATTGTCTTGATGATAGCGCTAGATAAAAAGTTAGAGGATGTGCCTATGTTGAGAAGCGCTCAACAGTGACCGCCCACTTTAATAACAGCTCTGGTTGCAGAAGTGTTTTTCCCAGTTCAATACCGTTATTTGAGCATCTCCACGTTCTCTCTCTTCACGCAAGTCTGCTTGTGTTCAACCCCAAAGTTCTTTGGTGACATGGTTGATTACGTTACCTGATCATCTGTCCATCATCTGTTAAACCTCCTGTTGTCCTTGGGTCAAATTTGACCCCTTTAAAAATATCTGTGTGTGTGTATCTGTGTGTGTGTATTTAGTAAATGTGTGTGTGTGTCCGTGTGTGTGTTTGTGTGCGTCAGTACGTGTGTGTAAAACTAGTAAGGTGGTGTTAGTGAAAACTAAAAAAAAAAAATTCTGAAAAAGGGACCAAAATGTCAAATTTTTGACAGTTTTTTAACCCGGGAGGACAACACAAGGGATAAAGTCCGCTCTGACAATCTGATCGGTCCGAACAGCTCTGATTCGAGCATAGTTGTGTGTCTCTCCCCGATGTGAGGTGAGTGCAGATGTAAGTCGTGCATGCTCAGATTTAAACGGTTTACAACATAACTGTCATACAGAAATTTGTGAAATCCATGAAATAATAAAGTTTTCTCATCACAAACAATAACAGAAGATGGGAATCATTTCAGTTCTACAGCAGACGTTACAGAAGTCTCTCATCAGAGGTGGGTAGAAACGAGTTACATTTACTCCGTTACATTTACTCCATTACATTTACTCCGTTACATTTACTCCGTTACATTTACTTGAGTAAGTTTTAGAAAAAAATTGTACTTCTAGGAGTAGTTTTAAATCACTATAGTTTTACTATTATACTTCCGCTGAAGACTCTACCACATGACTGTGTTTCACCAATCAACGTCGTTGTGCAGTCACGTGACCACACTCAGCGGCAGGACCATAGACTGTATACTGTATGTCTATGGGCGGGACAGGTTAGCTTTACAGTCGTAGCAAAACAAAGATATCAGAATCAACCGTCGCCAAGGCAACACAGACATGGAGGACCCCCCGGCCTCATAGTGGATGTTTGTCTTTTAGGTTACATTCAGTTCATAGTGTTTTGCACATGCAGTATCCATCCAAATTTGATGCAACAAGTCTCTCAATTAAGCTATTTTGTAATTAATAAATTTATTTTAAATTATTGATTGGATGAACTATAATTTGCCTAAATATGATTATTTTGTATTTTTGTCTGTCTGATTGATGCTTGTGTTAAGAAATAAATCAGACGTTACTCAACAGTTACTCACTACTTGAGTAGTTTTTTCATCAAGGACTTTTTTACTCTTACTCAAGTAATTATTTGGATGACTACTTTTACTTTTACTTGAGTCATATTATTCTGAAGTAACAGTACTTTTACTTGAGTATAATTTTTGGCTACACTACCCACCTCTGTCTCTCATTAGCATCTTGGATAAGGTGACCAGATTTCTTAGACAAAATTTAGGAAACTTTTCAACTCAGAAGTGTATATACCTCCAAAACACGTCATGTTTTTATTGTTGTAAAACTTAAAACAGGGACACTAGACCTAGAGCTGTTCTCATTAGGGGCTGAGCCCTCCCCTAAAGGTCTGATCATAGAATCACCCCTGCTGTTACTTTATTCTTGTACTCCCCTACACCTCAAAGGGAAATATTGTAATGTTTACTGAACTGCATTTATCTGACAGTTTTTGTTTTATTGCTTCAGGCTTGTTTCTGCAACAACTCATTGAGAACCGGCTACAATAAACATTATTGAGGAAATATTTTCTTTTGACATTGATGCAGTATTAAACAAGATTGCTGCAGTCGGCAGAAACAAGCTACATTGTAAATTAATAGGATTATTGTCCATCTTTTCTTTATGTTTATAAAAGGGCTTGTTTTGCTACTGACAGGCTGCGATTATTATTCTAAGTGTCTGACAACATTATGGAAAGGATTTTTAAAGAGGTCAAACTTTCTGTTAAAGATTAAGATCTTTAATTAAAACATAATAGTCCACAAAATTGCGTTTGCTAAACCCACCAGACTATGTAAATAATCAGTAATTTTAGCATCGTAAAATACGGCATTCTAAAACATCTCTGAGCTCTGAGCTCAGAAATGAGCCCGACTACAGGCTTTGTTAGCATCTTGGAGGCTACTCCAGATATTACAGAAGTCTTTTGTCAACATCTTATATGCTACTTGTCGCAAAGTGACACATGCACAACTCAAATCTGCACTCTCCTCACATCGGGGAGTGACAGTTGCTCCATAGCGGATCAAGTCCAGACCGAACTTCCCGACTTTCCTGTTTAATTTAGGCTAATCGGGCTTTTTACTTCCAGAAGCAAACTGCTGAGCCGTATATAACACCTGAGCAGCTTGGCGGCGACGGTGGCGCTGATTGGCAGGACGGGGATCAGTGGCAGGCCGGACGACTGGATGGGTGGGAACTGAGTGTGGTTGAAGGAAGGGAAACCGGGGGTGAAGGGGTCACCTGAACCCAGGTGGACCTGTGATTGGACGACACAGAGGGAGAAGCTGATTGGTCCGGAGCAACGACACATGAATAACTAAAACAAACTAAACTGAAACTATATGACCAGGTTAAAAAAATAATGAAAATGAATGTGAATGATTTTGGTTTGAGGTTTTTAGCTGTAATTATTAGTCATTTCATCTAATAAAGTAAAACTTGTGGGATGTCAGCTTGTTAAGTGAGAATATTTCTTTCTGTGACAGTAAACTAAGTGTATGTGTGTGTCTCTGTGTTTGTGTGGGTGTGTC
This sequence comes from Etheostoma nigrum, assembly GCA_029931835.1. Lineage (NCBI taxonomy): Eukaryota > Metazoa > Chordata > Actinopteri > Perciformes > Percidae > Etheostoma > Etheostoma nigrum. Next base: position 7,426,067 of record CM057247.1, on the reverse strand, counting down.
TGTGTGTGTGTGTAAATGTAAATGTGCTGTATTTATATAGCGCATTTCTAGTCTGAACGACTACTCAAAGCGCTTTTACATAGCACAGGAACCAATCACCATTCACACACATTCATACACTGTGGCCGAGGCTGCCGTACAAGGTGCCACCTGCTCATCAGATAAACATGCACACACATTCACACTCCGATGACACAGCATCGGGGGCAACTCGGGGTTCAGTGTCTTGCAGACACACAGGAAGGACACTTCGACATGGGACTGCAGGGCCAGGGATTGAACCACCAATCTTCCAATTGGCAGGCAACCGCTCTACCACTGAGCCACAGCCACCCTGTGTGTGTGTTTGTGTGTGTGTGTGTGGTTGTGTGTGTGTATTTGCGTGTGTCTCTGTGTTTGTGTGTGTCTCTGTGGGTGTGTGTATGTCTGTCTGTGTGTGTGTGTGCGTGCGTGCGTGCGTGCGTGCGTGCGTGTGTGTGTGTGTGTGTCTGTGTGTGTGTGTGTTTCTGTGTGTGTGTGTGTGTGTTTGTGTGTGTGTATTTGCGTGTGTTCTCCCACTTAGAAATCATGGAGGGGTCTGAAATTGTCATTGTAGGTGCATGTCCACTGTGACAGACATAATCTAAAAAATAATACCCAGAAATCACAATGTATGATTTTTTTAACTATTTATTTGTATGATACAGCTGCAAATTTGAACACCTGAGAAAATCAATGTTAATATTTGGTACAGTAGCCTTTGTTTGCAATTACAGAGGTCAAACGTTTCCTGTAGTTTTTCACCAGGTTTGCACACACTGCACAAGGGATTTTGGCCCACTCCTCCACACAGATCTTCTCTAGATCAGTCAGGTTTCTGGGGTGTCGCTGAGAAACACGGAGTTTGAGCTCCCTCCAAAGATTCTCTATTGGGTTTAGGTCTGGAGACTGGCTAGGCCACGCCAGAACCTAGATATGCTTCTTCCAGAGTGTGCTTCGGGTCATTGTCATGTTGGAAGACCCAGCCTCAACCCATCTTCATTGCTCTAACTGAGGGAAGGAGGGTGTTCCCCAAAATCTCGCAATACATGGCCCCGGTCATCCTCTCCTTAATACAGTGCAGTCACCCTGTCCAATGTGCAAAAAAACACCCCCAAAGCATGATGCTACCACCCCCATGCTTCACAGTAGGAATGGTGTTCTTGGGATGGTAATCATCATTCTTCTTCCTCTAAACACGGTTAGTGGAATTATGACCAAAAATTTCTATTTTTGACTCATCTGACCACATGACTTTCTCCCATGACTCCTCTGGATCATAAATGGTCATTGGCAAACTTAAGACGTAGCCCTTTCCAGCCTTGTGGAGGTGTACAATTTTGTCTCTGGACTCTTTGGACAGCTCTTTGGTCTTGGCCATGTTAGTAGTTGGATTCTTACTGATTGTACAGGGTGGACAGGTGTCTTTATGCAGCCAATGACCTCAAACAGGTGCATCTAATTTAAGATTATAAATGGAGTGGAGGTGGACATTTTGCTACTGTACCAAATATTAACATTGATTTTCTCAGGTGTTCAAATTTGCAGCTGTATCATACAAATAAATAGTTAAAAAATCATACATTGTGATTTCTGGGTATTATTTTTTAGATTATGTCTGTCACAGTGGACATGCACCTTCGATGACAATTTCAGACCCCTCCATGATTTCTAAGTGGGAGAACTTGCAAAATAGCAGGGTGTTCAAATACTTATTTTCCTCACTGTAGTGTGTGTCTGTGTGTCTCGTGTGTGTGTGTGTGTGTGTGTGTGTGTGTGCGCGTCTGTGTGTGTGTGTGTCTGTGTGTGTTTGTGTGTATCTCTGTGCGTGTGTGTCTGTGTATGTGTGAGTGTGTTTGGTTGTGTGTCTCTGTGGAGTGTGTGTGTGTGTGTGTGTGTGTGTGTGTGTGTCTATGTCTATGTGGAGTGTGTGTGTGCGTGTGTTTGTTACATGTTCCGACACAGCGGTGTGTGTGTTCAGTCCGAGGCGTCGGGGGTCCTGCGGCAGGTCGGCGGGGTCGGGGTAGATCAAAGCTCCGCCCGCCCCGCTCCTCTCAGCCAACCAGACCTTCTCAGCAAAACTAACCCCGCCCCCAACACGCATCACCACCACAGAGCCAACCACAGACACGCCCGCGCTCTTCAGCCAGTTGAAATCCTCCGGGCGGCCGTAGTTGGCGTAGACCACGCCCCCCTGCGGAAAGAGAGAGAGAGAGAGGGGTTGCTCCATAGCATAGACAGTGAAATGGACCAACAGGTCTTGTTGCTCTGGACGGAGACCAGTGAAGTCTATTAGAAGCTCTTTTCCGGTGATGGCTGAGCGTTACTGTGCAGCCTCCAACTGAGCTTGAAGACGTAGATGTGACGTGAGCAACCTGTCTGAAAGTTGTTAGTCTTCTGGTAGCTGTGCCAAGAGAAATTTCAATCATTCCCAATCAGCAGAGATGGACAGGTAGGTATATGTTGGGAGATAACATAGACACAGGCTAATAACTGCTAACTAAAATGCTGTAGTTAACATCAACAAAGGCACAGGCTAATTACTGCTAACTAACATGCTAGTTAACATTAACATAGGCACAGGCTAATTACTGCTAACTAACATGCTAGTTAACATTAACATAGGCACAGGCTAATTACTGCTAACTAACATGCTAGTTAACATTAACATAGGCACAGGCTAATTATTGCTAACTAACATGCTAGTTAACATTAACATAGGCACAGGCGAATTACTGCTAACTAACATGCTAGTTAACATTAACATAGGCACAGGCTAATTATTGCTAACTAACATGCTAGTTAACATTAACATAGGCACAGGCTAATTACTGCTAACTAACATACTAGTTAACATTAGTAATTAAACCTAAACAGTTGATGTAAGTCCAAAGTCTCTGCGAGGTTCTCCTGACAATACAGTGATTATATGGTAAGTTGCGTGGTTATGACACAATCGTTTTTATTTATTTTTAGAAAAACGTCTGCTACGGAGCCATAACGTGAGATACAAGGTAATGGATCCTTTTATACATTGTTGTGTTTCTTTAGAAACAAACAACAAACAAATAGAGTCTTTAAATGCTTCAGATGTAAAGTTATTCACTGTCAAAGTGGCGCCAAAATGAATGGAAGTCAATGGGATTCTAACTGCAGGTGGTGGCTTTGTAGCATTAAAATGGCGCTGTGGGAGCTAAGCTTGGAGAGGAGAGGCTAACCCCCTTGGATGGACTATGTTTTTTGTTTTTTAAAAGTTACATTTTGTTTAGGAAGGACACCTAAACTCCCCGCCAAATACACGCACCTATAAGTCCAGACCCCACTCTTTAATTTACAAACACCCAACAATTGCCCCAAGAGACACGGTGTCTCACCGTGGTACTTCCTGTGGCGCTGTATGGACAGAAGTCAGACGGGTTCAGGGGAATCTGTTCTGAGATGAGTCCTGCAGAGTCCAGCAGCCACAGAGAGCTCCTCTGAGACCTGCACACACACACACACAAGCACACACACACGCAGACACACGCAGATATACACAAACACACACACACACACACACACACAAACACACACACAAACCTGAACACACCTCGTAACTCTGCAGCATTACTCTGACCTCTGAACTCTCTCTCTACCTGTCGGGGAACTGTAGAGTGGCGTACAGAGACTCGGTCCAGGTGTGGTCCATCTGCAGCCGTCTGAAGCACCGGAGGATCTCGGAGGCTAGAGACGTTCCCTCCAAGGACCCTGGAGGATGGTTCGCTCTGCTGACTCGACTGGTTGGACAGACAAAAACAGTCGAAAACTTAAATGGATGTCCTCTGACGACCAAATGCACCACAATGACTCTAATGGCTGAAAGACCCATATGTTGTTATTGTAATAGGGATGTCGATGGATTCAAATTCTTAAAGGTCCAATGACATGGTGTTCTTTGGATGCTTTTATATAGACCTTAGTGATCCCCTAAAACTGTATCTGAATTCTATTTTATATAGACCTTAGTGGTCTCCTAAAATTGTATCCGAATTGTCTTTTATATAGACCTTAGTGGTCTCCTAATACTATATCTGAAGTCTCTTCTATAGACTTTAGTGGTCCCCTAATACTGTATCTGAAGTCACTTTTATATAGACCTTAGTGGTCCCTAACACTGTATCTGAAGTCTCTTTTATATAGACCTTAGTGGTCCCCTAATACCGTATAAGAAGTCTCTTTAATAGACCTTAGTGGTCCCCTTATACTGTATCTGAAGTCTCCTCTTATATAGACCTTAGTGGTCCCCTAATACTGTATCTGAAGTCTCTTTTATATAGACCTTAGTGGTCCCCTAATACCTTACCAGAAGTCTCTTTTATATAGACCTTAGTGGTCCCCTAATACTGTATCTGAAGTCTCTTTTACAGTGAGGAAAATAAGTATTTGAACACCCTGCTATTTTGCAAGTTCTCCCACTTAGAAATCATGGAGGGGTCTGAAATTGTCATCGTAGGTACATGTCCATTGTGAGAGACATAATCTAAAAAAAAATATCCAGAAATCACAATGTATGTTTTTTTAACTCTTTGTTTGCATTATACGGCTGAAAATAAGTATTTGAACACCTGAGAAAATTCAATTCAATTCAGTTCAATTTTATTTATAGTATCAATTCATAACAAGAGTTATCTCGAGACACAGATAGAGTAGGTCTAGACCACACTCCAGAATTTACAAGGACCCAACAGTTCTAGTAGTTTCCTACTACTAAAAATCAATGTTAATATTTGGTACAGTAGCTTTTGTTTGTAATTCCAGAGGTCAAATGTTTCCTGTAGTTTTTCACCAGGTTTGCACACACTGCAGATGGGATTTTGGCCCACTCCTCCACACAGATCTTCTCTAGATCAGTCAGGTTTCTGGGCTGTTGCTGAGAAACACGGAGTTTGCGCTCCCTTCAAAGATTCTCTATTGGGTTTAGGTCTGGAGACTGGCTAGGCCACGCCAGAACCTTGATATGCTTCTTACAGAGCCACTCCTTGGTTCTCCTGGCTGTGTGCTTCGGGTCACTGTCATGTTGGAAGACCCAGCCTCAACCCATCTTCAATGCTCTAACTGAGGGAAGGAGGTTGTTCCCCAAAATCTTGCAATACATGGCCCCGGTCATCCTCTCCTTAATACAGTACAGTCGCCATGTCCCATGTGCAGAAAAACACCCCCAAAGCATGATGCTACCACCCCCATGCTTCACAGAAGGGATGGTGTTCTTGGGATGGTACTCATCATTCTTCTTCCTCCAAACACAGTTAGTGGAATTATGACCAAAAAGTTATATTTTGGTCTCATCTGACCACATGACTTTCTCCCATGACTCCTCTGGATCATCCAAATGGTCATTGGCAAACTTAAGACGGGCCTTGACATGTGCTGGTTTAAGCATGGGAACCTTCCGTGCCATGCATGATTTCAAACCATGACGTCTTAGTGTATTACCAACAGTAACCTTGGAAACGGTGGTCCCAGCTCTTTTCAGGTCATTGAGACCCCACGAGGTGAGATCTTGCATGGACCCCCAGTCCGAGGGAGATTGACAGTTATGTTTAGCTTCTTCCATTTTATAATGATTGCTCCAACAGTGGACCTTTTTTTCACCAAGCTGCTTGGCAATTTCCCCGTAGCCCTTTCCAGCCTTGTGGAGGTGTACAATTTTGTTTCTAGTGTCTTTGGACAGCCCTTTGGTCTTGGCCATGTTAGTAATTAGATTCTTACTGGTTGTATGGGGTGGACAGGTGTCTTTCTGCAGCTAACAACCTCAAACAGGTGCATCTAATTTACGATAATACATGGAGTGAAGGTGGACATTTTGAAGGCAGACTAACAGGTCTTTGAGGGTCAGAATTCTAGCTGATAGACAGGTGTTCAAATACTTATTTGCAGCTGTATCATACAAATAAATAAAAAATCATATATTGTGATTTCTGGATTTATTTTTTTAGATTATGTCTCTCACAGTGGACATGCACTTACGATGACAATTTCAGATCCCTCCATGATTTCTAAATGGGAGAACTTGCAAAATAGCAGGGTGTTCAAATACTTATTTTCCTCACAGTATATAACCTTTAGTGGTCCCCTAATACTGTAACTGAAGTCTCTTTTAGACCTTAGTGGTCAATCACAAATTTTGGTAACACTTTATAATAACAATCATTAAAGCTGCAGTAGGGAGTTTTGAGGAAACGTGGACTTAGCCTAAAAATTTGAACAAGCACACCTTACAGGCTCCTCCCCCTTGCTCTCTGCTACGCTACAGCCCCCCCCCCTCCACAGCTCCTCGAGCCTGCCGTGAACGCGCAGGCTAGTAAGCAGGGCCACCGATGCTTTCCACACAATACAGGGGATTTATTCTAAGGAGGGTATAGCTGTTGTGTGCTGTGCTTTTAAAACTTTATGTAAAAAAATTGCTTATTTAAAATATTTCTATTAAAAGTTTTGGAAATATTTTTCAATAAAAAAGGGATTAAAAATGTTTATGTAATCGCTCATTTGTGAGAACAAAAGCAGCACTTTACACAGTACATTACTGAATTACCTTTTGTATCAATTTAAAACACTAAACTTTCAGTAGGAATGATGAATCACTGAGGAAGCTCACTAAGCCAAGGAATAACAACATCTTAGAAATATGTCTTACGTTTTATTTTGCATATGGGTAAAATAAATCAGCTTTTTTTGCAAAGTACACACAAGGAAATACTGAACATCTTGATTTGGACTGAAAGACAATTCCTTCACGTGGCTCTGTGTCTGGGGCAATGTCTGACCTGTTGAAGGAGTATAAAGAATTTGTGTCAGACATTTGATTTACAATCCTGAGGGGGAAGACACAGGGGCAGGGACAGCGCACAATTAAAGTAGTTTCACCATAGCTGCATTTAATTGTGATCGACAAAAACACATTTAGGCTTACTAAATGTAGGTATCGAAACAATATTGCTTCTACTGAGGGTGAACGAGTTAGCTACAACATTCCTGCCGTGCTACAAGCTAACAAGCTAACTGTTAGACTTAGCTAGCAACAAGCTACAGAGTAAAATGAGATTTGCGCTATCACCAGCGATACTGTAACCATCGCTAGCTTAGTTGTGTAGCTAGTTATTAATGAATGAAACAAATCCAGCAGGGATACTTACATGTCAAGCAGAAATTTGGCTAGCACTGATTGAATCCGTGTTGAATCCTTTCAGGAGGCGTAGCTCCCTCCACCTCTGAAAAGCCCTCCGATGTTGACCTTCGTTTTATTTCGGGCTCGGTTTAATTCTTTCTTTTTAGCTCGCTTTTCGTCATCGGTCTTCTTCTGTTTGCCCGTCTTTGTTTTCTGAGCAGGTGTCACTTGAGAAATTGGCAGTTTTCCTGAAAAGTTGTTTCTCCGTGATTAGCACAGCTGCAGCACACTGGCAATCTTGAGCTTGAACACGGTACGCGCTGTGCGGGGGGAAGGGGGAGGGGGGGAGGGTTATGAGCAGCGCGTACACGAGAGTGATTGACACTGCTAAGACAGTCCTCCTGGCTCTGATTGGCTGTTTTGACCGGGAGCGGTGCATTTCTGCCAAATGGCATCAGGGACACAGGGAGGAGCCATAGGAGCTTAATTTTTTCACAGATTATCTGTCTCATATTCTACTGTCAGGGCATAGTGACAGTTTTAACAAATATGTAAAAAATACATTTTTACAAAAGTTACCTACTGAACCTTTATTAGATGGTAAGTTGATTGTTAATTAATCTTTAATTAATTGTCATTTAACTGTTAGCAAACCATCATTTTACTGTTAACAAACAATTAAATTATAATTAATAAAATATTAGTAGTGCTGTAAATTAACAGTTCATCATTATATCCCTGATATACTATATTAGGTATCGGGTAATGATTAAAAATGAAAACATTTTTAAAACATCTATAACATTACATATATTGTTACAGATGTTTTCATATATGTAAACATAATTAATTGTAATTTAATTGTTTGTTAACAGTCAAATGACTGTTTGCTAACAGTTAAATTACAATTAACTAAAGATGAATTAATTATCAATTAACCATGTATTATTATTAATCATTATATCAATTATGTATTATTATATTTTAATAATCAGTGATGAGGGACCTACCTGACTGTGTCGTGGATATCTTCATCCTGCAGCAATCTCTTCATCATCACCCGCAGCTCTCCCAGGTAAAGACCCGCCCCTTCCTCTGCAGGTGTTTTAGCCCCGCCCCCCGGTTCCTCATCCTCCCCCCCCACCTGGGAGCAGAGGAACCGCCCACCGAACACCGCGTAGGCCAATAGGAACGCTGCAAGAGAGACCATGGCCACTTCAATCACAGGATCAAACTGATCAATGTAAGGTGTGTGTGTCTGTGTTTGACTGTGTTTGTCCCTGTGTGTGTGTGTATGCATACGTGTGTGTCTGTGTGTGTGTATCTGTCTCTGTGTGTCTGTGTGTGTCCCTGTGTGTGTGTGTGTGTTTGTGTATGTGTGCGGCCGTGTGTGCGTGTCTGTGTGTGTCCTTGTTTGTCTGTGTCCCCATGTGTGCGTGTGTCTGTGTGTGTGTGTCTGTCTCTGTGTTCCTGTGTGTGTGTCTGTGTGTGTGTGTCTGTGTGTGTGTCTGTCTCTGTGTTCCTGTGTGTGTGTCCCTGTGTGTTTGTGTATGTCTGTGTGTCTGTGTCCCCGTGTGTGCGTGTGTGTGTGTGTCTGTGTGTGTCTGCGTGTGTCTGTGTGTGTGTATGTGTGTCCGTATGTGTGTGCGTGTGTGTACGTGTATGTGTGTGTGTGTGTGTGTCTGTGTGTGTGTGTACCAGCGGTAAAGATAACAACAATGCCCACACACAGCAGCCCGCCAGCTCTCCGGTAACCATGGCGATATGGCAGCACCAGTGCTGTGATGTCACTGCTAGGCCCCGCCTCTTCGAACGTCATCTCCACCCTCTGAGCTCCGCCCACCTCCTCGGTCACGCCCACTGATGAAGACTGAGAGAGATGCTAGATTGGACCTGAGACACGTGTCAGACAGAGACGTAGATCCGACCTGAGACACGTGTCAACGTCACTACAACAAGACGACAGCAGCACTTTCTTCCCCTAGGAATCACTAATAAAGCTTTTTAAATCAGACGTCACACAACCGGATATGTACCTAAAACTTTATTAACAAATTATTAGGAGGGATGTGGAAGAGGGAGGTGCAAGCTAGACTCGTTTTTTCAAGAAGTAACATCACCCAACATGGATAAGAGCACCTTAGAGCACCTTAGAGTATGTTAGAGCACCTTAGAGTGCTTTATAGTACCTTAGAGTATGTTAGAGTACCTTAGAGCACCTTACCGGACATTCACACCGCCACCTACTTGAACGTCAAAAGTTACCGGAAGTCGGGGGTGCTGCTGAGCGTTAATGGAGTAGGACGTGAGTTTGGAAGCTCTTGCCGATTTCGATTAATATTGTAATTCATCTGCACTTTTTCTTCACATATTTAGTATTGTCTTACTCCGCAGTGCGTTTTGTTGGGAAAGTTAACTCTGGACTGTGTAAGATGGCTGGAAAGAACTCTAAAACTCGCAATACTATTCAGACACAACTGCGGCCTGGTCCTCAAACCGCAACCACCTCCTCGAGTAAATGTAAATGTAAATGTGCTGTATTTATATAGCGCTTTTCTAGTCTGAACGACTACTCAAAGCGCTTTTACATAGTACAGGAACCATTCACCATTCACACACATTCATACACTGTGGCCGAGGCTGCCGTACAAGGTGCCATCTGCTCATCAGATAGACATGCACACACATTCACACTCCAATGCGCAGCATCGGGGGCAACTTGGGGTTCAGTGTCTTGCCCAAGGACACTTCGACATGGGACTGCATGGCCGGGGATTGAACCACCAACCTTCCAATTGGCAGGCAACCGCTCTACCACTGAGCCACAGCCGCCCCGTGAGCAATCTGTTGCTGCAGAGGCCGCCTCGCTAGCCTTGACATCGCTGCCCTCAAGCTCGACTTGCTGGCCTCGATGAGGAAAGATATTGCTGATATTTTTAAAAAAGAACTCCATGATACTCTCGGGGATGCTTTGTCTACTATCAAGCTCGACCTGCAAGCGGTGAAGTCACAGCTGGCGAATGATAAAGTTGCTACCGATGCTACCATATCCAAGCTAAAAGGTACGGTTGGAGAGATGGAGCACGCACTTAGCGAGTGCTCCGATGACATCGCCGGGATGAAAACTACTATCGAGTGCCTCTCAGCTACCGTGGTCAAGCTGGAAAATAAATGTGAAGACTTGGAGTCCAGATCACGGCGTAACAACGTTAGAATAGTGGGAGTACCGGAGGGTCCTGACACCTGTACCACTGCTGCTGTAGCCGCCTTACTGAAGGAAGCGTTCAATCTGGAAAAGGAGCCGCTTTTGGACAGGTCCCACCGGACCCTACAACCCAAACCCAAGCCTGGTGATCGTCCGCGAGCCATTGTGTGCAGATTTCATTATTACAGTGACTGTGTTGACATTTTGCGCCACGCTAGAGAGCTCCGACAAATTAAAGTCAGAGACTTGACCGTCTCACTCTTCCCGGATCCCACTGCCAAGGTAGCTGGGGCTCGGGCTGCTTTCAACGAGGTCAGACGCCAACTTCGTGGCATTGTCGGTGCTCGATATGGTCTGATTTATCCTGCGCGACTTCGCATCACATACGACGGTGTTGAGAGGGACTTTGTTTCTGCGGATAAAGCCAGCGACTATGTCAAGACTTTGATTTCTGGGTGAGCTCTAGTAGCTTTTCAGATTTTTGTTCTGTTATTCCTTTGTGGACTCACCAGCCTTAATTCTCTACCTGTTCAGTATTAGGTGGTTTTCTGGCTTGCTACACTAACTAGGTTAGTGTCACTGTTTGTTTATAGCAGATATTTTTTTTCCTTCAATCTTACTGTAGGGACCCCTTTAAATTGTCATGTTAGATTTGCTCAGACATCAGACATTCCACATTTATTGTATCTTAACAAGGCCTTACTATATTTTGTATTTTGTACTTTAGAGATGATCAGCACTACCTCATTTTATGCTTTCTCCATCTAATTGTACAGGACTGAAGGCCTACTATTATTTGTAATTTTGCACTTTCACGTGCTTTACTATTTTCATACTGTTGTGTTGAGATCGGCGGGAGTTTTTTTTTCTTCTCTTTTAACTTTTGTCTATTCTGCATGGTCTCCGAGTTGTTCAACGCTATTGTGGACAACCTTTGGTTATTGTGGGAAACACTGCTGTCTCCTTTGTTCTATGGTTATATGGGGACTTTGGGTGTGTTTGTGTTTAGGGGTATGTTGGGGGGTGGGTGTCCCACCTCGGCTCTCTATGACCATTTTCATTTTTTATGTTATTTTTTTATTTAAATGGTTAATGGCATTATAGATCCCAGCATGGCTGGGTCAGGCACACCTCTCAGATTTATCAGTTGGAATATCAGAGGTATGGGTAATCCTGTTAAGAGATCTAAGGTTTTTGCACACTTGAAACGTTTAAACTCTGATATAGTATTCTTGTAGGAGACTCACCTTCGTGTCAAAGATCACCGTAGGTTACATTGCCCTTGGGTCGGTCAAGTTTTCCACTCAAACTTTAATTCAAAAGCTAGAGGAGTCGCCATTTTAGTTAGCAAAAAAGTTCAGTTCTCATCCACTGATGTTATTGCTGATAGAAATGGCAGATACCTCATGGTTGCTGGTACTCTGTCACAAAAGAAGGTTTTGTTTGTAAATGTATATGCCCCGAACTTTGATGATGTTGAATTCGCTAACAGATTGCTGAGTAACATCCCCTTCTTGAATACACATCTGCTGATCTTCGGTGGGGATCTAAATTGTGTTTTTGACCCAATCTTGCATCGTTCTACTCCTCGAAATCTGACTCAATCTGCTATGTCTATAACACTCTCTGATTTTATGAAACGGAATGGTCTTGTTGATCCATGGAGATCTCGTAACCCCACCACTAAAAAATTCTTTCTTTTCCCAGGTGCATCATTCATATTCTAGGATTGATTACTTTTTACTGCTTAATGCAGGTGTAATTTCTTCTGACTATTTAGGTATTGTAATATCTGACCATTCACCTTTATTATTAGATATTCAACTTTCTACCTATAAACGTAGCCCACCACTTTGGAGATTTAACTTTCTTCTTTTGGCAGACAAAGAATTTTGTGAACTTATTTCAAATTCTATTGATGAGTTCTTGTCTTTCAATAAAAATGACTCCTCTTGGACGGCTGTGGCTCAGCGGTAGAGCGGTTGCCTGCCAATTAGAAGGTTGGTGGTTTAATCCCTGGCCCTGCAGTCCCATGTCGAAGTGTCCTTGGGCAAGACACTGAACCCCGAGTTGCCCCCGATGCTGCGCATCGGAGTGTGAATGTGTGTGCATGTTTATCTGATGAGCAGGTGGCACCTTGTACGGCAGCCTCGGCCACAGTGTGTGAATGGTGAATGTATCCTGTATGATGTAAAAGCGCTTTGAGTAGTCGTTAAGAATATAAATATATATATAAATACAGCACATTTACATCTTCCTATTCATTGCTGTGGGAGACAATTAAATGTTACCTGAGAGGTCAAATTATTTCTTACTCCGCTCTTTCTAATAAAAGGATTAATGCTAGGCTTAATGCACTCACATCTGCGATTTGTAACCTTGATCAGAGATATGCACTGAACCCTTCTCCAGAAGTACTTAAGCAGCGTCTTGATTTGCTAGCAGAATTTGATCTCATTTCAACTAAAGAAGCAGAGCGCTTGTTACTACGCAGCCGTGGCTCATGTTATGAACATGGCGATAAGGCAAGTCGGTTACTGGCACATCAGTTACGACAACAGGCCACTTCCCGTTTAATACCTAGTATTAAAAACACTTATGACAGTATTACTACAGATCCCTTGGAAATTAATGCTAGTTTTAAATCATTTTACTCTTTATTATATAAATCTGAATTTCCTACAGACAACACTAAAATGGACACATTTCTCCACAACCTCTCGAATCCTGTCATTGACAATAATACTGCCAGGCAATTGGACTCTCCACTCTCCCTTGACGAAGTATTAAATGCAATTAATGTTATGCAATCTAACAAAGCCCCAGGCCCCGACGGGTTTCCGATTGAATTTTTTAAAACATTTATTGGCAAATTGGTTCCGCTACTTTTATCCGTATTCAATGAATCCTTGGAAAGTGGTTCATTACCACCAACCTTGACACAAGCCACTATTGCTCTCCTTCTCAAAAAGGACAAGGATCCGACCACCTGTGCTTCCTACAGACCATTGTCTCTGCTTAATGCTGACGTAAAGGTGTTGGCTAAAGTAATTGCATCCCGCTTAGAGAATGTTGTTCCTCATATAATATCCGTAGATATCCGTGGTTTTATAAAGGGACGTCACTTGTTTTTTAATACCCGTACACTGTTCAATATAATTTACTCAAAATATTCGGCTGAACTTCCTGAGCTTGTTATTTCTTTAAATGCAGAAAAGGCATTCGATAGGGTAGAGTGGGGGTACTTGTTTGCAGTTTTAAAGAAATTTGGATTTGGTGATAAATTTACTTCTTGGATTCGCCTCCTTTATTTGTCTCCTAAGGCCAGTGTCCATACTAATGTTTATTCCGACTACTTTGCCCTTGAACGCGGAACTCGCCAAGGTTGTCCTTTATCACCTTTGCTTTATGCTATTTCTATCGAGCCTCTGTCTATTACATTAAGATCTTCCCCTTTATTCAAAGGTATCACCCGTAATGGTCTTGAATATAAATTATCGCTATATGCAGATGATTTGTTATTGTATATTACTGATCCTACACTTTCTATCCCTGCTGTTTTAGGTATTCTGGAGAACTTCAGCTCATTTTCAGGTTATAAATTAAATTTGGGGAAAAGTGAGTGTTTCCCTATTAACAATGCAGCATGTCATATGCAACTGTCGGATTTGCCTTTTCAATTTAGTCCATCTGGGTTTAAATACCTAGGTATTAATGTGACTCGTTCTTTATCTAGCCTTGCATCTGCAAATTTCACTCCCCTCATCTCAAAGATTACATCTAATATTCAAAGATGGGGTTCCCTCCCCCTTTCATTAATTGGCAAGATCAATGTTGTAAAAATGAATATTTTACCAAAATTTATATTTTTATTCCAGTCAATTCCTCTTTTTTTGCCAAAACATTTTTTTGACTCACTTGATAAGACAATCTGTTCTTTTATTTGGGGTGGAAAATCTCCTAGGATTCGTAAGACGTTACTGCAGAGATGCAGACTTAGTGGAGGACTTGCATTACCTAATTTTTTTACCTACTATTGGGCAGCTCACATCCATAAACTTTGCTACTGGTTAAAATCCCCTGGATCTTCTTGGTGTAAATTTGAACTATCATCCTGTAGGGGCTCTTCTATACTTGCTTTACTTTATTCCTCTTTACCTATAAAGCCTTCTTTATATACTGATAATCAAGTGGTTCTTAACACACTCAAAATCTGGTATCAATTTAAAAGACACTTTAAACTTGTAGCTGCATCTTCCTTGGGTCCTCTGAATAATAACCATCTATTTCTTCCATCACTTTCGGACTCAATCTTTTCACTGTGGTATGACAAGGGTATCACACTAATCAAAGATTTATATGTGGATGGTGTCTTTGATAGTTTTTCCAATTTGTCATCTTGTTATGAACTTCCTGTTACTCATCTGTTTCGTTATTTTCAAACTCGCAATTTTGTGGCTAAGTGTTTTCCTAATTTTCCCTCTTTACCTCCAGAGCAGCGGTGGGAAACCATGCTTTCATTTGTCCCTCATCACAGAGGTATCATATCAAAACTATACGACACTATGTTAGCTTTTAGTGACCACTCAAATGATACACTTAAATGTACATGGGAAAGGGAACTGGGTATAGATATACAGGAGGGGTCCTGGGAACAGGCCATAGAGAGAATACGATCTACCACTTCTTGTGCTCGTCTCGGACTTATTCAATTTAAGGTCTTATATAGGGTACATTTCTCTAAGTTTAAACTATCTGAACTGTATCCAGAAGTGGAGGACAAATGTGATAAATGCCATGGCTCTCCTTGTCACCTTAGTCATATGTTTTTTCTTTGTCCGGACTTGAAAGTTTTCTGGGAGGGTTATTTTACTATTATGTCCTCTGTTCTTGGAGTAATTCTCCAGCCTTGCCCTCTGGTTGCTATATTTGGGGTTCCTGACCCCTCTCTTCCACTTAACCCTACACAAAAAGACATTATAGCTTTCACATCTTTGCTAGCAAGGCGCTCCCTATTGTTACATTGGAAGTCTGCTAAATATCCTTCTATCTCCCGGTGGCTCAAAGACATCATGTTTTTTTTAAAACTTGAGAAAATTAAATACATGCTGAGAGGATGTACAGTCAAATTTTTCCATAAATGGCAACCCTTTATTTCCTATTTCACTAATTTAGAAGTACTACCCAATTAAATGTGTGCCTGTTGTTGTTCCTTTGTTTTGCATAAATAACCAGTAATATTTGTGTCGGTCATGGTGAGCTGAGTGGGGGCGCGGGTGGGGGGTTGTTCATTGTTTGTTACACGGTACTCTGATTTAACTTAAATATTTTCTCCTACATTCTTTTCAGAGCGTTTAAAAAAACTTTTTTTTTAAAATTATTTTTGTTTATATGTATGTATGTATGTGTCCGTGTACATATGCATATATGGGTAAAGGGTAAATTGTATCTGTGACTAAGTATTGTATGCACTATTTACAATAAAAATATTACTAAAAAAAAATAAAAGTTACCGGAAGTCATTCATTTTCAATGGAAGCTTCTCTCAGCTGCAAGGAGCTGCAAATCTGTCGGCGTGGCGTTTTGGGCGTTTTGAGTGTATTGAGTGTCAATCAGAAAGTTGAACTTTTTCAACTTTATGGTAAGGAGCTATGACGCGGTTCAGTGGCAAGCAGCGGCTAACGCCAGCCGCCAATCGGAATATAGACGTCTTTCGCGCTGGCTGATCCCGGAGAAGCATACGACATAAACTTTCGTTCCTACCAAAACATTCATTCTGAGGACAAGCTCATAATCGCCGTTGGTGGGTTACCTATTGTTTATAATATAACGTTGTTTGTACGTAGGGACCAGTTAACGTTACCTGCCGGTCACATCGTCTCTAATGGGCCGCTCATAGCGAAGTCTTGCACGGGTCACTAGGTTTAGTCTGGCGGCTGCTCACTCTGCCTGCACGCCGCTACGGCTCAGCGGCTAATGAGCGAGCTAACTGCTAACAGACCCCGCTGCGACCAATTAACAATACAACTTCTGTCATTATACATGTAATTTATAAAAGGCTTCTAGTGTCAGTGTATTAGTTGTGGTTGCGTGTGCTTCTCCCGGTCGAACCTACGTGTCAAAAAACTTCCCCGTACTTTTTCACAAGCGTCTTTGGCGCGGCGGCCAGAGCTTTTTTGCAGCTCAAGTCGGTGGCGGTGTGTACGTAAGGTTAGAGTACCTTAGAGCACATTAGAGCACATTAGAGCACCTTAGAGTACCTTAGAGTACCTTAGAGCACTTTTAACCATAGTCCTCATAAATCTACCGGAGTTTAAACACAAGACAAAGAAAGACACATATGGCTGAATTTCCGGTGGCACCGGAGCAACCCCAGAAGTGTAACGGGGTAAAACATAATCACGCAGTAACAGGTGTTACGGGTCCAATCTAACATCTCCCTCTCACCTGAGTCAGACGAGTCCTGATGGTCTCCATGACGACCTGCAGACGAGATATGCTGACATGCATAAAAATATTTGACTTATTTTATTCAGCAAGTAAAAACATAAAAAATATACATACATACTGCTTATCTGCATCTATATAATAACATTATTATATCATATCTTGTCTTTTTAATCTATTTTATTTTTTAACAGGTAAGTTTACCTGAATAAATCCTGTTTTTCCAAAGTGAATCTGTCCCAGCAGGGCTCACTGTGATTGGCTGCTGACAGGGGTCAGAGGTCAGCACGTTATTTGATCAGGTTAACTTTATTAACAGCAATGTAAACACACACACACACACACACACACACTCACACATACATACTCTCTCTCTCACACACACACACACACACACACACACACACACACACATACACACACTCTTTCTCTCTCTCTCACACATATACGCACACACACTCTCTCTCTCACACATATACACACGCACGTGCGCACACACACACGCATGGACGTGCGCACACAAACACGCACACAAACACTCTCTCTCTTTCTATCTCACTCACACACACACACTCTCTCTTTCTTTCTCTCTCTCACACACACAAACACACGCACACACACGTATTTCTGCTTAATAAAATCTGAGTCTGATGAGACTAAAACATTAAACTGTTCATGTCTAGTTTTATGAACAGATGTTTCTTCAACATGTCACCGACAGTTTAAAATGGACAACGAAGACTTAGTCTTAAACAGCTGATCACACACACACACACACACTCTCTCTCTCTCTTTCTCTCTCACACACACACACACACACACACACAGAAAAAATACACTGACCTTGATTATTCTTCCTCTCTGTCTTCTCTCGCTGCGTCCATCCGTCTGCTTCATGTCAATCTGTCCAAGTGTGTATGTGTGTGTGTGTGTCAACATTGAAGTCCAAACTTCTGTAGCTGAACTCCGCCTTCTTCAACAAAAACTAACTGTGTGTGTGTATGTGTCCGTGTGTGTGTGGGAATCTGTGTGTGTGTGGGTTGTGTGTGTGTGTGCGTGTGTGTGGAGTGGTATGTGTGTGTGTGTGCCCGTGTGTGTGTGTGTGTGGGAATCTGTGTGTGTGTGTGTTGTGTGTGTGTGGAGGGGTATGTGTGTGTGTGTGCGTGTGTGTGTGTGTGTGTCAATGTTGAAAAGTCCAAACTTCTGTAGCTGAACTCCGCCTCCTTCAACAAAAACTGTTCTGATTTTAATCAAAGTCTTTTTGTTGTATTTTCACATAACAACCCACATCACATCCCCGCTATAAAGAAAAGCAGACAAAAGGGGGAGGACAACAACATTCACATCATTCAAAGTCATTATAGTCCATCTGTTCCACCAATGCAAAACAGGTTGTCAGATATCACTGAATATCTGACACACACACACACACACACATATACACACACACACACACACGCTATCATTACCTTGTAAATAATAACAAATTGGTTCGAGAGTTTAAGCCCATGTTGTAGGTTAACCACCACCGTTGATTAATGGGTACATACAGCACTCAAGAAATATATGTATATATCATGTGCAAAAATATCTGCAAAAGTAAAAATGGACCTATAGGAAGTTGGTTCACTTCAAGAGATGACCAAGCGTGTTACATGATGCTGAAGAAGACGACCAAGCGTGTGTTATATGACGCTAAAGGAGACAACCAAGCGCGTGTTATATGGTGCTAAAATAATAATAATAACATAGTAACAATCAGTGATAATCAATAATAACAACAAAGGCACCTGACCTAGCGTATTTTACGAGATGGGAGTAAGAATGTGTTGGCACGTTCAGAAGTACTTTTAGTCGTCAACAGAAAACTGAAAAATCTGATTGGACGTATTGTCTAGCTAGCTGTCTAAGGAGCAGGTAACCATAGTCCTCAGAAATCAGCCGCAGGTTAGAGCGCCAACACAGAGACAGAGGACGGGGACGGACATCCAGCCTAAATTAGCGACATCCGGCAGAATTTTCAGCTGTGGATGCAATCCTGAAAGTGGACCGTCGTGGATATTGACTAATTTGTGAACAGCAACCATAGCAATGCACCTAGCTGACAGTAAGCCGTTAATGGGCCATAGGCTGTAAACTGTCACAGACTGCAGTAAAAACCCCGATGGAACCCTGTGAGACCGAGAGGCTCGCCCACGATCAAAAAATCACCTCTGATTCATAGTTTAATAACTTTTAAACAATACATCGCAGCGACTCACCTAAAATGGCTCCGGAATCCTGACGAATTAGCCTTTCCGGCGGTCTTTTCCGTGTCCTTTTAGCCTCTACAGGTGATTTTCTATCCAGCCTGGAACTTCCAACCTCTTTAGGGGTTGTTGGGCTTTAAATCCATGCCTTTAAATCCCAGATTAATCCACTTTATGTCCATAATTCATCGCGTTTTCGCTCGATTCTGCCGCTCGCTCCCTCGCTGCTCTGTCTTTCTCTCTGTTTACAGGAAGTAGAGGTCCCCGGTATGCCCATATATGGGAGATATCAGCCAAAGAGTAAGGAGGCTGAAAGATTCCAGCCCTCCCAACACTTCCTACACGTCCTACACTTCCTGTCAACGTGTCTGCATGCAATCAAAGGTGCTATAGCGGAACAAGATAGATATCTACCGTTTTATAGAGGAAATGGCCTCATTGGTTTGAGATATGGCATATATTTGCATTATATATTATATATTTGGGCCTTTTTTGAAGAAATGTAAATAGTATGTGCTTTATATGAGTTATAATGTTTATTATGTTTATTTTTGCATATAGAAGAACTGTTTTAGACACACAAATGCTTGTGTAGCATTGTTGTGGGTGTAATATCAATAAATAGGACATTATTATGTTATTATTGGCATAGGTAAATGTCATGAGGGCAAAAGCGTCTGGACTTTTTTTGAAAAAATGTCTGTATTTTGTCATCTGTAAAATTTATAATGATTATTTCTTCACAGTGTGACTCCCAAGACATATGTGAAGTGTTTTAGAGAATAAAATGGCTTAGGTTTTACCTATATGTCTGTGATATCAATACATATCTGGAAGAGTCATGTTCCGTTTTATTTATTTATTTGTCTTTAAGGTCCTACAACCATTTTTAACATTCAAGTGACCTCATTGCAACCCAAATATTCTACTAACCCAGTTTGTCCTGAAAAAAATGATGTTCATATCTTCACTGTAGACAACAGGGTTGATGTTTTCTTGGCTTTTATATAAAATAAATCCAGACGGAAAATGAACTGTAAAAATGGCCTCAGGGCTAGAAGGGTTAATGCGCTCCACACGTCCTAAGAATGCTTTTTAAATCCTGAATAAAAACGTAATATCCCACAGGTCTCAATCAGAAAATGCCAAATTCAGAATTTCTGAATATCTAAACACAATATGCTGTTTACAGGTGCTCTTTTTATGGCCAGCACCCCCAGTCTGACGTCTCTCCATAAGTGCATGTATTGTTAAGGTTTGGATTAGACCCAGGACACAGAACAACCACAGAAGCAGATTTGAGTGCAATAGTTTTAATCACAAAGGTATAGTCCAGCACACGGGAACAAACAGTCTTTTCAAGGGAGGAGGTTGACGTAGTAGGAGGTGGTCCAAACAGGGAGAATCTGATGAATCAGCACAGATGTCGAGACGGAACACGAGATCTGTGAGGAAGACAAGATTAGTACTCTGAATAGTAACAAGATAGACGCTAGCAACGTAACTGAGCCTAGTTACCACAGAGGTGTGGAAATTGGTCACCAACTGAGGTACTGCAGACCCCTCCCTTGCCGCATGACATCTAATGGCGTTTTTTCCATTGATGGTAACAACTCGACTCACCTCGCCTCTACTCGTTTCGACCCATTCTCGGTCGGTTTTCCATTGCAGATTGAGTAACGCCTCAGCGTGGCTGGTTACCATAGCTACGCGTGGTGACGTAATTTTCAACGTGATTCACAACAGCACGTCGGCTACTCGCCAATGTTTTGTTTCAAAAGAAGCTAAAGGAAGCAACAAAATCACCGCTAAAAAAGCAGGAGTTTGAGAATTCCGACGGTGTTCAGACGTCAACATGACTATTGTTCGCCGACACGAAAGGGTAAGTTAAGTTTCCTGGTAACGTTAGCTAACATTTGCATGTGTTAGGGTCACAGTCAGTATTTACTAGGGATGAGCGAGTACAGCATTATCTGTATCTGTATCTGTATCTGTTTACCACATGAATTATCTGTATTCGTATCTGTACTCGGACTGGGCGGGGCCTAACCCGGAAGTGGGCAGATTTAGCCCGGAAGTGGGTCGGGTTGTCTTGAAATGAGCGGGGCTTTAACCAGTATGTTATTTTAAGCATGCAATGGTCATGGGTTGATCAGAAATTGTTATATTTATTGCTGATTAGAAAACTATTTACAAGATCAGTGGTGTTGTCATGGTAACAAACAAACTATAAACAGAACAAGTTTTGCAACAATAAATACAACAATGCGGTTGCAATTATGAAGTAAAATGTAATGAACAAGAGTTTTCATACTCAATATAACTTTCTTTTTTTAACTTTTAATTTTTCTATGATCACTGTGATCATTTTTTTTTTTGGTTCTATTTTATTTTCGCACCAGGTATGTGTGAGTGTGTGTCTGTGAGTGACTTAGAGATACAGAGAGAGAGAGAGAGGGGGGCGGGGCGGGGGGGTGGGTGGTTGGAATGTGTGTGTGTGTATCTTAATTTGTAATATTATTTATTTATACCGCAACTGCCTTTTATTTGTTTTATAAAACACAGCAATTAAGTTTCAGACACTCAAAAAAACTGGTTAGAGCCAGCAGGCGGTTTAAAAAAATAAAAAAAACTCCGACGGCAGAGATGCGACGCGAGTCGCATTCTACCGAGCACTATGTCTGAACAAACCCCACGGTTACCAGAAGTCTCCTGGTTACTAGGTACTAGTTCGAACCGAAGTTAAAAACAAACCTGAAGCTGAAGAAACCCTAAACGTTAACGGAAAAGCCCCGCGGACCTGAGGGAGAGGGACAGAGCTGCTCACTTCTCCGTGTTCTGTGTGTGTGTGAGTAGAGCGGCACACAGCAACAGAAGGAATGTGTGTGTGTAGGGAGGGGCGCTGGGACTAGCCTATCACAGAACGCAGAGACGGTCAGCTGAGGAGTTGTATTCAATCCGAGCACAGATATTGACTTGCATTACTCGTATAATACTTGTACTCGGCAAAAGTGCTTTATCCGTACCGGATACTCGTTTCAGCCGAGTATCCGGCTCATCCCTAGTATTTACTATACGCTATATAAAGTATATGAACTTTAGCAACCATGATTACACACCAAAATATGTCTGCTGTGTACCGTTTGTGTTTCAAAGCATTAACGCTTTGTAACATCGCCGCCGCAGACCGTCTGGTGGGTGTTCGATGTCCGACTGGTGAAATCTCTGGTTCTGACCTGCTGTGCTTTGTATAATCTTTATGAGAGTCATGGAGAAGCTTATGACAACGACTGGGATGCATCTGGGACAGCAGAGCCGGGGGGGACACTGTCACAGGGTGCAGGGGACGAAGACCGGGATGGACGGGAGGGTTTGATGCGCTACTTGAAAAGCTAAATAAAAACTTTTCTTTGATATATTGTCTTGTTTTTTTAAAGTAACAGTGTGCAATATTGGAAACGACATAAATCCCCTAATATATAGCCCTTAATATTGAACAGTTGGAAAGTGAGAATTGTGCAGAGAGTAGATAATCTGTCGGTGTCTGGCTAGAATATTATTTTTTAAATGTCCCGTTTGTTCCGGACACACACTCCGCACTCTTGTTTGTTAAAAACGCAGCGATCCGACCAACCAGCAGTCTGCAGGTTTCCACGTCACCTTTTAGTATCGCATCAGCTCGCTTAGAACCTCGACTGAGGTAGTACTAAAAAAAGTACCTGGTAGCAGGTCCCAGGGACTTTTTTTCGTAATGGAAAACCAAAAAAGGCGAGTAGAGGCGAGGCGAGTAGAGTAGATACCACGCAATGGAAAACCGCCATAAGAGTTGACGGACAGTGTAGGCCAGATGGTCCTCGATCAACCGCACCGGCGGAGGAGGGTCTGCAGGAGGACAAAGGGGACTGGAAGAAACCGGTTTAACTTGAGACACATGAAAGGTTGGGTGGATCCTCAGCGCCGCAGGCAGCTTCAACTGGACGGCCGAGGGGTTAACAATGGACTCAACGACGAATGGGCCCAAGTACCGAGGGGAAAGTTTCCGAGACTCAGTACGCAGAGGCATGCTCCGAGAGAAGAGCCAGACCTTCTGACCCGGTTGGAACTGGGGAGCAGGGATCCTGTGCCTATCCGCCATCCTTTTGTTCCGGTCCGTGGTCCGAAGCAGGGCATCACGAGCATCGACAAACCTGGTGACAGAGACAAAGGTGCTCCTGCATCGAAGGCACCGCCAGTTCCCTCTCCTGGGCAGGAAACAATGGGGGTTGGTAACCAAGGGCCAGCTCAGAGGGAGAGAGACCGGTGGCAGAGGTAGTCAGTGAGTTATGTGCATATTCAACCCATGGCAGGTGCGACGCGCAGGTGGTAGGGTCATGAGCTGGTTGGAAACCAGAAGACAGACTGATAGTTGCACCTACAGAGGAACAGAAATCCTTCCACACACGCAAAATGAACTGTGGGCCTCGATCGGACACGATATCCACAGGTATTCCATGGGGACAGAATACATGTTGGACTAAGAGGTCAGCCATTTCACTGGCAGTAGGTAATTTTGGCAATGCTAGATAGTGGACAGATTTAGAGCATCTGTCCACAATGGTAAGTATAGTGTCATTACTTTTAGACAGGGTCAAGCCTGTGACAAAGTCCAACGCCACATGGGACCAGGGGCGACTGGGGACCGGGAGCGGCTGCAGCAGGCCCGCAGGCTGTTGGTGAGAAAAAAAAACTTTCTTTTCTGTTTTTTTTGACAGGAAAGCACATGGATGGAGCTTTTGGTCCGAGGTGGAGTGTTGGGACAGGACCACCCCCACCCCAGAGGCAGACACATCCACCTCTACAATAAACTGGAGAGAACAGTTGGGTTGTTTAAGCACAGGGTAAACAAACAACAAGTAAACAACATTTTAATTCCACCATAGCCAGATCAGCACCAGGTGACCAGTGGAAAGGGACCTTGGAGGACGAGAGCCTAGTGAGAGGGGATACCACACGACTGAAGTCCTTAATAAACCTACGGTAAAAATTGTCAAACCCCAGAAAGTGCTGTAACTGCATGCGTGAAGTCGGTGTGGGCCAGCTGGTGACAGCCTTGGTCTTCTCTGGGTCCGCCGCAACCTGTCCACTCTCTATGATGAACCCCAGGAATGGAATTGAACTCTGGTGGAAGTTGCATTTCTCAGCCTTAACATAGAGTTTGTTCTCCAACAGGTGTTGGAGGACCTGATGGACATGGGACACATGCTCAGAAAGGGAGGTGGAAAAAATGAGAATGTTGTCAAGGTAAACAACAAAAAGGTTAAAAAAAATCCCTCAACACATCATTAACAAGGGCTTGAAAAATGGCTGGAGCATTCGTAAGGCCAAAAGGCATAACCAAATATTCATAATGGCCTAACAGTGTATTAAACGCGGTTTTCCATTCATCCCCCTTCTGGATACGAACAAGGTGATAGGCGTTGCGTAGATCCAATTTAGTAAAAACCGTGGCGCCTTGAAGGGGTTCAAACGTGGAGTTGATGAGCGGCAGGGGATACTTATTTTTAACAGAATTATTATTGAGCCCCTGATAATCAAAACAAGGGCGGAGAGTTTTGTCTTTCTTTTCAATAAAAAAGAAGCCTGCCCCTACCGGAGATGACGAAGGTCGGATGATACCTGCCGAGAGCGATTCCCCAATATATCTCTCCATAGCTTCTCTCTCGGGCCGGGACAGGTTGTATAGGCGGCTAGATGGTAAAGGGACATCCGGAATCAACTCAATGGAGTAGTCATATGGCCTTTGGAGAGGACGTTACTACTTTAGTCTTGTTAAAAAGACTAAAGCTTTGTCTTTAGTCTTTTTTCTCATGTAATCGGGATTGCAGTTAGCGTACTGCTAACAACTAAGCGGGGTGGTAGAGGCGGACATAACTTTAAAACTGATAGTCTCCCGGTGATTCCCAGACAGGACAACAGTAACGGGCATGGTCTGGTGGGTAATTCTAGCTAGCATATGGTCGTCAATAGCGGTGACACGGAATGGGGAAGCTATGGGCTCTGTGGGAAAACCAGCTTGAGTAGTGAGGGTGACATCAATAAAATTATCCTCTGCACCAGAGTCAATGAGGGCCGAGTGAGGCAAAGAAAATGTCTTATATTGAAGGGTGGCTGGGATATTAAACGGAGAGTTGTGGGTTCAGTTTCTGGGACTGGGCTTGTCAGTTCACCCACCTTTACTGGTGAGGCTTGTCTTTTGGCCGGGAGGGACATTTTGCAACATAGTGAGAGGAATCCCCGCAATACAGGCACTCACCTGCCTGTATACGCCGCTGTCGCTCCGCAGGAGACAGTCAGGCTCGACCCAGCTGCATTGCCTCGTCCTCCATCTCCCTGGATGCGTTGACCGGAGACGAAGAGGGAAACAATGGGGAGGACGGTCTACGAGACCTAGACGGGGCAGTCATCCGTCCAGTAGTGTTAGGCCGGCCGCCTTTCTCTCGTTTCCTCTCCTGCAACCTGTTGTCGAGCTTGATAGCCAGAGAAACGAGACCATTAAGAGAGTCTGGTTCATCCCGAACAGCTAGTTCATCCTTAACAGTCTCACACAATCCATTCACAAAAACACCCCGTAGAGCCTCCTCATTCCACCCTGAATCTGCAGCCAGCGTCCAAAATCCAACGGAGTAGTCCGCCACACTGTACGCTCCCTGCTTAAGATTAATCAAACGTTTCGAGGCACACCCCACATAATACGGGTGGTCAAAAACAGAAGAAGTCTTAAGGTCAGAAGAAAACTCATCAAAGGTTATCTCAGAGGTTAGACAACTGGCACACACCGCTTCAGCCCAAGCAAGTGCTCTACCTCTGAGTAACCTCATGACGTAATGTACCTTAGCAGAATCAGAAGCGAAAGACAGCGGCCGTTGCCGGAAAATCAGTCCACACTAAAGGAGAAATCCCCGGCATTTGTCCAGTTCTCCAGAGAAGGGTTCTGGAGAGCAGATGGGAAGCTCATGGTAAGATGGAGCTGTAGCCATTCCTGTAGGAACAGGTGGTGAGACAGGTAGTGAAGGAGAGAAACGGACAGTTTATCAACCTGCGCGGTTAATTGGGTGACTTGAGTGATCCGCTGCTGGTTGTTCTCCAGTGGTGTGCGAATCAGCTGATCGTGTTGTCCGAGCAAAACACCCTGGGACTGGATTGCCCGCTGGGCGCCCTCTTCTCCGGTAGCCTGTAGTGTCTCTGTGTGGTCCATTTTTGGCCAGTTTGTTCTGTTAAGGTTCAGATTGGACCCAGGACACAGAACAACCACAGAAGCAGATATGAGTGCAATAGTTTTAATCACAAAGGTATAATCCAGCACACGGGAGCAAACTCCTTTCACGGGAGGAGGTTGACGTAGTAGGAGGTGGTCCAAACAGGGAGAACCTGATAAATCAGCACGGGTGTTGAGACGGAACACGAGATCTGTGAGGAAGACAAGATTAGTACTCTGAATAGTAACAATATAGATAGATAGATAGATAGATAGATAGATATTTATTGATCCCAAGAAAAATGGGAAATTATGGTGTTACAGCAGCTAAATCAGTCACACAGCACAGAATATAAATATAAATGAAATACTAGGAAAAATATACATACATACAATATACATGAAATAATAATAATAATAATAGGAATAAAATTAAATAAAACATATTTGAATATATACAGGATGGGAAAACAAAATGTGAAACTGCTTAAATAATATGCTAAAATGTATGCTAAATGTAAATAAACCAATTGTGCAGGTTGCACTTGGTGCAGTAGTGTGGTGTCTTATCTAGCACCCAATGATGACATGTTAAAAGTGTTATTGCTTGTGGTAGGAAGGATTTTCTGTAGCGGTCCGTGCGGCATCAAAGCTGTCGGAGTCTCTTTGAGAAGTGTGGGGTGGAGAGGGTGGTCAGGGTTATCCATGATAGATAACAGTTTGTTCAGAGACCTCCTCTCCACCACAGCTTCAAATGTGTCCTGTTTGCAGCCGATCACAGAGCCAGCCTTCCTGATCAGTTTGTTCAGTCTGTTTGTGTCGCTGGCTCCGATGCTGCTGCCCCAGCAGATGGCAGAGGAGAACAGAGCGCTGGCCACAACCGACTGGTAGAACATCTCCAACATCCTGCTGCACACGTTGAAGGATCTCAGCTTCTTCAGGAAATAGAGTCTGCTCATCCCCTTCTTGTAAAAAGCAGTGCTGTTGATCTTTCAGTTCAGCCTGCTGTCGATGTTGACACCCAGGTATCTGTACTCCTACACCATGTCCACGTCACTTCCCAGGATGCAAAGGGGCTGCGGAGCGTTCCCTTCCTCCTGAAGTCGATAACCATCTCTCTGGTCTTATCCACGTTCAGCAGCAGGTGATTCTTACCAGACCACTCCACAAAGTCATCCACCAGTGCCCTGTACTCTCCTTCCTGTCCATCCATTACACACCCAACAACTGCAGAGTTATCAGAAAACTTCTGTAGGTGACATTACTGAGTTGTACTGGAAGTCTGTGGTTTATAAGGTGAACAGAAAAAGAGACAGAACAGTCCTCTGTGGGGCCCCCGTACCACTCACCACCACATCAGACAGAACACGGCCAGTGTCCTTAAGGCCAGATGAAGTCGACTTCTTGGGGACCGGGACAAGGCAGGACGTCTTCCACAACAGCGGCACCCTCTGCAGGCTCAGGCTCAGGTTGAAGAGGTACTGGAGAACACCAGACAGCTGACTGGCGCAGGTCTTCAGGACCCTGGGGCTGATGCCGTCCGGGCCAGCAGCCTTGCGCTGATGAAGCCTCTTCAGCTGTCTCTTCACCTGGCCAGGTGTAAATGTGAAGCAGGTGGGGGTGCTTGATGTGTCAGTGGGGGGAGAGGACAAGTGTTGTAGTGGTGGTGGGGGGAGTGGGCTGACTGCAGGAGGGCTGACTACAGGGGAGTGAGGAGGGAGGTGTGGGAACAAAAGAGGGGGGAGGCAATGAGGGGGTGTAGGGGGTTGGTGGAGTGGTAGAGGAGGCAGGGGATGGCTGTGAGCTAAACCTAATGAAGTAACAATTAAGCTTGTTTGCTCTATCCCGGCTGCCTGGTGTTTGTCTTCTTCTCCCCCCACACCCGGTGATCTCTTTCATCCCTGTCCACACCTCCCTCATATTGTTCTGCTGGAGACTGGCCTCCAGCTTCTTCCTGTAGGTGTTTTAACACCCCCTCAGTTTATTCCGCAGTCTGTGCTGTACTTATCTAAGCTCCATGTCTGTCCCATGACCTGAAAGCTTTCTT
Source organism: Etheostoma nigrum (assembly GCA_029931835.1). NCBI lineage: Eukaryota > Metazoa > Chordata > Actinopteri > Perciformes > Percidae > Etheostoma > Etheostoma nigrum. The sequence continues at coordinate 7,397,723 of CM057247.1, read as the reverse complement.
CTTCTCATTAAGAAGGACTTTCAGGTCACTGGTGATCCACGGCTTATGGTTGGGAAAACAGCGTACAGACCGGGAGGGCATGGGGGTGTTTTTACAGAACTTGATGTATTCTGTGATACAGTCCACCATGTTATTGATGTCCTCCCCATGTGGCTCACAGAGCACGCCCCAGTTAATGTATTGTTGAAAAGTCCGTGAGGGATTTAACCATAGAGACATGATTGCAATCCCCAGAGATAGCAATGAAGGAATTGGGCTGCTGCGTCTGGAGTCGTGAGACCGTGGTGTGAAGGATGTCAGCAGCTGCCTCCGCATCAGCAGATGGTGGAATGTAGACAGCGATCACTAAGGCGGACGTAATCGCTCTCGGTAGATAGTACGGACGAAACCCCACAGCCAGCAGTTCAATGTCCGGGCTACAGAAACGTTCCTTCACATTCACATGTCCCAGGTTGCACCACTTTTCACTCACAAACAGTGCAACCTCCCCTCCATTCTTCTTACTGCTTTCAATAACGTTCCTGTCTACCCAAACGGTTAAAAAGACGGGTACCGCCACACCATAGTCCGGGATGTGCGAGCGCAGCCATGTCTCGGTAAAACACAGTATGCTGCACTCGCGGAACTCCCTCTGGGTTCTGATGAGCACTGCAAGTTCGTCCGTCTTATTCCCCAGAGACCGTACATTCCCCATAATGATCGCTGGGACGGCAGGCTTGTGTTTTCTTCTTTTTCCTTAAGTTTTATTCCTCCTCTGCAACCCCGGCGTCTTCTTTGTAGTTCCTTCGGGATTTCAGGTTTGGCTAGCTATCAGCTGATTGCGTGCGTAAACAATAGTCCCGCTGCCTTGTGCGTAACATGAAGTTACAAAATACGACCAAAGTAAGAATAAAACTAAACAAAACGTTCCGAAATTTACAGGCCCCATCCTTAACACAGATGTACAACACTTAAAGACTATAAATAAATAAAAATAAAGTGACTAAAAACACACAAAATACACATACAATCAGGAGCTGCTGCAACAGGCTGCCGCACGACACAGCGTCATTTTGCATTATAGCAACGTAACTGAGCCTAGTGTAAGTAACAAACTGGCGCTGAAGAGGTGGTCAGCCCAGGTTTGAATGCAGAGGGGATGGATGAGATGAGAAACAACTGTGCAGTTGACGGAGCAGGGATGAGTGGCCACGCCTCCTGACCTAGTTCCTCTTAGGCACGCCCCCTCCATGGGAAAACCGACAAACACAGACAGACACAGAGGGAAAAGGAAGAAACAAAATTGTGTGTAATAACAATTGTAATATCCTCTAGGGATTAATAAAGTATGCATTATTATTATTATTATTATTATTACATGACCCTGTATCAAAATCAAAATATAGAATGCATGTTGAGGCTCGTGTCAACTTTATAGTTTTATTGGGTCACAGAAACCCAGATAAATTTCCATCTATCTCTTCCTCTTCCTCATGCAGACCCCCCTTCTCCTCAGTATCTCCACTAGAGTGCGGATTGGGCCGGATTTTTTTGTCCGAGCCCGGCCCGCGTCCGACAGAGCAGTAACCGAACCCGACCCGAGCCCGACAGGCATTAAGATATTTCTGTCCGAGCCCGACCCGAGCCCGACACAGTTAAAATCGCATTTGTTTCTCATACTAATGTAACATGTACGTTTGTTTGTGTGGAAAGCCGCTTTTATTAAGCAATTGTAGGAAGGCATTCGGAAATGTCAACAGATGAGCGCATCAATGCACAGCTGACTTTCCTTCGTTTTCAATAGTTTTAAAATCTCCTGCGGCCAACTTCTTTTTAACATCATCGTTGCGCTGCCACATGTAGCTTAATACGCACGTCTTTTGTTGTCACAGCACACAGGAAGACGGGTAATATTTGACATTTATTTTAAGCTGTTTTAAATTCAAAATGTTCAATGCCTTATCGCGCTGATGTGACCGAGCCCGACCCGAACTCGAGCATCCTTTCTAAAAATCTGTCCGAACCCGGCCCGACCCGTCGGGTACCATCGGGTCCCGTCGGGCTCGGGTCGGGTATCCATCCTCTAATCTCCACCCGTGTGCAGATAGTGACGGAGGTCCTGCAGTAGTCGTACTGCAAGGAGGCAAGGAGTTGGCTGTTCGCTCCCAGCTGGCTCGGCCTGATAAGGTTCAGGGCTTAGGGGAAGAGTGCTGCTGCAGCTGCCAGTTCATTTATTTAAGTTGTGATAAGGCCACTCAGCCTCAGTGAGCGTGGGAGGGAGGGAGGGAGGCGTGGGGGTGGAGGGTGTATTGGTCAATTTAATCCATTCAGAAAAAGTACGCTTGCAGTGTATGTTGGAAATGAGAATACTATGTCTTAAAGTTTCCAGTGACTGAGCGGCCCAAGGCAAACATAAAGAAAAGTTTTGTGTATTTTTAAACAGTTTGACATACATAGAAGGAGAAAACAGAAATGAGAATATGAAGTTAACAGTTCAACGTCATGATAGGTTCATATGATATCCTACGAAGTGACGGACACAGCCGGCTGTTCCACTTACAGCCAAGTTTGGTGGTCAACGGGCGGCTGTGGCTCAGTGGTAGAGCGGTCGCCCATTGAAAGGTTGGTGGTTCGATTCCTGGCCCTGCAGTCTCATGTCGAAGTGTCCTTGGGCAAGATACTGAACCCCGAGTTGCCCCCCATGTTTCCCTATTAGAGTGTAGATGTGTGTGAGTGTGTAACCGATGAGCAGGCCTCAGTGTGTGAATTGTTCCTGTATGTAGAAGAGCTTTGAGTAGTCGCTATGACTAGAAAAGCTATATATAAACAGTCCATTTACAATTTTTATTTTTTTGGGCTTTTCCAGTTTTAATTTGTGACTCAAAAGCCAGGTGAGAGAAAAGGGAGACATGCAGGAAATCATCACAGGTTGGATTCAAATCCGGGACCTCTGCGTTGAGGCATAAACCTCTCTGTACATGTGCGCCTGGTCTACCACTGAACCAACCTGGCCATATACAGCTGTATTTTGTTATTATTTTATTGTGTTGTATTGATAATGGTTTTAATGTTTTGTCTTGTGTTTTGTGGTTTTAACAAAACAAAAAGAAATTGTTAATTGTAAAAAATTACTTGAATACACACAAATTATAGAGCATCACTTTCCGAAGCTGGCATGTATGCTGAACAGTTATATGTATATTACGTATATTATTTTGGACAGAGCTCCTTTTATCTTAATTTACCCAGGGAGACATTGAGCATCTCTCGTTCCCAGGAAACACCTTGATTTAATTAAAATAAATGTTTTTTCATCATTTACAGATGCTGACTGAGCGGCGTCTTTATTTCAGGACTTTTAATATCACTAATACTCTACTAATATCCAATCCTGCCTCCGTTATTGAGGCCTGCAGCAGTCTGAACTTTGCAGTTTTATTAGTTATTATTATTATTTCTTATGGAGGGATTTAAGGATTCAGCCAAAATATTTCTTCTGTGTGATGATCCAAATCGTTAATTAACATTGAGACATTTTTAACTTTGACCTCAGAGAGAAGATGCAGAAGACCCAAAAACACTGACCAATCAGAGCAGGCTGGGCTCACACACACATACACACACACACTCACAAGATAGACACACACAGTTGAAGATCTAAAGTCGGATGAACTATTAATAATATAATTATTAATAATTTAATAATATAATTATTAATAATATAATAATATAAAGGATAAATTACTATATGAAAGTGAGGCATGTGTGGCATGTGTTTATGAATGGGAATGTGTCTTGTTCATTTAGTTTGGTCTCATATCTTCTGCACATGTGTTAATATGTCATATGTACGTATGTAACATAGAGAAATTAATCATAAGACATAAGATTCTGAGGGATACGAATTAGATATGTATGTGATGTTGTGTATCTATGTGATCAAAATAAACTCAACTAAAAACATACATTATGTAAATACAGAGGATTGAACAAGACACACACACACACACACACACAGACACACACAAAGAAAGACAAAAACAGACACACGCAGACACACACACACTCACAGAAACGCAGACACACACAAAAACACACACACACAGAAACACAGACAAACACAGAAACACAGATACACGCAGACATACACACGCGCGCGCACACACACACAGAAACACAGACACACGCAGACACACACATACACACACACACACACACAGAAACACACACAGACACACACACGGGCGCAGACGCATACGCAAACACACACACACAGACAGACACCCACACACACACACACAGTTTTAGAAGGGAGGGAGGAGGTAAAATTAGCTCAGCGGCACCCTTCATCCAGAAGTTATTACACCCTGAAGGCTCCCAGAGTTCTCTTGGCACCCAGGACACGCGGGGCAGCGATGGCGTCTTGGAGGATTTGTCATTTCCACAGACACATTCGGAATAGAAACGTCATAAAAACCTGATTCATAAACCATACGAGCAGCATATAAAGCGAGAGTAGGAGTGGACGTGTGCGATTTTTCAATCAGTCTCTGCTACAGCTGCGATGGAGTTATAGACTCAAATAAACACACATCCTGTCAGGTTACACTTAAAGGACAAGTCCGCTCAATTTCAACTTGTAGCTCTGGTGTTTTTAAATGTGGAGGTCTGTCAGTAGAGAGAAACTAACCAATCAGGTCTGTCAGTAGAGAGAGAAATAACCAATCAGGTCTGTCAGTAGAGAGAAACTAACCAATCAGGTCTGTTAGTAGAGAGAGACTAACCAATCGGGTCTGTCAGTAGAGAGAGAAACTAACCAATCAGGTCTGTTAGTAGAGAGAGACTAACCAATCGGGTCTGTCAGTAGAGAGAAACACTAACCAATCATCAACCAATCGGTGCTGCATACACCGAGTTATCCTCCTGCTAGAGTTAGCACCCAACAGGCTTAAGCAGGGCAAGTTATAAAGTGTTTTTTAGCCACAACACGTTCAAAATGTCATGTGCAATGAATCCCTTCTGAGGGAACACAGTGAATCTGACTGCTGGACATGTGACATTTTTCACTTTAAATGTTTTAAGAAACACGTTTTGGTGAACTATTTTATTAAAATACGAGATTGTATTCTGAACGAGCCGCCATTAAGCTATTAACGGACGTCCCTGGTCCCTCCCCTTTCCGCCTTGGAGTCAAAATGGCGCCTGTTCAGTGCGTGTAGGGTCGCTGCCCAGTGTGAGTCAAGTGCAGATTTGAGTTGCGCATGCGTCACTTTGTGACAAGTAGCATACAAGATGCTAACGAGAGACTTCTGTAATGTCTGAAGTAGCCTCCAAGATTCTGTTCCTCCTCTGGTTTTTTGGTCCTGTCTTGTCCCCTCGTGCCTGTGTCTTAGTTTCCTCCCCAGTCTTGTGTTGTGTCTGTCTCATGTTCCCTTGTGAGTGTCTGTATTTTCTGGTTTCCTGTGCTGTCTTGTCTCTAGTTCTTGTCTCTAGTCCCGTCTGTGTCCGAGCCTGTCCCGTCTGTGTCCAAGCCTGTACCGTCTGTGTCTGTCCAGCCCCAAGTGCCCTCTGTCCCTAGTCTCCCTGTCTCCATTGCCCTCTGTTCCTTGGTCCCTAGTTCCTCAGTGTCCTAGGTCCCTAGTTCGCCGGTCCCTAGTTCCTCAGTGTTCTCGGTCCTTAGTTCCCCAGTTTCCTCGGGTCTTAGTTCACCAGTGTCCTCGGCCCCTAGTCCCCAGTGTCCTCTGCCCCTAGTCCCCAGTGCCCTTGATCCCTAGCTCCTCGGCCCCCAGTGTCCTCAGTCTCCTTTGCCATCAGTCCCCTGGTCCCCGGTGCCCTCGGTCTCCAGTTCCCATTCTGTAGTTCTGTTATGATTTGGGTTTATTGCTTTGCTTTCTGTTTCCTGTTTTATTTTGATAGTCTGGTTTCCTGTGCTGTCTTGTCTCCTCCTATTTGTGTCCTAGTTTCCTACCTGGTCTTGTGTTGTTTCTGTCTTGTGTTCCCTTGTGAGTGTCTTTTGTTCTGTTACCTGTCTTGTCTCTAGTTTTACTACCTGCTTTGTGTTTCCCGCCTTTGTGATCATCGTCCCCACCCTGATATCATTCGCCTGGTGTGTCACCTATTGCTCATTACCTTGTGTATTTAATCTCTGTGTTCCCTTTGTCTCTTGTCCAATCCTTTTTTTGTCTTTTTGGATTTTGGACTGTATCTTTGCATTTTTGTATTTCCTTTTGGAGGCCTTATTGTTTTTGGACTAAATCCTCAACTTACTCTCCTGCCTGCCTCTTCTCTGCAGTTTGGTTCTCACTGCCTTGTAGCATAACGTGTGTGTGTGTGTGTGTGTGTTAGGGTCCCATAAATCATTTCTCTTGGTGAGTGTTTCATGTATCTGGACTCTCATCCCCCGTCCTCCAAATGAAACAAGTGTAATGCTGCCGTCTGTTCTCTGACACGAGATATTGGAGAATAATTACCCACACAGCGCTCTGATTCCTTGTGTTATTATTATTATTGCCTGAAAGGCTGACATCTTATATTTCCTGTGGGGGATGTCACTCCCCGATGTGAGGAAAGTGCAGATTTGAGTCACGCATGCGTCACTTTGCAAGAAGTAGCCTCCAAGATGCTAACAAGAGACTTCTGTAATCTCTGAAGTAGCCTTCAAGATGCTAACGTGAGACTTCTGTAACACCTGAAGTAGCCTCCGAGATGCTGACGAGATACTTCTGTAACGTCTGAAGTAGCCTCCAAGAAGCTAATGAGAGACTTCTGTAATGTCTGAAGTAGCCCCTGAGATGCTAACAAGAGACTTCTGTAATGTCTGAAGTAGCCTCCAAGATGCTAACGAGAACCTTCTGTAATGTCAATACAGTAATAATATACCTACTTAACAAAGTTGGTTCACTGCTGGCTACAAGTTAGCATCAAACACAACAAAGGCTGTCAGTTGAATTGTGTTTTGAGCTAACGTTAGCAATCAATCAATCATAGATAGCTACAACGTTTCTGAAATGATTCCCATCTTCTGTTATTGTTTGTAATGAGAAAACTTTATTTTTTCATGGATTTTACAAATTTAAGTATGACTGTTATGTCATAAACGGTTTAAATCTGAGCATGCGCAACTCACATCTGCACTTGACTCACATTGGGGAGTGACAAGGGAATAAAACAGAAACAGCTGTGTTTATTTTAGAAAATGAGAACACCGCTGTTTCTCTCTGTGTCACAGAACCAACACCTACGAGTTATTTCAGACCTCCAGTTATTGCCCATTGATCCATCATGGTGCTGCCACGCTTCCCTGCATCATTTCATTTTTATGGTTGATTTTAAGCCAGTCACCTCTGTGTATGTCTTCAAAAGTCCAATAATGTTTCTGTTCAATAATCAATATCTAGCATGCTACTTTGTCTTGACCATTGCCTCGTTGGAGATGAGCTGCTGGGAGGGTGTTGACAAAAAGCAGCGCTAACGTCAGACAGTTTCCAGCAGCCTTCAGTCTGAACCATATACTGTAAAATATATTATTTTACTACTAATAATATAATATAACAATATGGACAAAGCAATGTAACATCACCGTTTTGGTTTGCCATTAGTCGTCGAAATGGGTTTCCTCAGGAGGGTGGCTGGCATCTCCCTTAGAGATAGGGTGTGAAGCTCAGTCATCCGAGAGGAGCTCGGAGTAGAGCCGCTGCTCCTTTGCATCGAAAGGAGCTAGTTGAGGTGGTTCGGGCATCTGGTAAGGATGCCTCCTGGGCGCCTCCCTAGGGCGGTGTTCCAGGCGCGTCCAGCTGGGAGGAGCCCTCGGGGAAGACCCAGGACTAGGTGGAGAGATTATATCTCCAACCTGGCCTGGGAACACCTCGGGATCCCCCAGTCGGAGCTGGTTGATGTGGCTCGGGAAAGGGAAGTTTGGGGTCCCCTACTGGAGCTGCTGCCCCCGCGACCCGACTCCGGATAAGCGGATGAAGATGGATGGATAGTCGTTGAGTCTGTAATTACGGGTGCAGCCGTCCTGGTTGATGTGACAGTTTTAGACGTGAGGAGGAGAGACTGTAAAGAGACTCGCGAGTCATCAAGGGCTCGTGGTAAGGTCCCATGGTCTCTGTGCTCCCTCAGTCCCTTGAGTTGACAGTTGTTGTCTACAAAATTGTAAGTTAGAAGCGTTTTGCAGATAAGATGGCTAGGAATAGTAGTAGTTAATGTTGAAAGAGGTTTGTGTGTGGCGCGGTTCTCATTTTAGATTGAATTGTAGTAAGACTCAACTGATCCGGGTTAATGATACTAGAGACTCGCAATTTGTGAGTCAATTTAAAAACTTGAGTTAAAGATCCGAGTGAATCACGACTCAAACAGGGCTAATCTGCACTCGACTCACATCGGGTAGTGACAACAGCAGCTGTTGGAGTCCTCTGCAGTAAAATACAGTCATACTCTACACTGTTTAAGTGTTCCTCGGGTCAAATTTGACCCATTTTCAAAATGTTTCTATATCAGAAAATTGGGTTTTTTTCTACCAAAATGTAAAAAAAACGGTCTTCACAAGTAAAATAAATGATCAGTTCATTACTGAATATGGATGTTTTATTTAATGTTATGGCATTTTTTTAAAAAAGGTAAAAGAACTTTGAAAAACACCCAAGTGTCCCTGCATGTGTAACAAGCATAGTGTGTGTCCTTGCGTGTGTACAAGCATAGTGTGCGTCCCTGCGTGTGTAACAAGCATAGTGTGTGTCCCTGTGTGTATAACAAGCATAGTGTGTGCACGCTATAACAAGCATAGTGTGTGCGTGCTGTGTGTGTAACAGGCATAGTGTGCGTCCCTATCAACATGTTGAGTCAATTCAGAACCAATCAGCTGTTAGATCAGCTGAAAGGCCGGCATTTCCCAGCATGCCCTGGGTTTGCCTGGGTCTTGCAGTCGGTGAAAAGCAACTGTGCTGCCTGGCTCTCAAACCTGCGGCCGCCTTGCTCTCGTGACGTCATCGTTGCCTACATGTGCATGATGTCAGAGCAAGTCGGGATCAAGTGGGTCATAAACCTACCCTGCATGCAACGGGCGGTGATCGCCGGTGATCGAGTCTGCCAACACTAGTTTCTTTAAATCAGACGGCATACATACACATACATTCATTCATATATCGGACGTCGCCCGGGTTAACAAGGTCCGCGTCAGTTGCTAGGGAACCAGAGCAACAAGCTGTCAATACCTGAGGCTCTAGAGACTGCTAAACAAAGACTCACCGCTCTGGCCACCCGCCTAAAGAGATACAAGGGGTAAGCAGAAGCCAGGAGAATAAACCGGATGTTCTCCACCGAACCATCCAAAGTGTACTCTCAGTGGCAGGGTAATAACATAAGAGCAGATCCACCCAGGGCTGAGACTGAACAGTACTGGAAGAACATATGGGAGAAAGAGGCATCCCACAACACAGATGCTCAGTGGAAAACAAGTCTGGAAGCCAACTCAAAGCCAATTGCACAAGTCACCATCAAGTGCGGCATATACCAAGGCGATGCACTATCCCCGCTGCTGTTCTGCATAGGCCTGAACCCCCTCAGCCAGATCATCACAAAGACTGGCTATGCTGATTCCGAAGCGGAACAATCATCAGTCACCTCCTCTACATGGATGACATCAAGCTGTATGCCAGAAATGAGCGAGACATCGACTCACTGATCCACAGCAATGACATTGGAACTAACTAACCAACCAGACATCGTGTTGATCGACAAACAGCAGAAGAAGGCAGTAGTGATAGATGTGGCAATCCCAAGCGACAGCAACATCAAGAAGAAGGAACACGAGAAGCTTGAGAAGTACCAAGGGCTGAAAGAGGAGCTAGAAAAGATGTGGAAAGTAAGAGCAACAGTGGTGCCAGTGGTAATCGGAGCACTGGGGGCTGTGACCCCCAAACTGGGAGAGTGGCTCCAGCAGATTCCAGGTAAAACATCAGAGGTCTCTGTCCAGAAGAGTGCAGTCCTAGGAACAGCTAAGATACTGCGCAGAACCCTCAAACTCCCAGGCCTCTGGTAGAGGACCCAAGCTTGAGGATGACACATACCACCCCACAAGGGGTGTGTAGGAGCGGTCAATAAATCAACACACATTCTGTCGTAGTGTCACAATGATCTGTCTCTTTATTTCACAACTGCAGCAGCAACATAAATAAACAAAGAAATAAAACGTTTGTTTCACAAAATGCGGTTGAAAAATAGTTTGTCCTTCCGCCCTCTAGTCATGCACACACACACCTGGCTCAGGTGAGGTCTAAATATAGAGTTAATACCCCCTGACGTCATCATCATCGTCATCATCATCGTTAACAACACGTCAACATGAACAACAGCAATCGTAATCCGCATCACCTGAACATAGGTATCAGTATGATCACAAATGACATGCATGTGAAGAGGACCAAACTAAAATCAATGGAATGGCTTCAACACTCCGGCCCCTAATTGACCAGTAAACGGCAATTCATACATTTATGCATGGGAAGCATACACTGAAAAGTCCTTTGACAATATTCAAGATTGTCCATAGAATGTCAAGCATAATCCAAAATAATAATCCATTTGATTTCGATTCGAAATCAAAACCAGTTCACAAAAGGTTCAACAAAAGAGTTCAATGTAGATCCTTGTTTGGTAGGGAAAAAAAAAAGAAAAAAAAAGTTCAAACAAGGTCCTTTCAGGGGCTTGGTAATAAAAAGGGGATAGGTCGGACCGGTGTCATCAGGGCATGTCTTGTAGAAGGCAGAGCTTTGTGATGGGCCTTTCCAAGCAGCCATTTTGTGTCCTGAGCTTGACCCGGCGTATGTGTCCCTTTTTGTCGGGAAAGATTTCTGTGATTCTGCCCATGGGCCAGGAGTTGCGTGGTGAGCTTTCATCGATGATCAGCACTATGTCTCCATGGTTTAGATTCTTTTTAACCTTATTCCATTTCTGTCTTTCTTGTAGCAATGGGAGGTATTCTCGTGTCCAGCGTTTCCAAAAGAGATCAGCTATGTATTGGGTCTGTTTCCATCTTCTTCTAGAATAGGTATCACTTCGGTCAAACAGTCCAGGTGGAAGAGTAGGCTTTTTCCTCATGTGAAGCAGGTGGTTGGGTGTCAGAGGTTCTGGATCTTTCACATCCTGAGACAAGACTGTGATGGGCCGGTCATTCATGATCGCCTCTACTTCGCATAAATCTGTTTGGAGACTCTCGTCATCCAGGGTCTGTTCCCTTGTGATGGAGAAGAGGATCTTTTTGATTATCCGAATGAGCCGCTCCCATACTCCTCCATGGTGAGGTCCGTAGGGAGGATTGAATGTCCATTTGATACCTTCAGCGTGAATCGAATGTTGGATTTTACCAAGGTTAAGGTGAGAAAGTGCTTCTCGAAGCTCCTGTTCTGCCCCAACGAAATTCGTACCGTTGTCGGACACAATCTCCTTCACTTGGCCTCGTCTGCAGATGAATCGTCGAAGTGCAGAAATGCAGGAGTCCGTATCCATTGAGTATGCCATCTCTAGGTGTACGGCTCTGCTTGCGAGGCACGTAAACAAGGCTCCATACCTTTTGACTTTGCTACGGCCACGCTTGGTTTCTATAGGACCAAAGTAGTCCAGTCCGGTATGAGTAAAGGGTGGCAAATCAAGTGTTATCCTGTGTAGAGGTAGTCAGACATCTTTTGTGTCATTGCTGTGCCATGCCATCTCCGGCAGAGTACACAATCCCGTGTTATACTTCTCGCAGCAGAGTTTGCACTAATGATCCAGTATTTTGTTCTGAGTTTTGCAATCATTTGATTTCTGCCACAATGACCAACTAAGGTATGGGTGTGGTGTAGGAGTATCTTCGACAGGTGATTGTCCTTTGGCAGTATGGCTGGATGTTTGGTTTCCTCAGGCATCGCCAGCTTACTTAGTCTTCCTCCGACTCTCAGGATTCCACTTTGGAGAATGGGATCTAACTTATAGATCCTACTGTTTCGTTTTATGGGTAAGCCCTTTTGTAGAGCGGTCACCTCATCCTGGAAGGATTGCTGTTGGACATAGGACACGAGTGAGTACTCGGCCTTGGCGAGATCCTCCACAGACAGCTGTAACCCGGTTGGGTTCGAGACACTAATTGTCCTTTTTAAGATCAATTGACTCAAAGTTTCTTTGAATTTTAAGAGCCAGGCTGTTGATCAAATTAATTTGTTCCATGAGGAAAAGTGCTCGATAAAACGAGTTAAAGGACTTAGATTCTGCAGAACACTTGTACTGAAAGTCACGGCCTCCTTCTTGGCCTCCGGATCACCGGACAGTGTGGGTGGTACTTGGATCGCTGGCCAGTCTCTTTCAGATTGCATCAGGAAATGTGGCCCTCACAGCTTTCATGCCTCTCGGCATGAAAGCTGAAGGACGGTGGTTCTGTCGGTCCAAAAAACCGAGTCTCCAAGCTCTCTCCTTAGCATCCGGTCTATCCTAGCAGCAAGGACTGCGCTGGCAAGTTCCAGCCTTGGGATAGTCACCACCTTTAATGGTGCTACTCTAGCCTTCCCAATCACAAATGTAATGTGAGGTAGTCCACCATCACGAGTCAGTCTCAGATAGCTGACTGCCCCATAACCTCGCTCACTTGCATCGCAACTTCAAAATCTGGTGGTCTGAGGCATCTCCTGATTCTTAGGCTGGAAATCAGATTAAGATCTTTTAGCCACTCGTTCCATTTATATGCGTAAGCAGTCGGTATCGGCTCATCCCATCCACAATGTAGCTTGCACAGGTCCTGCAGTATTCCCTTTCCAGTCAGCATGACCGGTGCTAGGAAGCCTAGAGGATTGTATACGGAGTTTAACACAGACAGAATACTTCTGCGGGTAACTGCTGTTTGTTTCGGGGTGATCGAGAAAAACATGTCTGACTCAATGTCCCATTGCATGCCAAGAGCTCTTTCTAGGGGCAATTTGTATCTAGGTCTAGATCTTTGACCTCCTTTGTTCTCTCTTCAGCTGGAACAGAGGCAAGGACTGCTCGACTGTTACTGGTCCATTTGGTGAGCTTAAATCCACCTGTGGAGCACACTAATCTGAGCTCCTTTACCAGGCTGATTGCTTGGTTCTCATTTGCGACAGATTTGACACAGTCGTCTACATAAAAGTTATGGCGAATGGTGCTTAGGACTTCAGTGCCACACTTTGCTTCATTATCATCAGCTGTCTGCTTCAGTGCAAAATTGGCACAGTTCGGTGATGAGACTGCTCCGAAGAGATGCACCTTCATCCGGTACTCTGCTAACGGTTGTTTGGTATCACCATCTGGCCACCACAGGAATCTGAGGAAGTCCACATCATCCTTAGGTATTCTTACTTGATGGAACATTCCTTCGATGTCTGCCATCACTGCCACTGGTTCTTGTCGGAATCTGAGGAGTACACCCAACAAGGTGTTCGTAAGGTCAGGACCCTGCAGCAGCTCAGAGTTCAGGGACATTCCTTGAAATGAAGAGGTACAATCAAACACTATTCTTATTGTCTTTTTTCTTTTATGGTAGACACCATGGTGTGGGATGTACCATAGTCTACCATCCTTACGGGGGAGTTGTTCCTCTGGCACTCTTTCTGCATGCCCTTTCCTCAAGACATCACTCATGAAGCCCTTATAATCCTTCCAAAAGGCTTTATCTTTCTGGAATTTGCGGGCAAGACTCAGTGCTCTTTGTTCCGCCACAGACTTGTTGTTTGGCAGGCTGACGTTATCCTGACGGAACGGAAGTCGTATTTCATAGTGGCCATCTATTCTTTTAACTGAGCTGTTCATGACATGTAAGAACTTCTTGTCTTCAAATGAGTTTTCTTGTTTTTTATTGTAGGCCAACTCTGAGAAGTCCTGGTTGTATTGATGCACAAGAAGCTCCTCCAGCTTGACCACCGATATCTTATTAGACGTTATCCGAGGTCGACCATGCTCATCCATAGATGCAGTACTGCCAAGGGGTCCATTTATAGTCCAACCTAGGCGTGTTAGGACTGCATAAGGCCCCTCTCCTTGACTGTTGATCACTCTTAGTGGCTCCATAGCCTTTGGGATATTTGCACCGATCAACAGGCCTACTTCTGCTTTGATAGGTCTTAGGTGGACATCCCTTAGGTAAGTCCATCCTTTTATATCCATTTCTGTAGGAATATTTTCTTCACTAACAGGAATGGCGTTTTGTGTGAAGACCTCAGGAAGTTCTATGAAGCTATTGCCATCCAGGCTACATACTTCTAGTCCTCTTATAGCATGGGTTTTCACAGGCTTTTCATAACCCATTGTTCGGAGTAGGATCTCTGCTTTCTTTCCTCTGACAGATAATTGTTCCATCAACTTCTCCGTGACAAAAGTAGCATAGCTTCCAGGGTCTAGAAACGCATAGGAACCACAGCTAACTTGTAGTCTGTGGTTCTGTTTCCTGTTTGTGCTGCTGATGACACCATAGCAATTTGTGCCGCTGATGAAACTTTAGCAATGTTATTGCTCCTGTTGTTTGAGTCTTGCTTAACTGCTGGCTTTGGATTTCCTGGAGTAAAGTTCTCTACGTATATGCAAGACAGTAGGGTGTTTCTTCTCGCAGGAATGACACGTGAGACGTTTCTTGCATTCTTTACTCATATGACCTTTGATCAAGCAGGCAAAGCAGAGTCCAATTTTCCTTAGTAGCTCAACTTTCTCTTTGTGGGGAATCTTTGTTATGATCTCACATTTTTCCATTACATGATCTCCTGTACAGAAAGCGCAAGGCTTGACAAAAGCGTCGAAGGCTGTACGGATGCCCTCTGGCTTGTCTCTCCATTTCTGTGCATTGGTGTTTATGTTGGTCTCTGTCTTGGGAACAACAGTCGTAGCAAAGCTTTTCTTGCTTCTAGATCTCATGAATGGTAAGTTTCTTTTGGATTTCCTCTCATTTGTGCTTCCAGCAGGGTCATAAATATCCCTGAAAACAGGATCTTGAATGATCCTGGCCTGTTTTTCTATAAACAGAACAAGGTCATGGAATGTGGGTCTCCGTTGTGTTCTTTCAGACATACAACAGACCGCCACTTCTCCCGAAGTTTAAATGGGAGTTTGGAAACAAGTCTTTTCATGTTAGATGGTGAGTCCAGCTCTGACATGTATGGAAGCTCCTGAACTGCATTACCACAGCCTCTTAGATAGAGGGCATAGCTGTGAAGTGCCTTTCCATCATCTGTACTTATTTGGTTCCAGTTTAAGGCCTTTTCGACGTATGCAGATGTGACTTTGAAATCGTCGCCAAAATGATATTTAAGTAGGCGCTTTGCTTCCTCGTAACCAGTTGTTGCGTCCATGTGAAAGCAGCTTCGAAGGAGTTCTTTTGGTTGACCTACAGTATACTGTTCCAGGAAGTACAGCCAATCCTCGTTATTGTTGGTTTTGTCCTCGATGTTGTGCTTAAAAGCCTTCATAAATGGCCTGAAAGTGAGAGGATCACCGTCAAACACCAGCACCTCCCTTCTCTGGAGTTTAGATTCTTTCTGCTGTATCACCAGCAGATCCGCCAAGTCAGCTTGTCTTTGTATAATGTTTGTGAGGTCGATGCTCTGACCTGTTTCTCCTCTGGGAGTGTATTTGCCTCGCCTGCGTGGTCCATCAGATACAACAACCCTAAATGGGGGAACATTTGTTGCAATCCTTGGAGCTTGCTCAGACCTTTTTGTGATTCCAGTTAGTGGTGGGTACGGAGTATGTATCATTTTTTGTAAGGGTGTTTTGGGTATGGTTCCTATCCGTACAAACTCCAGTTGTGCCAGGCTTCCTTCTATTTTATCAGATGCGTTAACTAGGTCTTCCATTTCTTTTCCAGATTCTGATGCTTCATCACTTTCAAATTCCTCCAGAGCCTTTAGCCTTGTATCAGCTGCAGCAATATCTGCTTCCAAGTCCAAGGATTCCATTTTTAAACCCAGCTGATGTTTCTCCCTTTCCAATTCATGTTTCCTTTAGAGAGCTTCTGCTCTGGCCTGTAGAGCAGCTTTGTCTGCAGCAGCCTTCATGCGTGCTGAAACAACAGATGCTTTGGAGCCTTTAGAGCTCTTTGATCCAGTCTGTGAGACACTGTCCTTTGATCATGTCTGTGAGACACTGTCCCCAGCATCCACAAGAGCTTGTGGGTCGGACTGAGTTTTTATCCATTGCTCAACCTCAGTTAGAAAAACATCATAATCGGCCATTTTTGGCTCATACCAGTCCAAAGTTTCATTCATTCTCACATCCTCAGGCAGCAGTTTCTGAACAGATTCATGGCACCTCATAAATTCATTTTGCAGTCTTAGAAATTCATTTGTACCTTCATTAATACTGGCAACATCAGCACCCTCTTTCATCAATGTTTTTATTTCATTCATTTTCCGTGTGCAGTGTGAGAGTTTACCTCTGCGTGATCTGAGTGATTTGAACGCTTTCCTTTGTTGCGCAGCGTCCGTCTCAGTGAACGCAGCGTCAGTGACTCCACCTTCACTACCTTCTGCCATTGGTACAGTTTTCGTTCTCAGCTTTTAAAATTCGTTTGTACGTTTTTTTTTCCAAGTACATTCGACAGCTTTTGTTTGAATATTCGTTAGTTTCTCGGTATTTTGTTTATTTGAATTCCTTTATGCGCACAGCTGTGCTTTATGTCCGTTTTAGCCGGTTTAGATAATTTAACTCACTTTATTTCCGTGCGCGTATCCTTTGGATAAATTTTTTTTGTGTAGACCTTTACTTTTATTCCCTTCGGCTCGTGGTATTTTCATTCATATCTGAGCGTTCGTAGTTTAGAGGGAGTCTTATGGATTCATCTGTCTGCTTATCAAACACTTCTTTCATTCATTTCATCGGTTCAGAAAACAACGCTGTCGCACGTGTACTCACGGTACCTGAGAAATCAAATCCAGGCAGCAGTGCAGATCCATCCAACAAGACCCTGACTCCGGTCTCATCCATTCATCTCCACGTTGACTGGCGTCCTTTCTTGCGTTCCGATGAACTATTTTTCAACTTATTGTAGGAGTGGTCAGTAAATCAACGCGCATTCGTTTGTAGTGTCACAATGATCCGTCTCTTTATTTCACAACTGCAGCAGCAACATAAATAAACTTGTTTTAAACAAAGAAAGAAAATGTTTGTTTCACAAAATGCGGTTGAAAAATAGTTTGTCCTTCCGCCCTCTAGTCATGCACACACACACCTGGCTCAGGTGAGGTCTAAATACAGAGTTAACACCCCCTGACGTCATCATCATCGTCATCATCATCATTAACAACACGTCAACATGAACAACAGCAATCGTAATCAGCATCACCTGAAAATAGGTATCAGTATGATCACAAATGACATGCATGTGAAGAGGACCAAACTAAAATCAGTGAAATGGCTTCAACAGGGTGAGAGGGGGATTATTTTATATATATATGTATATATATATACCGAAAGTTTGGGCACCCCAGGTAAAGATATGTATTAATGTGCATAAAAAATCCAAGAAAAGATGGAAAAATCTCCATAAGGCAATAAATAGACATTTGTATTATATGTCACAAAAAGGTTTATTTCCATCATTTACACTTTCAAAATAACAGAAAACAAAAAAATGGTGTCTGCAAAATTTTGGGCACCTTGCAGAGTTAATACCTTGTACTGCCACCCTTTGTTAAGTATCACAGCTTGGAAACGCTTCTTGTAGCCAGCCAAGAGTCTTTCAATTCTTGTTTGAGGTATCTTCGCCCATTCTTCCTTCCAAAAGTCTTCCAGTTCTTTGAGATTTATGGGCTGTCTGTCACGCACTGCTCTTTTAAGGTCTATCCATAGATTTTCAATTATGTTGAGGTCAGGAGATTGTGAATGCCATGGCAAAACCTTTAGTTTACGCCTCTTGATGTAATGATGGATTTTGAGGTGTGTTTAGGATCATTATCCATTTGTAGAAGCCATCTTCTCTTTAACTTCAGCTTTTTCACAGATGGCATTAAGTTAGCGGCCAAAATTTGTTGAAATTTTATTGAATCCATTTTTCCTTCTACTTGTGAAATGTTCCCTTTGCCATTGGCTGCAATACAACCCCAAAAGCATGATTGATCTCCCCCCCCCATGCTTAACAGTTGGACAGAGGTTCTTGTCATTAAATTCTGTGCCCTTTCTTCTCCAAATGTACCTTTATTCATTCCGGCCAAAAAGTTCTATTTTAACCTCATCAGTCTACAGAACTTGTTCCCACAATGCATCAGGCTTGTCTATATGTTCATTTGCAAACTTCAAACGCTGATTTATATTAGAATGGTGTACTACAACTCCAGTGTCTCCAGGTCCTTCTGGATGGATCGTGCAGTCAAACGTGGGTTTGGACTTGCTTTTCTCACAATCCTGCGAGCTGTTCTGTCTGATATTTCTCTTGGTCTTCCAGATCTTGCTTTAACTTCCACTGTTCCTGATGACTGCCAGTTCTTAATTACATTTTGAACAGAGGATATTGGCAAAACGCTTTGCTAGCTTCTTCTAGCCTTTTCCTGCTTTGTGAGCGTCAACTATTTTCAGTTTCAGTTTTCTAGACAACTGCTTAGAAGAAGCCATGGTGCTTTGAGGCAAGGTCAGATGAGTCTGGCCACTTAAAACCTTAAGATTGACATCACCTGGTCTTTCCAGACGATGATTACGAACAATCCATGACGCTGTCAGGTCTCAGCTTTCCAAAGGGGGCGGTGCATGCTAGAAACTCTGCAGGGTGCCCAAACTTTTGCAGATGCCATTTTTTTGTACTGTTATTTTGAAAGTGTAAATGATGGAAATAAAATCTAACTTTTTGTGACATATTATACAAATGTCTAATCTGTCATTTGATGCCTTTTGGAGATTTTTCCATCTTTTCTTGGCTTCTTTATGCACATTAATACAAATTTTTACTTGGGGTGCCCAAACTTTCGAACCCCACTGTATATATATATCTATAAAGTATACATTATTATATCATTATTATTATCCATCCATATTTATGGCCTCTCTCCCTTAGCATCAGACCTCCAGGAACAATAACAGGAATAGGTCTCCCAAAACTCCCAGAATCCCCTGCAGGGCTTGTTAGGTGACATTTAGCTCACTTCCCGTGGTCGCCCTCCACCACACACACACACACACACACACACACACAGAGGTGACCTTTACGGTTTCCCTGGGGCCTATTGCACGAAAGTAGAATAAAGATATCCAGGATAAATGAAAAAGCGCAGCTTGACTTAGTGTGACCTGCTCATCGCGGCTTAATCGGTTGCACGTTTGCCGAGCCAGGATGAACAGGTGGAGCTAAGTCAAGCCAGGTGTAGATAGCTGGGATAAGTGCACGTTCACGGCTTTCTCACATAGACCACGGTATCGATCACAGATTTACTGATGCAGAGATGGAGAAGACGCATGCGTCATATGTTTCACCCAATGAGCAGCAGCTTCTAATGGAAAGTAACGAGGAGGGGAAGAATATGCAAAAAGGGAAATACGGCTCTTATCAAACGGAGGGAAAAAGCCCAACATAGCGGACCCGACTTAATGTGTGAGAGTGTAAAAATATCTACTTAGCCCATAGTCACTACACATTTTTATAAAGTTGTAGGCTACACTGTGTTTTAATTGCTTTAAATATGCTAGTTTCATGTTTCTGTTTTTATGTGATAAATGTGCTGGTTTTAGCCTACTGTAAAGTAGGCTAAAACCAACCCTATGACTAGGCTTAATTTCAAACCCTTTTTCACAACGCGAGTTTTACAACCATATGCACAAATCTCTATAAGCTATGTCTAATTCTTTGTACAATTAATGTTCATACAGAACGATCAGAAAGGGACAACAACTAGAAAAAGAAGTAAATGACTTCAATACACGCTTTGAGCCTTTGTAAAACAATATTCATATTTTTTTATTCTTCTGACAAGTGACCGCACCAAAATAAAAAAGATTAAGAACCATTGTGGTGTTCCCGGTGTGATGAATGTAAACTACACTACATACGTCCTGTATATAGGCCACGTTATTGGTCCAGGGATGGGAGACTAATGAGAAGGTTATGAAACCAATGTAAGCTATAATAAAAAACATTAGGCCTACATATTAAGGAGTAACACAAACTGTCCTTTATTAGAGAAGGATAAGCAACAAGAAAATGAAATCATGAATGTATTGGTCTCTGACCAGTCTGCCATTAATATCATCTGGGAATATCGTCACACTTAATCTTTGGAGCGCGTCCTGTATAAACCTGAAGCTGAGACCACGGACGCTGCGCTGCTCATCTCTACTTTTACAGAGAGAGTGGACACTGACGCGACTCGCAGGTCTGGGCAGTGGCCACCGGGCAGCGGCCACCGGGCAGTGGCTATTGGGCAGCGGCCGCACGCCAGGCAGCCACAGTCCCACTTCGCATCCGGGTAGTGCAACCATTTCTAACCATCTAAACAGCTGTAGTAGGGTTTAAATCAAACTCGCGACAACAATAGTGACAAGTAGGCTAATGCATGTTAATAGAAATAAAGCAGAACACATTTAAGAAGACAACGGAATAACTGTTAAACACGTTTATTTGGGATCAGACGGCAGCTGATTTAACACATGAGACTCCAGGATTAATCTTAGCCTGGCTGTTAGCCTGCTCTGGACCAGGCTAGCCGCAAAGAATAAATCTCCATGGTTACTTGGCTGGGTTTAATTCAATCTGGTTTTGTGCAACCGAGTCAAAGCTAAATTCATCCAGGATAACTTGAATATCCCGGCTTAATCCCTTATCCTAGTTTCGTGCAATAGGCCTCTGGTGTCTCTTCTCTGTGTAAATGATCCTGGGTAACGAGGATGATTTCATGACTATCTTTAGTTCAATTAGACATACATTAGGAGACATTAAGTCCAGAGAGATAATATTTTATTATTATTATTATTATTATCATCTTTAACTGTAGAAGCTCCACAGACTGATTCTACAGATACAGGATGTACATCGCAGTATATTTTCATGCTTATTTGAACACTCACCAGGTCAAAAACTGACAGAAAATATGACATTTTTGTCCCTTTTTCAGACGTTTAAGTTTTCACTAAGTCCACTTCACTAGTTTTACTACTTTTTGGAATTCATGGTCATTGGCTCATTTATATAGAATTATACTTAATATGTAAGTTAGAAATGCAGAAATTATGAATTATTTTGACTAATAGTTACGATCAGAGGAATGAAAGTGATCAATTGTATTTGTAAAGAACGTTGTAAGGAATCCAATCCATTTTTGTGCTAATTTGGTTAAAAATAAACTCATATGAGATATTTTTAAAGGAGACAACAACAGGAGGGTTAAAATCAGGAAAAAATAATTTGAGTACTGTTAAAAATCCTTGGGGAGGCCAAGTCTGGGACATGAATAAAGTGATAAAAATAAAAAAAAGAGTAATGTTGAGTAAAGATGAGACCAGTTGGACACACAGGTACTGATATGCACAGACACATGAACAGACCCACGCATATACACTCACACACACACACACGTTCTGGGAACATTTTATATATACAGTGGTGTGAAAAAGTGTTTGCCCCCCTTCCTCATTTCCTGTTCCTTTGCATGTTTGTCACACTTAAGTGTTTTGGAACACCAAACCAATTTAAACAATAGTCAAGGACAACACAAGTAAACACAAACTGCAATTTGTAAATGAAGGTGTTTATTATTAAAGGAGAAAAAAAAATCCAAACCATCATGGCCCTCTGTGAAAAAGTGATTGCCCCCTAAACCTAATAACTGGTTGGGCCACCCTTAGCAGCAACAACTGCAACCAAGCGTTTGCGATAACGTGCAATGAGGCTTTTACAGCGTCCTGGAGGAATTTTGGCCCACTCATCTTTGCAGAATTGTCCTAATTCAATTACATTAGAGGGTTTTCGAGCATGAACGGCCTTTTTAAGGTCATACCACAACATCTCAATAGGATTCAGGTCAGGACTTTGGCTAGGCCACTCCAAAGTCTTCATTTTGTTTTTCTTCAGCCATTCGGTGGTGGACTTGCTGGTGTGTTTAGGATCATTGTCCTGCTGCAGAACCCAAGTTCGTTTCAGCTTGAGTACACAAACAGATGGTCGGACATTCTCCTTCAGGATCTCTTGGTAGACAGTAGAATTCATAGTTCCTTTTATCACGGCAAGTCTTCCAGGTCCTGAAGCAGCAAAATAGCCCCAGACCATCACACTACCACCACCATATTTTACTGTTGGTATAATGTTCTTTTTATGAAATGCAGTGTTCCTTCTACGCCAGATATACTTGGACACACACCTTCCAAAGAGTTCCACTTTTGTCTCATCGGTCCACAGAATGTTGTCCCAAAAGTCTTGGGGATCATCAAAGCTCGAAATTGAGACAAGCTTTGATGTTCTTTTTGCTCAGCAGTGGTTTTCTCCTTGGAACTCTGCCATGCAGGCCATTTTTGCCCAATCTTTTCCTGATGGTGGAGGCATGAACGCTGACCTTAACTGAGGCAAGTGAGGCCTGCAGTTCTTTGGACGTTGTTGTGGGGTCTTTTGTGACCTCTTGGATGAGTCGTCGCTGCGCTCTTGAGGTAATTTTGGGCGGGCGGCCACTCCTGGGAAGGTTCACCACTGTTCCATGTCTTTGCCATTTGTGGATAATGGCTCTCACTGTGGTTCGCTGGATTCCCAAAGCTTTGGAAATGGCTTTATAACCCTTTCCAGACTGATAGATCTCAATTACTTTCTTTCTCAATTGTTCCTAAATTTCTTTGGGTCTCGGCATGATGTGTAGCTTTTAAGGATCTTCTGGTGGACCTTACTGTGTCAAGCAGCTCCTATTTAAGTGATGCCTTGATTGTGAACAGGTGTGGCAATAATCAGGCCTGGGTGTGGCTAGAGAAATTGAACTCAGGTGTGGACAACCACAGTTATAGTATGTTTTAACAAGGGGGGCAATCACTTTTTCACACAGGGCCATGATGGTTTGGATTTTTTTTCTCCTTTAATAATAAACACCTTCATTTACAAATTGCATTTTGTGTTTACTTGTGTTGTCCTTGACTATTGTTTAAATTGGTTTGATGTTCCGAAACACTTAAGTGTGACAAACATGCAAAGGAACAGGAAATGAGGAAGGGGGGCAAACACTTTTTCACACCACTGTATATAGTATAATGTGTATATTGATTATGTGTCAATGGGGAAGGAAACATAGGAAAAATGTGTGTGTGAGTGTATTTGTGCGTCCTTACCTCCCCCCTGCCCTCGAGATTGCTGTGTGTGTTGGACAGCTGTTTTCTGTGTGTGTGTCTGTGTGGTGTGGCCAGCCGTGTGCGCATGTGAGTGTGTGGGTATAGCCAAGTCTTTGTGTAACAGTGTGTCTGTGTGTGTCAGTATGTGGGCGTGTGTGTGTCAGTATGTGTGTGTGTCAGTATGTGTGTGTTTGTGTGTGTGTCAGTAGGTGTGCGTGTTGCGTGTGTGTCTGTGTCAGTACGTGTGTGTCAGTCAGAATGTGTGCGTGTTATGTTGTGTGTGTGTGTGTGTGTGTGTGTGTGTGAATATGTGTGTTGTGTGTGTGTCAGTAAGTACATGTGTGTGTTATGTTGTGTGTGTGTGTACCTGAGAAACATTAGAAAGAGAGGTGTGAACATCATGCAACACATCCAGTTCATTTCACCAGAACAAGAGTCATCACTCTGACGTCTGGCCGCACGGCGTCGTCACGGCGATGATGCTGCGTTCAGGACCCAAGGACACCAACGTCTACTCTGGCCTCTTTCTGAAACACGTCACATGGAAAAAATAATAACTCGTCACTCTGAGAAGAACTCTGCTTCAACAGAGTGAGACATCTTTATAACAAGCATCAGACCTCCAGGAACAATAACTCCCAGAATCACCTGCAGTGATTGTTAGGTGAAATTTAGCTCACTTCCCGTGGTCGCCCTCTACACAGACACACAAACACACACACACGCACATACATACACGCACATATACACACACATATACACGTGCACACACACACATGCACAAACACATACGCACACACATACAAACAAACACACACAGACACACACATACAGAGACAAACACCCACACATACACACGCACACACACAGACACAGACAGACACACTATTTCAGACTGTCACACACGTCACTTCTTGGTTCAAGAGACAGCGTGTGTGTCAGTCCGTGTGAAGAGGATATAAATATAAAATAAAACAGGTTAACTCACCTCTCGCCCTCCGAAGCAGGAAGCCTCCGTTGCCATGGACACCGATTGATGCCTGCATCACTTACTGGTGTTAAGAATAATGGAGCATATACCTAACAGTGGGAGGTAATGTTTTTATTATGTGACTCTGGATGGAAACGTGTCGGTCTGAAATATCTCAACAACTGTTGGATGGATTGACATTGGGGGGAGGGTCGCTGGTTAAGTCCCCATACGGACCAAAGTATGGTGGGGTGGATATTCATGAAATACCTTTGAATTTTACTGTTTCCATGAGGCCTTTTTCTTTCGATTTAACTTAATTTGGATAAAAACGCGTGGAAGACACAGCTTACATCAACAACGTTCCGGGATTGATGAGGTGCCGCCGGAAGTCCCTCATTTCTGCCGGATGTATGTCCACTTCCTCTTACTTTGTGTTGCCGTTCTAACCTTTGAACCTATGTATCGAATCCAGCAGACTAAAGTCGGGGTCATCAGTGTGTAAATTGCAGCAAGATGCAAGAGACAATTTGTCACGTGGAGCACACAAATGCGTGGCTCCTTTATTCAACAGGAAAAAACACAGAAACAGAAAAAGGCGCTGTGCCTAATGCCAACCCCGCAACGTCCTAAGGCATCAGGCATTCCCAACATTTAAAGGGGCCGTGATCCCCGAACAGTCATCATTACCTGCACTAAGGGCAGTGAATTACATGTCTAATCAACAGTGTGTGGAACTTAACAACATAGGTGAATTATGTCTGTCACATTTACTACAGATGAAACATTTTCCCATACTCGGAGGCAATTTGGTCACTGCCTAATTGAATTAGGTACCCGGGCCTAAACAACTCCATAATAACAAGTTGATACGTGGACGTAGCGGTTGTTTGGGATGCAGTCTTTAACCAATCTCGTTAGGATACGCAATCCATCCGAGCTGAGTACATGCATGGCGTTGGCATTTTTCTTTGACGACGGCTCAGTTTGATGGATGTGTTTACCAACTCGGCGGCGCAGTGACCTCATGAGAAGCCCCGGCCCTCTGAAAATCCATCTCCTCAGCCCCCAACACACACGCAGCCTCAGAGATTGTTGTTTGCAATCATTCCCCAAAGCCATTCGTTCATTGAGTTGCACTGTGCATTGCTTGCGTAGAGAAAAGTTCAAGATGATTTAACTCTTGCAAATAGATAGATAGATAGATAGATACAGGGAGGAAAATAAGTATTTGAACACCGTGCTATTTTGCAAGTTCTCCCACTTAGAAATCACGGAGGGGTCTGAAATTGACATCGTAGGTGCATGTCCACTGGGACAGACATAATCTAAAAAAAAAATCCAGAAATCACAATGTATGATTTTTAGGGATGAGCCGAGTACTTGGCTGAAACGAGTATCCGGTACGGATAAAGCACTTTTGCCGAGTAATACGAGTCAATATCTGTACTCGGATTGAATACAACTCCTCATCTGATGCGCTGCGTTCTGTGATAGTCACAGCGCCCCCCTACACACACACAGAACAACAGCGCTCCCTCTCTCTCTCTCTCTCGCTCTCTCTCTTTCTCTCTCTCTCAGTCAATCAGGTCCGCGGGTCTTTTCCGTTAAAGATGAACTGAACTGGAATTTGAATAATGGTGATATAACAGATGTATTTTATTTCTTCTCACTGGTACACTTATTAAAATGGGTGAATTTGTTAAAAGGGACAAAATGGCAAGTTGAAAGTGTTGTTTTTGTTACATGGGCGCCGCCATGTTGGAATTCCACAATCTACTACGTCACTGGCATGGTAAGCTACTCCGTGGCTAACTAGCACTAGCAGCGCAGCCATAGGAACAGCATACAAAGAGTCGGAGGCTAGCAGACATATGGCTGGGGAAACGGAAAGAAAGAAGTCTGGGGGGCATACTGTATTGCCCCTGGCTGCAGTAAGGAACTGTATAGGGCTAAGGCAGCTGGGGTTACGACACATTTCCACAGGCTACCTTTGACAAGGAAAAAAACAGTCCTCAACTCATGGCTAGCAACTAGCTGCCTTAAAACGGGCTAGCCCGACAGCCCCTGGATTTCGAGTCTGTAGCATTTTTTAGCGACAGACTATTTGGAAAGCTTTGCTTCTGATACAACAGCGTCACTGGTGAGGTAACAGACTGAAACCTGAGGCCTGCAGGCTGTAGTGCAGGGCAGACCGATAACCACCGGCAAGTAACGCCACAGATGCCACAGATGCTACCTGCCGCAGACAGGGCGCTGAAACGCTCACGGCAGGCAGAGCACAGAGACAGGGCTGCCAACTCTCACGCATTGGCCGTGAGACACACGCATTTGACTGGTTCTCATTCATAGCATTCGTTTCGATGTCTCACTATGGGATACGCCTCCCTGCGTATTCCTCAGAAGCATTTATATCATTACGCCAATCCTGATTGGCTGGTGATCGAGTGTCCGCGTCACGTGGGTCCATCCCCCTTTAAATAGCTTAAGCTATGACGCGGACACCATTCTAAAACCTCTTCTCGCTTCGAAGCATAGCGTTATCTCAGTCGTGCAGGCTAGCTAGCTTAAGTGTCCACAGACCGGAGCCATACTAGCTTAACATCTCCGTCGCCGGGCGTTAGCTGCCTTCGACACGACTCTTCGGTCTCACCACAGACTGGAGCATTATCCGCCTAGCCGTTTCACGGTAGGGCTATTTCTGCGCGTTAGCACACCAGCTACTGCTCAGTATCTTCGCGTTTAGCACCCCTGCTAACGAAGATGTCTTCTAACGTCACTCACACCAGAGGACACAAAGACCCATAGGCTCGACTTTGCCATTGTGGTAACAAAATTTCGAGCAGGGACACACACCAGGTCTGCTCGTGTTGCCTCGGGCTGGAACACGCCCGCCTGGCAGTTGAAGCCCCTGGTTCATGCAGGCACTGTGCCTGCTTTACCATGAAGAGCCTTCACCGACGGCTAGCGCGCCAAGCTAGCTTGTCGGAGAAGGACCCATACTTGACCAGCACCGCTTTGCCGGCCGGCAATGAGGTGTCTGGCGCGGATGCCGTACCGTGCGCCGGTCCCAGCTGGGGCTCCCAGCTGGAGCTGGGCGCGGCGGCCCCGCTCGCGGAGGACGTACTCGAGCTAGACTACGAGGACGAGGACTCCTCGGAGCTCTTCATATCAGAGGATGACGACGACGAGTCCGAAATGTTCATCCCCTCCGCCCAGGCTGTCAAGCCTGATGCTGTGTCTGCCTTCGGAGACGAGGACGGGAGTGTACCAACTTCCCC
The DNA here is from genome assembly GCA_029931835.1 of Etheostoma nigrum. Lineage (NCBI taxonomy): Eukaryota > Metazoa > Chordata > Actinopteri > Perciformes > Percidae > Etheostoma > Etheostoma nigrum. The sequence continues at coordinate 7,370,237 of CM057247.1, read as the reverse complement.
CGCTCCCAGCATGGACATGCAGGACGTGTGCAAACGCGCTGCGTCCAGGCTAAACATCTCTTGGCCTGCGGTCGTGGTAGTGCCCACCAGATCACGCTACGAGGGGAAGAAATTGCCCCTGACCAAGAGATCGGCAAAACAGCTACTTCCAGTTTTTCCTGAACTGCTGGAAGAGGTATCCTCTTCGTGGAAACACCTCCCTTTCAGCGGTAAGACCCCGATTCAGGGAGCTTCCTCCCTGGAGTTTGAGGGCATGGAAAAGCTGGGAATGTTCCGCATGCCCCAGATGGAGCCGTTGGTTGCAGCCCACCTCCACCCGCGGGTGACTGCGACAACCTCACGGAACCCCACACTGCCGTCGAAGGCGGACCGTTTCCAGTCTGCCTTGACCGAGAGGGCGTATAAAGCGGCAGCTTTAGCGGTGAGAGCTTTGAATGTCTCCTCCATGCTCACAGCGTACCAAGCGGAGCTGTGTGAGGACATGGTCACCAAACCAGAGCCTGCTGTGTGGGAAGAGATTACTGTGATCACGGACATCTGCCTCCGCGTGCAGCGGTGTGCGGTCCAGGCCACAGGTAAATCTATGGGGCTAATGGTTCTACAGGAAAGGGCTAGATGGCTCAATCTGACGAACCTGTCCGACAGGGAAAAGGAGGACATTTTAGACATGCCTGTCGTCCCCGACGGGGTCTTCGGCACTGCTCTGGCTTCAATGCAGCAGAGGAAGAAGAAGGAAGACGAAGCTCTTCAACTCTGCCTCCCTCGGAAAGCCGAGCCTCCCCCGCCTGCAGCCACGCGCCAGTCTTTCGCTCAGGCTGTCTCGCGGTCTGCTCGGTTCAAAATCCCCAAGCGGCCAGATCCCCAGCCCGCCCCAGCTGCCCCACCTCAGCAGAAGGTGAGAGGGAGCTGGCCCAGGAAAGCCCCTGCGCAGACGGCTGCCCCACCGGGACAGCCAGCCCAGGCCGCTTTTCAGCAGGTAAAAAGGAAGAAGAGGGCGGTTTGACAACCGACCTCTCTCCACCTCCGTCGGAGCTGGAAGTTTCCCGTTCACCAGCCCCACGTTTTCTGTTCGCAAGTGTGATGCAGGAGGTTTCACAGCCCCCGAGCTCCCAGTTGTGGGGTGCGCTGCCAGACAGGCGCGTCCCTTCCAAGGGAAGCGGAGACTTTGTTGCGACGACGGCAGGCCCTGTCCCCCATCCAACTCGCCCAAGCATACACTCGCCCTTTTCAACAGAATTAAAGCATGTTCCACTGTCGCATCCAGACATAATGTCGAGGGCGCAGTTCAAAACAATGAACAAAAAAAGCAATAAGCGGCTCTGTGGCTTCACCGCTCCGGAGAGAAGCCACGGCTACTCACGGGACGCGGGATGCCATCGACCCCGTCAGTACGCTAACGCCTCGCGCATGCGCATTGTCGGCCACGGGTCACTCCCGAGTACCGCCACAAGATGGCCTCATAGCTCAGTTAATGAGGGCACAGAGCGTAGGGGACACGTTGGGGGCTGCCACTCCTCTCTCTTACCAGAGAGAGAGATGGACAGCTATCACAAATTCAGCCTGGATACTGAGAACGATATCTCGGGGCTACAGGCTTCAATTTGCTGTTACCCCCCCTCGCTTCTCGGGCATACTCTGTTCACAGGCCCGGGGGGAGTCAGCTCGCGTTCTACAGGAGGAAATTATCTCGCTGTTAGAAAGGAGAGCGATATGTGTGGTGCCTCCCGAGCTGAGTCGGAGCGGCTTTTACTCCAGGTATTTTCTGGTCCCAAAACGGGGAGGGAAAGGAATTCGCCCTATCCTGGACCTGCGGGCTCTGAACAAATACCTCCGAAAATACAAATTCAGGATGCTCACTCATGCGTCTCTGCTTCGTCTGGTGCGCCCGGGCGACTGGTTCACATCTGTCGACCTGAGAGACGCGTATTTCCATATTGCGATCTATCCTCCGCACAGGAAATATCTGAGGTTCGCTTTTCGGGGTGTCTGTTACGAGTACAGAGTGCTTCCCTTCGGTCTGTCTCTGAGCCCGAGAGTGTTCGTGAGGTGTACCGAAGCAGCTGTAGCCCCGTTAAGGCGGCGGGGTCTCCGTCTAGCTACATATCTAGACGATTGGCTCCTTTTGGCACAGTCAGAGCAGGAGTCTGTGACGCAAACGCACATCCTCATACACCATCTGACCAATCTGGGTTTTATAATAAACACAGAGAAGAGTGTGCTTTCCCCAGTGCAAAATATAATATTTCTGGGGCTATCTCTGGACTCGGTGTCCTTCACAGCCCGCCTGTCGGCGGAGAGGGTGAAGGTTATCGGAGCTTGTCTCGCGCATTTTCGACTACACGGCTCCGTTGCTTTCAGGGTATGTCTGAGGTTACTAGGACTGATGGCAGCGGCTATTCTGGTGATCCCACTAGGCCGCCTGTTTATGAGGGATTTCCAGCGTTGGGTGGCCTCCCTCAGACTGGATCCTGTGCGTCATGGCGCACGGAGGGTAACGGTTACCGTGGAGTGCGGAATGGCGCTGCGCCGCTGGAGGCATCCGGCTTTCTTGGCGCAGGGAGTAGCCTTGGGCACCGTCCTGGCTCGGAAGGTGGTCACCACGGACGCGAGCCTTTCGGGCTGGGGGGGAACACAGGAGGGCCGTTTTGTGAGAGGCGTTTGGAGCGAGAGTCTCCGGCGCTGTCACATAAATTACCTCGAGCTCTTGGCAGTGTTTCTCACCCTGAGGCATTTCCTGTCGCTTCTCAGCGGACACCATGTTCTGGTGAGAACGGACAACACGACAACGGTAGCCTATATAAACCGTCAGGGGGGCTTGCGTTCCCGTCAGTTACACACGCTGGCACGCAGACTGATACTGTGGAGCAGCAGGCACCTCCTGTCTCTGAGAGCGACACATGTCCCCGGGGCTCTAAACCACGGTGCAGATTTGCTGTCCAGGGGCGCCCCGCTGTACGGCAACTGGGCTCTGCACCCAGCCATTGTGAGGCAGGTGTGGTCGCGCTATGGCCGGGCCGAAGTGGACCTGTTTGCATCGAAAGACAATGCGCAATGTCCGCTGTTTTTCTCAATACGCGATCCAGGTGCGCCTCTCGGCATGGACGCGCTCGCGCACGCGTGGCCGTCGGTTCTCCTGTACGCGTTCCCTCCTCTGGCTCTGATACCCCCAACTCTATCCAGGGTGAGAGAGCACCAGAGCAGGATGATTCTAATAGCTCCCCACTGGCCAGCGATGCTCTGGCTGGCGGAGATTTATCTACTCCTTTGCGGACAGCCGTGGCAACTCCCACTTCGCAGGGACATGCTGTCCCAGGCGGGGGGGACAATCTTACACCCGCACCCAGAGCGACTGGCGCTATGGGCTTGGCCCGTGAGTGGTGCAATTTAAACACAGTCGGGCTCCCACAGAGTGTGATTAACACTATTCAGAGTGCCAGGGCGTCTTCCACCAGATCACTATATGACTGTAAGTGGAAGGTGTTTGAGGAGTGGTGTCTCAGGGAGGGACATGTCTCTTTTCAGTGCCCTGTTGGCGCAATTTTGTCATTCTTGCAGGACTTGATTGACAAACATTAAGCCTTCTCCACCATAAAAGTGTACCTGGCTGCCATTGCAACTTGTCATGTGGGGTTTGAGGGTAAAACAGCTAGCCAACATCCTTTGGTTTGCCGTTTTATGAAAGGAGCACAACGGCTGCTCCCTGTTTCTAGGCCGTTGGCTCCTCCATGGGACCTGGCAGTGGTGTTGGATGGGCTTGCTAGCCCCCCTTTTGAACCACTGGGGGAGGTCGACTTGAAGCATCTGTCTTTGAAGACAGTGCTGCTGCTGGCCTTGGCATCTGCAAAACGGGTTGGCGACATTCATGCGCTCTCTGTGCATCCATCATGCACTCAGTTTGCCCCGGGGCGTGTCAGGGTGTTATTGAAACCTAATCCTGCCTTTGTGCCCAAGGTGGTTGGCTCATGCTCTCCCATTGACCTTTTGGCGCTTTGTTCCCCGCCTTTTTCTTCCTCAGAGGAACGGCGGTTGCACGCGCTGTGTCCAGTTCGTGCTCTGCACATTTACATGGACAGGACTACGGGTTTTCGACGGAGTGACCAGCTATTTGTGTCCTGGGCTAGCCCCCACAAGGGCAAGCCTGTGACGAAGCAACGGCTGTCTCATTGGGTTGTGGAATCCATTGCTCTGGCTTACACGTGTCAGGGTTTGCTGGCCCCGCAGGGCCTGCGTGCTCACTCAACTCGCGGCCTTGCTGCTTCCTGGGCCTTATTTAGAGGCGTTTCAATCCAGGACATTTGTGCAGCGGCATGCTGGTCTTCTCCTCTCACTTTTGTCCGGTTTTATAGACTGGACGTCTCTGCGCCGAGCGTGGCACGTGCAGTTCTGAGCACGGGGCCATCGCTGGGGCAGAGCATTGCTACCTGAGTGCCGGTGGTTCCTGAGATAAGCTTGTCTGGCAATACGGGAGTCTCCATATCCCATAGTGAGACATCGAAACGAATGCTATGAATGAGAACTTTAGGTTACTTGCGTAACCCCGGTTCTCAGAGTAGCATGAGTGAGATGTCTCACCAGACAACCCTTCTTGCTGGGGCGAAGCGAGAAGAGGTGCTTATTTTGAATGGTGTCCGCGTCATAGCGTAAGCTATTTAAAGGGGGATGGACCCACGTGACGCGGACACTCGATCACCAGCCAATCAGGATTGGCGTAATGAGATAAATGCTTCTGAGGAATACGCAGGGAGGCGTATCCCATAGTGAGACATCTCACTCATGCTACTCTGAGAACCGGGGTTACGCAAGTAACCTAAAGTTTCACACGCTCACACGCCACACCCCCGATTTCTCACGCTGAAGTGTCAACCCGGTCGGTCAAATTTCTGAAAGATGAGTTTATCTATAGATCTAGCTGTTGAGCCGCTCGTGATCGACTAGTTGTGCTTTAAGAGACTGTGAGGGGGTTCAAGAGCGCTCGCTGTCTGTGGAAGTTACGAATTGTCGCAAACTGAGAACACTTTTTTCACGATCCATCCCAGGTGCATTTCCCCGGCTTCAGGTATGTGCTCTGAGTATTACAGATCCGTCCGTCGCTTCGTGTCCACTCTCTCTGTAACAATAGAGGTGAGCAGCGCGGCTGGTAGCATAGCAACTTCAGTTCATTTTAATGGATTCGCTCTGCTGTGAACAGTGACGCGTTGCGTCCGTGTAGACCTCCGATGAAGAGCAGCGTACAGCCTCCTCTAAACTCTGTCAGAGACCAGAGACCCAAATGGGCCTCTGTGTCTGTCAGACGGTCTGAATGAGATACTACCATATCAACGGCGCATTAACATCCACAGCAGCCTATATTACAACTCTCCAAATCTCGGACAACAGAGATGGGAGGAATTATATTTAGAATGTGCACAAAGTTGTAAACATGAGCAGAAATCTGATGAAACACATCTGAGCTATACTATACTATACTATACGATACTGCAATGTTGGGCCACTATTGTAGTTCTCTAACCTCGGCGCATCTCTAAATGTAACTGTAAATAATTCATTCAATGTTGATCCCTCAACATTAATTTAACTTTGGGTCCCTGGTCCCTACACCAGGGACCCCTGGACCTGTTCACCACAGACCCAAATCTTCTCAGCTGTTGCTGACATGCTACTGTCCCTTCATGTGGCTTATTATGTTTGGCACATTGTCTGGGTCAGTTCTTATATCATAAGAAGGTAATAATGTAAATAATGTAAATTCTAATACCTGTTGATACGACAATGCAAAGGCTCTTAACCCTACCGTTTTGCACATATCATGTATGACTTGATTTCTCCATTTTTTTTGCACAAAACTCTCCAGAAAGTGCCATTTAATGGTTTATTTTTCAAACTTTTTCCTGGGGGTGCATACCCCCAGACCCCCCTAGGGAGAGCCCCCCATCCCCCCCACATATAACAAATCCCAATTTAAACCCTGAAGGATAATGATGCTGAAAGAGCCGAAGAAATTGCTTTGTACGCGGCAAAATATGGGTCGGCCCCATCAAATCTCACTCCAAGGTTTTTGGAAAAGTTGGCAACTCTGCAGAGAGGTAGCGGTATGTTTACCTGTTGTCAGCATACTATCAAGTCTACTAGGCAAAGGGCTGGATGTAACGTTGTTGTCACATACACAAAACACAAACATGTTCACTTACAAAAATAAAGCCCAACGTATAGGCTTTATAGCGTTCAACAAAACAGAGACTGACACACTGGGCATTACTTGTAATTGAGACACAACACCAAGCTAGATACCAAACGATCCAACCGAGGGAAAGGGCTAGCAACTAAATACGTTGGAAGCACTCTTATGACAAACTCCCCAAGCTAGCACTCCGACCATAGACTGTAGAAATAAACCAAGACTCGGACGATATCATAGATCGATAATAATGCGTTTACTAGCCGCTAACTAAACCACAGAATCCAACGTCCCTCTACTCAGCCTGAAGCTAGCGGATGTTCACCGTCTCAGAGCAGATTGTTGATGCAGAAACAGCTGCTAGTTCCATAGTAAAAATCTGCCAACTCCGCACCTGCCTAAAGTAAAGTAAACGGCAAAACTCGTGAATCCTCCGTGCATCTATGGTCAAACTGGGGTAACTCTCCTACGTTCAGTTAACAAGCGATCCCATTGGATTAATTTGTCCAATTACATTTTCCATTTATCTGCCTCTATTTTCTTAAACGAACAGGACCTTAAACATGTTTTTTATGTTTTCTCTAAATGCAAACGCTATATAAGCAGTCTATTTCCTAAAATGCATAATGTGCTTGGATACAATAAATGAGAGTGCATGACAGTAAGCTGCACGCACACACACACACACACACCGGTCACTGTCACTCCCCCCCAAACGGTCCTGTACTGAAAGTGGAGCCTGAAACTGATTGTCCTCCATGTGGTGGTAGTCAGACACTACAAGAATGTCCCTCACAGGCTCAAATGCGTAACCCGTGCCATTAAAATGACTCATTTTAGTGTGTATATAATATGCTGCAGCCGTTGCCTATATACCTTCGCAGGTCCTACCATGCCAGTGACGTCATCGATATTGTCAACGTTCTAACACTAACAAACGCAATTTTTGTGTTGCTTAAAAAACAGCTATATTGATTTTTTTAATTAAAATTTTTGGTGTAATTTATTTGTAATTATCATAACCAACAAGTTATCAACTTTTATTTTTTCAGTTCAGTTCATCTTTAACGTTTAGGGTTTCTTCAGTTTCAGGTTTGTTTTTAACTTCGGTTTGTAGTAGGCTACTTACATAGTAACCAGTAGGTTTCTGGTAAACCTGGGGATTCAGACATGCTGCTTGGTTTAAAAACAACTCCCGTTGAGTCTGCCGTCAGAGATTTTTATTTTATTGTCAGCTGGCTTCATTAAAGTCGATGCAGATCTGAGAAAAAGCATCTGCCCCCGCCCCCTCTCTCTCTCTTTCTCTCTCTCTCTCTGTGTCTCTCTCTTACTCACATGCACACACACACTCACACATACCTGGTGTGGAAATAAAAAAGAACCAAAAACAAAAATCACACTGATCATAAAAAAAAATTTTTAAAAAGAAAGTTATATTGAGTATGAAAACTCTTACATTTTACTTCATAATTGCAACCGCATGTGTTGTATTCATTGTTGCAAAACTTATTCTGTTTATAGTTTGTTTGTTACCATGACAACACCATTGATCTGAAGCTCAATGCTGTCATGTAAATAGTTTTCTAATACGCAATAAATATAACAATTTATGATCAACCCATATCAATTGTATGCTTAAAATAACATACCGGTTAAAGCCCCGCCCATTTCAAGACAACCCGACCCACTGCCGGATTAAATTCTGTCCACTTCCGGGTTAGGCCCCGCCCAGTCCGAGTACAGACACAGATACAGATAATTCATGTGGTAAACAGATACAGATACAGATAATGCTGTACTCGCTCATCCCTAATGATTTTTAAACTATTTATTTGTATGATACAGCTGCAAATAAGTATTTGAACACCTGAGAAAATCAGTGTTAATATTTGGTACAGGTCAAACGTTTCTTGTAGTTTTGCACCAGGTTTACACACAGAAGGGATTTTGGCCCACTCCTCCACACAGATCTTCTCTAGATCAGTCAGGTTTCTGGGCTGTCGCTGAGCAACACCGAGTTTGAGCTCCCTCCAAAGATTCTCTATTGGGTTTAGGTCTGGAGACTGGCTAGGCCAATGCCAGAACCTTGGTATGCTTCTTACAGAGCCACTCCTTGGTTATCCTGGCTGTGTGCTTCGGGTCATTGTCATGTTGGAAGACCCAGCCTCGACCCATCTTCAATGCTCTAACTGAGGGAAGGAGGTTGTTCCCCAAAATCTCGCAATACATGGCCCCGGTCATCCTCTCCTTAATACAGTGCAGTCACCCTGTCCCATGTGCAAAAAAACACCCCCAAAGCATGATGCTACCACCCCCATGCTTCACATTAGGGATGGCGTTCTTGGGATGGTACTCATCATTCTTCTTCCTCCAAACACGGTTAGTGGAATTATGACCTAAAAATTCTATTTTGGTCTCATCTGACCACATGACTTTCTCCCATGACTCCTCTGGATCATCCAAATTGTCATTGGCAAACTTAAGACGGGCCTTGCCATGTGCTGGTTTAAGCAGGGGAACCTTCCGTGCCATGCAGTATTTCAAACCATGACGCCTTAGTGTATTACCAACAGTAACCTTGGAAACGGTGGTCCCAGCTCTTTTCAGGTCATTGACCAGCTCCTCCCGTGTAGTTCTGGGCTGATTTCTCACCTTTCTTAGGATCATTGAGACCCCACGAGGTGAGATCTTGCATGGAGCCCCAGTCTGAGAGAGATTGACAGTCATGTTTAGCTTCTTCCATTTTCTAATGATTGCTCCAACAGTGGACCTTTTGGATTGGCAATTTTCCCCGTAGCCCTTTCCAGCCTTGTACAATTTTGTCTCTAGTGTCTTGGCCATGTTAGTAGTTGGATTCTTACTGGTTGTATGGGGTGGACAGGTGTCTTTATGCAGCTAACGACCTCAAACAGGTGCATCTAATTTAGGATAATAAATGGAGTGGAGGTGGACATTTTGAAGGCAGACTAACAGGTCTTTGAGGGTCAGAATTCCAGCTGATAGACAGGTGTTCAAATACTTATTTGCAGCTGTATCATACAAATAAATAGTTAAAAACTCATACATTGTGATTTCTGGATATTTTTTTTTAGATTATGTCTCTTACAGTGGAAATGCACCTACAGTGACAATTTCAGACCCCTCTATGATTTCTAAGTGGGAGAACTTGCAAAATAGCAGGGTGTTCAAATACTTATTTTCCTCACTGCATATGCACACATATCCAAACATTTTATCACACATATATTCGTCTACTTATTCGGTATTGGGTCACGGGGGGAGCAGCTCCTGCAAGGGACTCCAAAGCGGAGTGGGTGGGGGGGTTGGGGTGTAGGGTTTGACTTTTTAGCACTTCACACATACATTTTTATAAGTCTTTATTTTATTTAACTGTATTTATGTGTAGTATTGTACTGTGCTGTTGGGATGGAGAAGATGAATCAGCAGCCGTTTCTTAATGTCAAGGAAGGATCCTCCAAAGCCAGGAGGAGGACGCCATGTCATTGACGTCCGTCAAAGGACCGTTCCAATTTTGAGGATCCTCCAAATTCCTCCAAGGACGGAGTCCTTCATTCAGAAAATTACCCATAGACAGAGAAGGATGCATATGTGTATCCTTCGCGGTCCCAAATCACCCACAATCCTATGCCTTTGCCGGCTCGTTAAAAAAAAACAAATTGCGGTTCTAAGCGGGAGTTCGAGCGGCATCGCTGATGGTGAAATAATAATTTAAATGTAAGTATCTTTAGTGTGTGCCGTACATTTGTTATCACCGTTAATGTTTTACATCAATGTAAAGCTTAACGCTGTAAAGCTTGTACAAATTGCTATAATAATTAGATAAATACACCCCGAGCTAACGTTAGCTAACTGAACCTATCATTTTACATTTGGCTGTGTTGGAATTTAAAATGTTATATGTGCTTAAACATTGTGTGTGATTTGCATTATACATTTGAGCTGAAGGGCAGAAGCATTGTTTCAGCATACATGAAGACGTGTTGGTCATGCATTGAGTTTGTTGTTCATGCATTAAGTTGTTTTGCAATGCTCTGTTCTAAAGCATGGGATGTTCCGGTACATTCAATTGTGGTCCAGCTCTCCTGGATGTGTCAGAAACAAAATTGATTGTTAGGGACGCTTCCTGAGTCTGGTTTCAGTCCCACTTTTACAGCCCACTGATCTTTTGCTCTGCGGGTCCTGAACTGAGGGTCATAAACTTTCAGTCACATTCCAACTGAAAAGATAACGAAATAAGCACACAAACACATCACATCACTGTGGCCTAGAGACCCCACCCTTAGTGGATAAGACCAGGGGTGCAAGAGCCGAAGAGCCAGACAAAGGAAGGGGAGAGCTGTGATAGCTTGATCCAGGTAACTTTGCCTCTAGCCTTTATTATATATCCTATATAATAAAAAGGATTCACACATCAACATTTGAGATTCTGACTACTAAATGACTGAACCCTGAGAATGGAGCAGGATTTAGCTCCAACAGCTTTGGTGTGTTCTTCACCTGTTAGCTAGGTTGCACGTTGATCTTAATGAAGCATCAACAGTTTCACCAGCTTTAGTCGCATGATTTTTTTTTTTTTTTACCTAACTTCAGATACTGTAATTCAATTGACAAGTGGATGGAAACTTAGCTATAGAGAAGTTGTCTCCATCCGTGTTTTCACAGACACACCTGGGGCAAAGTTGGAAACCAGAATCAGCTTTACAGTCCTAATCTAGTCCTCAACTTTCACATCATTTCACTGGAGTTATCGTTATTATTGTTTACTTAATCAATACAATATTCAATCTAAATGGATGGGAATAAATCTACTGTACGTTGCATTTGCCGCACGACTAAGACAACTCAACAGATTCGGCATTCTGCATTAATTCACAGCAAATCATTGCGGCTTGATGGCGCTAACATTAGCACATAGTAGTATGGATGGACATGATTGAAAATGAAGAAAACAAAGATCCCAGAGATTCGGAAGACAAGCAGCAAGACATTCCCATCATCCTCAGCCTTATCTGAGAGATGTGTTTGAGACAGTAGGCATCAAGAAAGACTCCTGGCCAATGTGCTAGGGAACTCCTTCATTAATGTCTGTTTAGTCATTCATATTTTAATCCTTTATTTTATTTACAGAAGCCATATTTGAGCACACACACATACTTGTAGATTCATTTAAATGTTAAGGGGAAGATTGAAAACAGAAACTTGATCTGTGAATTTTCACAGAATCACAACTGAATTCATATCTTGCTAATGAGTCAGAATCCTATTAACCTGGAGTCCCAGTTTCTGTCATAATAATCATATATGGGATGTTTTAGGCCTATTGGCAGACATCCATTTAAAATGTAGACATTGCCATATAAAGACTGTGTTCTCCATGTCCACTGAAGTTCCTCAACTTGCTCTCTAGTAACATTTGTGTGCTCCAGGTAGCTTTGCATTAAAAAATGGTTGTCATTCGCAAGGCTACTTTTACTTTTATACTTAAAGTAAATTTCCAAACCTGTACTTTGTTACTTTTACTTGAGTAAATAAGTTATATCAGTACTTCCACTTTTACCAGAGTATTTTTTAACACAAGTATCTGTACTTCTACTTAAGTACGGAAAGTGTGTACTTTTGCCATCTCTGGTTACATTCACGATGAAGAAAACTACACCGTGGACTTTAACTGTATTCTTAAATATACTTGTGATACAACTGTAATGTTACCAGGACAGGTTGGATGACTAACCTAAAACATTCTCCTTGTCTGCAGTCTGGAAGCAACACCATCAACGGCAGCTGTGTCTGATCGCCCTTCATGTTGAATATACTTGTGTATATAGTAATGTTTGAATAAATGTTATAGTAAAGATACATGTAAACCTTACGAGTTATTTCAACAGACATCTGTTAATTCCAGGTCCAGGTCACAACTTAACGGAAAAAAACATTTATATATATTATATATATAAATATTTATATATTTTTATATTATATACACACGCCCAAGAACTTAATGACACAAACAAACCAGTTAATTTAAAGTATTTATTGTTAGAATGCCAATCTTTAATATAGCAAATAATGTATTCAACATCTCTCTTTGGCCTCTGTCTCCCTGCTGGTCTTTGGCTTTGCCATCCTTGGTGACCGCCTCAGTTAGTCCCTGTTAAAAGACAATTAACAACAAAAAGATGTTTACGTTATGAATACTACAACACAACGTTATTACATGGGAAACTACTCATACATGTCAGCCTTCGTTGAACGTTGCTAGTGAAGTTAACACGGTGCAGTGTTACCTCCCGTCTACAGATACAACCAGTGATAAACACACCAACTTTCTAAATCTCTGCTAACGTTACGCATATACGGTAACGGCATATGAAAAGAGATGAATATGCCACCGTACATTAAACTGTACAAAGACAGCAACCTAGCTAGCTAACAGCCGAATGTTAAATTACAGGTTCAGTTAGCTAACGTTAGCTCGGGGTGTATCTACTTAATTATTATAGCAATTTGTACAAGCATTAAAGCGTTAAGCTTTACGTTGATGTAAAACATTAACGGTGATAACAAATGTACGGCACACAGTAAAAATACTTACATTTAAATTATTATTTCACCATCAGCGATGCTGCTCGAACTCCCGTTTAGGTCCGCTATTATTTTTTTTAACGAGACTGCAAAGGCCCGCGCATAGGATTGTGGGTGATTTGTATGAAGGTAAATATGGTGCAAAAGTGAGAGCGCGTAGATGCGATGTGAGCACTTGTAAAATATGACTTGAGAGCTTGTAAAAAAAATTTGTAGTTGTAGATGCGATGTGAGCACTTGTAAAACATGACTTGAGAGCTTGTAAAAAAAATCTGTAGTTGTAGATGCGATGTGAGCACTTGTAAAACATGACTTAAGAGCTTGTAAAAAAAATCTGTAGTTGTAGATGCGATGTGAGCACTTGTAAAACATGACTTGAGAGCTTGTAAAAAAAATCTGTAGTTGTAGATGCGATGTGAGCACTTGTAGAATATGACTTGAGAGCTTGTAAAAAAAATCTGTAGTTGTAGATGCGATGTGAGCACTTGTAAAATATTACTTGAGAGCTTGTAAAAAAAATCTGTACTCGTATTTATTTTTATTTTTTTCACTTGAGTCACTTTTTCAGTACAACCACAACTCAGTGATTACAACCTATCGAATCTGTCGCTGCAGCGTGCTCTCTCGCATCACACAGCGGCGAGTCTGCGCTCTCGACTTTTGCAACACTTCTTGCGGTACATTTGGTGCAAAACTAATTTGTACCTGTGGACTTAGTCTGTGGAGCTCTGAGCCAACAGAACGGCCGGGGACAGCAGGGTTTCTATCGCCAGATGAGGGGCAACTCTGTCCGGCTTATTTATGTAGCATGAAAGCTAGCGTTAGCTAACTCAGCCCGCTTCTAAATATTGCAATGGGGCACAAAATCTTGTCTGTTTTAACATTTAAATGCATTAATCTGGTGCACTTTGAAAAGAAATTCAGAGTTTAGACTTGATTACTTTTGTATCTATGGATGGAAATACTTGTGCTGTAGCCTGAACTATTTTACACTTCAGAATTTTAACAATGCACACACAGCATTTTACATATACACAGCTATTGCCTCATCATGGCCTTGCCGTAGCAATGGAAATTCTTTCAATATATTGTCATTAACCTGACATTTTCTTTTCTTGGAGATAGACATTATTGCATCTTGTCTTTCAAGCTTTCCTCGCTGTAGGCTTTGCACCTTTAACTTTTTCTTGTCCTCCTCTGTTCACTTGTATTCCTTTTCTTTTATTTCTTCACTCTTCTCTCCCTGTCCTTTCTTGCTCTTATCTATTTAACTAGTCTTCCTGTCCTGTCTTCCACCTGTCCATCCTTTCCACTCTCCCTACAAGGACCAAAGCAGAACAATCTGACTGATTTTGTGAACTAATTACTGTTAGTCCTCAATAAATATCATGTTAAATAAATAGCATGTTAAGTATGTTAAACGATGACATTTGTGGCTCTGGAAAGAAGCAAGTAACATTGTAAAACCTACCATATACAATGCATAGGAATTAGCAAAAATAACAATAAACCTACTATTAATTACATTATCTTAATGCAGTGTAACTACTCCAGCATGTAAATAATGTACCTAAAATACAAACGTGAGCAAGGGTGTTCATCAATCGCTATTATATCAAATCCACAGCCAGATGCAATTTAGCTAACAGCTAAGTAACTAGCTACATTGTTAAGTTAACTTAACAATGTAGCTAGCAGGTGAAGAATAGCAGTTAAAGAATATAAACAGTGTTTGTATTATTCACTTGCTAGCTAAATTGTTAAGTTAACTAGTGATTTTCGTTGTTTCAAACAACGAAAATCACTAGTTAACTTAAATCTGCAAGAACTATAGACTAATACAATAACTGACAATATAAGTTACAACTTACGGTTATCAAGGTACGCACACACAAGATATCAACTGGCTATCGTCCAGAACTTTTTTTCTTTCTCTCCTTTTTCCGCCGGGTGGCGAGCGGGGCTGCTTGTGGTGTTAAGCGCGTGTCCGCGCTATTCACTAACATGCACTCTAACAATCACTGTTGATAGACAGCCTTTTGTACACCCAGTGAAAATCGGGGACAGCTCCAGCCAGGGACAGATCATCAAAATCGGGGACGTCTGGTCACCCTAGTCTTAGTCCCCTCCCTGGTCTTGTGTGGTAGTCTCTGTCTTGTGTTCCCTTGTGGGTGTCTGTATGTTCTGTTTCCTGTTTTATTTTGAACTCTGGTCTCTGTCTCGCCCTAGTTTTTCTTCTTACCTGTCTGATTGTTGTCCCTGCCCTGATTTGATTCACCTGATGTATCACATGTTACTCGTTAATTCATTACCTCAAACAAAACAAAAAGCATCAACAAAAAAGCTGATTTTCAGTTTTGACGGGAAGACAACACAAGGGTTAAATGCGCCTTTCATCTTGTATTTCATAGATCATCTTCTCTCATTGTGTTACTTTGTGCGCACGCTTGCAGGACAGTTGTGAAAGATGTAAGATGAGCATAAAATATTCAAACCTGAAACTGGGAGCTAGAGATCGTCCTCAGGGAGGAAAAAGAAGAGGAGGAGGACATGTTGTTTTTAAGTGTTGATTATCACATTGTTTTATTTTCACACTGTTGTTATCCGAGGAGAAAGAATGGAGGAGGAGGAGGAGGAGGAGGAGGAAGAAGAAGAAGAAGAAGAAGAAGAGGAGGAGGAGGACAGACTGCTTTAATGAAACAACTCGTCAACATGAGAGAAACACTGTGTGTCTGTGTGTGTGTGTCCAGGTCTGTGTGTGTATGTGTGTGTCTGTGTGTGTGTGCATCTGCGTGTGTGTGTGTCTGTGTGTGTCTCTCTGTTTTAGAGATGGAGGCGGGCACGCCCAACTAAAATACTTTTAATACGTCCCTAATTTAGACAGAGATATATATATATATATATATACATACTACCGTTCAAAAGTTTGGGGTCACATTGAAAAGTTCTTATTTTTGAAGGAAAAGCACTGTACTTTTCAATGACGATAACTTTAAACTAGTCTTAACTTTGAAGAAATACACTCTGCTAATGTGGTAAATGACTATTCTAGCTGCAAATGTCTGGTTATTGGTGCAATATGTACATAGGTGTATAGAGGCCCATTTCCAGCAACTATCACTCCAGTGTTCTAATGGTACAATGTGTTTGCTCATTGGCTCAGATTAGGCTAATTGATTAGAAAACCCTTGTGCAATCATGTTCACACATCTGAAAACAGTTTAGGTTGTTACAGAAGCTACAAAACTGACCTTCCTTTGAGCAGATTGAGTTTCTGGAGCATCACATTTGTGGGGTCAATTAAATGCTCGAAATGGCCAGAAAAAGAGAACTTTCATCTGAAACTCAACAGTCTTTTCTTGTCCTTAGAAATGAAGGCTATTCCATGCGAGACATTGCTAAGAAATTGAAGATTTCCTACAACGGTGTGTACTACTCCCTTCAGAGGACAGCACAAACAGGCTCTAACCAGAGTAGAAAAAGAAGTGGGAGGCCGCGTTGCACAACTGAGCAAGAAGATAAGTACATCAGAGTCTCTAGTTTGAGAAACAGACGCCTCACAGGTCCCCAGCTGGCATCTTCATTAAATCGTACCCGCAAAACACCAGTGTCAACATGTACAGTGAAGAGGCGGCTGCGGGATTCTGGGCTTCAGGGCAGAGTGGCAAAGAAAAAGCCATATCTGAGACTGGCCAATAAAAGAAAAAGATTAAGATGGGCAAAAGAACACAGACATTGGACAGAGGAAGACTGGAAAAAAGTGTTGTGGACGGATGAATCCAAGTTTGAGGTGTTTGGATCACAAAGAAGAACGTTTGTGAGACGCAGAACAAATGAAAAGATGCTGGAAGAATGCCTGGCGCCATCTGTTAAGCATGGTGGAGGTAATATGATGGTCTGGGGTTGCTTTGGTGCTGGTAAGGTGGGAGATTTGTACAGGGTAAAAGGAATTCTGAATAAGGAAGGCTATCACTCCATTTTGCAACGCCATGCCATACCCAGTGGACAGCGCTTGATTGGAGCCAATTTCATCCTACAACAGGACAATGACCCTAAACACACCTCCAAATTGAAGAACTATTTAGAGCAGAAGCAGGCAGCTGGTATTCTATCGGTAATGGAGTGGCCAGCGCAGTCACCAGATCTGAACCCCATTGAGCTGTTGTGGGAGCAGCTTGACCGTATGGTACGCAAGAAGTGCCCAATCCAACTTGTGGGAGCTGCTTCTGGAAGCGTGGGGTGCAATTTCCCCAGATTACCTCAACAAATTAACAGCTAGAATGCCAAAGGTCTGCAATGCTGTAATTGCTGCAAATGGAGGATTCTTTGACGAAAGCAAAGTTTGATGTAAAAACAATCTTATTTCAAATACAAATCATTATTTCTAACCTTGTCAATGTCTTGACTCTATTTTCTATTCATTTCACAACGTATGGTGGTGAATAAGTGTGACTTTTCAGGAAAACACAAAATTGTTTGGGTGACCCCTAACTTTTGAACGGTAGTGTGTGTGTGTGTGTATACACACACACACACACAGAGTAAAAACACTAGCGTAGTTTCTTTAAAGAAAAGATATAGATTTGATAATACACCACTTTGTAAGTAAGGTAAACAAGAAGGAATGAAGATCAGCAGTTTGTATTTTTTTTGTTTTTCAAACTAAAGGTACATAACAGTGAGAAAGTATAAACTGTAGAGTTTTGCACGTGTGACTCCAGACTCCATTGTGCCCAATCAACAAAAACTGTAATAAAGAGTGTTTCTTGTTAATCAACATATTATAATTAATATAATTAAGAGCGCACACAGGAGAACGAGGTATAAAGGGAGCTGTCAGGGATTTACAAGGCGGAACTAATTGTTTTAACTCGTTAATGTCCGGTCATTATTATGAGCGACACTCGTGATGATGAGTCTATGAAGAGTGAATTAAAGTGATGTCCAACTGATGAGCTATGCAACGTTACGTGCTTCTATAATATTATTTAATATATCGTGTATACTGACGGGGAAGCTAACAGCTAATATGCTACAACGACACATCAAAACAAAGATGTTCTGAGTGTGTTTGTGTGTGTGTGTGTGTGTGTGTGTGTTTGTGCGTCTGTGTGTCGCTTGTGTGTGTGCGTGTGTCTGCTTGTGTTTGTGCATCTGCTTGTGTGTCTGTGTGTGCGTCTGTGTCTGTGATTATTATTATTATGAAGCTGTAGTTTTTATTTGTGACATTTGTTGGATTGTTCTCTGTTCATATTTTTGTGTCTTTTTATTTGTCTAGTTCTCACGCCATCTTAAAGGTAAGGTTGGTAAAATTTATATATACAATATACACTTTTTAATATATTTTTTTGAAAAGGGTCTTTACACCCCGACAGCTAAGAGGTAGATTTGTGTGTGTGTGTGTGTGTGTCTTTGTTTTTGTAAATTGAAACTTTGGGGCTTCTGGCTTCAACAAGGTCTTGTTCTCTTGTGTCTGTGTGTGTGTATGTGTGTGTCTCTGTGTGTGTGTGTGTGTGTGTGTGTGTCTTTGTCTTTGTAGATTGAAACTTTGGGGCTTCTCGGTTTAACAAGGTCATGTTCTCTTGTGGTTGAGATGTACACAACATGAATAACTATGCTATGCTAACTATGCAGTAAGTTTTGAATATTACAGGAGAATACAAGTTTCCTCTACATAAAGAAAGATATTTGCGTAAAAATTCACCAAAATGCTGGAAATGAAAGTGCTCAAACTATGCAAATGTTTAGGTACATGATATATTTAGAGGTTGTGCCAGAATAGGTTTGGTTTAATTTTCAGAAAAAAACATCTTTTTGTTGTACTGAACATTGCAGCAGCTCCTCTTTTCACCTTGTGTGTTGAGCTTTTATCTACAGAGTGAGAAATCACACTTCTGTTCCATCTTTGTTGGAAGTTGCAGGACTACTAGCCAGTCAGAAGCAGAGTATGAGGGCCCTGGCAGTACCTAGGTAAGGACTAGTGGTGGGCGATACTGCAAAATTTGGTATCGATCCGATACCAAATACATATAGGGTCCGTATTGCCGATACCGATACCAATACGATACTTTTTACTTAAAAAATACTTTTGTGTAGGGGAGAGCATTTCATTATTTCTGAGGTGAATGAATGATCAATTCTTTAGGCAATATTTTTTTATTAATGTATTGAAGTGCAAAAAATGATTAGTTATTAGGCACTGTAGAATGAATACAAACCAAATTTTACAGCCTTTTTAAAAAATAAATAAATAAATAAATAGCCTAAAGAATAACAAATGTCTCCCTTTTTTCTGGTTTTAAAATCAAATGAAATAAAGTGCACACAAGTTGCACAAGTGTATTTTAATGTTAGAGGGGGCGCGCGTGATAAGTGAATACAGCCCAGGTCTAAATTAATTAAAATTTGTCAGGTTGCTCTCAGCTTCGCGATGTCTTATTCTTGAGCAATCACACTAACTAATGCACAAGACGCGATATGACATGACTAACATAATATTAGCCTACTCTTACAAGCTACCTGGGTATTCTCTGCCTCTCTGAAATGACTCTCCCAATGAACTCTGTCTCTGTGCCGGGGGTCTGGAAGTGGATTGATTTCCCTCCTCATTACTTCGTTTTTGTAGATCAGCATTTTCCTTGTCATGTGTTTTTAAGTGTTTGTATAGGTTTGTAGTGTTGCCACAGTATCGAATGCTCTTTTTACACGTATCACAAGTTGCAGTATTATCATTTAGTGCCGTAAAATAGCTCCACACAACACTTCTCTTGCTCTCGGCCACCCTGATCTCTCGTTCAATGTGCTATCAGTCTCGCTGCTCCTCTGCGCGTTGTGTCAGTGAGTCACATGACGACACAACAACGAATCACAGCAGAGGAGCAGGAGGGGGAGGAGGAGCAATGTTCCAAGATGTGAAAGCGGCGTTTGCTCAGGAAGGTGGAAGACACAAGCAAAGTATAGTGAACGTAGAGGAGAGATAACTAAATTAAAATATCGATTCAATTACAGTTGTATCGATCAAATACCAATACCAGCGTTGGCATCGATACTATCGATATTTAGATCGATCCGCCCACCCCTAGTAAGGACTACTAGCAGTCTACCCAGTCAGAAGCAAAGTCAGGCTTGCCATTCTTTTGTTTTGGGGGGGGGGGGGGGGTGGTGCATTCTGGGCAAAGTTACAGTAGAACTAACAATCTGTGTGGAAGCACGTGTATTTTATTCATAATATGGACACTTTAAGTGTTTGACACTCATAATATTATAAGGGAGGACACCCCCCCGTCTGTCTGTCAATTGTATAGCATTTGAAGAATAATTGATAAAAGTTAAGAAATTAATAAAAACATCAGAAGAAGTTTCCCCCGCTCTCCCAAAGGTTGTCCCCAAGTCTGACGCTGAGAGCCACTGACAAAGCGTATTTAACGAGTTGGGCATGACAACGGCTGAAAGAACAGACACACAGAGTATTTTTGACACATGTTGTGCATTCTGAGGTAGTTTGTGTTGGGGTTTGCAACCATGCAAAAGATGAGTTACTCTTTTCATTGATGTCACAATGATGAACAGCCTCTCTGCAAAATTGAATCGAATCAAGTCCGAAAATCGTCCCATTGAGCGTCAACTCGGAGTGACAAATGGAGTAATGCAGACCCTGAAGACCCAGGCAAATACACACATATGTTACGGTACGGTGTGGTGAGGACCCAAATGCAGAGAGGATGAGGCAGGCAGGAGTGGATACCAAAAGTTTTATTGTCCAAACAAACACCACAGGAACGCAGGGAGCCAGGGAAACAAACAAAAGACCGGAGCACCAAGGCTGGAAACTAAAAACACACAGAACGGCAGCAACAACTGGTAATCGGGCAGACGGTGAAACTCACGGGACAAGGGCAGGCTGGCACCGGCTGAAACAAGCAGACACAAGAATCCGACAAGAGACAAAGGAAACACATGGGTTAAATACAAGAGGTAACGAGGTAATAGGGAACAGGTGAGACATCAGGTGAACCACATTAGGGCGGGGCTGGACAATCAGACAAGCACAAAGCAAAGCTGGACAAGACTAGACAAGACAGGAAACTACACTACCAAAATAAGACAGGAAACAGAACATACAGACGCTTACCGGGAACAGGAGACATATCAGGCACA
The DNA here is from genome assembly GCA_029931835.1 of Etheostoma nigrum. Taxonomy (NCBI): domain Eukaryota; kingdom Metazoa; phylum Chordata; class Actinopteri; order Perciformes; family Percidae; genus Etheostoma; species Etheostoma nigrum. Next base: position 7,349,302 of record CM057247.1, on the reverse strand, counting down.
CAGGACCGGGGAAACACTGAGACAGGGAGGCAAAAACAGGGAGACAACCCCAACAAAAACCCCAAACCACAACAGTACCCCCCCCCAAAGACAGATCCCAGATGTCAAAAAACAAAAACCCCAAAAGGGAACAAAAAACAACCCAGAAAGGGCGGAAGACACCGGAAACGAGGGGGCCGAGGGACGGGGAGACCAAGGGACAAAGGGACCCTGGGGACAGAGGCAAACCGGGAGCACAGGGGACAAGGACGCAGAGGAGCATGGACAAAGGAGCAGGGGACAAGGAGGGGGACCAACGAGGGAGCGAAAAAGGGACAGAGGAGGAGGGAGCGAGAGAGGGACTGAGGAGGAGGGAGCGAAAGAGGGACTGAGGAGGAGGGAACGAAAGAGGGACTGAGGAGGAGGGAACGAAAGAGGGACTGAGGAGGAGGGAGCGAGAGAGGGACTGAGGAGGAGGGAGCGGGAGAGGGACTGAGGAGGAGGGAGCGGGAGAGGGACTGAGGAGGAGGGAGCGAGAGAGGGACTGAGGAGGAGAGAGAGCAAAAGAGGAGACAAAAGTGGACGGAAGAGGAGACAAGACAAACAGGAGAGACAAGGCGGAGAAGAGGAGACAAAGGAGGCGAGGAAACAAGACGAAAGGGACAATGAGACAGGTAAGGGGCGAAAGCGGAGAAAGGAGACGAGCGAAGGGCGTGAGGAAAGACACCTGAAAAGGGCACAAGAAGAGGAGGCGGGACAGGAGAGGGAAACGAAAGGGGACAGATAAGGGAACGAGATGGACAAGGAGGGGAGGAGACGGGACAACAGGCGACGAGACGAAGGAGGAGAGGCGAGACAAGGAGGCGGAACGACAACAAAAGGCAAGATGAAAGGAGGGAGGAACAAGGAGGGGTGTCGGGACGTAACAAGATGAAAAGGGAGGCGAGACGAGGAAAGGGCACAAGGAAACAGGGTACAAGGACCGGGCACGAGGAAGACTAGAAAAAGGGCTGGAGACGGGTGGCAAGCGAGGGTTCAGAGGAGAGGAAACAAAGGAGGGATTAGGGATAGGGAACACAGAGAGAGAGGATAGGAGAGACAGAGGGTGAGGCTGACCGAGACAGAGAAGAAGACAGAGAGACACAGAGAGTCAGGCAGACAAACACACACAGGGACAGGCAGAGACAGAGCGAGAGAGACACAGAGGGCAAGGCCGACAGGAAGGGAAAAAGAGACAGAACTCCAAATATACACAGACAGACAGACACAGGGACACAGAGAGCAAGACAGACAGACACAGGGAACAAAAGAGACAGAGTAACGGGGACAAGTAAAGGGACGGGTCTAGGATGGAGGCCAGCGAGGGATAGGAGGAGAGGGGCAAGAGAAAGGGAGCAGAGGAGGTACCAGGGGTAGGCAAAGCGCGGCACAGAGAGAGCGAAAGGGAGCCTGGAGAGTCACCCACACAAACAAGCAGAAAAAGGGGCCGGAACCCGGAGAGCAGGACAGACACAAGGAAAAAGCGAGACACCCACACAACCAAGCAGAAAAAACAAAGCAAAAGAGACAGACAGAGAGGCCGGATGAGTGGGGCAGAGAGACAAAACGAGGGAGAAGACAGGACACAGAAAGCCAGACAGGGACCGAATGAGTCAGAGGGGAGAAGGGGACCGGGACACAGAGCAATATAAACACAGGGAAAGAGGGACAGAAGGTGGGAAACACACGCACACAGGGAGAGAGGTACAGAGACACAAGGAGTGAGGCAGACCATACAGGGGCTCAGAGAGACAAAAAGAGAAACACAGAGAGACGGAGGCAGAAAGGCGAGTAACAAGGCGGGTGAAAAGACAAGACCAAGGAGAGCGACGGGACGAGGAGGGGACAAGACGACGAGACAAAACAAGGGAGACACGGAGACAGAAGACACACACACCAACCAACAGAATGAGGGAGCGAAATACACAGACCCAAAAAATGGGAGAGGGAGAGTAGAACACAGAGAGCAAAAGAAACAGAGCGATGGAGACAGGCAAAGACAGAAACCAGCAGGGGAGATTTCACAAACACAGGGACCGAGAAAGGGCAGAGGGAAGGGAGTCAGGAGGCGCGAGGGGATGTGTGAGGGTGCCCAAGAGAGGGCGCACCAGGGGACCCAACAGCGGGCGTACGAAAAAGCCCAGCACAGGGCGCATGAGGACCACGAGGAAGCCCCCGGGGGGGCGCACTAGGGGCGCGAAAAAAACCCACGGAGGGGCGCACGAGGGACGCGGAAAAGCCCACGGAGGGGCGCACGAGGGACGCGGAAAAGCCCACGGAGGGGCGCACGAGGGACGCGGAAAAGCCCACGGAGGGGCGCACGAGGGACGCGGAAAAGCCCACGGAGGGGCGCACGAGGGTAGGTCGGACTGGAAGTCTGGTCGGACGGGCTGGAGTCAGGGGGACTGGTCGGCCGGGCAGGGGGTCTGGTCGGCCGGTCAAGGTCAAGGATGGCCGGTCAGACCGGACAGGGACTAGGGAGAATAGTCGGCTGGACAGGGTCTAGAGGACCGGTCGGCGCGGACAGGGGATCTGGTAGGCCGGTCTGGGACAAGGAGGACGGTCGACACGGTCAGGGACTAGGGGACATAGTACAGGCTGGTCAGGGACTAGAGGGCACAGTCGGACGAGTCACGGGGACCGGTCGAGCACGGACAGGGCACAGGGACTGATCCCAGGGACAGGACAGTTCAGACACAGTGACGGGGACAACTGCCTCTACAGAGACAGCCGGACTAGGGATCAGACATCATTGGCGGGAGGCGGC